>CM077297.1:46419784-47629784 GCA_039654925.1 Anguilla pacifica
AGTGAGGTGTTTCAACTGTTGATGCACTTCTGTTCAGTATTCATAGCACCAGACGTCAAAAGGATGTTAACGGATAAAACTGCTGGGTTCGAAAAATTAAACATATTTCAATTAATCCTCACCTTGCTGACAGTATACACTCACTGGCCATTTTATTAGGTACACCTTGCTAGTACCGGGTTGGACCCCCCTTTGCCTTCAGAACTGCCTTAATTCTTCGTGGCATAGATTCAACAAGGTGCTGGAAACATTCCTCAGAGATTTTGGTCCATATTGACATGATAGCATCACGCAGTTGCTGCAGATTTGTCGGCTGCACATGCATGATGCAAATCTCCCGTTCCACCACATCCCAAAGGTGCTCTATTGGATTAAGATCTGGTAACTGTGGAGGCCATTTGAGTACAGTGAACTCATTGTCATGTTCAAGAAACCAGTTTGAGATGATTTGAGCTTTGTGACATGGCGCGTTATCCTGCAGGAAGTAGCCATTAGAAGATGGGTACACTGTGGTCATAAAGGGATGGACATGGTCAGCAACAATACTCAGGTAGGCTGTGGCGTTTAAACAATGCTCAGTTGGTACTAAGGGGCCCAAAGTGTGCCAAGAAAATATCCCCCACACCACTACACCACAACCACCAGCCTGAACCGTTGATACAAGGCAGGATGGATCCATGCTTTCATGTTGTTTACGCCAAATTCTGACCCTACCATCTGAATGTCGCAGCAGAAATCGAGACTCATCAGACCAGGCAACGTTTTTCCAATCTTTTATCATCCAATTTTGGTGAACCCCTCTCAATTGTCGCCTCAGTTTCCTGTTCTTAGCTGACAGGAGTGGCATCCGGTGTGGTCTTCTGCTGTAGTCCATCTGCTTCAAAGTTCAACGTGTTGTGCGTTCAGAGATGCTCTTCTGCATACCTCAGTTGTAACAAGTGGTTATCTGAGTTACTGTTGCTTTTCTATCAGCTCAAACCAGTCTGGCCATTCTCCTCTGACCTCTGCCATCAACAAGGCATTTTTGCCCAGAGAACTGCCCCTCACTGTATATTTTCTCTTTTTCGGACAATTCTCTGTAAACCCTAGAGATGGTTGTGCGTGAAAATCCCAGTGGATCAGCAGTTTCTGAAATACTCAAACCAGCCCGTCTGGCACCAACAACCATGCCACGTTCAAAGTCACTTAAATCACCTTTCTTCCCCATTCTGATGCTTGGTTTGAGCTTCAGCAGATCTTCTTGACCATGTCTACATGCCTAAATGAATTGAGTTGCTGCCACGTGATTGGCTGATTAGATGCGTTAACAAGCAGTTGAACAGGTGTACCTAATAAAGTGGCCGGTGGGTGTATATTCCTATGAAAGGAGCAATAGACCACAGACAAGCTCGGTGTTCTCTGCTCATTGTTTATTGTTATTTACATCTCTCTCTCCCTCTCTCTCCCCCTCTCTCTCTCTCTTAGGATGAAGCAGACATCAGGGCAGAAGCCGAAGTGGGTGTCCGTGCCTGTGTCCGTGCCTGTCCCCCACCTGCTGGTCACAGGACTGCTCCCGGGCACCGAATACCAGTTCAGCGTCCTGCCCCACAACAGAGTGGGAACCGGGCCCTTCAGCGAGATCGCCACCGTCACTACCCTCGGTCAGTGCTGCCACACTGTGAGCTAACCAAACCCTCGGTCAGTGCTGCTACACTGTGAGCTAACCAAGCCCTCGGTCAGTGCTGCTACACTGTGAGCTAACCAAACCCTCGGTCAGTGCTGCTACACTGTGAGCTAACCAAGCCCTCGGTCAGTGCTGCTACACTGTGAGCTAACCAAGCCCTTGGTCAGCGCTGCTACACTGTGAGCTAACCAAACCCTCGGTCAGTGCTGCTACACTGTGAGCTAACCAAGCCCTCGGTCAGTGCTGCTACACTGTGAGCTAACCAAGCCCTCGGTCAGCGCTGCTACACTGTAAGCTAACCAAGCCCTCGGTCAGTACTGCTACACTGTGAGCTAACCAAGCCCTCGGTCAGTGCTGCTACACTGTGAGCTAACCAAGCCCTCGGTCAACGCTGCTACACTGTAAGCTAACCAAGCCCTCGGTCAGTACTGCTACACTGTGAGCTAACCAAGCCCTCGGTCAGTGCTGCTACAGTATGGGTCATCCAAACCCTCGGTCAGTTCTGTTACACTGTGGGTCATTCAAACCACTGGTCAGTGCTGCTACACTGTAGGGTACTGACCTGCACTTGGTCTGTACTATCTCATTCACAGCACAATAAGGATCTGTTCTCTGTGGGACTGAACCACCAGAACATCTATAAATAAAAACCTATGGATGTGTACTTAATGATGGTTCCTTAAGACTCTTTATGTATGATTATGAGTGTTTATTAAGACTCTTTATGTATGGCTGTGAGTGGTTGTTAAGACTCTTTATGTATGGCTATGAGTGTTTATTAAGACTCTTTATGTATGGCTGTGAGTGTTTGTTAAGACTCTTTATATATGGCTATGAGTGTTTGTTAAGACTCTTTATGTATGGTTATGAGTGTTTATTAAGACTTTGTGTATGGCTATGAGTGTTTGTTATGACTCTTTATGTATGGCTATGAGTGTTTGTTAAGACTCTTTATGTATGGTTATGAGTGTTTATTAAGACTTTGTGTATGGCTATGAGTGTTTGTTATGACTCTTTATGTATGGCTATGAGTGTTTGCTAAGACTCTTTATGTATGGCTATAAGTGTTTATTAAGACTCTTTATGTATGGTTATGAATGTTTATTAAGACTCTTTATGTGTGGTTATGAATGTTTATTAAGACTCTTTATGTGTGGTTATGAATATTTATTAAGACTCTTTATGTATGGCTATAAGTGTTTTTAAGACTCTTTTTGTGTTTGTTATAAATCTCACTTTCTCACATTACCTCTTACAGACCCCCCTCCAGCTGTTACTATGGTTCCCGCACTGGCGCCACCCACATCACTCTCAGCCAATCAGAGCTTGAATGGGATTGTTCTGCGGTGGGTGCGACCCCCACCTCAGGGCCCACCCCTCTCTGGCTTCATCCTCCAATTACGGCAGGAAGGGGAGGAGGAGTGGAATGTTCTAGAAGGGGACATCGGAGCCAATGACAGTGAGATCCTGCTGCAGGGACTGCAGAGGGTAAAACACAGTTTACTATCCCGCAAAGAGACCGACCACATAAACACCACAACAGCCGTGTGACTTTCTGACTTTCAAAGAGGAATTTAAACTCTTGTCTTTCCTCATTAGTCTTTCAGCAGAAATGAGAATCAGGTCTATCTCTCCACCCACTGGGATAGACTCACCCAGACACTGTGCAGCATAAGCTGTCTGTTTCTTTATCCTCTTAGTGCAAACCTCAGTATGTTTCTGTCACACACAGATCTTGGATTTAACATGTTGTGCATGATGTTTAGATTCTGTTGGCTCACTGTATTTTGTCTTTAAATGATAAATTCCTGTGATTTTAAAGCAGGAAATGCCCGGTTTTTAAAGCAGGAAACTTAGGGTTTTTAAAGCAGGAAATGCTGGATTTTAAAGCAGGAAATGCTGGGTTTTTAAGCAGGAAAGGCTGGGTTTTTAAGCAGGAAAGGCTAGGTTTTAAAAGCAGGAAATGCTGGGTTTTTAAAGGGGGAAATTCTGGATTTAGAAGCAGGAAATGCTGGGTTTTTAAAGCAGGCAAGGCTGGGTTTTTAAAACAGGAAACGCTAGGTTTTTAAGTAGGAAAGGCTGGCTTTATAAAGCAGGAAAGGCTGGGTTTTTAAGCTGGAAATGCTGGGTTTTAAGCAGGAAAGGCTGAGTTTTTAAAGCAGGAAAGGCTGGTCCCTGTTTGTGTTGGTCAGTAGTTCAGGCTGAGATCCTGCTCTCCTTTGCCCTCAGGACCGCAGCTATGAGCTGAGGATGCTGTCTCTCCGGGACGGCCTAAGGAGTGCCCCCAGTCAGCCACTCAACGTCTCCACTGCTGGTCAGTGCTTTGTGCATCGCTCACAGCCCTACATGTCCCAGAATGCTTTGTGAATCACTCACAGCCCTACATGTCCCAGAATGCTTTGTGTATCGCGCACCGCTCTACATGTCCCAGAATGCTTTGTGTATCGCTCACAGTACTACAAGTCCCAGAGTGCATCACTAATAGTACTACATGTCCCAGAGTGCTTTGTGTATCGCTAAGAGTACAAGTCCCAGAGTACATCACTAATAGTACTACATATCCCAGAGTGCTTTGTGTATAGGTAACAGAACTACATGTCCTAGAATGCTGTATGTCAGATACCTTTTTAGTTGTCTTCATTGAGTCATCCAACCATTTTCTTTACTCTCATTCACAGCCATTGTCTGTGCACTGATGATTCCAGCATTGTAGAAGAAGGTGTGGTACTACAATGTAATAAGGAAGATGCCCAACGCGCTTCCAGCTAGCTGAATTAAAGAGGACTAAATAGGTGCACAACAACCAGGACAATAAAACTATAGAGCAGGACTTCTTACCTGGACAACTACACAGGGACTAGCCCGAAATAAGGAATGCTGGAGCACACAGGGCTCAGAGCAAAAGACTCCGTCCCTTTAATTACACAAAGTATGGTGCACATGTGTAAGGACTAGGTGTAGGACTGCCTGTGTGCTGATTCAGACAGAAAGTGCACTTCCTGCTTCTCCCTGGATTTATTAAGGTAGGCAGACTGTCGATATACTGGTGCCAAACCAGAGCAAAGTGGCTGCTTAGAGCTGCTTAGTTCTGATTGGGCAGTGATGCCTGGACTGACAGTCTGTCTGAGCCCTGCTTAAATAACCCCGCCCCTCTCTGCTGCCACCATGTGAAAGCTACACCTCTTCCTGTGCTACTGACCACGCCTGGCGTGATGCTGACGGAGCTGTGATGTCATTGCAGGAATGGGGGCGTTCCCGGCGAGGCCCCGCCTCCTGGAGGGCGAGCAGCAGCCGCAGCTGGCGGGCGCTCTGGCTGGGGCGGGCGTCCTGTGCGCGCTGCTGCTCCTCCTGCTGGGCGCGGCGTGCTTCCTGAAGCGCAGCAAGCACCGCCGCCACCAACGCCGCAAGAAGAGCGGAGGTGCGGAACCCGTGCCTGCTTACGGGCCCCGGGGCCACAAGCCTGCTGACCTACAAACCGCTAACAACATAACTCCACTAGAATGCACAGGAATACAAGACCTGTGAAAGCATGTGTTAGAAAAACACTAGGAGTGTTGCCTCTTTACTAAGTTTACAATTTACAGTTACAATTTGATAATTAACCAACACTGTTATACACAATGGCTTAAAGTAGTACAGCATCAGGAGCATTAAGCTTTTCTGGCAGGGAATTGGCCTAATCATTGACCACAGAACATACATATATACTTAGTACAAAGAAAAAGACAGAACATACTTATATACTTAGTACAAAGCAAAAGACAGAACATACATATTAGTACAAAGCAAAAGACAGAACATACATATTAATACAAAGCAAAAGACAGAACATATATATACACTTAGTACAAAGCAAAAGACAGAACATACATATTAGTACAAAGCAAAAGACAGAACATACATATATACTTGGTACAAAGCAAAAGACAGAACATACATATTAGTACAAAGCAAAAGACAGAACATACATATATACTTAGTACAAAGCAAAAGACAGAACATACATATTAGTACAAAGCAAAAGACAGAACATACATATATACTTAGTACAAAGCAAAAGACAGAACATACATATATACTTAGTACAAAGCAAAATACAGAACATACATGCAACTTCATAAAAAGCTAGCTGTGGGAATGTGCTGTGGTATCATAACACTGGGGTCCCAGTGTGAGCATTTAGTGGGCAAGCCATAAAGTATATAGGTTACTATGGACCATGTCAGGCCAGGTGCTGTAGTTACAGCTGCTTGGTTACCATGATGTTTTTACAGTCCTTTCGTCAGCACTGGGTCTTGATCTCAATTTAATTTGTGACACCATTATGTGACGTGTACCCCTCCCTCTACCCCCCCCCCCCCGGCCCCATCGCTCTATTTTCAGATATCCCTGATGCCCTGCAGAAATGCCCCCCTGGCAAGTAAGTCCCGCCCCACCCCCCACACACCGTCTCCTTTTTCTGTGGCTTTACTGGATAAACCAGCATCTCTGTCCTTCAGAAAAGGCTAAATTACAGTTTGAAAGGGTCTGTTTCAATTGCATTCTTTTTAACAAGACCAGGCCAAAACCTAGTATATGGCTGGACCTCTCCGGCCGAGCAATGGTGTAACTTCATCACTCACTCACTCAGTCACTCAGTCACAGACATTCATGTTTGTAGGGCTGGTCCCGCTGTTGCGGTCCAGCCAAAAATCACATTTAGGGACTTTTAAAAACATTTTTGGTTGCAGTTTCTTGTAATTTATCATTCATTTATTCTCTTTCATTCATATAGAAAGAGAAGATAAAAGCCTATTTCATACGTCTGCGTAGTCTGCACAGTTTCCATTGTGTGTGGCACTCGCGAACGGGCAGATCGTTTATACTTGTGCGGCATGTTGCACAGGTTGCGCAGGCCACGTGATTAGATTTTGTAACTGACCTTTATAGTTCTGCAGAAAACGAGTAGCTTGTGTCTGAAAACAAATTAAAGTTGGCTGTAGTACGTATCCAGTTAGCCAGAATAATGCAAGACAGAGCTAACCAGACAGATAATACAATACATGACCACCTTACATTCATATTTCCATACCTACCAAATACTACACCAATAACCACAAAAATGCTCAGCTAGACATTTGCCTGATAAAACCACTTTTAGCCGCATATTTAACGTTGGCTTATCAGTTCTGTGAATGAACTGTTATAACCTGTTAGCCAGAGCCGTCTGCCAGAGTGATTTCATATCAGCAGTCAGCCAGTGCGGCGTATGCAGGCTGTGGTTGCTAGCTGTATGCTTTTAAATTCTTGGGGAGGTACGCAACATCAACGCGGACGTGGTCTTCACCCTTCGCATACGCCACACATTTTGCAAAATCCCTACGCAGACTCATTTTTACTTGTTCTCCGCAGTATAACTATAAAACACACTTAAGCATGCAGATGTGATCCTCACTTCTCTCTCTCTCTCAGCCCTGCTCCTCCCTTCTCTCTCTCTCCCTCTGAAAGCTCTCAGCCCTGATTCCTCCCTTCTCTCTCCCTCTTTTTCTCTCTCTCACTCTCTCTGTCTCTCAGTTGTACCCCCTCCTCTTTCTCTCCCTCTCTCTCCCTTTCAGCTGTAACCCCTCCTTTCTCCCTCTCTCTTTCTCAGCCGTAACCCCTCCTCTTTCTTTCCCTCTCTTTCTTTTTCAGCCGTAACCCCTCCTTTCTCCCTCTCTCAAATTCAAATTCAAATGCTTTATTGGCAAGACATGTTTAAAAATACATATTGCCAAAGCGTAGTTATAACTAGAATCAACTATAGTAAGAATATATATAAAAAATAAAATTTAAAAAATGTAAAAAAACAAGCAGCCACAACAACAGCATAAATGACAGTAACATAACATTTATTTGCTATTAAATTAACCACTAAATACTATTACTCTACTGTACTGTTACTATATTATGCTATGTTCTATTAATAAAGAAAAAAAGTTGTTCTCAATAAAATTATTATTATTTTTTGTTTGTTAGATGTTCACCCACTGTCCCTCAGGCTGTGACAGGCAAAAACATATTTAGCTGCGAGTGAGGCTGTCGGCCCTTCTCCTAATAGGACTCACAGCTTTTGTTAATTTGTGAGGGAGGGAAATTTGTTTTGGAATTTTGAATATTATTAAAACGTGTTTTTCTTATCTGAATATTTTTCACAATACAGCAGGAAGTGCATCTCTGTCTCTACCTCTCCTGTCTTGCAGTGACCACTGTACGTTCTTCTTTGGGTAGCCATGTTTTTTGTGCCTTCCTTTTTCAGTTGCTTAGGTGTGGTCACTGAGCCTGTACTTTGTCAGGATTTGACTCTGCTTTGTATCTATAACAGAGATGAGATACTCTGCCAAGTTGTATTCTCAATTTAGGGACAAATAACAATTACGTTTGTTCTGTGTTTTGGTTTGATTATTCCAATGTTCCAGATAGGCATCTTTTGTTTGTTTAATTATTTGGTTTACTCTAATTTCTGGTTGTAAAGCAGTGCTGGTCTGTGTTAGGTTTTAGTTGGTTAGTGAGTCTCATGACCAGCTGACTGAGCGGACTCTTTTTGGGTTTCAGATCTTGGGTTTTCAGTGCTTGAAATTGCATTGTGTCTTGGGGACTTGATTTGCGGTGCATCCAAAATTTAATTGCTCTTTTTAATGTTAATTATCAATGGATATCTGCCTATTATGCCCTGGATTGGTTGGTGTTTTTCTTTGGATGTTTAGTATTGCTCTGTAAAATTCTACATGCAAAGCCTCTATAGGATGCTTGTCCCACCTAGTCGTGATAACTGAGCGGACTCCATACTTCACTTCCACATAAGGCAATTGGTTGGCTTACACTGTCAAAGACTTTAAGCCAGATTCCTATTGGTATGTCTATTTTTTAATTTCTAATTGCATAAAAGGCTCTGCAGGCTTTTTCTTTCTGTGTATTCACTGGCAGACCAAAGTTTCCTGAGGCACTTATTTTGAGCTCGAGGTAATCAGAGAACAGGAAGTGCTCTAGTGCAGTGTTTCCTAGAGTGAACACATGTCTAGTTTCCTGAGATCTGGGTTTCTCTTGGAATATCATTATTTTAGATTTTTTAAGTTTACTGTCAGTGCCCAGTTCTGACAGTATTGCTCTTGCAAATCCAAATGTTGCTGTAGCCCTTGTTCTGTGGGCGACAGCAAAACCAGATCATCCGCATACAGAATTTAACTTTGTTAACCTTGTTGTTTAGGGTTAGGCCAAGGGAAGCAAGTGCACCGCTAACTCATTAATATTGGTGACAAGCTGAATCCCTGAAAAACACCTCGCCTTTGAGTGAGGAAATCTGTTCTTTTATTCCCAATTTTTACTCCACATTTATTATTGACATAAATAGATTTCATTATGTCATAATCTTTACCGCCTTATAAATAATATAATCCTTCTTGCCAAATAGAAAGCCAATTTGTCCTTTGCTCAAGACATTGTGCTTGATAAGGAAGGCTAGTATTCTGGCATTGATAATGCTGCAGAAAATCTTCCCCAGATTTCTGCTCACATAGATGCCTCAGTAGTTATTTGGGTCAAATTTGTCACCACTTTTGTAAATTGGGGAAATAAGCCCCTGATTCCAGATATCAGGAAAGCAGGCAGCTTGGAGAACAAGATTGAACAATTTGAGCAGGACCTGTTTCAGCTCAGGGGTGCTGTGTTTAAGCGTCTCTGTCCTGATGCTGTCAGGTCCACATGCTTTTCCAGGTTTTAGCTTTTTAATGTTGTCTTTCATTGTAATTTGGTAATCAAGTGGGTTCTGATAGTTTTTGATAGTTGCTTCAAGGATTTGCAACTTTTCTTGGATTTGTTTTTGTTCATAATTTAGATTATTAAGTGAACTTTGCTCATAAAGGTTTTCAAAAAGATTTTTCCAAATTCATTCTCTCTCTCTCTCTGAAGGGGCTCCTCTCGGGCAGACAGCCCTGACAGTGTCCTGAAGATGAAGGCCTGCCTGCTGAACACCATTTTCCCCAAATTCCCAGCGTCCTGCTCTGAGCCCTCCCCCTCGGACAACGGCGATTGGAGAGAGTGTCAGGAGCAGGACAGGGAGCTGCTGTCTCGGCCCCGCCCCAAGAGCCGCCTGTGGGGGTGCGGAGTGGGCCAGGGGCCGGACGTCCCGTCTGCCATCGCCCTGAAGTCCATCTCGCGAGGGCCTGACGGCCGATTCGTTGTCCGGCCCTATGAGGACGGCTCCGCCTCCAGCTGCGTTGAGGACATCCCAGAATTTCCAGGGGGAGGCGGAGTTCTGGAAAACGGGCGTACATTGCGCTGGGACTGCAGCAGGTCATGCTCGTTGTGCTCGGAGCAGGACGACCTGGCCGTGGTGCTCTCAGTGGACCTGCCTGATGCCAGCACGGGGTCCTGCTCCGATTCAGGTTCTGGCGCGGACCCCTGCGGCTCCACCGGGCTCAGCACCCCCTCGCTCCCACGGCCGGGGTTCCTGCCCCAGGACGGCAGGGCGCTGGTGACACAGATGGAGCGGGAGAGGGAGTCGGGACACCTGAGCCGGTGTCTGGCCCTGGCGCGGGAGCGGGAGGCCCTGGAGAGGGAGCTGGAGCTCTGCGAGGCGCGGCTCAGCGCACGGGCCTGGCGCAAGGAATGCTGGGACACCGGCTCCACTCAGGAGGACTCTCAGCTCAGGGGAACCGACTGGCCTCCGCCTGATGCCGGAGGGGGGCGCCATTCGGGGGCCGATACGGCGGGGCCGAGTGTGTCCTGCACCCTGAGGGACAGCTGCCCCATTGCCTCCGTCTCCGGCAGCGTCCCAGCCCCCCGCCTGCAGGGGAGAGCATGGCCACAGGATCTCCGCTGGGAGGACCAAGGCGCAGGGCCCACCAATCGTGAAAGCGCACGCCTGCTTTCAGATGGCATGGAGGCGGGGCACAGCCATCGGAGGGCTCCTTCTAAGGGGTCTGCGGACAGGTTTGTTTCTATGCCAACAACAGAGGCTAGATCAGACAAGGGGAAAAGGGACTCTTTTTCCCAGAATTCTACTCACCCGTCCCAACGGCACTTTCTCCAGGGAGGAGAGGAAGAGGGGGGCAGGGTTGATCGGGGGTATTCTCCGGGCTCCACCTGGCCGTATAGCAGAGGAGGGGGAGGGGGGGCACATAAAACTGGAGGGGCAGAGAGTTTGGGAATGACCCCCAGTGGCAGCAGCACCCCGTCATTCCCTGAGACTGATAAAGAGGTCATCAGGGCTCAGCTCTGGAGCCCTGACCAGTGCCTCCGCAACAGTTCATGTGGCAAAACGCCTTCCACCAGCCCGGCAGGAAGTGGCGACGGCAGCAGTCGGCCGGACTCCTCCGTGAGCCGAACCTCCGGTTCTGCGGGACCGGACCTGAAGCCGCGCCCCTACCAAGCGTCCCAGCCGCACAGCAGCCCAGTCCTGCGGTACCTGAGCCTCCCAGGGTTTGTGGAGATGAACGTGGATGAGCCCGTGGACGCGAGCATTCCTGCAGGTGGGGCGGCCGGTCAGAGTCGCGGCACCCGGGCGGGAGAGCCGCTGGCCCCAGGCCCAGGCCCGAGGCCCGGCGGAGCGACGCTCAGAGAAAGCCGCCATCACCCCGCTGAGCCCGGAGCTGCTGGCTGGGGCGGGAGGGCAGGGTCTTCAGGCAGAACCCTCCACAGGCCGCTCAAACGCTCACGGAGCTTGACACGCGAAGCCCCGGCTGGGCGGGGCGGGCGGGGGGGCCAGACCGGGCACTCAGACCTGCACAGGGGGAGAGCAAGCTGGGGTTTGAGTTTTGGGCAGGACACAGACCCAGCTTTGACCCAGACCACAGGAGGCCCCAGCGCTCAGGCCAGCAGGACACACCCCTTGCCCTCTGTGTGTGATGCTACACCTCAGGGGTGTGGCCAGGCAGCCAACAGAGGACAAAGCAGGACCCAGCGGAACGTACCACCAAACCTGCCGGTCAGGAAGTGGGCCAGTCTGAAAAGTAGGCCGCATCCCGTCTCCCATGCATTCCCCAGCCCTGAGATGTGGGTCCGCTCACTCAGTTTGGGCAGCACCTCCATGTCCAGGGTGGACCCTCTCAGGGGTGCGCCCCACAGTTCTGAGGAACCCCCCTCTCGCTCATCGCCCCTCACCCTTTCGCCTCCAGCTACGGGGCATCAGAGACTCCCAGTTTCACCTGATCCCCGTCGCCAGGCAACCGTTCTTCCAGAAGTTCCCAGATTCCCCGTGTGCTACCAGGAGGCTCCGCCCCCTCTTCCCGGCTCCGCCACACCCCGGTACCCCTCCAATCCTCCAAACACTGCACGGGACCGCCCAGCGCCACTTCAGCCTGGCCACGCCCCCCTCACACGGCAGGGTCCGGAGCAGGAAAGGGAGGCGCAGCCGAGTGCAGAGGAGGCCACAGAGGGGTCCGGGGAGGAGGAGGGGAGGGGGAGTTATGCCAGCCAGAGCAGCGGTAGAGGGAGTCTGGGACCCCTCTCAGGTCACACCCCCTGCCCTTCCCCCTGCCCCTCCCCCACCCGACCCAGCTCACCACCCACCCTTCAGGAGGGCAAATCAGGAGGAAGGTATGTCTGCTTTCCACTATTATTATTATTATTATTATTATTATTATTATTATTATTATTATTATTATTATTATTATTATTAACAGTAATTTTTAAAACCCATTTGCACACATGCCAAATCTGGCCAATCGTTGCCCATTTAAGGGGTACCCTATTTAATGCTTTATAACTTCAGATGTGAGCATCACAGAGACTTGAGAAACGGCTTAAATGAAGCAAGACTTTTGTACCATATACAATACTAACTTCTTCCTAAATTACGATAAACTAAAGTGCCACAAATGCAACTGTCTAGCCAATAAATCTGAAATCAATTTGCTCTTTTTTAGTATTCAATGAAATACTCAGAGATTGCAAATATACAGCAGGTTAAACTATACATGTCCTGGATCAAAAACTCCTTGACCACAGTGTGTAAAATTGAAGGGTGGATGTGTAAAACTATTAAAAATACGAAGCAAAAAGTAAGCAGTGTACCAAGTGTCTCCAAATCTATCCAAAATGTCTAAATTATGCATTGCTGTAAATCACAACATAAACATGTATTTCACTACAAATCAACAGTGTGACTGAAGCAACTCACTGTTGCATCATTTTCAAGTGGGAATTACAAGCTTTCCGTCAGTACAGTGGTCTAAAATAGTTAGGGGTCCTGAAACATACATAATCTCTCCAAAAATGAATAAAGTGCTTTTTGTCTGTTATAAAGCATATATACACATGTGCCCCTCATGAAGGTTTAAGGTGAAACACTGATATCAGATTTAAAAAATAATGCAAAAACATTATCATACTGTGGTGCAGTACCTAAATGTGTAATCATTAACTCTCGTATGTTTTTCTGTACGCTACAGTATGTAATGTTTTTTTGTATAGGGATGGTACGACATTAAAACAATATTCAATGTCCACTACATTTTGGCAATGTTCCACTTGAGGTCATATCCGGTACATACATTAAACACAAACTACAAGCAAGCCAACGAACATTTATGTTACATTGTGAAATATCCTCAATCTGAAATACCACTAACCTATTTAAAGAGACTCAATTAAAAAAATAACGTATATAACCGAAATATTTTTAGCAGTAACACTTACATTTTGATGATGAAATCTTATCTGTGTTCAGTAGATTGAGACAGAGACAGAATCATTGCTGTCGCTCCCCAGTTCTAACTTAGCGCAGAAAACAGTATATCAGCTAGGTCTATCAGCAAACATATGCCTTAGCCATGCTCAGAATTTCTCAAGAATAATAGTATTTTCCAAGAAATAACGAAAGTCATCGATAAAATTTAATCAGGTGCAGTGTCTTTTACTGCTACCACAGACTGAATGCGGAATGCAGCTATAATGAGACAAAACTTCCAGTTACGCTGAGCTATGAAACGCTATTCCACAAGTAAAATCAGACATTATACATCGTTAAAAAGCTTATTCTGTCATCTATTAGACCGATTAACTGTCGATCAAGCCAGACTGTACTACAAAGGACGACAACCCCGAAAACCACATGTGGTATTATGCACAGCTATTTTGGAAGGTACCCAGGTGTCACAAATGAGCGTATACTTCACAAACAGATTGTCCAAGTCAATATACGGCCACTCCGTCTGGAACGGGACATCTCTACGCGTAAAACCAATGATAAGGCTGTATATTTATTCCATATTTAGTCCCAGATATTGGCACTAGAATGACATGGTATCATTTTTGAAAAATTAATCTTGTTTATTTCAGTGTTCAGTGAGCAGTGTTTTTCACAGCTGTACTGGCACACCTTCGGGTATTGTTGGCTTTATCTTGTTGCTACGACGGAACACAAATTTTTAGTGGTAAAAGAATGTTTTCATGTATGTCCAGATTGACACTATTGCCCAGTGTGTCGTGCGTGGGGGGTGTAGTTGCAGATGAGACTGCAGGGAGGGGGTGCTTGGTAAATGCACGACTAGCGCGACAATGGTGGCGCTGCGAAACTCCGTATTCGGTATAGTTGTCCTGAATCGTATGCTAATAAAGCTAGAACACTGAGTTGGTATTTTCAACTCATAATTTGGTTGCAGGAGCACAGAATGTCTAAATTGCGTAATCTAGGCGCGCCGGCGTGCCGACCACTAGGAGCTTTGCGCTTTGAGATTAATAAAGTGTGTTTCCTACCATTATGCCTGATGTTTGTTCTTTGCCTGCAGGAGGGTGTCAGTGGATGAGAATTATGAATGGGACACAGCCGATGTTCACCTGGAGTCTGACCCCTGCAGGGCGTCACGCCCCCGCCCAAACCAGGAGGACGGGGCGTGGGACTGTCCGCGAGCTCCAGACCTCCACAGCAAAGGTGAGTCCGTCACATCATATCCAGACAGTCCCAATTTAATCTGTACTTCTGGTTACAGTAGTGTGTGTGCGTGTGTGTGTGTGTGTACACCTTTTCTCAAACTTTATTCTGCTGTAAAAATGACATTTAAAAGCAAACTTCTAATCTCCATCTTCTGCTCATTCTCTGACCCCTGACCTTCGCCCCCTGCTGCTTTGCCTCTGATCTGCAGGTGACCGCGTGAGCCTCTCGTCCTGTGTGGTGAAGTACCAGCTCTCCCCTGGGTCCCCCTGCTCCAGAACTCGTGACCTTGACTCTGTGTTATTCTGACTGCCCACATGCACACGTCTGCCCAGCCGTGTCTGTCTGTCTGCCCTGCTAACACACGTGTCCTTCTACCATCCCTGTAGCTTTAGACTCTTATTCCTGTGTTGAGTCAGGAGATGTCCTGAACTGACCCACATTTAAATGCAACTGCCATTTTTTTCTCTAAATCATGGTTTGGTGAGCTCTGCAGTCAACTAAATGAAGGAAAACCTATACATACTCTATGTAAAGAAGACACTATTTGTAAGTCAAAGTCTAAAGATAAATATTTTTTGAATCCAGATGTTAAAGCTTGATATAATACTAGAAACAAAGACAGGAGTTGCTTTCTGTGAACAAAACAAGAGGAAATTGAAAGGTAAATTGTGCATTGATGTTGGGAGAGCACAATGTTTGGAACTGTAGACCTGCCAAAAATCACAATTAACTAGTTTTCCATGCCCTGCCTCAGACTGAGAGGCTTTTTTAACAAATCATTATTTCCACAGAAAATGTATATATGCATGTATATATATATATATATATATATAAATGCATATATACATTTTCAGTGGAAATAATGATTTGTGTCATCATTTGAAAATAACATCTTGGAAGCTATTAGACATGAGAAACAGTAAATATGTACTGTATGCTGTCTGCATGGGTGACCCTGGTTGTGTTCATAACAGCCTCCTAACTACTGTGTCCTCAAAGTATGTACTATCTACTAAACATGCTGCCTACCGTTTTTTTAGTATGAGACGGGCTGTATGCGAAAAAACAATCCTTCATCCTATTCTCCAACAGTACTACGGAAGTGTCGTAGCACATCCCACCCTTGTAGTAAAAAGGCCCCGCCTCTTCCTCTCTGATATGTAGGACCCAAAGATGGCTCCACCTTTTCCTCTCTGTGGGACCTCCTAAAAATATGATTTACTTCCTGAAAAGTGTGGTCCTGAATACGCACATTGAAACCACCGGAAAGAAGTATATCATCTAGGGATTTTAACTTCACTATATTTAGAGAAAACGTTGCCTACTTAACAGCTTTCTCATCCAGTGTACTCAACTTACATACTGTATTATAGTCAATAGTAGGCAAGTGTGCTGTTTTGGATTCAGCCCTGGTCTGTGATCACTCCTGCGATGGTCTGTACGGCGAGGAGTCTGTTCTATTGAGTATGCTGTCTGTCTATTTTTCTCTTATTACTGTTTCAAATGAAAAACTAGGAGCAGATCTTCAAACCTGTGACGTCACCAGTGACATCACTGATCTGTCAGGGCTGACTGGATGCTGTATGACTCCAGGACTGCTGATTGGACTGTGAGATGTATAGCCCATGTCCCAGAAATTCCGCAATTACAGTCATATCCCACTGAATGAAAAAACGTTAGTACAAGAGACCTATAAAATCACCCAATTACACCCAATGTCCTCCAGCCACCAGTAATCTGTCCATCAAGGAAAGATTTATTCTGTAGTAGTGGAAACTTTAATAATGAGATCAGCTGCACAGGTAAGAGGCATATCACTAGAGGGTGTGCCACCCTGCACAGGGACTCTCCCACCAATCAGCAGAAAGCTGTAACAATGAAGGCACAAACCGTGCTAGAAGGCTGAGGCAGCGTGAGCCTTATGCTGAGTGGTACTACTGTTTGCTCATTGTTCATCACTCACTCGTAAGAACCAATCAGATGTCTTTCTCCATGACAAAATTTTGGGTTCCGCCTCTCTTTGAGTTTCAGAAGCTGCCCTATGCTGCCTCCAAATTATTTTCAAGAGTGAAAGTAAGGGTAGTGACATGTTTGTGGAATTACAGTTCAGCTAAAATAATTTCTGTTTTCAGATACTGTGGTACTCTGTTTGTCTTTGTGTGTGCGTTTTGAAGCCATTTAGCACACTCACAGAATAACTTCTATCTTGTTCATTATGAGGAATATTTTTTATGAGGAGCAGAATGTGCTGTTCATATGTTTTAGCTTTTACGGTAAATGCTGGTATCAGGGTTCTGAAGCCATTGTTCTCTTTTAATGAAAGGCACATTAATGAGATCTTTCCATTAATTTCTTGCAATACTGTCTGGTTTTAGCAGTGGTTTTGATGCAATCAAGGTTATGCATTAACTGTCTTCTGATTAATCTATCTGCTGTATCTGATGGCTTATGTTTTATGTAGATGTTTTCATTTTTAAAATTACTGAACCATATTTTTACTTTTATGCAGGTCCGATATATAACTATATATAAAAATAAAGGGTGAATTTATTTTGAAAAAATATTCTGTATACAAAATGTATTAGTGTCTGCTTTAAGGAAAAATAAGGTGCACATATGGTGTGCTCTGCTGATTGTGTGTGGGTTTGGGTTTTCTGTTGCTGTTATTGATGTTAAAACTATTTTTATATATTTTCTTTTTAAAAAGATTAAATAAAGCAATACAATCGGTCTGTGCATTGTCCGTTTTATTACAAAATTATGGTAGGCTTTTCTTAATGCTTCTTCAAGAATTAACCATTTTTTGATTACAGTTCATTGATTACAGTTCATGACCTCATCGCTACATTGAACATCAGCAGGAGCTTTGAGGTCCTTTCATACATGAATCCACAATCACCCCGTTAGTCAAAACTGGGGTCAAATCCTGCCAGGACACAACTGTCCCAGCAATGAATGTATTGCAAATGCGGTTACAGTGTGGAATCTCTAGAAAAATGGCAATAAACATAACTTATAGATTCTAAGCACACACTGTATTGTCCAGATTCATAGACGATTTACTTTTTGCATTGTTTGAAACTACAAGATGACATATATTCACCTTTTTTCTGCATCATACCAAATACATTAATTTTTACTGTTTTCCACTGAAAACGAGTGTATTGTAAGAACAATTTGGTCATGTCAACGAAAAATCCAAAAATGAGTCAATGTTATGGTTGTAGTAGTTCTAATCTAGCAGTGTAGCCTCTCTAGTTCTGTTCATGAAGTCTGCTGAGATCAGTAGTCACTGACACATTCACACCTGCCTCCTGAAGAGTGTTTCTGATCTGTCAGACAGACGTTTTTGGGTTTTTCTTCTTTATGTTGAGAAATCTGAGCATTCTTCTTTCGTTAACTGTAGAGGTCTTCCTTGGTCCTTATTTTGTGACTACTGATCTCACCTTTCTTCTAAATGATGCTCCATACCGTTGATGTTGGTAAGCGTGAGTTTTGGCCTATATCTCTGACAGTTTTTCTTGTTTCTCAGCCTCATCATGGGTTCCTTGACTTTCATTAGTACAACACTGGTGCTCATATTTACAAATGCCAGTCACAGACTCCAAAGGCAATCACAAGCCTAGAGGCAAGACTAGATACTGAAAGATCTCATGCCTGCACCAAGGAACCAACTGTACAGACATGATGAATCAGAAACACCTGTAAATTTTGGTGCCCTGAAATGGGGGGACTATGTATAAAAATGCTGCAATTTATATATGGTGAAATCAAAGTGTATAAAAATATCCTTTCATGAAAGCTGGGAATTTGTCCCCAACATTATGGTGCTCACTGTATATACAATCTCATAAAAACACGTTTTCAACGTACAAAAATGCCAAGTTACTCACACATACAAGACAAACACCATCTATAACTCATTCATTCAGACTGCCAAAATCCAGGCCTGCCATTAAAAGTATTGATATCAAAATGACGCCAAGTTACGGTACTACAAACAATATAGGATATCTTGCCTCACCGAAATTACATAAGATGTATTCTAAAGCAATGCTACCCAATATTTCCTCAATTCTTTCAAGTCACTTAGCTCTGTGTTTTGTAACCTTACCATTTTACAATGTCATGCAAACTTTGTGTCAGATCAAAGTGTCAAATATTTCGAATTGCCTCATGGAACACATTGAAATTCATGTAGAAAACTGCTGGTGAGTAACTACAGGAAGCATATTTCTCCAGAAAACATATGTTTATACTTGCTTCTGAACTGAATTTGAGTACATGTACAAGTTATTGTATATTTTCTACATACAATAAATACTGCATGTAAAATACATATTGTACATACATACATAGAGAACTTCTTTATCCCCATGGGGACATTTCCCTCGCATCTGTCAGGGCTCTGTGTTTTCCCCGTCTTCCCTTGTTGGGCCGCCAGATGGCGGCACTTCGGTTTTGTGTCCTTCTCCCCCCTGTGTAATTGTATTATTGTTTTCAATTGTCCAATTATTGTTTTTTGATTGTCTCGTTTTCCCTTCCCTCTCTGTGGCCTGATTGTTCATTGTGCCTTCCTGTGTCTCGTCAGTGTCGTGTCTTTTTAAGTCTTCCTTTTCCCTGACTCAGGTGCTGGATCCTTGCTGGTTTGTTGCTTGTTCCTTGCCTGCTTGTAGCCTGCTTGTCTGTTGCCTGTTTCCTCGCCTGCTCTGTTCTCCACTTGTTTTTTGGGATTTTACATTTTTGTTTCCCTGTGTTTTTTGAAGTTCTTCCTTGTGTTTTGTTAAAGTTGCCCTGCGAGGCTTTCTGTTCCCTTTGTTCCCTTTCATAAGTAAAGTCTTTTGTTTTGCCTACTTTTGGAGTTTTTGAGTTTTTCCTCCTCTGCGTTTGGGTCCTAACCCCCCACGACGCCTGACAGCATCATGTTACATTCACATTTACGAACAGACATTGATACCAAGAAACATACAATCATTCATGCAACAGAAAGGCTGGACAGCGAAATATATACATACCAATACAAATTGGACATACAGACTAGAGCCCGACCGATGCCAGATTTTTGGGTCCGATGCTGATCCCGTTTTTGGAGAGTCCTAGCCCACCGATTACCGATGTTTTGGCCGATATTTCGTCAAAAAGTGCAACATTTTCAAATCAATTTGAAAAACTTATATTTTATCAAAGTTTCTATATTTGAGAACCTTTAACTTATAAGCAAACAAATAAAAATAAACACAAAAAGAACTTTTTGATAGATTAAAAAATGTAAAAGATGATATTAAATTAAATATATATATTAACACCATCTTCAAGTGGTGTGAATTCAAAATAACTCCACTACTCCTTTCTTTTCCAGCCATCTATAAAAAATTAATTTAAAAAAATCAGTTTTCCAGTTTCAAACATGTATTTTTATGAATATTATTATTGTTGTTGTTATTAATTTGTTATCATTATTTCTTAGTATCTATTCTCAGTAAATGAATTGTTTTCTTATTTTATTCCTACTACATGATCTCAAAGAGTAAGACTTTATCTAGCGAGTTTCCCTGTCCATAAGAATTCGGTGGTGAAAAAAACTACAATGCGCTTTTGTGCAGGTTACCCGCGCTAAGTGTTGGTTGATTCACTTCTCCAACAGCAATCGTTCTCTCATGCTATCACGACAAAGCTAGATAGCATGGCTCAAAATGATCCACGTTAGAAGTGTTTTATCGGCGTTTTTACTGTCTGGTTAGCTTGCTACGATGACGCGTGACTAGATGGGACACTCGCTTGCAATAACGCGTTGGCTATTGACACAGCATCATATAGTAGCTAATATCATTATCTCAGATAAAAAACAAAAACAAATGTGTGATGCATTCAATCACCATTTTATTTTGGCTGGTTATTCATTTGAGAATACAGCGATGTCCTCTGGAAATGTAGATCCGACGCTGCTTTTGTGCTCACTGCCACTTCATAAAGGCTTGCTAGCCAGCTAGCTTGCTAAAGTGAACCAAATGTTAGCTAGCTCGCTCGCTTGATAATGAGGATTGATAAACATGGTGGTCGTATAAACGCATTTAATTAAAAACTTTAACTAAATATACATACCTTTATTAAGGCAATCGAATCTGTGCAGATAAGTCTTGCAGTGGAGAATATTGGATGAGGCACGAGTGACAAACGTCTTATTACAGAAGTAGAAGTAGCGCGTCAGCTGTTGCTGTTCACACTTGTATTAGAGCCCCCTCTACTGGATAATTCTAGTAAATGGCAATTACAACGTTCGAACAGACAAGTACAGATAAATAATCAATGTTTTTTTTGTTTTGTTTATTATACTTATTAAAAAATCGGGACACATCGGCGGCATAACTGCCGATCCCGATGTCGTCAAAAAAGTCAAATAATGGCCAATATATCGGCCAAACCCGGGCTCTAATATAGACGCCTATTCAATCAATCTTGACTGTGAGAAAGCCATCCACACATATGTTTGGCCTGTCCATGTAGTGCATGCTTATACACACAGGGCCAAGTGACTTGAAAGAAGTGAGGAAATATTGGGTAGCATTGCTTTGGAATACATCTTATGTAATTTCGGTGAGGCAAGATAGCCTATATTGTTTGTAGTACCGTAACTTGGCGTCATTTTGATATCAATACTTTTAATGGCAGGCCTGGATTTTGGCAGTCTGAATGAATGAGTTATAGATGGTGTATGTCTTGTATGTGTGAGTAACTTGGCATTTTTGTATGTTGAAAACATGTTTTTTATGAGATATCATTTCTTTTTGCAAAGCGTTTTATTATGAGAGTGAGAAATGCGAAGTGACCCTGTAAGAAACGGTTGTGGATTATGGCTATCCTTGTGTGAATTTGTACAGTCCGATGAGCATGTACCGTTTAGCAGTTTCGGTTTGCTATATATGTAAAACAGTGGCTGTGACAAAGGGTGCGGTGGCATAAGTGTAAATGCATCAGAAACGCAGGTGAAATATGGCCAATGTATGTACTCACGGATTTGACGGCCATTCAACGAGCCTTGATTGACAAAAGAATCCGCAAGCCCGTAGAATTAGAGCTCCCTAGGTCGCAACTTGTGCAACTTGTGTACCCTGTCCTGCTCCGTTGTCTGTTATTTCATGGAGATGCACTTTTAGTGTTTGTAAGGTTTATAAGGCATTTTGATAGGCTTATCTGCAGGTAGGAATCCTCTTCGCTGTTTTGCTAAGCTAGAACTGGAAAACTTGATAGTGGAGAACAGGAGCAGACGCATATGTCCCAGCAGGCTTTGCATATGAGAAAATAACAACAGTGTGAGAGAAATTAGGAGAAATGATGAAATTGCGTAGTTGAAACAATATGTTTTTAGCAGAATGGGCATGTAGGTGAAGGTTGACATGATAACAGACTATAGTGCGAAGTAAATGAAGTGACCATGAGCGAGCTTAGTTTCCTTATTGAATGGTATATATAACAGTCGGTATAAAGCATTACTTGTTAAAGTGGAGGGTTAAGTAATGTATGAAATCTATTGCACTGATGTGCGTTTCTCATGTTCAGTACTAGTAGTTATAATTATGAGTGAGTCATGATTTTAAATGTAATGTTTTAATGGGGAGTTGCAGAACGTACATACGTAGTAATTGTTTGTATGTGGCTAGATAGAGAACAGGGCGAGGTAACATGAATGTAGAAATGTGGCGCTTGCTGATAAGGTGGTTTTGTACAGTAGCCAAGTGAATAAATATAGTTAGTAGAAATGGCACAGCGGTGAACTGGTGTAACTTTTTAATAAAAGGAATACATTTGCCGTCATGAAATGCTTATGGGTGGCCGTGAGTGAGTTTTGGTAAAGCAAATATAAGCGTAAGAAAATGTTAGTGTAAAAGAGGAAATTATCTGCCTGAGGGCTAGGCGGGATTCAGTCCTTCAACCGGAGGTTTACCAGTCTGTGACTTTGTTAGTGCAGCACCATGACATACCTGTGCAATGCGTGAAATATCATTAGCAAACCTGTCCGTGGTTTTAAAGAAGAACACAGGCCAGTAAGCACAGAAGAGCTCCCGTTGAATCCATATGGCTTTGCAATATTGTAGCCAGTTAATAACTGAACGTGCAGATGGTACGTCATAATGCAGTGTATACATTCGGTGAACGGCGGGTAGATATGGTGCAAAAGCAATAATTGAGAAGTAGTAGACAATTATTAGTGAGGGTAAAAGCAGGTTAAAGAAACATGTTTCTAGGTGGGCTTGAACCCAAGACCCCAGGTTCTTAAGACAGTAACCTTGCCCACTAGGCCACAGGCAGACTAGCTATTTAAACTGGAAATGTTTCAGAGTGAAAATGGGTATGGGTATTTTGCGTGTGTATGCAAGTTTTTGATTGGGTCGTGTAGGTGAATATTTGGCTGGTGTCGGTAAAATGTCCAATGGGGAGACATTTGGTTTGTGGGATAGGTGGCAGGAAAAATAAGAATGAGAAGAAGAAGAAGAAGAAGAAGAAGAAGGAGAAAATGCAAAATCCCCTTAGTTTGGGGCTTTATTGTGTGGACATGTGAAGTTGTTTACGAATTCTGTCTGTTGAAATGGGGTGAGAATGTACAGAATTAAATTTTTTAAGGGCTGAGTGTCTGTGGCTGTTGTGGTTATTTCTGTGGGGAACCCTGAAAAGTGCCAAACTCTCGGTGCTCTATAGGTATGGGGCATGCCCCCGCCAAGGCGTAACTTGGCGGGATGGCATACCTGCCATCCCAATACCTTCCCCGTTTCCATTGGCTCGGAAAGATGAAAATAAAAACATTACTGTTCCATGCTATAAAAATTTCTGAGGTTCTATGCACTGAAAGCAGCCTGTGAAAGCATGGGAACATCGTTGTCAATCATGAGCCCCTTTCACACATGGAACCTGTAGCATTGCTGTGTCAACATTGCTGTTCATCTTTAAAAGCCTTAGCAAGGATATAAATGCCACCAGCACAACACAGTTGAGGAGTGATAGTTTTAAGATAACTAATGGCAACATCTCTAACCAATGTCGCACATTTATATGACCTCAAAAAGCTCATGTTAGGTAAACAATTAAAGCATGTATATCAGCTAAAAATCATTTAACCTATTTGTATGCGCAGTTGTTTTTGGTACAATGCGGCAAAAATTATTCTGTCAGCAAGGTTAAATAGCTGAATAAATCTGCCATTAATACGTGATGCTAGCCAGCTTGCTACATTGGGTAACAAAGCAACTTAAAACTAGAACTGGCTGGCACACATGTATACCAGGGAGAAGTACTGCATAGCAAGAATTGTTGAGAGGGTAAATGCAGTAAAGTATTTTTTCAAAGAAACTGCTGCAGTCTTCCACAAGAATGTCATACTTTAGCATGCTTTGTGCAGAAATTTGGCTGCTTTTGCTCCAACCGGAGCCTTGGGAGAAGATTTCTGTACATCTTACCTGGTCCACCCCTGGCAGATCCGAGGGTTGCTGCAGGCTTCGTGGTCGAAATAGCTCAGCTAGAAAAGCGTTAGACTGAAGATCTAAAGGCACGGTTTCAGCCATTTTATTGCAAGCCCGGCGGCCTGTCGGGCGTAAGTTGACCCCCCGCCGGGCCTAAGCATCGGGGAATTAAAAATAAATAAATGAATTAATGTATTTTAAAGATGTTTTTAAAACTACAGTTACACAGTTACAGTGTGGCGACTAGGTTGGAAAGCACACCAGCGACATCTGTTGGTTAAAACGTGAACGCACTATAGGAAAACAGCAGGTCTGAGATCAGTGTTCTTTACCATCATTGTGCGTAGAGTGACGTTCAACACTTGACGCTTCCAACTATCACAAGCTAACATTACCTAGCAAGCCACCATTTCTTCTTTAGTAGGCTATCTAACCTCGTTACAAACGGCAGTATCACTTCATCTCGTCGGTAAGTAGGCCTACATTCTTTTTATATTAACGTAAGCAGTGTGTAGGTAACGTTAAACGAGTAGCATGAATGTAATGTTCGATACATTGTAACATCACATGACTTATTAATCGCCATCGAATTAACGACTTCACTTGTTTGTTAATAACGTTAGCTTGATGACATTGATGTGTACGACAACGTTCTCATAAAATTTTTCCCGACCATGAAAACTGCCTGACTTTTTAACATTTTGGACAGATGTGGCGACTGAGTAAATCTATCGCTGTTTCCGTCGCAGCACTTTCGACACAATTAATATCGGAAAAATCCTAAAATTTCTTCTTACCGTGAATAGTGCCTGACCGGCAACCGTTGAAATGTGTTAACACAGCAGCAAAATTAGGCTATATCTAGAAATACCATCTTTAGGGAAAAAATGCTACGGTTGAGGGTCAGGCACTCTTGCAGGGGCGTGTCCAGGGAGTGGTCTGGGGTGGCACAGGCAACCCCTGGAATCTGATTGGCCACCCCAGGTGCCACCCCATTATCCTAAACTTTGATTGGCTATCTGCCCAGACAGAGGCGGGACTTAGTTTGAACCGTTTGACGAGTAAACCAAACTTCCGTGTATAGGCGCAATTCATTCTTAAACCTGAGAGGCAGTAATGCGCCAGAGTAGTGTCTTGCCTGCCAAAACACCCAGAGAAGAAGATCTTGTATTGCTTTGGAGCGGAGCAGTAGATGAGCAGCAGCCAACTACACACGTGCGTGTCTCATGATGAAGAAGTCTACTCGTCGGATTCCCGGCTGTCTAGCTACTTGTCGCATGTCGCTCCTGAAAGATGTGAGTAGACTTTTTCAGTGTTTCCCATTAATGACCTAGACTGTGGCGTCCCGTAGCTGTGCGCACAACACCTGTTGTTTACGGCGTTGTCGCCCTTTTTAGCACAGTCTGGCTTGGTTGACAACAGGTATAACAGGTCTAATTTTGCTTTTGGAATAGCGTTTTTTAGGTCAGCATAACCGAATTTTTTTCTTATCATCGCATTCACTTAGGCATTCACGTGGTAGCAGTAAAACAAAGACGCTGCTAACGAAACCTTGTCAACGATTTTTTGAAATTTCTTGGAAAATATTATTATTATTGAGGACTTCTGAACATAGCTAAGTTTAGACCTAGCTGACATCGTTTTCTGGAGCAAAACAGAAGCGAATAGAACAGTATCATTGCTTTACTGTCTCTGTCTCCATCTGTACTGAACATAGATAAGATTTCATAATTTCTAGAATTACTGCTGAAAATATTTCGGTTTTATACGTTATTTTTGAAATGGAGTATCTTTAAATAGGTTAGTGGTGTTATATAATTTGGATATTTCACACTGTAATGTAAGCGTTTGTTAGTGGTGTAATAGTTTTTGTGAAACATGCAACGGTGATGATGTGAGAGTTGGAACATTGCCAAAACGTGGTTGACGGTTGAAAATTGTTTTCATATTGTCCCATCCCCTTACAAGAAAACATACGAGAGTACAGAGTATAGAAATACATACAAGAGTTAATTATTACACATTTAGGTACTGTACCGCTTTGTGTGACAACATTTTTGCATTATTTTTTAATCTGATAGCAATGTTTCATCTTAAACCTTCATAAGGGGCTCATTTATGCTTTATAATGGACAAAAAGAATTTCATTTTTGGAGAGGTACAATACAAATGTCAGCTACAAAAGGCAATGAGAGTTGATGAATACCATGTCCGCTACCTATAAGATAAATCATAAATCGGTATTAAAGGCCCCCACGCAAGAAATATGGACTTTTGTGTTTATGTGTTGACCAACATGTTTATGATTAAATTGTTTACTAGAGCACAAAATTGTTTACAAGAGCACAAAGTTCTTAATAGATCTAGCCTCTTAATTTTGCTCTCAAAGGGCACCAGATTGATGCATTTAACTTTAAAATGTACAAAATTTTCTTACGGGGGAGCATGCCCCCTGACCCCCCTAGAGGGTCCCAGGTCCACCGACCATAGTCTCAAAAAATCCTGTGGGAAACACTGATTTTGTATGGTGCCACTTTGGTGTGACTGTGCTGTGACGGTAACAACAATAGATTTACTCAGGAGCCACATCTATCCAGATGTCAGGCAGTTTTCATGGTCGGGAAAAAGTTTATGACAACGTTGTCATTTAGCTAACGTAGCTAGCTAGCCAAACAGCCAGTAACACAGATACTTAATTTGTGACATTTAGGGATAATGCCAAGGAGGAAAGGTACTGTAAAAGCTAAAAAACCTTAGACAGTTTTTTAAATGTTTAATGTGCCCAGCATTCCAAGGCTTGTTGTAAGATTCAGTAGCCAATCAGGACTTGAATACAAGTTTTTTGTAGAGTGCAAAAACTTTGATATTATTTATTTTAATTTTATTTAATTTATTTTGTTGTTGTTGAAATGTGCCCAGCATTCCAAGGCTGTAAGAATCAGTAGCCAATAAGGACTTTCTTCAAGATTTTTTTAGAGTGCAAAAAATTTGGTATTATTTATTTTAATTTAATTTAATTTCTTTTGTTGTTGTTGAAAACACAGCATTCCAAGACTGTACATTGTTGTCAGATTCTTTGTAAGACTCTACTATGCTGTACATAGTTGTTGATTGTGTGTTGAATAAATGACTTATTTATAACAACATTGACATTACGTAGTCATATTTTCAAATCTCCAGTCAGCTTTTAGCACTGACTTAATGTAGGGCCCTATGGAATCTGGGTTATAGCTTTTTAAAATTCTCAATTCCGCAATTCCGGACGTGATTCTGTTATCACAGAAACTATAGGGCCCTACCTTAATGTTGCCATCAGTCTGTCACTGGCCCACGCCGGGCCCCCATCAAAAAAGACACTTGGCCACTGGGCCGCCGGCCCCCGTCAAAAGATACTTGCCATCGGGCCTAACAACTTTTCTGGGGGAAACCCTGAAAGGTCTCTGGTTCAATCCCGAGTTTCGGCAATGGGTGGTGTTTTGTCTTTCGATGAGTAGAGCTGAGCCCTCTGCTTGAGTTCGCTGACTGCACAACCTCCTGCTTCACAGAGTGCAATCAAGTACTGAGATTTGAACGGTATTTTCATTTGGGATTGTCGGTTCTTTGTGCGACCAAGTTCCTGAGATGTGGACCTGCACTAAAAGCTATGTGTGGCAGTTTGGGAACATTGCTGTCGATAGGCCTATTTCACATTTCCAGGTATGTAAACTGGATGTAGGGGTCTCTCATTTCCGGTTATCTTAAATGCCACCAAAACAATGGCAGAGACGAAGAGGAACCAGTTTTGTAGCGTTCCCCTGTGTAACAATTCGAAGAAGAAACAGCCTTATTTCTCCTTTCACAGCTTTCCCACCGATGTACTCCAAAAAAAGAAATGGATTCATGTGATTAGGAGAGATGAGGGAGAAGATTTCACCGTTAGGAGGTACAGCACTTACGTGTGTGGACTGCACTTTGTTTTTGTTATTGTTTTTATACGGTCTATGGTTGGTTAGTACAAATAGCTGTAGTTGTGTTGAAAATTAGACTGTAAAAGCTTGCTAGGTAGCATGACTGTGTTACATCGTTGCAAACTAACTTAAACGAACTCATTACAATAGCTAGCTAGTTAGCTACTGCTTTGTGAATGAGATTAAACTCAATATTAAACTTTTCTCCTTACATACAGTCGAATCCAAATGTTGAAGAACTAATGCAGTTTCAGTTATGTGGTATTTGTTACTCAAGAATGTCATAAAATTTTATGTTATGATTAGCAAATTACGTTTAACGTAGCTACGTTATTTGGATATTCAATGTTGAAACTGCAGATGCTCGTTTATTTTAGTTGTTAATTGCACTTACAAAATGTATTGACGGGCATCACGACAAGCCAACTTAAGATATATCAGCTGATTTAAAAATGTGTGGGTAGTTTTTTTATCAAAGATGAAAACAAACAGCTTGGTAGTGCATATAATGGTTATTAGCATATACTATAAATGCTGTGATACATTGCATTGGATATTGTTTGACAATAATCTATGTTTAAATGTATCTGTCCCTAACAAATAAACATTAAATAAATAAAATAAATAGTGAACTCAGACTTTTGGACCCCACTGTACATCGGTAAACTACAAGCACGGTTAAGTTAATCTCATAAAAAACACGTTTTCAACGTACAAAAATGCCAAGTTACTCAAAAGTATTGATATCAAAATGACGCCAAGTTACGGTACTACAAACAATATAGGCTATCTTGCCTCACCGAAATGACATCACATGTAGCCTATTTCAAAGCAATGCTACCCAATATTTCCTGAATTCTTTCAAGTCACTTGGCCCTGTGTGTATAAGCATGCACTACATGGACAGGCCAAACATATGTGTGGATGGCTCTCTCACAGTCAAGATTGATTGAATAGGCGTGTATATGTCCAAGTTGTATTGGTATGTATGTATTTCGCTGCCCAGCCTTTCTGTTGCGTGAATGATTGCGTTTCTTGGTATAAGTGTGTCTTCGTAAATGTGAATGTAACATGCTGCGAGGGAAATGTCCGCATGGGGATAAAGAAGTTCTCTATCTATGTATGTACAGTATGTATTTTACATGCAGTATTTATTGTACGTAGCAAATATACTATAACTTGCACATGTACTCAAATTCAGTTCAGAAGCAAGTATAAACATGTTTTCTGGAGAAATATGCTTCCTGTAGTTACTCAGCAGCAGTTTTGTACATTAATTTCAATGTGTTTTATGAGGCAATTCGAAATATTTGACTCTTTGATCTGACACAAAGTTTGCATGACATTGTAAAATGGTAAGATTACAAAACACAGGGCCAAGTGACTTGAAAGAATTGAGGAAATATTGGGTAGCATTGCTTTGAAATAGGCTACATGTGATGTCATTTCGGTGAGGCAAGATAGCCTATATTGTTTGTAGTACCGTAACTTGGCGTCATTTTGATATCAATACTTTTGAGTAACTTGGCATTTTTGTACGTTGAAAACGTGTTTTTTATGAGATATCATTTCTTTTTGCAAAGCGTTTTATTATGAGAGTGAGAAATGCTAAGTGACCCTGTAAGAAACGGTTGTGGATTATGGCTATCGTTGTGTGAATTTGTACAGTCTGATGAGCGTGTACCGTTCAGCAGTTTCGGTTTGCTATATATGTAAAACAGTGGCTGTGAGAAAGCGTGTGGTGGCGTAAGCATAAACGCATCAGAAACGCAGATGAAATATAGCCAGTGTATGTACTCACGGATTTGACGTCCATCCAACGAGCCTTGACTGACAAAAGAATCAGCAAGCGCGTAGATAGAATTATAACTCTCTAGGTCGCAACTTGTGTAGCCTTCTGTCCTGCTCCGTTTTGTCTGTTATTTCGTGGAGATGCACTTTTAGTGTTTGTAAGGTTTATAGGGCATTTTGATAGGCTTATCTGCAGGTAGGGATCCTCTTCGCTGTTTTGCTAAACTAGAACCGGAAAAGTTGATATTGGAGAATAGAAGCAGACGCATATGTCCCAGCAGGCTTTGCATATGAGAAAATAACAACAGTTTGAGAGAAATTAGGATGAAATTATGAAATTGCGTAGTTGAAACAATATGTTTTTAGCAGAATGGGCATGTAGGTGAAGGTTGACATGATAACGGAGTATAGTGCGAAGTAAATGGAGTGACCATGAGCGAGCTCATATTCCTTATCGAACGGTATATATAACAGTCGCTATAAAGCGTTTAAGTGAAGGGTTAAGTAACGTGTGAAATCTATTACACTGTAGTGTTTGTTTCATGTTCAGTACTAGTAGTTATAATTATGAGTGAATCATGATTTTAAATGTAATGTTTTAATGGGGAGTTGCAGAACGTACATACGTAGTAATTGTATGTGGCTAGATAGAGAACCGGGCGAGGTAACATGAATGTAGAAACGTGGCGTTTGCTGATAAGAAGGTTTTGTACGGTAGCCAAGTGAAGAAATGTAGTTAGTAGAAATGGCACAGCGGTGAACTGGTGTAACTTTTTAATAAAAGGAATATATTTGCCGTCATGAAATGCATATGGGTGGCCATGAGTGAGTTTTGGTAAAGCAAATATAAGCGTAAGAGAACGTTAGTGTAAAAGAGGAAAATTATCTGCCGGAGGGCGAGGCGGGATTCGATCCTTCAACCACACGTTTACCAGTCTGTCACTTTGTTAGGGCAGCACCATGACATAGCTATGCAATGTGTGAAATATCATTAGCAAACCTGTCCGTGGTTTTAAAGAAGAACACAGGCGAGTAAGCACAGAAAGAGCTCCCGTTGAATCCATATGGCTTTGCAATACTGTAGCCGGTTAACAATTGAACGTGCAGACGGTACGTCATAATACAGTGTATACGTTCGGGGAACGGCTGGTAGATATGGTGCAAAAGCAATAATTGATAAGTAGTAGACAATTGTTAATGAGGGTAAAAGCAGGTCAAAGAAACGTGTTCCTAGCTGGACTTGAACCTTCGACCCTGTGTTCCCAAGACCGTAACCTTACCCACTAGGCCACCGGCGGATTAGCTGATTGTACTGGAAAAGTTTCAGAGTAAAAAGATATGGGTATTTTGCGTGTGTATGCTAGTTTTTCATTGGGTCGTGTACGTGAAGATTTGGCGGGTGTCGGTAAAATGTCCAATGGGCAGACATGTTATTAGTGGGATAGGCGGCAGGAAAAATAAGAATGAGAAGAAGAATGAGAAGAAGAAGAAGAAGAAGAAGAAGAAGAAAGAGAAGAAGAAGAAGAAGGAGAAAACGCAAAATCCCCTTAGTTTGGGGCTTTATTGTGTGGACATGTGAAGTTGTTTATGAAATCTGTCTGTTGAAATGGGGTCAGAATGTACAGAATTTAATGTTTTTAAGGGCTGAGTGTCTGTGACTGTTGTGGTTATTTCTGTGGGGAACCCTGAAAAGTGCCAAACTCTCGGTGCTGTATAGGTATGGGGGCATGCCCCCGCCAAGGCGTAACTTGGCGGGATGGCATACCTGCCATCCCAATGTTGTTTGCTGCTGTTTGCCTAGGTAAACATAATGTCTCTGAAATTGATGTCAGGGATATTTACATTTTTCAGATACACTATGAAATTAGTCTTAATCAGAAAATGCCATCAAATGTACAGGAAACTGACCAAGTAATTGTAACAAAGTTACAAAGTCTGCAAAGTTATTTTTAAATGATTTCTTTTAGATTTTTACTCTTCTATGGATAGTAGCTTACTCTAAACAAATTAAATGAACATGACTGTCATTTGCTTAAGAATCCCCTGCCCCAAACTTTATTTTTGCTAAATTGGCAGGTGATTGAGTTTTTATTAGTTGCTTATTTTTCATTAGGTGCACTTTATGAGGCATTGGAGAGGATCAGGGAGTTGGAGGTTGGTCTCACGCCTCACCCTCTCTGGGCCCCTCCTGGAGAGATGGTGTATTTCTGATGAAGACTTCAGGTACTTCACCAGGTTTCCATCAAAGCGCACATTTTATGTGTTTTGGGGTTCCGTTCAGCTATCTGAATCACAGATTGTGTATTGGTCCAAAGTGAGGAGAGTTGGCATTAATAACATGGAGAGGGAAATAATTCATCCAAGCCCCACACGTAAACTACATTTTCTTGATGAATTTTTATGTACTGCTTACGTGTAGCAAGTGGCCTTCTGGAGAGGGTTTTGGCAGATATATTTAGGGTGAGCACATCAACAGTGAGCCGTGTTATTATCACATGGTCCAATTACTTGTACCTCATTTTGGGATCTGTTCCACTCTAGAGGACACGTGAGCAAGTGAGGAAGACCATGCCACTGAAATTCCAGCAGTACATCCCAAATCTCAGAGTCATCATCGATTGCACCAAGTTTCGATGTGAGAGCCCAGAGGCCATTACTCTGCACTCTGAAACGTTCCCGATGTACAAGAGCCATACCACCTTCAAAGCTCTAATCGGTGTTGCACCCTGTGGCGCTATTACCTTTGTGTCCAAATTGTTCACTGGGTCAATATCTGACCAGGAGTTGAGAAAGGAGTCTGGCATTTTGGCTTTACTGGAGCCAGGGGCTGAGGTTATGTCAGACAAAGGCTTCATCATTGAAAATTCCTCGCAGGAAGTTGGGGCCAAACGAATCATACCACCGTTTAAGCACAAGAGTCAGTTCAGCAGAGAGGAAACGGAGGGGACCCAGGCCATTGCCAGACTCCGTATTCTGGTTGAACGGGTAATTAGGAGGGTAAAAGAGTACTACATCTGGGATTCACCAATTCCTCTAACCCTGGCAGGCACTGTAAACCAAATATGGTTCAAATGCTGTGTCATGGTGAATTACCAGGGTCCTCTCGACCTTGATGGTGAAGTGCAATATTGGGCAGAGTGAGTGGAATGTTACAACAGGCTCACCACCTCTCCAGCCAATATCACCAGGCTTACGACTCCTTTCCAGCCAATAGCACCAGGCTCTCCTCTCTAGCCAGTAACACCAGGCTCACCACTCCTCTCCAAGCCAATAACACCAGGCTCACCACTTCTCTCCAAGCCAATGACTCCAGGCTCACCACTCCTCTCCAGCTAATAACACCGGGCTCACCTCTCCAGCCAAGATCACCAGGCTCACCTCTCCAGCCAATAACACCAGGCTCACCACTCCTCTCCAGCCAGTAACACCAGGCTCACCACTCCTCTCCAAGCCAATAACACCAGGCTCACCACTCCTCTCCAAGCCAATAACACCAGGCTCACCACTCCTCTCCATGCAAGTAACACCAGGCTCACCTCTCCTCTCCAAGCCAATAACACCAGGCTCACCACTCCTCTCCAAGCCAATAACACCAGGCTCACCACTCCTCTCCAAGCCAATAACACCAGGCTCACCACTCCTCTCCATGCAAGTAACACCAGGCTCACCTCTCCTCTCCAGCCAAGATCACCAGGCTCACCTCTCGAGCCAATAACACCAGGCTCACCTCTCCTGCCAATAACACCGGGCACACCTCTCCTTGCCATGCCAATAACACCAGGCTCACCTCTCCAGCCAATAACACTGGGCTCACCTCTCCTTTTCTGGGTATGTAATTTTAAATAAAAACTTTTTATTACAAAATTAATAAATAATCAGGTATATGTGTGGTTTTTAAAAAAAGGCAGCACAAGCCTACACTGAGGAAAGGTCTCTCTAAGAGGGCTGAAGGACAGTATCACATGCCAGGCATCTCTTGAAACTGGGACATTCCAATTTTAACAGAAGATATGGACTTAGCTTATGCAGTATATTCAAATTAATTCCTAATCACTTTCTCATTTACAGGCATCTCAGTGACGGCCTCCTTTGAGTCCACCATTGTTATGGAGCTTGATGCAATCATTGCTGCGTTCAAGTGCCTATACTGGATCATAAAAAAACATAACTGGTACGCTTTTGAGCCTGGCCGAGCTCCTATGGTGCAACTACAAACCCCAATTCCAAAAAAGTTGGGACAGTGTTTAAAATGTAAATAAAAACAGAATACAATGATCTGTTAATCTCTTTTATATATATTTAATTAAAAACAGTTTAAAGAAAAGATATTTCATGTTTTAATTAATCGACTTTATTTTTTGTAAATATACGCTCATTCTAAATTTGATGCCTTCAACACGTCCCAAAAAAGTTCCGCTCTAGGAAAACTTTAATGAAAGTGCCAAAGTAAAAGGCATCAGCCTTGGCCTTGATGTCTTCAATGAGCTCATCATCCATCCACACTCTCTCCACGTTGAAGTCACTTTTCGTATCTGTAACCAAATCACACTGGGCAAGGCCAGTAATTCCAAGCTGGCCCTGGACTTGCCAGTAATACTGGTGGCTTTTCCTGAGCTTTGCTTTGCCCCCTAGACAGTGCAATGTGCTTTGCCTCTGCAACACTTTCAATATCAGGGCACTTGACTTCCACCAGGCCTTAGGGAGGATCCTCAGTTGGGTCCACTACTTTGACATTCACATTAAAGGTCTCGGCATACTGGCGAAGAACTTCTGGCTCCAGTTGTTGTCTCCTCTTCATTGCCTTAGTCTGATTGATACCCTTGATTATCCTTACAGAGAGTGACTTTGCTGTGGACTCTGACCTCACATGAGCAGCTTCATAAAAAATTGCAGGCAGTAAGACGAAGACGCCGCATGCTTACCCAGAGAGGGCATTTGGACTGATCCTGGGTTCCTTCCTTGATGATCCCAGAAAGCTCAGATGACACCTCCAGACTTTGCATGTGCAGGAGCTCTGCTAAGCTTCCAGGCACAAAGTGATATTGTGGGAGTGTGTGGTGTGGCACAGGCAATGGAGGAAATATCTGGGCATCTGGGTGTTTAATTACATCTTTGGGCAACACTGGGGGGCACTGGTAGGACAGTATTGAGCCTTTGGGGACATCGCCAAATTTTGATGGCACAAGACTGATTTCAGATATGCCATCAACAATTTTTGCTATAAGTGGTTGAGGTCTAAGGCAAGTCAACGATGCTGCACCAGCAAGAACATCTTGATCCGGTAACGGTCTTAAATAAAGGTTTTTTTCTGTAAATTTGCATTAGGTAGTGATAGATAAATATTGGGATAAAAATTACCTCCATATGCTCTATACAGTGTGGATTGCACACCGTTCCCACCAGATGCTTTAGGCTTGCGCACCTAAAGCTCATCGATTGGCTCTGGTTTGGTGCACTGACAAACCAAATTTTTGGAAAGATTTGTAATTTTGTCTTTGAGATGGCATACAAAATTACTGCATGAGCTCCTAGTCAGCTATCTAGTGTCATTCATTCTACAGAACTGGTTATGAAGCCATTTGTTTTTATTTTTACCTGGGTACGGGGTCGGTGCCAAGTCTGAGGCTTGCTTGTGCATGCAAGGGCAGCTGGAACATTTTTGATTCCCAGTGTGCAGAAATGGGCAGTCTGATACAGTAAGGCAACCAAATGGTTGCACAGGCACCTCCCAGCAGCACAAGAGCATGCATAGGCTGTCATCTCCGTGGGTATCGTGGTAGTTTCAAGTGTGATCTGAGGGCATTGATATCAAAATTAACTTAGCTCACCACATTAAATTAAAGAATGCTTATGACCATTTTCCATAGGCCAGTAGTGTCAGGAATATGGCATACGTTCCTGTATGGAATTCTGTTCCCGTTCTTGTTGGGGGGCATGTGAAGATGGCGGCGTAACCGATGCTTGCTGCGGCCTCTCCTAGTACTAATACAGTGCCTTTACTTTTCTTATTTATTGTAACTCAATTGCTGGTGACTGTTTTTTACAGTGAGTGTGCCTTCTAGTTTATCTTTTTTTCTATATTATTCTAGGCATATTGTACGGTGGCCCTGAGGGTCAAAACACAGCGACATTTCAGAAAACACAACAACATTTCAGAAAACACAATAACATTTCAGAAAACACAATGACATTTCACAAAACACAACGACATTTCACAAAACACAATAACATTTTAGAAAACACAACAAAATTTCACAAAACACAACGACATTTCACAAAACACAATGACATTTCCCAAAACACAACATTTCAGAAAACACAACAACATTTCAGAAAACACAATGACATTTCACAAAACACAACGACATTTCACAAAACACAACAACATGTCAGAAAACACAACAACATTTCGCAAAACACAACGACATTTCACAAAACACAACAACATTTTAGATTATGGAAAAGGTGGGACAACACTCCTTGTTTGTGATTGGACAGAACCCAAGTCAGTTCAATGTAATTTCCTGTACTACTCTCAGCAGTGTCCTTGCACAAATTTTAAACTGAGTTTGAAAGACTGGAAGAGGCTCCGGTGGGATCAAAAGCAGCCAAATTTCTGCACAAAGCATGCTAAAGCATGACATTCTTGTGGAAGACTGCAGCAGTTTCTTTAAAAAATACTTTACTGCATGTACCCTCTCAACAATTCTTGCACAAATATGAGACTTTGCAATTTTGAAGATATTACACGTGCACTGTGTAATTTTCGGAATGGAATGAACAGGGGGCCAGCTGTGTATAGGTGGAACATGTGTCATGGAAAATTTGGTCGAATCCACCCGTGGGCAAAGAAATAATTGATTAGGTTTGCCACAGAAGTGTCTCAAATCCTGTTTCTTCTTTTTTAGGTTTGGTAGTAACATGATATTTCTTCTCCAGCTCCATTTTATTATGGAGAAGATCAGGAAATCCTTTCTGCTTATGGAACACAACAACAGCCAAGTATAAATGTATAGCTATATTTGTATTTTCGTTCGTAATAGTATTTGCAGGTTTGATGTGATAAGCATGAAATGGGATTGGGGCTGGGACTGGAGTAGGTGGATTTACCAAGGCTGCAAGGTGACAACTGGCACACATGCAGTCGGACTCCCTGCAGTCACATGCTGCCACAGCTGCTGGGTCTCCTGAAGCTTCTCGGAGCTTGGGTGTTAAGAGAAGTACTGGAATTGGTCTGCTTTTGCCAAGTACTTCATGGGCCACTTCTGAAGCAGAAATTTTATTTTTATATACAGTGAGCTCCATAACGTTAGGGACAAACCCATATTTTCTTGGTTCTGTACTCCATAATTTTAGATTTGTAATCAAACAATTCATATGTGGTTTAAGTGCAGATATCAGCTCTCAGCATTTACGAAAGGTTATTGTAATATATTTTGGTTTCAGCCTGTAGAAATAACAGCACTGTCTATACATGCATACAACCCCATTTCCAAAAAAGTTTGTACAGTATGGGAAATGCTAATAAAAACAAAAAGGAGTGATAATGTAATTAGTGTAAATTCTATTCACCCTGTACTATATTGAAAACACTACAACAGCACATTATTTGATGTTTTAACTTGTGAATTTAATTGTTTTTTGAAAATATATCTCATTTCAAATCTGTTGACTGCAACATGCTCCAAAAAAGTTGGGGCAGTCAAGTGTTTCCCAGTGTGTAACATCACCATTTCTTTTAATAATACTTATTAAGCATTCGGGCACTGAAGACACCAGTTGGTTAAGATTAGCAAGCAGGATTTTCCCCCATTCTTCCATTATGCAGGTCTTCATCTGTGCAGTTGTACAGGGCCTTCGTTGCCATATTTTGCGCTTCATAATGTGCCACACATTCTCAATCAGAGACAGGTCAGGACTGCAGGCAGGCCAGTCCAGCACCCGCACTCTCTGCTTACGCAGCAATGCACTTGTAATCCAGGCAGAATATGGTTTGGCATTGTCCTGCTGGATGTCCCTAGAGAAGACGATGTCTGGATGGCAGCAAATGTTGCTCCAAAATTTGTACATATCTTTCTGCATTAACGGTGCCCTCACAGATGTGCAAGTTACCCGTGCCATGGGCACTGACACACCGCCATACCATGACAGACACTGGCTTATGGACCTGGCGCTGATGGCCCTTTTCCTCTTTGGCCCAGAGGAAACAACGGCTGTTTTGTCCACAAACTATTTGAAATGTTGACTGATCGGACCACAAAACACGCTTCCACTGTGCTACTGTCCATCTCAGATGAAGCCAAGCCCAGAGAAGTCAGCAGCGCTTCTGGACAGTGTTGATGTATGGCTTCTGCTTTGCATTATAAAGCCTTAACTTGCATCTGTAGATGTAGCGGCGAATGGTGTTGACTGACAAAGGTTTGCTGAAGCATTCCTGAGTCCATGTCATGATATCCATTACAGACCTGATCAGAGATCATGCGTATTCAGAAGTGATTCTCGGCCTTGCCCTTTATGCACTGAGATTTGACCGGATTCCTTAAATCTTTCAATTATATTGCGCATGGTAGAGGGTGAAACGGCCAAAATCCTACCAATTTGTCTTTGGGGAACATTGTTCTCAAAGTGCTGGATTATTCACTGATGCATCTGTTGGCAAATTGGTGAGCCTCGACCCATTTTTGCTCATGAAGGACTAGGCCTTTCTTGGAGGCTCCTTATATGCTATAACACGATTGCCTCACCTGTTTAACATCACCTGTATCACATTACCGTGATATTTCAACTTGTCACATCATTATTTGTCCTAAATTGCCCTTGTCAAAAAAAATTTGGAACGTGTTGCAGGCATAAATTTCATAATAAACGTATATCTTCAAAAAACTATGAAGTTATTTAGGTAAAACATGAAATGCCTTGTCTTTATACTGTTTTTGTTTGAATACAAGTCAAAGTGAAATTACCGCTTTCTGCTTTTATTTTCATGAATTTACCGTCCCAACTTTTATGGAATTGGGGTTGTAAGTCCTCTTGCACAATGTTTGCCACACAACAGCTTATCTAAAGGTAATGCATTCATAGGTAATAGCTGTTCTCACTGTAATGATAGATATATAATGATGTATTTGAAAGTATGTTAAAAAATTATTTTTTAGCACTGCCATATTGGAGAGACTGGAAATGCTTGTAGGGTCCTATCCTTATGAAGGTAACCAGATGTGATTATGCCATTCCTATACCATACCTGGGTGAGCCCATCCCTTAGGGCAACTGGCAGAAAAGGGTTTATATAAAAGGGACTTTGTTTCATTGATGGATTGGGTGCAAACTCTTTTCTTGCAGACTTGCAAAAGACATTGAAGTTACGTTAAAACAATGTACTTAAAAAACATATGTTTTTATCAACACATCAAAATAGAGCACCATATACCCAATTGTTAATTACACTATGGGTTGCAGGGAAAGGAATAATGGACCTAACACCTCCATAATACAATTCTCAGACATGTCAAACCTAAAAAAAAGAAGAAACAGGATTTGAGGATTTTAAAATCAATTTTAAACAATAGCTTCGTTGCCTATGGGTGGATTCGAACTGAAGTAACCGTGCAGTCTTTTACAGCACTACATGGCTAGCCCCCCGGCGTGTGTGCTGAACGTGATAACCGCTACAAAAGGAGATGCAAGGACGTAGTCGCGATTGCATTTGCACGCAAAGGTTATTCAAGTAGTAAATGGTGAGCTAGTCTATGAAAATAACAATGGAGATGCAAGGACTTTGCTTGGAAACTGAGAAGAGACAGGTCTTTCATTGAAATACATTTGAAAGGTTGTTTCTTAAACTGAGGATAATATCGATTTCTATTAAAGAGACGGTTTGAGTGGCATATGGCATATAGTATTCGGGCAAATAACCATTAAACAGATGGTTAATTGGAGACGCATGTGGGACTGATGAGCATATTTGGAAAACGTTACTTTTTCAACATGCTTCAATTGTTCTGAGAACTACATTGAGCCATATGGGGGATTATCGGCCGTGAAGTTCAACACAGATGCCTCAAGTTGTTCTGTGCAATCCCAAAAGGGCATGTTTCCGCCCAGTTTCGAACTGGGGACCTTTCGCGTGTGAGGCAAACGTGATAACCGCTACACTACGGAAACAAGTTCTCGGGAGGGTTTTCCGTCACTTCGTCGAAAGCTCTTGACTTAAAGGTTATTCAGGCTAAGGAAAGAAAACTGCACAATCTTATAGGACTGAAGTACTTTTTCCCGTGCAAAAGAAATCTCCGAAATGGCTGTGGCAGAGAAGTTTCTGTAGTGTAGCGGTTATCACGTTTGCCTAACACGCAAAAGGTCCTCGGTTCGAAACCGAGCAGAAACAGCTTTTACGCTACATGTTCAAACGCAGTTGCGACAACCAAGAAATAGTACGAGTGGTGGATAAACACAAAGGTTCAGGTTGAAAGCCGTGAGCCAGACGATGGGGCAAAAAGGATATGCAAGGACCCTGCTTGAAAGCTGAGACATAACAAGCCTTGCGTTGAACTTTCTGTGGAATGTTTCTTGGAAGAGTATGGAAAACATCGATAGGAATTACACATATTGTTCTCTTGGCATCAAGTACTGCGGACAACTGTCATGAGAAAGCGTGTTTCAAGTAGAGCCTCGTGCTGGGCTGTTGAGCATATTTGGAGACAAGGAGGGAGGACATTCCGTTATCAAGGAGCTCAAACTGCTCCAAGACCTACACTGAGACAAGGACTTTTTTCACGGCAATGAGGTCTCCTCGTATGCCTCATTGTAATTTGGGCAATCCCAAAACCTGTGTTTACACCCATTGTCGAACTGGGGTCCTGATGCAGGCGAGGGGATGTGATAACAGCTGCACTACAGAAACTGTGCCTTCTCAAGTTTTTGCCTAATTGCTGTTCATGCTAAGGTACATAAGCTGTGCAAAGTGGAAGGACTCAAGCATGTTTTCCTGCAGAAAGAATTTTCAGATAAATACTATTATTTTTTCTTTTATGTAACGTAGTTGCGATTGCATTTGCACGCAAAGGTTATTCAAGTAGTAAATGGTGAGCTAGTCTATGAAAATAACAATGGAGATGCAAGGACTTTGCTTGGAAACTGAGAAGAGACAGGTCTTTCATTGAAGTACTTTTGAAAGGTTGTTTCTTAAACTGAGGATAATATCGATTTCTATTAAAGAGATGGTTTGAGTGGCATATGGCATATAGTATTCGGGCAAATAACCATTAAACAGATGGTTAATTGGAGACGCATGTGGGACTGCTGAGCATATTTGGAAAACGTTAGAGAAGACGTTACTTTTTCAACATGCTTCAATTGTTCTGAGAACTACATTGAGCCATATGGGGGATTATCGGCCGTGAAGTTCAACACAGATGCCTCAAGTTGTTCTGTGCAATCCCAAAAGGGCATGTTTCCGCCCAGTTTCGAACTGGGGACTTTTCGCGTGTGAGGCGAACGTGATAACCGCTACACTACGGAAACAAGTTCTCGGGAGGGTTTTCCGTCACTTCGTCGAAAGCTCTTGACTTAAAGGTTATTCAGGCTAAGGAAAGAAAACTGCACAATCTTATAGGACTGAAGTGCTTTTTCCCGTGCAAAAAAAATCTCCGAAATGGCTGTGGCAGAGAAGTTTCTGTAGTGTAGCGGTTATCACGTTTGCCTAACACGCAAAAGGTCCTCCGTTCAAAACCGAGCAGAAACAGCTTTTACGCTACATGTTCAAACGCAGTTGCGACAACCAAGAAATAGTACGAGTGGTGGATAAACACAAAGGTTCAGGTTGAAAGCCGTGAGCCAGACGATGGGGCAAAAAGGATATGCAAGGACCCTGCTTGAAAGCTGAGACATAACAAGCCTTGCGTTGAACTTTCTGTGGAATGTTTCTTGGAAGAGTATGGAAAACATCGATAGGAATTACACATATTGTTCTCTTGGCATCAAGTACTGTGGACAATTGTCATGAGAAAGCGTGTTTCAAGTAGAGACTCGTGCTGGGCTGTTGAGCATATTTGGAGACAAGGAGGGAGGACATTCCGTTATCAAGGAGCTCAAACTGCTCCAAGACCTACACTGAGACAAGGACTTTTTTCACGGCAATGAGGTCTCCTCGTATGCCTCATTGTAATTTGGGCAATCCCAAAACCTGTGTTTACACCCATTGTCGAACTGGGGTCCTGATGCAGGCGAGGGGATGTGATAACAGCTGCACTACAGAAACTGTGCCTTCTCAACTTTTTGCCTAATTGCTGTTCATGCTAAGGTACATAAGCTGTGCAAAGTGGAAGGACTCAAGCATGTTTTCCTGCAGAAAGAATTTTCAGATAAATACTATTATATTTTCATTTATGTAACGTAGTCGCGATTGCATTTGCACGCAAAGGTTATTCAAGTAGTAAATGGTGAGCTAGTCTATGAAAATAACAATGGAGATGCAAGGACTTTGCTTGGAAACTGATCAGAGACAGGTCTTTCATTGAAATACTTTTGAAAGGTTGTTTCTTAAACTGAGGATAATATCGATTTCTATTAAAGAGATGATTTGAGTGGCATATGGCATTTAGTATTCGGGCAAATAACCATTAAACAGATGGTTAATTGGAGACGCATGTGGGACTGCTGAGCATATTTGGAAAACGTTACTTTTTCAACATGCTTCAATTGTTCTGAGAACTACATTGAGCCATATGGGGGATTATCGGCCGTGAAGTTCAACACAGATGCCTCAAGTTGTTCTGTGCAATCCCAAAAGGGCATGTTTCCGCCCAGTTTCGAACTGGGGACCTTTCGCGTGTGAGGCGAACGTGATAACCGCTACACTACGGAAACCGGTTCTCGGGGAGGTTTTCCGTCACTTCGTCGAAAGCTCTTGACTTAAAGGTTATTCAGGCTAAGGAAAGAAAACTGCACAATCTTATAGGACTGAAGTACTTTTTCCCGTGCAAAAAAAATCTCCGAAATGGCTGTGGCAGAGAAGTTTCTGTAGTGTAGCGGTTATCACGTTTGCCTAACCCGCAAAAGGTCCTCGGTTCGAAACCGAGCAGAAACAGCTTTTACGCTACATGTTCAAACGCAGTTGCGACAACCAAGAAATAGTACGAGTGGTGGATAAACACAAAGGTTCAGGTTGAAAGCCGTGAGCCAGACGATGGGGCAAAAAGGATATACAAGGACCCTGCTTGAAAGCTGAGACATAACAAGCCTTGCGTTGAACTTTCTGTGGAATGTTTCTTGGAAGAGTATGGAAAACATCGATAGGAATTACACATATTGTTCTCTTGGCATCAAGTACTGCGGACAATTGTCATGAGAAAGCGTGTTTCAAGTAGAGACTCGTGCTGGGCTGTTGAGCATATTTGGAGACAAGGAGGGAGGACATTCCGTTATCAAGGAGCTCAAACTGCTCCAAGACCTACACTGAGACAAGGACTTTTTTCACGGCAATGAGGTCTCCTCGTATGCCTCATTGTAATTTGGGCAATCCCAAAACCTGTGTTTACACCCATTGTCGAACTGGGGTCCTGATGCAGGTGAGGGGATGTGATAACAGCTGCACTACAGAAACTGTGCCTTCTCAAGTTTTTGCCTAATTGCTGTTCATGCTAAGGTACATAAGCTGTGCAAAGTGGAAGGACTCAAGCATGTTTTCCTGCAGAAAGAATTTTCAGATAAATACTATTATTTTTTCTTTTATGTAACGTAGTCGCGATTGCATTTGCACGCAAAGGTTATTCAAGTAGTAAATGGTGAGCTAGTCTATGAAAATAACAATGGAGATGCAAGGACTTTGCTTGGAAACTGAGAAGAGACAGGTCTTTCATTGAAGTACTTTTGAAAGGTTGTTTCTTAAACTGAGGATAATATCGATTTCTATTAAAGAGACGGTTTGAGTGGCATATGGCATATAGTATTCGGGCAAATAACCATTAAACAGATGGTTAATTGGAGACGCATGTGGGACTGCTGAGCATATTTGGAAAACGTTAGAGAAGACGTTACTTTTTCAACATGCTTCAATTGTTCTGAGAACCACATTGAGCCATATGGGGGATTATCGGCCGTGAAGTTCAACACAGATGCCTCAAGTTGTTCTGTGCAATCCCAAAAGGGCATGTTTCCGCCCAGTTTCGAACTGAGGACCTTTCGCGTGTGAGGCGAACGTGATAACCGCTACACTACGGAAACAAGTTCTCGGGAGGGTTTTCCGTCACTTCGTCGAAAGCTCTTGACTTAAAGGTTATTCAGGCTAAGGAAAGAAAACTGCACAATCTTATAGGACTGAAGTACTTTTTCCCGTGCAAAATAAATCTCCGAAATGGCTGTGGCAGAGAAGTTTCTGTAGTGTAGCTGTTATCACGTTTGCCTAACACGCAAAAGGTCTTCAGTTCGAAACCGAGCAGAAACAGCTTTTACGCTACATGTTCAAACGCAGTTGCGAGAACCAAGAAATAGTACGAGTGGTGGATAAACACAAAGGTTCAGGTTGAAAGCCGTGAGCCAGGCAATGGGGCAAAAAGGATATGCAAGGACCCTGCTTGAAAGCTGAGACATAACAAGCCTTGCGTTGAACTTTCTGTGGAATGTTTCTTGGAAGAGTATGGAAAACATCGATAGGAATTACACATATTGTTCTCTTGGCATCAAGTACTGCGGACAATTGTCATGAGAAAGCGTGTTTCAAGTAGAGACTCGTGCTGGGCTGTTGAGCATATTTGGAGACAAGGAGGGAAGACATTCCGTTATCAAGGAGCTCAAACTGCTCCAAGACCTACACTGAGACAAGGACTTTTTTCACGGCAATGAGGTCTCCTCGTATGCCTCATTGTAATTTGGGCAATCCCAAAACCTGTGTTTACACCCATTGTCGAACTGGGGTCCTGATGCAGGCGAGGGGATGTGATAACAGCTGCACTACAGAAACTGTGCCTTCTCAAGTTTTTGCCTAATTGCTGTTCATGCTAAGGTACATAAGCTGTGCAAAGTGGAAGGACTCAAGCATGTTTTCCTGCAGAAAGAATTTTCAGATAAATACTATTATGTTTTCTTTTATGTAACGTAGTCGCGATTGCATTTGCACGCAAAGGTTATTCAAGTAGTAAATGGTGAGCTAGTCTATGAAAATAACAATGGAGATGCAAGGACTTTGCTTGGAAACTGAGAAGAGACAGGTTTTTCATTGAAATACTTTTGAAAGGTTGTTTCTTAAACTGAGGATAATATCGATTTCTATTAAAGAGACGGTTTGAGTGGCATATGGCATATAGTATTCGGGCAAATAACCATTAAACAGATGGTTAATTGGAGACGCATGTGGGACTGCTGAGCATATTTGGAAAACGTTAGAGAAGACGTTACTTTTTCAACATGCTTCAATTGTTCTGAGAACTACATTGAGCCATATGGGGGATTATCGGCCGTGAAGTTCAACACAGATGCCTCAAGTTGTTCTGTGCATTCCCAAAAGGGCATGTTTCCGCCCAGTTTCGAACTGGGGACCTTTCGCGTGTGAGGCGAACGTGATAACCGCTACACTACGGAAACAAGTTCTCGGTAGGGTTTTTCCGTCACTTCGTCAACAGCTCTTAAGTTAAAGGTTATTCAGGCTAAGGAAAGAAAACTGCACAATCTTATAGGACGGAAGTTCTTTTTCCCGTGCAAAAAAAATCTCCGAAATGGCTGTGGCAGAGAAGTTTCTGTAGTGTAGCGGTTATCACGTTTGCCTAACACGCAAAAGGTCCTCCGTTCAAAACCGAGCAGAAACAGCTTTTACGCTACATGTTCAAACGCAGTTGCGACAATCAAGAAATAGTACGAGTGGTGGATAAACACAAAGGTTCAGGTTGAAAGCCGTGAGCCAGACGATGGGGCAAAAAGGATATGCAAGGACCCTGCTTGAAAGCTGAGACATAACAAGCCTTGCGTTGAACTTTCTGTGGAATGTTTCTTGGAAGAGTATGGAAAACATCGATAGGAATTACACATATTGTTCTCTTGGCATCAAGTACTGTGGACAATTGTCATGAGAAAGCGTGTTTCAAGTAGAGACTCGTGCTGGGCTGTTGAGCATATTTGGAGACAAGGAGGGAGGACATTCCGTTATCAAGGAGCTCAAACTGCTCCAAGACCTACACTGAGACAAGGACTTTTTTCACGGCAATGAGGTCTCCTCGTATGCCTCATTGTAATTTGGGCAATCCCAAAACCTGTGTTTACACCCATTGTCGAACTGGGGTCCTGATGCAGGCGAGGGGATGTGATAACAGCTGCACTACAGAAACTGTGCCTTCTCAACTTTTTGCCTAATTGCTGTTCATGCTAAGGTACATAAGCTGTGCAAAGTGGAAGGACTCAAGCATGTTTTCCTGCAGAAAGAATTTTCAGATAAATACTATTATATTTTCATTTATGTAACGTAGTCGCGATTGCATTTGCACGCAAAGGTTATTCAAGTAGTAAATGGTGAGCTAGTCTATGAAAATAACAATGGAGATGCAAGGACTTTGCTTGGAAACTGATCAGAGACAGGTCTTTCATTGAAATACTTTTGAAAGGTTGTTTCTTAAACTGAGGATAATATCGATTTCTATTAAAGAGATGATTTGAGTGGCATATGGCATTTAGTATTCGGGCAAATAACCATTAAACAGATGGTTAATTGGAGACGCATGTGGGACTGCTGAGCATATTTGGAAAACGTTACTTTTTCAACATGCTTCAATTGTTCTGAGAACTACATTGAGCCATATGGGGGATTATCGGCCGTGAAGTTCAACACAGATGCCTCAAGTTGTTCTGTGCAATCCCAAAAGGGCATGTTTCCGCCCAGTTTCGAACTGGGGACCTTTCGCGTGTGAGGCGAACGTGATAACCGCTACACTACGGAAACAAGTTCTCGGTAGGGTTTTTCCGTCACTTCGTCAACAGCTCTTAAGTTAAAGGTTATTCAGGCTAAGGAAAGAAAACTGCACAATCTTATAGGACGGAAGTTCTTTTTCCCGTGCAAAAAAAATCTCCGAAATGGCTGTGGCAGAGAAGTTTCTGTAGTGTAGTGGTTATCACGTTTGCCTAACACGCAAAAGGTCCTTGGTTCGAAACCGAGCAGAAACAGCTTTTACGCTACATGTTCAAACGCAGTTGCGACAACCAAGAAATAGTACGAGTGGTGGATAAACACAAAGGTTCAGGTTGAAAGCCGTGAGCCAGACGATGGGGCAAAAAGGATATGCAAGGACCCTGCTTGAAAGCTGAGACATAACAAGCCTTGCGTTGAACTTTCTGTGGAATGTTTCTTGGAAGAGTATGGAAAACATCGATAGGAATTACACATATTGTTCTCTTGGCATCAAGTACTGCGGACAATTGTCATGAGAAAGCGTGTTTCAAGTAGAGACTCGTGCTGGGCTGTTGAGCATATTTGGAGACAAGGAGGGAGGACATTCCGTTATCAAGGAGCTCAAACTGCTCCAAGACCTACACTGAGACAAGGACTTTTTTCACGGCAATGAGGTCTCCTCGTATGCCTCATTGTAATTTGGGCAATCCCAAAACCTGTGTTTACACCCATTGTCGAACTGGGGTCCTGATGCAGGCGAGGGGATGTGATAACAGCTGCACTACAGAAACTGTGCCTTCTCAAGTTTTTGCCTAATTGCTGTTCATGCTAAGGTACATAAGCTGTGCAAAGTGGAAGGACTCAAGCATGTTTTCCTGCAGAAAGAATTTTCAGATAAATACTATTATTTTTTCTTTTATGTAACGTAGTCGCGATTGCATTTGCACGCAAAGGTTATTCAAGTAGTAAATGGTGAGCTAGTCTATGAAAATAACAATGGAGATGCAAGGACTTTGCTTGGAAACTGAGAAGAGACAGGTCTTTCATTGAAATACTTTTGAAAGGTTGTTTCTTAAACTGAGGATAATATCGATTTCTATTAAAGAGACGGTTTGAGTGGCATATGGCATATAGTATTCGGGCAAATAACCATTAAACAGATGGTTAATTGGAGACGCATGTGGGACTGCTGAGCATATTTGGAAAACGTTAGAGGAGACGTTACTTTTTCAACATGCTTCAATTGTTCTGAGAACTACATTGAGCCATATGGGGGATTATCGGCCGTGAAGTTCAACACAGATGCCTCAAGTTGTTCTGTGCAATCCCAAATGGCGTGTTTCCGCCCAGTTTCGAACTGGGGACCTTTCGCGTGTGAGGCGAACGTGATAACCGCTACACTACGGAAACAAGTTCTCGGGAGGGTTTTCCGTCACTTCGTCGAAAGCTCTTGACTTAAAGGTTATTCAGGCTAAGGAAAGAAAACTGCACAATCTTATAGGACTGAAGTACTTTTTCCCGTGCAAAAAAAATCTCCGAAATGACTGTGGCAGAAAAGTTTCTGTAGTGTAGCGGTTATCACGTTTGCCTAACACGCAAAAGCTCCTCGGTTCGAAACCGAGCAGAAACAGCTTTTACGCTACATGTTCAAACGCAGTTGCGACAACCAAGAAATAGTACGAGTGGTGGATAAACACAAAGGTTCAGGTTGAAAGCCGCGAGCCAGACGATGGGGCAAAAAGGATATGCAAGGACCCTGCTTGAAAGCTGAGACATAACAAGCCTTGCGTTGAACTTTCTGTGGAATGTTTCTTGGAAGAGTATGGAAAACATCGATAGGAATTACACATATTGTTCTCTTGGCATCAAGTACTGCGGACAATTGTCATGAGAAAGCGTGTTTCAAGTAGAGACTCGTGCTGGGCTGTTGAGCATATTTGGAGACAAGGAGGGAGGACATTCCGTTATCAAGGAGCTCAAACTGCTCCAAGACCTACACTGAGACAAGGACTTTTTTCACGGCAATGAGGTCTCCTCGTATGCCTCATTGTAATTTGGGCAATCCCAAAACCTGTGTTTACACCCATTGTCGAACTGGGGTCCTGATGCAGGCGAGGGGATGTGATGACAGCTGCACTACAGAAACTGTGCCTTCTCAAGTTTTTGCCTAATTGCTGTTCATGCTAAGGTACATAAGCTGTGCAAAGTGGAAGGACTCAAGCATGTTTTCCTGCAGAAAGAATTTTCAGATAAATACTATTATTTTTTCTTTTATGTAACGTAGTCGCGATTGCATTTGCACGCAAAGGTTATTCAAGTAGTAAATGGTGAGCTAGTCTATGAAAATAACATTGGAGATGCAAGGACTTTGCTTGGAAACTGAGAAGAGACAGGTCTTTCATTGAAATACTTTTGAAAGGTTGTTTCTTAAACTGAGGATAATATCGATTTCTATTAAAGAGACGGTTTGAGTGGCATATGGCATATAGTATTCGGGCAAATAACCATTAAACAGATGGTTAATTGGAGACGCATGTGGGACTGCTGAGCATATTTGGAAAACGTTAGAGAAGACATTACTTTTTCAACATGCTTCAATTGTTCTGAGAACTACATTGAGCCATATGGGGGATTATCGGCTGTGAAGTTCAACACAGATGCCTCAAGTTGTTCTGTGCAATCCCAAAAGGGCATGTTTCCGCCCAGTTTCGAACTGGGGACCTTTCGCGTGTGAGGCGAACGTGATAACCGCTACACTACGGAAACCAGTTCTCGGGAGGGTTTTCCGTCACTTCGTCGAAAGCTCTTGACTTAAAGGTTATTCAGGCTAAGGAAAGAAAACTGCACAATCTTATAGGACTGAAGTGCTTTTTCCCGTGCAAAAAAAATCTCCGAAATGCCTGTGGCAGAGACGTTTCTGTAGTGTAGCGGTTATCACGTTTGCCTAACACGCAAAAGGTCCTCGGTTCGAAACCGAGCAGAAACAGCTTTTACGCTACATGTTCAAACGCAGTTGCGAGAACCAAGAAATAGTACGAGTGGTGGATAAACACAAAGGTCCAGGTTGAAAGCCGTGAGCCAGACGATGGAGCAAAAAGGATATGCGAGGACCCTGCTTGAAAGCTGAGACATAACAAGCCTTGCGTTGAACTTTCTGTGGAATGTTTCTTGGAAGAGTATGGAAAACATCGATAGGAATTACACATATTGTTCTCTTGGCATCAAGTACTGCGGACAATTGTCATGAGAAAGCGTGTTTCAAGTAGAGACTCGTGCTGGGCTGTCGAGCATATTTGGAGACAAGGAGGGAGGACATTCCGTTATCAAGGAGCTCAAACTGCTCCACGACCTACACTGAGACAAGGACTTTTTTCACGGCAATAAGGTCTCCTCGTATGCCTCATTGTAATTTGGGCAATCCCAAAACCTGTGTTTACACCCATTGTCGAACTGGGGTCCTGATGCAGGCGAGGGGATGTGATAACAGCTGCACTACAGAAACTGTGCCTTCTCAAGTTTTTGCCTAACTGCTGTTCATGCTAAGGTACATAAGCTGTGCAAAGTGGAAGGACTCAAGCATGCTTTCCTGCAGAGAGAATTTTCAGATAAATACTATTATTTTTCCATTTATGTAACGTAGTCGCGATTGCATTTGCACGCAAAGGTCATTTAAGTAGTAAATGGTGAGCTAGTCTATGAAAATAACAATGGAGATGCAAGGACTTTGCTTGGAAACTGAGAAGAGAGAGGTCTTTCATTGAAATACTTTTGAAAGGTTGTTTCTTATACTGAGGATAATATCGATTTCCATTACAGAGACGGTTTGAGTGGCATATAGTATTCGGGAAAATAACCATTAAACAGATGGTTAATTGGAGACGCATGTGGGACTGCTGAGCATATTTGGAAAACGTTAGAGAAGACGTTACTTTTTCAACATGCTTCAATTGTTCTGAGAACTACATTGAGCCATATGGGGGATTATCGGCCATGAAGTTCAACACAGATGCCTCAAGTTGTTCTGTGCAATCCCAAAAGGCATGTTTCCGCCCAGTTTCGAACTGGGGACCTTTCGCGTGTGAGGCGAACGTGATAACCGCTACACTACGGAAACCAGTTCTCGGGAGGGTTTTCCGTCACTTCGTCGAAAGCTCTTGACTTAAAGGTTATTCAGGCTAAGGAAAGAAAACTGCACAATCTTATAGGACTGAAGTGCTTTTTCCCGTGTAAAAAAGATCTCCGAAATGCGTGTGGCAGAGACGTTTCTGCAGTGTAGCGGTTATCACGTTTGCCTAACACGCAAAAGGTCCTTGGTTCGAAACCGAGCAGAAACAGCTTTTACGCTACATGTTCAAACGCAGTTGCGACAACCAAGAAATACTACGAGTGGTGGATAAACACAAAGGTCCAGGTTGAAAGCCGTGAGCCAGACGATGGAGCAAAAAGGATATGCGAGGACCCTGCTTGAAAGCTGAGACATAACAAGCCTTGCGTTGAACTTTCTGTGGAATGTTTCTTGGAAGAGTATGGAAAACATCGATAGGAATTACACATATTGTTCTCTTGGCATCAAGTACTGCGGACAATTGTCATGAGAAAGCGTGTTTCAAGTAGAGACTCGTGCTGGGCTGTTGAGCATATTTGGAGACAAGGAGGGAGGACATTCCGTTATCAAGGAGCTCAAACTGCTCCAAGACCTACACTGAGACAAGGACTTTTTTCACGGCAATGAGGTCTCCTCGTATGCCTCATTGTAATTTGGGCAATCCCAAAACCTGTGTTTACACCCATTGTCGAACTGGGGTCCTGATGCAGGCGAGGGGATGTGATAACAGCTGCACTACAGAAACTGTGCCTTCTCAAGTTTTTGCCTAATTGCTGTTCATGCTAAGGTACATAAGCTGTGCAAAGTGGAAGGACTCAAGCATGTTTTCCTGCAGAAAGAATTTTCAGATAAATACTATTATTTTTTCTTTTATGTAACGTAGTCGCGATTGCATTTGCATGCAAAGGTTATTCAAGTAGTAAATGGTGAGCTAGTCTATGAAAATAACAATGGAGATGCAAGGACTTTGCTTGGAAACTGAGAAGAGACAGGTCTTTCATTGAAGTACTTTTGAAAGGTTGTTTCTTAAACTGAGGATAATATCGATTTCTATTAAAGAGACGGTTTGAGTGGCATATGGCATATAGTATTCGGGCAAATAACCATTAAACAGATGGTTAATTGGAGACGCATGTGGGACTGCTGAGCATATTTGGAAAACGTTAGAGAAGACGTTACTTTTTCAACATGCTTCAATTGTTCTGAGAACCACATTGAGCCATATGGGGGATTATCGGCCGTGAAGTTCAACACAGATGCCTCAAGTTGTTCTGTGCAATCCCAAAAGGGCATGTTTCCGCCCAGTTTCGAACTGAGGACCTTTCGCGTGTGAGGCGAACGTGATAACCGCTACACTACGGAAACAAGTTCTCGGGAGGGTTTTCCGTCACTTCGTCGAAAGCTCTTGACTTAAAGGTTATTCAGGCTAAGGAAAGAAAACTGCACAATCTTATAGGACTGAAGTACTTTTTCCCGTGCAAAAAAAATCTCCGAAATGGCTGTGGCAGAGAAGTTTCTGTAGTGTAGCTGTTATCACGTTTGCCTAACACGCAAAAGGTCCTCAGTTCGAAACCGAGCAGAAACAGCTTTTACGCTACATGTTCAAACGCAGTTGCGACAACCAAGAAATAGTACGAGTGGTGGATAAACACAAAGGTTCAGGTTGAAAGCCGTGAGCCAGGCGATGGGGCAAAAAGGATATGCAAGGACCCTGCTTGAAAGCTGAGACATAACAAGCCTTGCGTTGAACTTTCTGTGGAATGTTTCTTGGAAGAGTATGGAAAACATCGATAGGAATTACACATATTGTTCTCTTGGCATCAAGTACTGCGGACAATTGTCATGAGAAAGCGTGTTTCAAGTAGAGACTCGTGCTGGGCTGTTGAGCATATTTGGAGACAAGGAGGGAAGACATTCCGTTATCAAGGAGCTCAAACTGCTCCAAGACCTACACTGAGACAAGGACTTTTTTCACGGCAATGAGGTCTCCTCGTATGCCTCATTGTAATTTGGGCAATCCCAAAACCTGTGTTTACACCCATTGTCGAACTGGGGTCCTGATGCAGGCGAGGGGATGTGATAACAGCTGCACTACAGAAACTGTGCCTTCTCAAGTTTTTGCCTAATTGCTGTTCATGCTAAGGTACATAAGCTGTGCAAAGTGGAAGGACTCAAGCATGTTTTCCTGCAGAAAGAATTTTCAGATAAATACTATTATTTTTTCTTTTATGTAACGTAGTCGCGATTGCATTTGCACGCAAAGGTTATTCAAGTAGTAAATGGTGAGCTAGTCTATGAAAATAACAATGGAGATGCAAGGACTTTGCTTGGAAACTGAGAAGAGAGAGGTCTTTCATTGAAATACTTTTGAAAGGTTGTTTCTTATACTGAGGATAATATCGATTTCCATTACAGAGACGGTTTGAGTGGTATATAGTATTCGGGCAAATAACCATTGAAGAGATGGTTAATTGGAGACGCATGTGGGACTGCTGAGCATATTTGGAAAACGTTAGAGAAGACGTTACTTTTTCAACATGCTTCAATTGTTCTGAGAACTACATTGAGCCATATGGGGGATTATCGGCCATGAAGTTCAACACAGATGCCTCAAGTTGTTCTGTGCAATCCCAAAAGGCATGTTTCCGCCCAGTTTCGAACTGGAGACCTTTCGCGTGTGAGGCGAACGTGATAACCGCTACACTACGGAAACCAGTTCTCGGGAGGGTTTTCCGTCACTTCGTCGAAAGCTCTTGACTTAAAGGTTATTCAGGCTAAGGAAAGAAAACTGCACAATCTTATAGGACTGAAGTGCTTTTTCCCATGCAAAAAAAATCTCCGAAATGACTGTGGCAGAGACGTTTCTGTAGTGTAGCGGTTATCACGTTTGCCTAACACGCAAAAGGTCCTCGGTTCGAAACCGAGCAGAAACAGCTTTTACGCTACATGTTCAAACGCAGTTGCGAGAACCAAGAAATAGTACGAGTGGTGGATAAACACAAAGGTCCAGGTTGAAAGCCGTGAGCCAGACGATGGAGCAAAAAGGATATGCGAGGACCCTGCTTGAAAGCTGAGACATAACAAGCCTTGCGTTGAACTTTCTGTGGAATGTTTCTTGGAAGAGTATGGAAAACATCGATAGGAATTACACATATTGTTCTCTTGGCATCAAGTACTGCGGACAATTGTCATGAGAAAGCGTGTTTCAAGTAGAGACTCGTGCTGGGCTGTCGAGCATATTTGGAGACAAGGAGGGAGGACATTCCGTTATCAAGGAGCTCAAACTGCTCCACGACCTACACTGAGACAAGGACTTTTTTCACGGCAATAAGGTCTCCTCGTATGCCTCATTGTAATTTGGGCAATCCCAAAACCTGTGTTTACACCCATTGTCGAACTGGGGTCCTGATGCAGGCGAGGGGATGTGATAACAGCTGCACTACAGAAACTGTGCCTTCTCAAGTTTTTGCCTAACTGCTGTTCATGCTAAGGTACATAAGCTGTGCAAAGTGGAAGGACTCAAGCATGCTTTCCTGCAGAGAGAATTTTCAGATAAATACTATTATTTTTCCATTTATGTAACGTAGTCGCGATTGCATTTGCACGCAAAGGTCATTTAAGTAGTAAATGGTGAGCTAGTCTATGAAAATAACAATGGAGATGCAAGGACTTTGCTTGGAAACTGAGAAGAGAGAGGTCTTTCATTGAAATACTTTTGAAAGGTTGTTTCTTATACTGAGGATAATATCGATTTCCATTACAGAGACGGTTTGAGTGGCATATAGTATTCGGGCAAATAACCATTAAACAGATGGTTAATTGGAGACGCATGTGGGACTGCTGAGCATATTTGGAAAACGTTAGAGAAGACGTTACTTTTTCAACATGCTTCAATTGTTCTGAGAACTACATTGAGCCATATGGGAGATTATCGGCCGTGAAGTTCAACACAGATGCCTCAAGTTGTTCTGTGCAATCCCAAAAGGGCATGTTTCCGCCCAGTTTCGAACTGGGGACCTTTCGCGTGTGAGGCGAACGTGATAACCGCTACACTACGGAAACCGGTTCTCGGGAGGGTTTTCCGTCACTTCGTCGAAAGCTCTTGACTTAAAGGTTATTCAGGCTAAGGAAAGAAAACTGCACAATCTTATAGGACTGAAGTGCTTTTTCCCGTGCAAAAAAATTCTCCGAAATGGCTGTGGCAGAGAAGTTTCTGTAGTGTAGCGGTTATCACGTTTGCCTAACAGGCAAAAGGTCCTCGGTTCGAAACCGAGCAGAAACAGCTTTTACGCTACATGTTCAAACGCAGTTGCGACAACCAAGAAATAGTACGAGTGGTGGATAAACACAAAGGTTCAGGTTGAAAGCCGTGAGCCAGACGATGGGGCAAAAAGGATATGCAAGGACCCTGCTTGAAAGCTGAGACATAACAAGCCTTGCGTTGAACTTTCTGTGGACTGTTTCTTGGAAGAGTATGGAAAACATCGATAGGAATTACACATATTGTTCTCTTGGCATCAAGTACTGCGGACAATTGTCATGAGAAAGCGTGTTTCAAGTAGAGACTCGTGCTGGGCTGTTGAGCATATTTGGAGACAAGGAGGGAGGACATTCCGTTATCAAGGAGCTCAAACTGCTCCAAGACCTACACTGAGACAAAGACTTTTTTCACGGCAATGAGGTCTCCTCGTATGCCTCATTGTAATTTGGGCAATCCCAAAACCTGTGTTTACACCCATTGTCGAACTGGGGTCCTGATGCAGGCGAGGGGATGTGATAACAGCTGCACTACAGAAACTGTGCCTTCTCAAGTTTTTGCCTAATTGCTGTTCATGCTAAGGTACATAAGCTGTGCAAAGTGGAAGGACTCAAGCATGTTTTCCTGCAGAAAGAATTTTCAGATAAATACTATTATTTTTTCTTTTATGTAACGTAGTCGCGATTGCATTTGCACGCAAAGGTTATTCAAGTAGTAAATGGTGAGCTAGTCTATGAAAATAACAATGGAGATGCAAGGACTTTGCTTGGAAACTGAGAAGAGACAGGTCTTTCATTGAAATACTTTTGAAAGGTTGTTTCTTAAACTGAGGATAATATCGATTTCTATTAAAGAGACGGTTTGAGTGGCATATGGCATATAGTATTCGGGCAAATAACCATTAAACAGATGGTTAATTGGAGACGCATGTGGGACTGCTGAGCATATTTGGAAAACGTTAGAGAAGACGTTACTTTTTCAACATGCTTCAATTGTTCTGAGAACTACATTGAGCCATGTGGGGGATTATCGGCCATGAAGTTCAACACAGATGCCTCAAGTTGTTCTGTGCAATCCCAAAAGGCATGTTTCCGCCCAGTTTCGAACTGGGGACCTTTCGCGTGTGAGGCAAACGTGATAACCGCTACACTACGGAAACCAGTTCTCGGGAGGGTTTTCCGTCACTTCGTCGAAAGCTCTTGACTTAAAGGTTATTCAGGCTAAGGAAAGAAAACTGCACAATCTTATAGGACTGAAGTGCTTTTTCCCGTGCAAAAAAAATCTCCGAAATGCCTGTGGCAGAGACGTTTCTGTAGTGTAGCGGTTATCACGTTTGCCTAACACGCAAAAGGTCCTCGGTTCGAAACCGAGCAGAAACAGCTTTTACGCTACATGCTCAAACGCAGTTGCGAGAACCAAGAAATAGTACGAGTGGTGGATAAACACAAAGGTCCAGGTTGAAAGCCGTGAGCCAGACGATGGAGCAAAAAGGATATGCGAGGACCCTGCTTGAAAGCTGAGACATAACAAGCCTTGCGTTGAACTTTCTGTGGAATGTTTCTTGGAAGAGTATGGAAAACATCGATAGGAATTACACATATTGTTCTCTTGGCATCAAGTACTGCGGACAATTGTCATGAGATAGCGTGTTTCAAGTAGAGACTCGTGCTGGGCTGTCGAGCATATTTGGAGACAAGGAGGGAGGACATTCCGTTATCAAGGAGCTCAAACTGCTCCAAGACCTACACTGAGACAAGGACTTTTTTCACGGCAATAAGGTCTCCTCGTATGCCTCATTGTAATTTGGGCAATCCGAATTACAACGTTAGAGAAGTCGTTACTTTTTCAACATGCTTCAATTGTTCTGAGAACTACATTGAGCCATATGGGGGATTATCGGCCATGAAGTTCAACACAGATGCCTCAAGTTGTTCTGAGAAGAAATATCCTCTCCACCTCCTAAAATGTGACAATGCATGATTTCGGCAAAGGATACATTGATGTGGCCTACCGCAAGAGTATTTTCACATTTTGGCCAGTCACGATCGTGTTCACGCCCACAGAGATTGAGAGACCGTCCCACCGAATTGGACACTAACCAACCTTAAGAAGGTGGAGAACATGATTGTCAACAAGGATGTGTTTCTTGCCAATAAACTTGATTTCAGATGCCATGTGGGAAATAAATGTTTCTCAATGTGAACACTGACATTATATTAACAGTGGGAAACATCGACTTTGATGAGAGAGACGAAAATAAGCCATCATTTTGTCTTCACACCTCGTCCCTCTCTCCTTTCCTTCCCTAGTCTCCCCCACTGCACATACTTCTGGCTAGGACTTAGGCGGTCTGGGGGAGCAGAGGAAAACAGTGTAGATTATTGGTCCACACCCAATGAATAATTCCAGTAGCTAATTTTATCTGTCCTTGTGTCCACAGTCCTTTTTAGGCCCGGAAATCGCAAGAGGTCGGCCATCTTCAAGAACAATCCATCCCACCAAAATCTTCACTCAAATCACTGGACTCAGAGTACAGTTGGCTGACCAATTCACCATTGCCCCTGCCTGTTTTTAGATTTCGGTGGAACCTGGGGATCACGGTTGATGACAGACAATACCACGGATTCACCTCTACGGCTTTGGCTCGGCCATCATGTGAGAGGTAGCGGGATCGATGCCCACATTCTCCGTCTTTGGCTTTGCATGTCCTCCTGGAGGCATTTTCCTGTGTTCTGACAAAAGGCAGACGTGTATCACCTGGAAATCTGAATCCAAAGCGCCATACAGATGGATAGTTTCAGTACTGACTTTGATTCGAAGAAGAATCCACAGACCTCAATTGCTTACCTTTACCTCCTTGTGTACTGTCCTAAGCTTCACCCATCAGAAGGCACAAATACGGTGGAATCAAAAAAGCGTGTACTAGCCAACCAAGAACCTGCTTGTTCAGTCAAACGTCTGTTTGAAGCCATGTCAATTACAGATATGGCAGATAGGGAGAGGTAGATCCACAGGTTGATCATTTATATCTCACTCTTTCTGAGCTAAATTCTTCTGCAAAGGTTACCCTCGGGTTTCCTTGCTCAAGCATCCTTTTGGAGCTACCCGGTTCCTAGATCCTTCAAGGAGCTTTTAATGGGTTGGAGTCATCTTGTTCCGAGGCATCTTTTGAATTCCTCACGTAACTTCCACTCAACCGCTTGGCGTGAATGCAGTTACCTTTTGGTTGCCGGAGAAAGCTGACTATGTGGCTTGTTTGTGGGCTGGTTAGCTCAGTTGCTTAGAGCTTGGTGATAATGCAGAGGATGTGGGTTCGACCCCTGTACGGGCCCATTTTAGTATTTTACTACATTTGTGACAGGTGCTGGTGTTTTGGTCCTCAAGTAGGGCAAGGTCATTTTTCAGTTTTTTTACAGATTATGAAAGTGCAGATTATACGCTTTCAAATGATGTGTCATTCATTGAAATCTGAAAATAGTTGAAGAAGATATGCTTATTTGAATGTTGGTACTCCTAAAATCAAGTAGCAGAGAAAATCCCCTTGAAAGATCTTGAATTTTTCACACTTCTCACAGGGAGATAATGGGTGAGAACAATAGCTAGTTAACTCCACCCCAACCACTCCCCCACTAGAGTACCTTGCCCATTTAGGGGTTACCCTATTTAAAGCTTTATAACTCCAGATGTGAACACCACAGAGACTAGAAAAATGTCTTAAATGAAGCAATGCATTTGTACCATTTATAATACTGGCTTAGATTACTTTATATTCATAATTTTGTAAGAAATAAAGTGCCACAAATGCACTGGTCAAGGCAAAAAATCTAAAATGAATTTGCTCCTTTTTTAGTTCGCAATGAAATACTGGGAGATTGCAGGTTAAAGTATACATGTCCTGGATCAAAAACTTCTTGACCACAAGTTCATAAAATCTAAGGGTGGATATGTAGAACTACTAAAGATCTATGAAGCAAAAACTAAGCAGTGTACCCAGCATCTCCAAATCTACCCAAAATGTCTAAATTATTAACACTGGTCTAAAATAGCTAAGGGTCCAGAAACAAATCCAAAATCTCTCCAAAAAGGAATATAATACTTTTTGTCCATTGTAAAGCATATGAGCCCCTTATGAAGGTTTAAGATGAAACATAGATATAATTTAAACATAATGCAAAAATATAGTCACACAATGCTGCACAGTACCTAAATGTGTAATAATTAACTCTTGTATGTATTTCTATACTCTGTACACTCCTATGTTTTCTTGTATGGCAATGGGACGATATGAAAACAATTTTCAGCCATCCACGTTTTGGCAATGTTTCAACACTCTCCTCATCACCGTTGTATGCGTCACAAAAACTATTACACTGCTAACTACTAACGCTTACATTACAGTGTGAAATATCCACATTACATGATACCATTAACCTATTTAAAGACACTCAATTTCTAAAATAACGTATATAACCGAAATATTTTGAGCAGTAATACTTACATAGCAATGATGAAATCTTATCTATGTTCAGTAGATGGAGACAGAGACAGTAAATCAATGACAGTTCTATCCGCTTCTGTTTTGCTCCAGAAAACGATATCAGATAGGTCTATCAGCAAACATATGGCTTAGCTATGCCCAGAAGTCCTCAATAATAATGGTATTTTCCAAGGAATTACGAAAAATCGTTGACAACGTTTCGTTAGGTACAACGTCTTTTAATGCTACCATATATAGAGCGAATGCCATGGTAAGAAAATGTTCGGTTACGCTAACCTATAAAACGCTATTCCAAAAGCAAAATTAGACATGTTATACATCGTTAGAAAGCTTATACTCTCACCTACTGATTGAGCATCCACCATTGTAGCAACCTCACACAGTAAACAAACATAGGCTACTACCACACAGCTTTATTTATGGGCAGTGGCTTGACCGAAACAAAGTGACAATAGCCAACGAAATCAAACATGCTAATTAAACTGCACCCCCATCACGCCTCCAAAACCCGGCTGTAAGAATCACTAAAACAAGCCGACTTTGCTGACAAATTATAAGTATTTAGTGACCCTAAAAATGTTGTTTATTCTATTGAGTGACTTCTTCAACACTTTAACTTTCGTAATATGAAAAAAAGGAAAACCATTAAAAAAAATTTAAAAAACCTTTTTTGCCTCCTAGTGCGATTTCAAGATTTGCGACTTGCGGACCTTTTCTCCAGCACCCGTCACATTTTGTCAGTGTGGTGGACAAAAGCAAATTCTCCCCATTGAGGAATCAAACCCCGGTCATCCCGCGTGACAGGCGGGGATACTGGCCACTATACTCATGAGTACAAAGCACATTGGATGCCGATGGTCGCCCGCGGCGTTAGGCTAAAAAAATGTTTGCTTCCACAGTAGCGTACTTTTTATGATTCAAAATGCCGCTGCCCGACTCATCTACAACCTGCCCAAATTCTTCCACGTCACACCTCTGCTGCAATCACTCCACTGGCTACCGGTCGCTGCCAGGATCCGGTTCAAAGTCCTGACCCTCGCCTATGCTGCAGCCAACAGCATGGGCCCTTTCTATTTTCAGGACATGATTAGATTCTATATGCCTGCTCGACCACTCCACTCTGCAGCAGCAGGGCGCCTTTACCCCCTCTTACTCGAGTAAAGGGATCACAGAGCTTCTCCACCCTAGCTCCCCAGTGTTGGAACGAACTCCCTGTCCCTCTGTGAACCTCTCCCTCATTACCCATCTTCCGCCATGGTCTGAAGACTCATCTCTTCAGACTGTACCTGGACTATCTACCACCATTCTGTATATCATTTCACTTTAAATCCCCCCCTATTCATGACATTCATTACATGTACCCCCATTCCAGCACTTTTTGGTAATTTGTATTTGTCCTAATATTGTAGCTTGTTCTGCTGCCTAGTTGACTTGGCAGAGGTTAGGTCAGAATAGTGTTCACTGTGTGAACTAAACTGCATTCTTGGCTAGAAATAGCTGTACGAAATAAGTATTGTATCTTATTGAACCTCTGTGTTGTAGTTGTCCATGACCATGAAATGCACTTTTGTACGTCGCTTTAGATGAAAGCCTCTGCCAAATAAATGTAATGTAATGTAATAGAAGGGAACATATGATGAAATTCTCACATGTTTTGTATGGGTAGTAGACTCTTTTGTGGTAGCGCAGCTTGTGTGAGATCTGTGAATTTGTTTGATGAGAAATTTTTAATGTAGCTGCGATTTTAGTAATCCTGTCGGTGTTGGTTGGATTGAGTTTAACATCCACAGATTACTATGGGAATTCACAATTTTTTAAATTAGCTTTCAATGAAGTGACCGAAACCCTTCCAAGGAGGTGAAACTCCAGTTCGAAACTGGGCTGACATGCACTGTTTGGGATGCACAGAACATCTTGAGGCATCTGTGGAGAACTTCATGGCCGGTAATCCCCCATATGCCTCAGTATAGTTCTCAGAACAGTTGAAGCATATTGAAAAAGTACTGTCTTCCAAATATGCTCAGCAGTCCCACATGTGTCTCCACTTCACATTCTGTTTCATGGGTATTTGCCCGAATACTAGATGCCACACAAACCATCTCTTTAATACTAATTGATATTTTCCTCTGTTTAAAAAACAATCTTTCTAATGTATTTCAATGGAAGACTTGTCTCTTCTAAGCTTTCAAGCAAAGTCCATGCATCTCCATTGTTTTTTTCATAGACTAGCTCACCATTTACTACTTGAATAACTTTTGCTTGCAAATACAATTGCAACTACGTTACATAAATTAAAAATAATAGTATTTTCATGAAATTTCTTTGTGCAGGAAAACATACTTGAATCCTTTCACATTGTGCAATTTATGACCTTAGCATGAAAATCAATTAGACAAAAACTTCCCTCGATACCATAAGTGAACATTACTATTACTAGCTGATGAAGACTGTTTTCCAATCAACGTTATTCAAAAGTATTTTTTCTCACACATTGTGACACTGTATCTTCCCATTTGTTCGAAGCCAAAGTTCTTGTAAATGTCGCTATTAATTACATTACCGGATGATTTACCGGAATAGATTAACAGCTGTGTGAAAAGTGATGATTTTTGTCCTGACAATGGGAGTTATCAAAATCAATCTTAGATTCGACTGGTTATTAAAAATTAAATGCGATTAAAAGTACTCTATCTAATCTTCTCAAAATCACCTCCATTTGTCGCCTCACTCTCTCAATCTCTCTCTCTCTCTCTCGCTCACTTGACAGGCGGTCGGGGACTCATCTCGTGATGCCATCTCACTGCATCCAGCGCAAAACTGGAAATAGCATCACAGCTCCATTGCTTCCTGCATTGTGGCTAAAGATTTAATACATCCGTAGTGGTTTAGCATTAGCATTGAGTACGAATGGGTTTTGGTTTTGTTGTTTGAGGGAGTTTTAGCTAAAGAATCCTCGGCTCCGGCGTGGGTTCAAGTCCCTGTTTGGGCGAGATATTGCACCTTGTTTCATCCGAAGTAATGTTGAGTTTTAACTCATGAAGCACTAGTTTCAAGTCAGCATTACAGTGAAAATTCACTGATTGTGAATGATCTTTCCATGTCCCAGTATGGAACCCTCTTCAAAATCGACGGGTTGAGTCCAACAGCTTCTTCTTAGTCCTTGCATCCCAATATGCATCCCTTTCCAGAATTTATGGGGCCATTCGTACTGCTTATTTTCACTCCTTGCATCCCTTCCTGATAGCTTTTCCTCGCCCCTTAGCTCTGCCCACCTGTGGATGCAGGGAAATTTGCAAAGATGAGATACAAAAATAGAGGAATTGAGACAAGGTCAATAAAGCCAGTAGAATGCCCTTGCTCAGTCAAGTGTCAGTTAGACGCCACGTCAATTACAGACCTGGCACACGTGGACAGGTGGATCACAGGTTGTTCATTTATACGTCACTTGTTCTGAAAAAAGACTTCCGCAAAGGATGCAAAGGCGTACCATCACTGAACCATCCTCTGGGAGCACCATTGCTCTGGTAGAGCCCCAGTGTTATAACTGAGAGGGGAAGCCACAACATAAGTGGGAGACACAAACAAAGTAGTTGCAATCAAGAATATTTATTAACAAAAGAACCCGAAATACTTACAAAAAAACATGAGGTGGGTAGAGTGTGTGATGTAGGTCAGTAGTGTGGGTGGTGATGGTTGAGTAGGAGTCAGTAAAGGATGTTGTCTTTAGCAGAAGAAACCATATTGAGTCGTCCGTGGTAGAGGAAGGAAGGAGAGACCAAACGACCAGATCCTCTCAGCTCAGGTGTCACCAGTAATGCCTAATTACAGCCTCTGCTGCCTCAGCTGGAACTCCCCTGCAACTACAGGCAAAACACAGAGACCAGCGAAGGAACAGCAGAGGGTCGCAACACCAGATAAAAATTAGGGAATGTGAGTGGTGCTGGTCATGTCCCGAGGTCTTAGATGACACTATGTCACCTGTGATCATTTTTGCACCACCTGCCACCTTAGCAAAGAACTGTTCCAAAAACCAAAACTGACCAAAGGGGAAACAGTGAGGGAAAACTACTCTGAGCTCGTCACAGCACCGCTTGCAAAGAAAGACAAAGATATTTTCTCATCAAAATGTGCTTTCACTGAAACCACCACTCTTGTGGACAAAAAAACAAGCATGTGATTCCTATGAGATCTTTTCATAAGAATATGGAACTCAGCAGCAGAGAGAACAAGAAGCCGTCCAGCAATCTTGACTACAACACCAACTGATGACAGAATACACTGTTATTTTGGTTTGGTGAATAGGGGTGCAGGAGCACTGTGATGCAGTTACTGGGCTGATTGAGAAGTTTTAGGGGTGCTGAGATGGATAGTGGGAGTTTTGGGGATAGCATCACACGTAAAGCTTCTCTGTTCTACAGAATGGGCGCACTGTGACCAACTTACTTGGGGATGATGGAATGGGGGAGGTTCTTTGTTTTCTGCACAAACATTCTATACAAACAGTCAAGCTTCCGATGTATCACCTGTAGCAGAACTTTGGGTTCTACAAAAGGGAAGCTCTTTTTTTTGGGTGCCGCAGGCAGAAGATAGCTGACCCCGACGTGATTTGAACACGCAACCTTCTGATCTGGAGTCAGACGCGCTACCGTTGCGCCACGAGGCCAAGACAGACTTTTGTCTTTTGTGACATGCACCACATTAGCGTATTATTAACCATGAGCAGCTCATCGATGGCAAATAACATAGATTATGAATGCGTTATTCATCTCCTAATATAAATCCAACTCCTGAACCCATGAATTAGGATAACAGACAACGCCCGGATAGCTCAGTCGGTAGAGCATCAGACTTTTAATCTGAGGGTCCAGGGTTCAAGTCCCTGTTTGGGCGAGGTACTGCACAGTGTTTGATCAAAGTGTTGCTGAATTCTAACTCATGAAGCACTAATTTAAAGTCAGCATTACAATGAAAATTCACTGATTCCAACAGCTTCTTCTTACTCCTTGCATCCCAATATACATCCCTTTCCAGAATTTATGGGGCCATTCGTACTGCTTATTTTCACTCCTTGCATCCCTTCCTCATATCTTTTCCTTGCCCCTTAGCTCTACCCACCAGTGGATGCAGGGAAATATGCAAGGATGAGATACAAAAATAGAGGAATTGAGACAAGGTCAATAAAGCCAGTAGAATGCCCTTGCTCAGTCAAGTGTCAGTTAGACGCCACGTCACTTACAGACGTGGCACACGTGGACAGGTGGATCACAGGTTGTTCATTTATACATCACTTGTTCTGAAAAAAGACTTCCGCAAAGGATGCAAAGGCGTATCCTCACTGAACCATCCTCTTGGAACACCATTGCTCCTTGCTTCTCACTCCTCCAAGCAGCATTCAATGGATTGGCATGGCCTTAAAGGTGGGTGGACATCGATCGATATCAGGGTCAGGCCAGGACCAAGGAGACGAGCACATATAAACCATTGGAATGAGCCCTATGACTCAAACACCCAGAAAGGGTTGAGGCCATTGTGTTTTAAGTCCTGCAGGGTGAGGTTCATGCAATAACTACCACTTTTTGACATGAGAAAGACTAAATGGCTTCTATTCAAGATGAGTGTGTTAAGTGGGTGGATCACTTGCTGTACCTGTACAATCCTGGGACTGAAGTCACAGTGGACAAATGACTGGCTCCTTTCAGTGCCTGTTGTTCCTTTAGGCAGTACATTCCCTGCAAGACAGAGGAATATGGCGTCAAGATATGGGTGGAATGGGACACACGATCCAATTATATCTCAACCTTGCAAGTGTATTCAGGAAAGCCAACCAGTAGAGCCCCAGATAAAAATTAGGGAATGTGAGTGGTGCTGGTCATGTCCCGAGGTCTTAGATGACACTATGTCACCTGTGATCATTTTTGCACCACCTGCCACCTTAGCAAAGAACTGTTCCAAAAACCAAAACTGACCAAAGGGGAAACAGTGAGGGAAAACTACTCTGAGCTCGTCACAGCACCGCTTGCAAAGAAAGACAAAGATATTTTCTCATCAAAATGTGCTTTCACTGAAACCACCACTCTTGTGGACAAAAAAACAAGCATGTGATTCCTATGAGATCTTTTCATAAGAATATGGAACTCAGCAGCAGAGAGAACAAGAAGCCGTCCAGCAATCTTGACTACAACACCAACTGATGACAGAATACACTGTTATTTTGGTTTGGTGAATAGGGGTGCAGGAGCACTGTGATGCAGTTACTGGGCTGATTGAGAAGTTTTAGGGGTGCTGAGATGGATAGTGGGAGTTTTGGGGATAGCATCACACGTAAAGCTTCTCTGTTCTACAGAATGGGCGCACTGTGACCAACTTACTTGGGGATGATGGAATGGGGGAGGTTCTTTGTTTTCTGCACAAACATTCTATACAAACAGTCAAGCTTCCGATGTATCACCTGTAGCAGAACTTTGGGTTCTACAAAAGGGAAGCTCTTTTTTTTGGGTGCCGCAGGCAGAAGATAGCTGACCCCGACGTGATTTGAACACGCAACCTTCTGATCTGGAGTCAGACGCGCTACCGTTGCGCCACGAGGCCAAGACAGACTTTTGTCTTTTGTGACATGCACCACATTAGCGTATTATTAACCATGAGCAGCTCATCGATGGCAAATAACATAGATTATGAATGCGTTATTCATCTCCTAATATAAATCCAACTCCTGAACCCATGAATTAGGATAACAGACAACGCCCGGATAGCTCAGTCGGTAGAGCATCAGACTTTTAATCTGAGGGTCCAGGGTTCAAGTCCCTGTTCGGGCGAGGTACTGCACAGTGTTTGATCAAAGTGTTGCTGAGTTTTAACTCATGAAGCACTAATTTAAAGTCAGCATTACAATGAAAATTCACTGATTCCAACAGCTTCTTCTTACTCCTTGCATCCCAATATACATCCCTTTCCAGAATTTATGGGGCCATTCGTACTGCTTATTTTCACTCCTTGCATCCCTTCCTCATATCTTTTCCTTGCCCCTTAGCTCTACCCACCAGTGGATGCAGGGAAATATGCAAGGATGAGATACAAAAATAGAGGAATTGAGACAAGGTCAATAAAGCCAGTAGAATGCCCTTGCTCAGTCAAGTGTCAGTTAGACGCCACGTCACTTACAGACGTGGCACACGTGGACAGGTGGATCACAGGTTGTTCATTTATACATCACTTGTTCTGAAAAAAGACTTCCGCAAAGGATGCAAAGGCGTATCCTCACTGAACCATCCTCTTGGAACACCATTGCTCCTTGCTTCTCACTCCTCCAAGCAGCATTCAATGGATTGGCATGGCCTTAAAGGTGGGTGGACATCGATCGATATCAGGGTCAGGCCAGGACCAAGGAGACGAGCACATATAAACCATTGGAATGAGCCCTATGACTCAAACACCCAGAAAGGGTTGAGGCCATTGTGTTTTAAGTCCTGCAGGGTGAGGTTCATGCAATAACTACCACTTTTTGACATGAGAAAGACTAAATGGCTTCTATTCAAGATGAGTGTGTTAAGTGGGTGGATCACTTGCTGTACCTGTACAATCCTGGGACTGAAGTCACAGTGGACAAATGACTGGCTCCTTTCAGTGCCTGTTGTTCCTTTAGGCAGTACATTCCCTGCAAGACAGAGGAATATGGCGTCAAGATATGGGTGGAATGGGACACACGATCCAATTATATCTCAACCTTGCAAGTGTATTCAGGAAAGCCAACCAGTAGAGCCCCAGATAAAAATTAGGGAATGTGAGTGGTGCTGGTCATGTCCCGAGGTCTTAGATGACACTATGTCACCTGTGATCATTTTTGCACCACCTGCCACCTTAGCAAAGAACTGTTCCAAAAACCAAAACTGACCAAAGGGGAAACAGTGAGGGAAAACTACTCTGAGCTCGTCACAGCACCGCTTGCAAAGAAAGACAAAGATATTTTCTCATCAAAATGTGCTTTCACTGAAACCACCACTCTTGTGGACAAAAAAACAAGCATGTGATTCCTATGAGATCTTTTCATAAGAATATGGAACTCAGCAGCAGAGAGAACAAGAAGCCGTCCAGCAATCTTGACTACAACACCAACTGATGACAGAATACACTGTTATTTTGGTTTGGTGAATAGGGGTGCAGGAGCACTGTGATGCAGTTACTGGGCTGATTGAGAAGTTTTAGGGGTGCTGAGATGGATAGTGGGAGTTTTGGGGATAGCATCACACGTAAAGCTTCTCTGTTCTACAGAATGGGCGCACTGTGACCAACTTACTTGGGGATGATGGAATGGGGGAGGTTCTTTGTTTTCTGCACAAACATTCTATACAAACAGTCAAGCTTCCGATGTATCACCTGTAGCAGAACTTTGGGTTCTACAAAAGGGAAGCTCTTTTTTTTGGGTGCCGCAGGCAGAAGATAGCTGACCCCGACGTGATTTGAACACGCAACCTTCTGATCTGGAGTCAGACGCGCTACCGTTGCGCCACGAGGCCAAGACAGACTTTTGTCTTTTGTGACATGCACCACATTAGCGTATTATTAACCATGAGCAGCTCATCGATGGCAAATAACATAGATTATGAATGCGTTATTCATCTCCTAATATAAATCCAACTCCTGAACCCATGAATTAGAACAACAGACAACGCCCGGATAGCTCAGTCGGTAGAGCATCAGACTTTTAATCTGAGGGTCCAGGGTTCAAGTCCCTGTTCGGGCGAGGTACTGCACAGTGTTTGATCAAAGTGTTGCTGAGTTTTAACTCATGAAGCACTAATTTAAAGTCAGCATTACAATGAAAATTCACTGATTCCAACAGCTTCTTCTTACTCCTTGCATCCCAATATACATCCCTTTCCAGAATTTATGGGGCCATTCGTACTGCTTATTTTCACTCCTTGCATCCCTTCCTCATATCTTTTCCTTGCCCCTTAGCTCTACCCACCAGTGGATGCAGGGAAATATGCAAGGATGAGATACAAAAATAGAGGAATTGAGACAAGGTCAATAAAGCCAGTAGAATGCCCTTGCTCAGTCAAGTGTCAGTTAGACGCCACGTCACTTACAGACGTGGCACACGTGGACAGGTGGATCACAGGTTGTTCATTTATACATCACTTGTTCTGAAAAAAGACTTCCGCAAAGGATGCAAAGGCGTATCCTCACTGAACCATCCTCTTGGAACACCATTGCTCCTTGCTTCTCACTCCTCCAAGCAGCATTCAATGGATTGGCATGGCCTTAAAGGTGGGTGGACATCGATCGATATCAGGGTCAGGCCAGGACCAAGGAGACGAGCACATATAAACCATTGGAATGAGCCCTATGACTCAAACACCCAGAAAGGGTTGAGGCCATTGTGTTTTAAGTCCTGCAGGGTGAGGTTCATGCAATAACTACCACTTTTTGACATGAGAAAGACTAAATGGCTTCTATTCAAGATGAGTGTGTTAAGTGGGTGGATCACTTGCTGTACCTGTACAATCCTGGGACTGAAGTCACAGTGGACAAATGACTGGCTCCTTTCAGTGCCTGTTGTTCCTTTAGGCAGTACATTCCCTGCAAGACAGAGGAATATGGCGTCAAGATATGGGTGGAATGGGACACACGATCCAATTATATCTCAACCTTGCAAGTGTATTCAGGAAAGCCAACCAGTAGAGCCCCAGATAAAAATTAGGGAATGTGAGTGGTGCTGGTCATGTCCCGAGGTCTTAGATGACACTATGTCACCTGTGATCATTTTTGCACCACCTGCCACCTTAGCAAAGAACTGTTCCAAAAACCAAAACTGACCAAAGGGGAAACAGTGAGGGAAAACTACTCTGAGCTCGTCACAGCACCGCTTGCAAAGAAAGACAAAGATATTTTCTCATCAAAATGTGCTTTCACTGAAACCACCACTCTTGTGGACAAAAAAACAAGCATGTGATTCCTATGAGATCTTTTCATAAGAATATGGAACTCAGCAGCAGAGAGAACAAGAAGCCGTCCAGCAATCTTGACTACAACACCAACTGATGACAGAATACACTGTTATTTTGGTTTGGTGAATAGGGGTGCAGGAGCACTGTGATGCAGTTACTGGGCTGATTGAGAAGTTTTAGGGGTGCTGAGATGGATAGTGGGAGTTTTGGGGATAGCATCACACGTAAAGCTTCTCTGTTCTACAGAATGGGCGCACTGTGACCAACTTACTTGGGGATGATGGAATGGGGGAGGTTCTTTGTTTTCTGCACAAACATTCTATACAAACAGTCAAGCTTCCGATGTATCACCTGTAGCAGAACTTTGGGTTCTACAAAAGGGAAGCTCTTTTTTTTGGGTGCCGCAGGCAGAAGATAGCTGACCCCGACGTGATTTGAACACGCAACCTTCTGATCTGGAGCCAGACGCGCTACCGTTGCGCCACGAGGCCAAGACAGACTTTTGTCTTTTGTGACATGCACCACATTAGCGTATTATTAACCATGAGCAGCTCATCGATGGCAAATAACATAGATTATGAATGCGTTATTCATCTCCTAATATAAATCCAACTCCTGAACCCATGAATTAGAACAACAGACAACGCCCGGATAGCTCAGTCGGTAGAGCATCAGACTTTTAATCTGAGGGTCCAGGGTTCAAGTCCCTGTTCGGGCGAGGTACTGCACAGTGTTTGATCAAAGTGTTGCTGAGTTTTAACTCATGATGCACTAATTTAAAGTCAGCATTACAATGAAAATTCACTGATTCCAACAGCTTCTTCTTACTCCTTGCATCCCAATATACATCCCTTTCCAGAATTTATGGGGCCATTCATACTGCTTATTTTCACTCCTTGCATCCCTTCCTCATATCTTTTCCTTGCCCCTTAGCTCTACCCACCAGTGGATGCAGGGAAATATGCAAGGATGAGATACAAAAATAGAGGAATTGAGACAAGGTCAATAAAGCCAGTAGAATGCCCTTGCTCAGTCAAGTGTCAGTTAGACGCCACGTCACTTACAGACGTGGCACACGTGGACAGGTGGATCACAGGTTGTTCATTTATACATCACTTGTTCTGAAAAAAGACTTCCGCAAAGGATGCAAAGGCGTATCCTCACTGAACCATCCTCTTGGAACACCATTGCTCCTTGCTTCTCACTCCTCCAAGCAGCATTCAATGGGTCGGCATGGCCTTAAAGGTGGGTGGACATCGATCGATTTCCAGGTCAGGCCAGGACCGAGGAGACGGGGACATATAAACCATTGGAACGAGGGTGGGAGAAGCCTGTAGTCAGAGAGCATTATGGGGTGGCAGTCCTTTCCTTACTGTCATCTGTCAATCAGCTGTGACCCGACTTTACATAGGCTGGCACTTGATAGGCGGGTATGGTTGTCCCCCCCTCATGATTTCATGGGCTCTCCATCCCTGTCCTAGTAGCTATGCAGCCATATATTACTCCTGGTGGGGTCCCCCCAATTTATACCACTCCCACTTTACCCACTGTCTGTTCTATTGCCAATTCCCTAATCGCCGTTTCTAGCTTCTTCCCCACACTGCTGGCGGGGCTCTTGCCCCAGTCTTCAGGAGTGCTTCGATAGTCATCTGGTCTCCCCCACCACTGTGGTCCAGCCCCTCTTTTGTCATTGCCTCCACCCTGCCCACATCTGTTGCCACCTGCTGCTCCCCACAACCGCCACCGAGCCCTGCCCATCATCTGAACCACATTATGAACTCTGTAAAACTGACTGACATGTTGGTCACCATTCAACACCCAGAGCCGACCAGAGGAGGATGGGTTTCCCTTTAGCCTGGTTCCTTTCAAGGTTTCTTCCCATCTGCCACATTGAGTTTTTCCTCGCCACTGTTGCCTTGGCTTGCTCCTGTGGGGGTTTAGGCCAGGGTTGTCTGTGACAACTGCTGTAAAATATGCTATTCAAATACAATTTGATTATTTGATTGATTGATTGATTGATTGATTGATTGAAGCTGTGAGTCTCTGTAATTTTTGGTGGTCAAAGCCAATCAAATCCCTGTTCTCCACCAAGAATCTACCAAGAATTGAAAGCACTAGCGCCTGTTCACCAAACCAATAATAACAGTGTATTATGTCATCGAGTGTCCCTTGCTGAGAGACGCATCTTGAATGAGTTAAATTGCTGTTTTATTTTCCAGCATCGGTAGGAAGAATTTCACTGAATGATAAATGGGGAAAAGTTACAACAAGCAAATTTACTTTGTGACATAGCTGGCTAGCTATGAATAAGTACGGTAAAGTTACCAAATGTAAATAAATATTCATTTTTACAATGTTTTAGCTAGCTAGTTACCTTAGTTAATACTGTCAGCTTCAAACAAGGTCACCAACCAGTGTTCACCAGTTTAAATTGCGGTAGACAATCTAATCTGAGGAACTGTTCTTAATTTATATTAGCCACAACAAGGGAAATGTATTTATAGCCTTTAAATGTCATATAACGTCAATCAAATAACCTAGCTAACACTGTAAGAAAATAAAATGTTCAAGAAATGACCTATATTGCTAGCTCCGTTTTTATTATTTATTTATTTATTATGCTCCTGATTAGTCATTTTCATCTGTATCACCAGTCACTGTGTCTGTTTTTTTAATGCCATTATATGGGACCATTTATTTTATACCGATCAGCCACAACATTAAAACCACAGGTCTGCCTAATATTGTGTAGGTCCCCCTCGTGCCGCCAAAACAGCTCTGACCCCTCAAGAGTTTTTAAAAGTCATGTGGAAATAATTCACCCTCTAACAATATCTTAGCTTTATATAGCCCTGTAGCAACTAATAATGTAATAAACTACCAATAATGTAATCCATTTCAAATTTTTATGTAATAAAAACCAATAATGTAATAAGTAGTAGTAGTAGTAGTAGTAGTGTACTTTATTGATCCCGGGGGGAATTTGCACTGTTGCAGCATCAAAGACAACAAAGTAACACAATCAGATACAAATTCACAGTAGATACAAAATACCAGATACAAATATACAGTAGATACAAATATATACAGAAATCCAAATATACCAGAGGACACCTTCAGAGGTGGAGTCCATGCCTCGACGGGTCAGAGCTGTTTTGGCGGCACGAGGGGGACCTACACAATATTAGGTAGGTGGTTTTAATGTTGTGGCTGATCGGTGTATATGCCAAATAGTTTTCATTGTTTCACAATACTGTGCAGGGACAGTGCATAATATGATTGCAACTATCATTACTTTATGCTACTGTACATTAAATGCTCAGTTCAGGAATACACGGCACACACACCCTCAAAGACCAAGGCCAGTGGATCAACTGCCAAACAAATTATCCGTACGTACTTATAGCAATTCTACAAATATCAGCGTACATAAAACTGTCTATTTATAATAGTAGTTGACTTTATTTGTATAGCACCTTTCAGAGAGAAATGCTGTTCAACATACTTTGGAGTGCACCAAACAATAAAATAAAACCCACATGGTAAAATAAGAATAAAAGGATGTTTCATTTTTAGGTTAGGGGTTATTAGGGGTTATTCAAATCTTACTTTATTTCAGGATTCTGTCGGGCAGGACAACATTGAGGGCTACAGAAGATTCCAGGACCTGGCACTGCCCTCTCCACTGAGGAATCTACCACCATCATCCCTCTGGGAGGGGCTGGCTGACTATGACAAGCAAAGCACAGTCTATTCTCCCCATCACCAGCCATCCCTCAGTAAAGGACGGTTCAGGGCCACTAAAACTACTGTTGCCCCTGGAGTGGAGAGCACAAAAAAGTGTTATGATTGAACAAGAAAACCTATACATTTTTTATTATGTGTAATCTGCATTTTTGTGATTTTACTTTAACTGACCTTAATCTGTTTACAGGTGCTTGTTGGGGGGCTTATTCAAGCACTGCACAGTGGCCCGACTGCAGCCGTGTTGTGGAGGCAGTCATGGTTAAACTGTGTGAGGTGCACCCCAGCTCCAGGACATTTAAAGTCCACTGAAAGATACTACTTGTTTTAAGATATTACTTTTGATTACAACCATTTAATCTATAGTCTTGTATTTATTACTGCACTGTTAAATTATTATTATTGTTATTATTTGTAGTAGTAGTAGCTATATTATTATTATTATTATTATTATTATTATTATTATTATTATTATTATTATTATTAGTCATAGTAGTAATAGCAGTAGCTGTAGTATTTATTTCGTATTATTATTATTATTATTATTAGTAGTAGTAGCATGTGTTTTCATTGGAAAATAAATTTAGACTATTGTAGCACTGTATAAAAGATTCCATTCAGATGTCATGACAGATTCCATCCACTCAATCTGTAGTCTTGAATTTATTATTGTACTATTAAATTATTGTTGTTGTTGTTGTTGTTTTTATGTTCATTTGTGAAACATTTCAGTCTGATATGGCACTGTTTAAAAGATGGCATAACAGATGCTATCTGTTGTATTTAATTCGTAAGATAGAAATGTTTAAAAATAGAAAATGTTCATAAGTGGATAAAAATCTTGAAAACAGATTTGTGGTTTGCTGTTTAGCAATGCTCTGAATCAGTACTATTGTAAACAATGTAAATAAACCTTTTTATACACAAGCACACAGTATTGATTGATTACTGTTTATATGTCTTTAGAATGTAGAAGCGGTACATAGGTGATTGTTCATGAAACAATCACTACTGGTAACTGAAAGAGCAATGAAGTTCTTGAACACTGAATTATAATATTTGAAATTTTTTTTGAAGGATTAAATAAAAAAACACAATAACAATAAAACTTATAGATTGATATAATAAATATATGCAAATTAACACTTTTAATACATCACGGTTTTACTCGTACCAAGCTGTTATATTAATAGTTTTTTTTTTAGGCTTCTGACATCGTTAGTTAACTTTTTAACCGCGTTAAGTTTCGTGCTTTTTAAAAATGCGCGATTTGCGGTGTCCTCAGTTGTATAATAGTATTTTTCTGACATTTCTTTGTGCAGGAAAACGTGATTGAATCCTTTCACATTGCACAGTTTATGTACCTTAGCATGAAAAGTAATTAGAAAAAAACTTGAGAAGGTACAGTTTCTGTAGTGTAGCTGTTATCACATCCCCTCACCTGCATCAGGTCCCCAGTTCGACAATGGGTGTAAACACGGGTTTTGGGATTGCCCAAATTACAATGAGGCGTACGAGGAGACCTTATTGCTGTGAAAAAAGTTCTTGTCTCAATGTAGGTCTTGGAGCAGTTTGAGCTCCTTGATATCCTTATCTCCAAATATGCTCAACAGCCCAGCATGAGTCTCTACTTGAAACACGCTTTCTCATGACAATTTTCCGCAGTACTTGATGCCAAGAGAACAATATTTGTAATTCCTATCGATGTTTTCCATACTCTTCAAAAAAAAAACATTCCACATAAAGTTCAACGCAAGGCTTCTTATGTCTCAGCTTTCAAGCAGGGTCCTTGAATCTCCTTTTTGCTCCGCCATCTGGCTCACTGCTTTCAACCTGAACCTTTGTGTTTATCCACTCGTACTATTTCTTGGTTCTCGCAACTGCATTGAACATGTAGCGTAAAAGCTGTTTCTGCTCGGTTTCGAACCGACGACCTTTTTCGTGTTAGGCATTTAACATTTGAATTTGTACTGTTTTACGGTGTCATTCATTCATTCAGGAGGGAACAGCGCCAGACAGTGTGTGGCCAAAACTATATTACACCCGTAACGGTAAGAAATACCATTGAGAAAGAATGGGGAAAGTTAAGTGTAGAGATGATGTCATTCCTTCATTCGGGACGGAACAGCGCCACGAAATCAACGTGTGGCAGAAATTATATTACATCCGTAGTGTTAAGATCTACCATTGAAAATGAATGGGAAAATTAAGGTAAGTTAATCTTATCTATTCACGGGTCCAGCAAAGACTGGGCTTCGATTCCCCGACGTGGAGTTTTTTCTTTTGTTGACCACACTGACAAAACGTAGTAAACGAAAAGCTATTGAGTGTTGGCCTGTACGGGGTCGAACCTATAACCTTTGCATTATTAACACCACACTCTAACCAACTGAGCTAACCGGCCCACAAGCCATAAACATAGTTCTCCAACAGACAAAAGGTAACTGCTTTCACGCAAAGCGGTTGAGTGGAAGTTAGGCTAGGAATTCAAAAGATGCCTCGGAAAACAAGATGACTCCAACCCATTAAATACTTCATGAAGGATCTAGGAACTGGGTAGCTGCAAAAGGATGCTTGAGCAAGAAAACCCGAGGGTATCCTTTGCAGAAGTATTTACTTTGGAAAGACTGAGATATTAATGATCAACCTGTGGATCTACCTCTTCCTATCTGCCATATCTGTAATTGACATGGCTTCAAACAGACGATTGACTGAACAAGCAGGTTCTCGGTTGGCTAGTACACACTTTTTTTGATTTTATTTGAGCATTTCGATGGGTGAAGCTTAGGACAGTACACGAGGAGGTAAAGGTAAGCAATTGGAATGAAGTCTCTGGATTCTTCTTCGAATCAAAGTCAGTAGTGAAACTATCCATCTGTATGGCACTTTGAATTCAGTTTTCCAGGTGATACACGTCTGCCACACATTCTCAATCGGAGACAGGTCAGGACTGCAGGCAGGCCAGCCCAGCACCCGCACTTTCTGCTTACGCAGCCATGCACTTGTAATCTGGGCAGAATGTGGTTTGGAGTTGTCCTGCTGGAAAATGCAGGGACGTCCCGGGAGAAGATGGCATCTGGATGGCAGCATATATTGTTCCAAAATTTGTACATATCTTTCTGCATTAATGGTGCCCTTATAGATGTGCAAGTTACCCATGCTATGGGCACTGACACACCGCCATACTATGACAGACACTGGCTTTTGGACCTGACGCTGATAACAGCTTGGATGGCCCTTTCCCTCTTTGGCCCGGAGGACACGACGGCTGTTTTGTCCACAAACTATTTGAAATGTTGACTCATCGGACCACAAAACACGCTTCCACTGTGCTACTGTCCATCTCAGATGAAACCAAGCCCAGAGAAGTTGGCGGCGCTTCTGGACAGTGTTGATGTATGGTTTCTGCTTTGCATTATAAAGCCTTAACTTGCATCTGTAGATGTAGTGGCGAATGGTGTTGACTGACAAAGGTTTACCGAAGTATTCCCGAGCCCATGTCATGATATCCATTACAGACGCATGACGACTTTTAAGACAGTGACATGATCAGAGATCATGCATATTCAGAAGTGGTTTTCGGCCTTGCCCTTTACGCGCTGAGATTTGACCGGATTCCTTGAATCTTTCAACTGTGCACTGTAGAGGGTGAAATGCCCAAAATCCTACCGATTTGTCTTTGGGGAACGTTGTTCTCAAAGTGCTGAATTATTCGCTGATGCATCTGTTGGCAAATTGGCGAGACTCTACCCATTCTTGCTCATGAAGGACTAGGCCTTTCTTGGAGGCTCCTTATATACTATAACACAATTGCCTCACCTGTTTAACATCACCTGTGTCACATCACCGTGATATTTCAACTTGTCACATCATTTTTCTTGTCACCTAAATTGTTTTTTTTGTTTGAATACAAGTCAAAGTCAAATTACTGCTTTCTGTTTTTATTTGCATTTCATTTACCATCCCAACTTTTATGGAATTGGGGTTGTAAGTCCTCTTGCACAATGTTTGCCACACAACAGCTTATCTAAAGGTAATACATTCAGAGGTAATAGCTGTCCATACTGTAGTGATAGATATACAATGATGTATTTGAAAGTATTTTCAAAAATTCTTTTTTAGCACTGCCATATTGGAGAGACTGGAAATGCTTGTAGGGTCCTATCCTTATAAAGGTAACCAGATGTGATTATGCCATTCCTAAACCATACCTGGGTGAGTCCATCCCTTAGGACATCTGGCAGAAAAGGGTTTATATGGAAGCAACATTTTTAATTGATGGATTGGGTGCAACCTCTTTTCTTGCAGACTTGCAAAATTCATGGAAGTTACATTAAAACAATGGGCCTCATTCACCAATATCTTCCTAATTTTTTTTTTTAATTTGTTCTTGAGAAAGATCCTCAGAAATGTCTACGTCAGATTCATGATGTGTTTTTAAACCGCAGAATTGTTCGCAACCGTGTTCTTATAATGATGAATCCCATTGACCTCGTAAACTGAAAGCGCGTGCCAGTTGTTCCTAATTAGCATAGGTAAATGCCCTGCCAATCAAAAAGGGCATGAGGCTGCAGGGCCGTGTGCACACACAGAAATCACAAACAGAAATTGAAAAGAAAAGTTGAGAGAGAAGTCAAGAATGCCCAAACGAAAATCTAAAGACGGTGGAGCGTCGGACTCCAAACGTAAGAAAAACTTCAGTAGTTATGAAGTGGAGGTACTGCTGCAAGAAGTGAACAGCAAACGACCTGTCATGTTTAGTCGCGTCAGTAGTGGATATAAAATAACACAAAAAAAAGATGCATGGGATGCTATTACTAGTTCAGTGAACGCTGTATCCGGAGAAGGTCGCACAATTGATGAAGTTAAAAAAAATGGTTTGATATCAAATCTGAGGCAAAAAAAAAATGCTGGTGGGAGTGGGCACAAGGAATTGCGTGTTATGCATTCAAAGCGCTTCTCGTCACATTAATACCGCTAATTAAATCAACCGGCGGTAAACTGCATCAGAGAAACTAACTGTTTCAACCCGTCACTGCACAAAAACTTCACAAAAAATTTATTTCCAGTCATTTCGGTGTCACCCGCATCTGATGGTGTCACCTGGTGCGGTCCGCACCCCCCTAGTGACGCCTCTGAATCAGTGTTCTCTTCTTCAACATGTCCATGTGTTTAAAAAGTGTTACCTAAGTGCTTAGTTTGTATTCAAAATTTAAACATTTGCTTTTGCAGTATAGACCAAAAAGGTCACTACAATGGTTTGATTTTTATCATTTATTTACAGATGAACTTTGATGAGAGAGAAGAAAATATGCCATCATTTTGTCTTCACATCTCTTCCCTCTCTACTTTGCTTCCTGAGTCTTCCTCCCCCCCCCCCACATACTTCTGGCTAGGATTTAGGCGGTATGGGGGAGTGGAGGAAAAGAGTGTAGATTATTGGTACACACCCAAAGAATAATTCCAGTCGCTAATTTTATCTGTCCTTGTGTCCACTGTCCTTTCTTGGCCCGGAAATCGCAAGAGGTCGGCCATCTTCAAGAACAATCCATCCCACCAAAATCTTAACTCAAATCACTGGACTCAGAGTACAAATGGCTGAACGATTCACCGTTGCCCCTGCCTGTTTTTGGAATTCACTCTCTTTTCTTAAATTTGTATTGTTTGATTCCAAAGATTTGTTACTGGGTGTCCTTTGCCTGTCATTATTGACAGATCTGTTTGTGAGACCAAGGCAGACAAAACACAACGATATTTGTGATATTTATGCACCAGACTGTTGTGGTTCATTGTCCTAAACCGAGGGACTAAGTAAAGCAAGAAATAAAAAATAAAACAAAAAACATCTGTCAACACCCATTCGTGATTGTGCTCTGGAGGACAGAGAGAGTGGACAGAGAAGATACTCTTCTCCCCCGGTGATTTATGGGATGTAATTTGTTTTGACCTATTCCAGCTGGCCGTCAATGTTATTTCATTTTCACCTTCTGAACTAAGCCACCTGAGACCCCGACCGTCCAGCAGCCCTGGAGCTTTTCTGTGGCCACGCCCTGGAGGGTCTTTCTCTTTAAGGATGGGGCCAGTTCGTCGGGTTCTGTTCCTGCGCCCGGCTCCCCTCCGGGTTCTGTTCCTGTGCCCGGCCCCGTCCTGCTTCCATACCCAGTCCGGACTCCACCCCCGTTCCTGTCCCCAGTCCGGGCCCTGTCCCTTCCTGTCCCCAGTCTGGACCCCGTCCTGTTTCTGTCCGGTCCAGTCCCAAGTCGTGTTCTGTCTAGTCCCTAGTTCCCTCCTTCGGTTTTCACCCCCTCCCAGGTCAGTCTTCTGAGGACGTCTGGAGCCGTCCTTTGGGGGGGGGGGGGGGGGGTACTGTCATGGTTCTGTCTTTGTTTCCGTTTTTTCTTTTTGGGCTGCCAGATGGCGGTACTTCTCAGTTTTGTATTTCTGTTTGTTCCCTCATTGGTTTCCCCTGTGTTAATTGTATTATTGTTTTCTATTATTCAATCATTGTTTTTGTTCATGTCTCGATATCCCATCCTTCTCTTGTTTGATTACGTATTGAGTTCACCTGTGTCTGGTTTATTTAAGTCCTTTGTTTCCCTGACTCGGGTACTGCTTCCTCGTTTTTGTTCCCCTGTTTTCTGTTCCTGTATGTGAGTGAAGTCTTAGGTTGTATTTTCCTTTTGACGCCTCCTGAGTTCTTTCCCCACTCTACATCTGGGTCCATTCTCCCAAATTCCTGACACCCCACTGCCGAATTGGGAGAGTGCAGACATCCGCAGTTCATTAACTGCACATTTCCAGATCTTCTGGGACCTTCTGGAAAATGCAGAAATGGATAGACCTGTCTCGCTGCTGAATTACTCTTCCTACATAAGATGAAGCCTGAAATTATGTGTGCAGTTACAGTCTCATGTAGAAGCTTTCAGTTAACAGATGACTGTCCCTGTCCCTCAGCCTTGAACTCTGCATAGTACAAATTAACACATGCAATAAAGCCATTGACTCTAAATCACAGTCCAGCCATGCAGCCATTGACTCTAAATCACAATCCAGCCATGCAGCCATTTGCTCTAAATCACAGTCCAGCCATGCAGCCATTTACTCTAAATCACAATCCAGCCATTCAGCCATTTACTCTAAATCACAATCCACCCAAGCAGCCATTTACTCTAAATCACAATCCAGCCATGCAGACATTTACTCTAAATCACAATCCAGGCATGCAAAGTGATTCATCCTGAATTTTAGAGTTTGGGAAAGGTTTACATGGTAGCTTTTGAGAATTAATTGAGATCACATGCCTTGTTTTCAAAAAGCATTTTGTATCCACTCTTTATGTGCAATGCAGTTGTCAGGTATGTCAGCAGTGTTTTCTTTCCAAACAGACCATGTGGATTTATCTGCACATAAAAAATAAAAATAAAAAAGATCTTTCTGACTGTGTGTTTATCACACAGTCTCAAAGATCTTTTTTTAAAAAGTATGCAATCATGTTTGGGTTCTGTCATTAAATTTAATAACTTTTTATTTTAGATGTTTTATATTGTATAAATTGCAATCAAAAAATATTTTTAAATTCATGTTTGTCATTTAACACTCTAGAATTTACTTTCCATGTCAGTCTTTGCTTGCAATTATTCAATTTGTTGCTTGGTCAGGTGACCACTCAGTCTTTAGGATGCAAGTCGATGCATAAAACATTACAGTTGTCTCATAAACATGCAGATAATTCCTGATAGAAAACACCAAGTCAGTTTCTTAGGTATGTGATTGATTAAAGGTCACTGATGTAAGGTAAAATTTTGGCTGCCCTAGCCAAAATTCCAGGATTGGGATCGTAAAGATCAGAAGGCTGTAAACACAGCTGAAAAGACAATTGCCTCGCAATCTGGAGATTGCTGTGGGACAATCTCGTGAACTGTTTACCCCACCAACACTTTTGGCTTGCAGGAACACAGATAAAGGATTACCAGGATGGTGCCTGTTTTCATGTCGTAAAAGCACCAACAGGCACCATTGGGTTAGGCAGGAACCTGGTTGACCATTACCCACATTATGAACTGTTGAAAGTGTTATATGTATGTGCATGTAAATGACTGGGAATAGTATGATAAATGTGGTGGACTGTGAATAATATCATTTGTAATGCAGGGGATACTGTATGTGCAGACAGGCACACTGAGCTCTTATAAGTTGGTATAGGGAGGTTTATCCCAGGTATGTATTGCCTACATAAGTGTCTGGGTCACAGATGGGTCACCACCATGGACACCCATAGAGAAGTATTCTGAGAATTGATAGGTAAAATCATAGGATCACAATCATCGTACAAAGTATCTTATTACTGTCACTGGATTTTGATACTTCTCCTGTGTCTACAGAGGAGGGGGGGAAGTGCAGTTTCTCTCTTCCTGGAGGAGTACGGGGGGGGGGGGGTGTTTTCTTGGTGGGGCAGGTGTTACCGGCCTATTCATGTCCAGACCTTATTTGGGCAAACCAAGGGAGCTGTGGGGTGTGGAAGGCTTGCTCAGGATTGCATTTAAGGGAAGTCCAAAGAAACATTCAAGGAGAATCTGCTTAACAGTTCTCCTGGTACCACCGTTGAAGATGAATCTGATTGTCAGTTCTCCTGGTACCACCATCGAAGGTGAATCTGCTTAACAGTTCTCCTGGTACCATAGTCTTCTCATATGAGTATTTTGTAATTTCAGCATGCATCATTCATCTCTTTGTGTTCCTTTTATTTGTGTTTGTATGTCTTTTCTTATAGATTAGCTGTTTATTTGTCTTGTTTAGTTAATGTAATATTTACCTCTAACTGCCTACCTTTGGTTAATGTCAACGGTCATAAACATTATAAACTGCTTTCCCTTTTCAGTGCATCTAACATACGTGGTTTGCATATACGCTGAACAGGATGTGTATCTCTGCGAGGAACAGTAGATGTATTGGCCTTGTATATGGTTTAGGGGTAACACCGTAAGCAGGTTACCTCCAGGGCATATTGATTATGGTTTAGGGGTAACACCGTGGGCAGGTTACCTCCTGGGCATATTGATTATCGTTTAGGGGTAACACCGTAAGCAGGTTACCTCCTGGGCATATTGATTATGGTTTAGGGGTAACACCGTAAGCAGGTTACCTCCTGGGCATATTGATTATGGTTTAGGGGTAACACCGTAAGCAGGTTACCTCCTGGGCACATTGATTATGGTTTAGGGGTAACACCGTAAGCGGGTTACGTCCTGGGCATATTGATTATAGTTTAGGGGTAACACCGTAAGCTGGTCACCTCCTGGGTATATTGATTATGGTTTAGGGGTAACACCGTAAGCAGGTTACCTCCAGGGCATATTGATTATGGTTTAGGGGTAACACCGTGGGCAGGTTACCTCCTGGGCATATTGATTATCGTTTAGGGGTAACACCGTAAGCGGGTTACCTCCTGGGCACATTGATTATGGTTTAGGGGTAACACCGTAAGCAGGTTACCTCCTGGGCATATTGATTATGGTTTAGGGGTAACACCGTAAGCAGGTTACCTCCTGGGCATATTGATTATGGTTTAGGGGTAACACCGTGGGCAGGTTACCTCCTGGGCATATTGATTATGGTTTAGGGGTAACACCGTGGGCAGGTTACCTCCTGGGCATATTGATTATGGTTTAGGGGTAACACCGTAAGCAGGTTACCTCCTGGGCATATTGATTATGGTTTAGGGGTAACACCGTGGGCAGGTTACCTCCTGGGCATATTGATTATGGTTTAGGGGTAACACCGTAAGCGGGTTACCTCCTGGGCACATTGATTATGGTTTAGGGGTAACACCGTAAGCGGGTTACGTCCTGGGCATATTGATTATGGTTTAGGGGTAACACCGTAGGCAGGTTACCTCCTGGGCATATTGATTATGGTTTAGGGGTAACACCGTAGGCAGGTTACCTCCTGGGCATATTGATTATGGTTTAGGGGTAACACCGTAAGCGGGTTACCTCCTGGGCATATTGATTATGGTTTAGGGGTAACACCGTAAGCAGGTTACCTCCTGGGCATATTGATTATGGTTTAGGGGTAACACCGTAAGCTGGTTACCTCCTGGGCATATTGATTATGGTTTAGGGGTAACACCGTAAGCGGGTTACCTCCTGGGCACATTGATTATGGTTTAGGGGTAACACCGTAAGCAGGTTACCTCCTGGGCATATTGATTATGGTTTAGGGGTAACACCGTAAGCGGGTTACCTCCTGGGCACATTGATTATGGTTTAGGGGTAACACCGTAAGCGGGTTACCTCCTGGGCATATTGATTATGGTTTAGGGGTAACACCGTAAGCAGGTTACCTCCTGGGCATATTGATTATGGTTTAGGGGTAACACCGTAAGCAGGTTACCTCCTGGGCATATTGATTATGGTTTAGGGGTAACACCGTAAGCAGGTTACCTCCTGGGCATATTGATTATGGTTTAGGGGTAACACCGTAAGCAGGTTACCTCCTGGGCATATTGATTATGGTTTAGGGGTAACACCGTGGGCAGGTTACCTCCTGGGCATATTGATTATGGTTTAGGGGTAACACCGTGGGCAGGTTACCTCCTGGGCATATTGATTATGGTTTAGGGGTAACACCGTAAGCGGGTTACCTCCTGGGCATATTGATTATGGTTTAGGGGTAACACCGTAAGCGGGTTACGTCCTGGGCATATTGATTATGGTTTAGGGGTAACACCGTAAGCAGGTTACCTCCTGGGCACATTGATTATGGTTTAGGGGTAACACCGTGGGCAGGTTACCTCCTGGGCATATTGATTATGGTTTAGGGGTAACACCGTGGGCAGGTTACCTCCTGGGCATATTGATTATGGTTTAGGGGTAACACCGTGGGCAGGTTACCTCCAGGGCATATTGATTATGGTTTAGGGGTAACACCGTGGGCAGGTTACCTCCAGGGCATATTGATTATGGTTTAGGGGTAACACCGTGGGCAGGTTACCTCCAGGGCATATTGATTATGGTTTAGGGGTAACACCGTAAGCAGGTTACCTCCAGGGCATATTGATAGGTTCACTATCCAGAAGTGCAGCTGCTCCGTTATAGCTTGTTTGAGTCAGTGTCCAGATTGGCCCTAGTGTTATTTCAGATAAATAATAGAGGGGTCATAGTCCGGTATATTTAGATAGTTTCACTACCCAGATGGAGTATCCTTGGTTAGGGCCCCCTGGGATAGGTTAGATTCGGTACCCGGACAAACACATTTTACAGATTAAAGTCGCCCTTCATGTTGTGACATTAATTGCAAGATTCCCAGATGAGTAGCACCTTTACCTGTCAGGATAGAAGGTCTTAATGTCAGTGAACAATTATATGAATGCCTGGTAGCAGTAGATAGTTTTGCTCTCGGGGGTACAATTCTTGCCACCCACCATTTCACCACACCCCAGTCAATACACGTATATGCAAACCCGTATTCACACAAACATCCACAATACATTTATGGAGTCAGATAAACTTGGTTTTCCACATTGCAAAACACATCTAAATAAACTTCTTAATCTTCTTAATCACTTGGTCTCTTAGTCCCTGTCACTAATTTTAAATACTTACAGTTTGGTGTCTGGATTGATGCAATCGGCAGGACACTAACTTTAAACCCTTACACTGATGTATATTTTCCTGTAACAGACATCCTATATATCTTCCTGCCCAGGGACCGCAGATGTAAATGAGCTATATAGCTAACTCTGGCCCAGTGGTTGTGTTGTGCATGGCCCCTGTTAAATAAACAAATAAATAAATAAATATTGTAAATACAAAATAATTTCAAATGCATCAATGTTGAAATAGTGGTACTTAGTCAATTCACTAATTAATGTAATTATCAAATTAAAGTCTATCATAAATGTGTTGAATGCAAGATCATACAAATAGTTGGAATTAGACCTGGATTCAAATGTCTTCTTCATCAAATAGTGTACCCTACAACAGTTTGATGCATTCATTTTAAAATGTCCTTAACATGCATAACACTAAGAATAAAAAAAGCATTTATTTAAAAATTGAAGTTCAAGATTGATGTTGCTTACTCCTGGTCTCAGCGAAATCAAAATTAAGCAAAAACAGCTTTAGATCTCTTCAAGTCAATGTTACCAGTTTCCATATGAATGCTTACTCCTCCCATCAATGAGCTCTTACACAAAGTCAGAAATGGTGTGGTCTGTCTGCAAACAGAATGTGTAAATAAGTGCAAAGGCCACAGACTGAAGCATTCTGGGATATTTATCTGTATTCCAGTGCAGAATGTGGAATGTAGCACAGATATTAAATGTTTTCTGTGGCTTTGCATGGTTTCAGATTTATGGTTTCCATGGAAACTCAAAATACTCAGAGTGACACAGAAATGCATTAGTAATACAACATTAATACTCCAGTACAAACATTAAATGGATAGACTTTTATGACAGAGCCCATAATCCAACGAGGATTCGAAATTCCAATCATAAAATTTGTCTTTTAGTGATTTGTTCCAGTTATATTTGAAAGTATCCAGTCAAGTATCTGTCAGTCCAAGAATTGTATTTTCCTTTTTGGGCCATTGGCCAATATTTGATCTAGGACATATCTGTATTGTCAGACAATTCAATTAAAATCATCCATGACAATTATCTCATTATTGTGGTCACATTTTTAATAGTTCAGTTAGTTTTTCTAAAAAACATCATTAGAAGATGGCAGATCCAAAATAAAAATCCAAAATGGTAAATGGCATTTGTGGAGATCAACAGTTTGCCAATACCCTCAAGATGAACTCCATTGTTGAATTTATTCTATCCAAACTTAATATCATTTTTTTGCATGTATGTCCACTTTTCTCAATTGCTGAGAAAAGAATTTCCAGCAAAACAGAAAAACATTCTGAAACAGGTGTACTTGTATGCCACTTTAATCTAACATTTTTACAGTTCCTCAATCTTAGGCCAGATATGGATTGAATATCTTTTTTTTATTGAGGCTTATCTAAGCCTACATGTCTTTAGTTACTGGCCTGTAAATATTCCTTGACTCAAAGTGCTAGGATTCACTCTGTCTTTCTGCACTTATACCCAGATACAGGCATAAAATCGACACAAGGATACAAATTCATTGCATTAAACTAAAGTTTGAAATTTGGCTCAGACCACCCCCTACTTCCTCCTTATTTTGTAACATAACTAATTTAGTGCCCTGGCAATTTCCTTACTATATGAACCGAGTAATCAGAATCAGACACCGAGTGTCATTTATCTCAATTCCTGGGTGGATCAGAGACAGATAACACTGTGCTGCAAAAGCATGTCCTCGGGAGCATATTCAGTTTAATTACTGAGATCCATCCTGTAAAAGACAAACACAAACCGCTCCATCTATCTAAGCAATTTTTTAATTGCTCTAAGTGTATTATTGTAGTTTTATGAGTAATGGTACATGTCTATTCCCAGATACTTCAAATGCTTCAAAATCTGAATATGATGGGTTTTCATCTCATCATTCTAGAAGGAATTTGATTATAACAAAGAGGATCTTGTCCAGTTAGTGTTATTGGGATGGCAGGTATGCCATCCCGCCAAGTTACCCCTTGGCGGGGGCATGCCCCATACCTATACAGCACCGAGAGTTTGGCACTTTTCAGGGTTCCCCACAGAAATAACCACAACAGCCACAGACACTCAGCCCTTAAAAACATTAAATTCTGTACATTTTGACCCTATTTAAACAGACAGCTTTCATAAACAACTTCACATGTCCACACAATAAAGCCCCAAACTAAGGGGATTTTGCATTTTCTCCTTCTTCTTCTTCTTCTTCTTCTTCTTCTTCTTCTTCTTCTTCTTCTTCTTCTTCTTCTTCTCTTTCTTCTTCTTCTTCTTCTTCTTCTTCTCATTCTTATTTTTCCTGCCGCCTATCCCACTAACAACATGTCTCCCCATTGGACATCAAAAACTCGCATACACACGCAAAATACCCATACCTTTTTACTCTGAAACATTTCCAGTTTAAACAGCTAGCCTGCCGGTGGTCTAGTGGGCAAGGTTACAGTCTTGGGAACATGGGGTCTTAGGTTCAAACCCAGTTAGGAACATGTTTCTTTAACCTGCTTTTACCCTCACTAATAATGGTCTACTATTTCTCAATTATTGCTTTTGCACCATATCTACCCGCCGTTCACCGAACGTATACACTGCATTATGACGTACCGTCTGCACGTTCAGTTATTAACCGGTTACAATATTGCAAAGCCATATGAATTCAATGGGAGCTCTTCTGTGCTTACTGGCCTGTGTTCTTCTTTAAAACCACGGACAGGTTTGCTAATGAGATTTCACGCATTGCATAGCTATGTCACGGTGCTGCACTAACAAAGTCACAGACTGGTAAACCTCCGGTTGAAGGATTGAATCCCGCCTCGCCCTCAGGCAGATATTTTCCTCTTTTACACTAATGTTTTCTTATGCTTATATTTGCTTTACCAAAACTCACTCACGGCCACCCATATGCATTTCATGGCGGCAAATGTATTCCTTTTATTAAAAAGTTACACCAGTTCACCACTGTGCCATTTCTACTAACTATATTTCTTCACTTGGCTACTGTACAAAGCCTTCTTATCAGCAAACGCCACGTTTCTACATTCATGTTACCTTGCCCTGTTCTCTATCTATCCACATACAAACAATTACTACGTATTTACGCTCTGCAACTCCCCATTAAAACATTACATTTAAAATCATGACTCACTCATAATTATAACTACTACTGAACATGACAAAAGCATATCAGTGCAATAGATTACACATGTTACTTAACCCTCCACTTCAACAACTCATGTTCTATACAGATTGTTATATATACCGTTAAGGAAACTAAGCTCGCTCATGGTCACTTCATTTACTTCGCACTATAGTCTGTCATCATGTCAACCTTCACCTACATGCCCATTCTGCTAATTTATCTCACACTGTTGTTATTTTCTCATATGCAAAGCCTGCTGGGACATATGCGTCTGCTCCTATTCTCCACTATCAAGTTTTCCGGTTCTAGCTTAGCAAAACAGCGAAGATGATTTCTACCTGCAGATAAGCCTATCAAAATGCCTTATAAACCTTACAAACACTGAAAGTGCATCTCCACAAAATAACAGACAACGGAGCAGGACAGAAGGGTACACAAGTTGCGACCTAGGGAGCTCTCATTTTATGAGCTTGCTGATTCTTTTGTCAATCAAGGCTCCTTGGATGGCCGTGAATACATACCGTCTCTGGTACATACACTGGCCATATTTCACCTGCATTTCTCATGTGTTTACGCTTACGCCACCGCACCCTTTGCCACAGCCACTGTTTTACATATATAGCAAACCGAAACTGCTAAACGGTACACGCTCATCAGACTGTACAACTTCACACAAGGATGGCCATAATCCACAACCATTTCTTACAGGGTCACTTCACATTTCTCACTCTCATTATAAAACGCTTTGCAAAAAGAAATGATATCTCATAAAAAACACATTTTCAACGTACAAAAATGCCAAGTTACTCACACATACATTGAATATACACTACATGGGCAAAAGTATGTGGACACCTGACATCCAACATCTCATCCAAAATTATGGTTTTTGAATTAGATGTTCAACAAGCACATACAGGTGTCTACATACTTTTGGCCATGTGGTGTATGTAAAAGCCTGCACAAGGTACCTGACCCAAAATATTTCTTACAAAACCCCTTTGAGGTGGATGAATCAGCTTATAAAAGAAAATTCTCTGAATTACTTTTCAAAGTCGTTGAAAATAATTTTTTGTCTGCATTTAAAAGTGCTATGGGATGATAGCGAGCACAGTGTGCAGGATCTTTTTTTTAAATAATTAAAGTATCAGAGCAGGACTAACAGCTCTTCCAAATGCCCCTTTGGAATGGCTGTATTCCTCAGCTGTAATAGTGGTGGCTCTAATCAGGAACAGAACTTTAGCTACACCTCAGGGGGAGTACCAACCATACCAGGAGACCTAACTTCAATCCGTTAAAAAATGTTGTTAAATGTCTGGAATATGGCACAATGTAAACATGGGGCTATTCTTCATGGCATGCCGTGATAGTCTCCAGCCCCCGTGACTCTGACCAGGAATAAGATGGTTTGATAATGGATGGATAGATTTCCTCCTTATGCTATTATACAGCCAGCACAAAGACCATGCATGTGTCCAAGATGAACTGCTGTAGCCTTCAGTTTCTATATGACCAGGGGTTAAATTTGGGGTGGACGCGGGTGGACGGCGTCTACCCACCTTTGGTAAATAAATAAATAATTTTGCCCGGCAGTTTTACAAATAACTATGACAATCCAGTCCATTTTTCGTATGCTCCAGTTCATGTGTTCCCTCTAGCCAGTTACTCGCTCAACCAATCAAAAATCCGAAGAAAAAGAACTCAGGCGGAACAGTAGTTTATATAGACAGGCACAGAAAGAAAAATATCGTTGATTGTCTTGGTTGTTTGGAAGTGGACGCCGTAGGTAATTTCATTAACATGTAATTTCATCTATGCAACATTATAAAAAGAGATGAATAAACAGCTCCCACGAACGCTGGCTATTATTAACGGCAACTTCGATTGCTTGAGCAAAATCAGCAGGTTGCTGGTCAGCAGCTAAGCTAGGATTGAATATTTCCCACATACATAATGTTTTATTCAGCGGTGACTGGTGAGCTGAAAATTGGTGGGGCCAAATCTTTCCTTTAAACTAATCATTGATCTCAACCTGTTTTCATTAGTAATTTTTCATTTATTATCAAGCATGCCAATGATCAGACCAATCAAATGGCAAGTAGCCTAACACACAGCGTCTTTATACCGTGTTAGGGGGATTAAAATATAAATTCAATTTATCTGTTAAAAATCTGTTTTAATCACCAAGTAGTCTACACTTAACAAACAAGATGCACCAGTCTGTTATCTACCGTGTTAGATTTCAGAATAACCAGCAAAAACAAAACCTGCACTTCCATTTTGTTTACAATCTACGCATTGCAGATATTTGCCATGAATATGAGTGCGGTGAAAGAAGTGCATGTATCCACAAACAATGTTGATTAAAAGTGTGCACAATTTCGTACTGCAAATGAAAATAAATGTAGGCTATAAGGCCTAGGCTAATCGCTAAAACTGCCTATTTAGGGAGAGCTGGCTATATATGATAGTACTGAGTAGCGTATTTTGTGGATTAATTGTATTGATACTCAAGGAAATTCAGGGGAAATTCAGCCACTGCTTAGTGATTAAAACTGATTTTTCTAAATCGCATTTATCATTTAATCTCCCTAACACAATGCGAAGAAGCTGTGTGTCCCTTTCCAATTGCTTAGTCAGATCGTTTGCATGCTTGTTAATCACTGAAAATTAATTAAAACAGTTTGAGATCAGTGATTAGTTTAAAGGAAAGTTTTGCGCATCACCCATTTTTAGCTCACCAGTCGCTGCTGGTTTTCTTTTGTTTCAATTCGACAGTTTAAGACAGATGGATAAAAGAGGAAGAAAGGGAGGAGAAAAGAGAAGGATGACTGATTATTTTTGTGGGTAAAAAAATTCTCAGCATTAACGACACTCAATAAACTTGAAATATTTTATGTAAAAGCTTGCATCAATAGTGTACATTCTTTTTAAAACATTGTTTTCCTTAATTACAATTATGTGCACAATACATTAAAGATACAACTATTCTGAGCTAAGACATTCATTGGTTTGTACCTTTTTGTCACCCACCTCCCACCGGATCTCAGGGTCCACCCACCTCCCAAATCCAAATTTAACCCCTGCATATGACTGGTTCTTTCTCTTATCAAAGATGAAACAAGTACAGTATGTCAGCAATTTTCAAGCACAAACAGTCATAAGCGGCAGAAAATAAGTGGGCATGAGCAGAGAGAAATCTACATCACAGAGTGTAGAATATAGAAGGTGGAACGTCTTTCAATAACTGCACATTTCCACATCTTCTGGGACCTTCTGGAAAATGCAGAAATGGATAGAGCTGTCTCTCTGATGAATTACTCTTTTTACATAAGACGAAGCCTGAAATTATGTGAGCAGTTACAGCCTCATGTAGAAGCTTTCACTTTCCATATGACTATCCCTGTCCCACAGCCTTGAACTCTGCATAGTATAAAGTAACACATACAATAAAGCCATTTACTCTAAATCATAATCCAGACATGCCAAGTGTTTCATCCTGAATTTTAGAGTTTGGGCAAAGTTTACATGATAGCTTTTGAGAATTAATTGGGATCTCATGCCATCTCATTACCATTTACCATTTACCATTCATGCCTTGTTTTCGAAAAGGATTGAAAACAAGCTATTAAAAACGGAATTCTTTCCAGTCTTTTCAAAAAAAAAAAAAAAATGTTTGAACAGAACAGAGGTAAGCACTGAAAGTAAAGTGGAAACCAGGATGGAACTGTGTGAATAAATCTGTTCTGTATCTATTCTCTATGTACAGTGCACACAAAGATAAACCCAGACCACATGGGTTTATCTGCACATATGATGAACATGAAGTCACTTTTTTAAAAAGTTGCAATCAGAGACTATGTTTGCGTTCTGTTCAAATAAAAATGTGTAATCACTAAATTTATATTGTATGTGTATAAATTGCAACCAAAAAATATTTTTATATTCATGTTTGTCATTTAACACTCTGGAACTTACTTTCCATGTCAGTCTTTGCTTGCAGTTATTCAGTTTGTTGCTTGGTCAGGTGGCCACTCAGTCTTTAGGATGCAAGTCGATGCATAAAACATTACAGTTGTCTCATAAACATGCAGATAATTCCTGATAGAAAACACCAAGTCAGTTTCTCAGGTAAGTGATTGATTAAAGGTCACTGATATATATTTTCCTGTAACAAACATGCTATTGTAACTACAAAATAATTTCAAATGCATCAATGTTGAAATAGCGGTACTTAGCCAATTCTCTAATGAATGTAATTATTAAATAAAAGTCTATATTAAATGTGTTAAAAGGATGGTTATAAAAACGGTTGGAATTAGACCTGGATTCAAATGTCTTCCTCATCAAATAGTGTAGCCTATGGCAGTTTGATGCATTAATTTTAGAATTTCCTGGACATGCATAACACTGTGGATAAACCAAAAAAAAGAAGAAAAAAGGAAAAAAATGCATTGGATGCATGGAGGCGATTATGAAGGTGCTTCTTGTTGGAGGATGACTGGCTTTACCCTAACTACACAGCAGGTAGCCTATACCCTTTCGAGCAGCGATTGTTATAGCAATAATTGTGTGAGCACAATTCTGTGCAGTAGCAGCGATTAGATCATTACTTATATTTCAGATTTTTCAACAACTGGTAAGCTCTTTTCTCCAAATGCATCCGTCACACAATGTTACCACACTTCCACCCCTGAGCGCAGATTTAATGTAATGTCATTTTATGTAAACATGTGACAAAAACTTTATAAAAATAAAATAGAGAAGGGAGATGTGAAAATATGATGGAACGTAAAGTGAAAACATCTTTCAGTCTTACACAAGTCACATGACCAGGCCTCTTCACCATGCTTTCTATTTACAAGAAACTGCTGCTCTTCCCGGTGGTTTACCTCACTAGAAAACGTGTGCGCTGAAAAGCAATCTGGCTACCTGACCATGAGATAAGTGGACTGATAAGCAATCAGTAGGACACAGAAAAACAAGCCCACGCACACACTCTGCACTTGGCGCCTTTTCAGTTGCATCTCTCCTCCTCCACCCATCCCCTCTGTTTTTTTCTTTTTCAAGTAGGCTGGTTATTTTTTAAATCAGAGTCAGACATTGGCCATTTTTAACGAATAGCGAAGCCTCTCTTCTCCCACCTAAGTACTTTGAGACCATCCTCCTGGCTGTCACAAGGCTCAGAAAAGTTACCTGGGACTCACAGCTGAGTGTTCTTCTGCTCACCTGAAACCCCGTGGCACACAGCCGAGCACTGACAGGAACAAGATGTTGCATGAAATCAAACTATCCACGGCTGAAAGCGGTGAGTAATATCATTTTTTTTGGTAAAATATACATTTTAAAAGGTAATTAAAAATAAATAGTAGAAAGAGACTGGTACTCATCCCCTGATCTGATCTATCCCCCTGCTACCATCTTTCACCCCTGCTACCCCGCCTCACTGTCAGCAGTAGGCAGGGGATTGTTCTCTGAAGGACAACCAGAAGAGTCTGCATGATTACCTCTGTTAATGCATCAAACCGGGGCTTGCAAATGAATGAGATAAGATAATGATGTGTTTGAAAATGAATTTCATTTGAAAAGGTCACACAAATGGTCTCCCAGGGGCTAATTTGCTGTAAATACTCTAATATCCTAAAAACATTACTCTGATTGTTATACTCCGCAACAATAATGACAAAGAAATGTTCAATCAGATCTTTCAAACACTGTTTTTAAATGCTTTTTAAATGCCTGTTGCATTTATTAAATTAATTTACAAAGTGTGTAAATTAGGATTTATTTCACTGTAGGAAAAACAGAGAAAAATGACAGACACAGTCCTCAAAGTTAAAATATAAAGCCAGTGATAAACCTTTTATTTTTATTTTACCCCAAGAGCAAACAGACAGGTATTTCAGGCATATTGGGGTGGAAACCTGGCAAATGAAATTTAATATAGCCAAATGTAAAGTTATGCATGTGGGAAATAAAAACATTAGGCAGGATTACTTTATGGCAGGAACAAATTTGGAAAGTGCTCAGTTTGAAAAAGATTTGGGAGTAATGGTTGATCCAAGCCTTTCAGTTTCTAGGAACTGTGCTGTAGTGGTAAAAAAAAGGCCAACGGGATGCTGGGATATATAGCCAAAATTATTGAGTATAAATCAAAGGAAGTTATACTTATCTTATACAATACATTTTTTTGACCACATTTGGAGTGTTGTGTGCAGTAGTGGTGGGCGTTCCAGTTCCTTTCAGGGACACGAGTCCTTTGATTCCGTTCCCTAATAGGATTCATTCCCGGATTCGCTCACCGGGTCCTTCGTTCCTCACTCTGACTTATGACTCTTCGTTCACTGAGTCCAGTTCCTAGTGAACGAGAACGAGAGTCATGCAGTGACTGATTCCGACTTCAGACTCTAGTTCCTAGTGAAAGAAATGAGATATTGTGCTTGTATGTGAATTCCTACATTAACATAGCACAAGCCAACAATGCTATTAGGCTATGCAATTCACAGATATTTTCAAAAACATTTTGCTGATTTAAAAATTATATGGCAATGTTTTCTCACTATTTACTCAAGTAGCGTTTACTGTTTACTCCCAGAAGGGTTGATGATTACAATATAATGTAGCCTATAGGATATTTTATATTTTATTAGAAAGAGCACATGAATTCGCCATGTGGGACAATTTCTTATGAATTTGTACCTTTGTGGTGCAGATGTTTTATAGCGGATCAAACCGGTCGTAAAATAGCTAGCCAAAATTGTGATTTTACATGGCAGAGGGATTATTGGATATGAGTTTTCGTGCCATAGCTATAGCTATTTGTTTTGGGTAACTGCGTTGTGTCGATTTCCTGCATCATACATTAATGGCCTTGTTTGTTCACGTTTATTTACATTATGCAAATAAGAGAGTAGGCTACTCATAGCCTATAGCGTTTCCCAGGTGTAACTGGGCTAACCAGCTAGTGTAAGCAAGATGTTTTTAATTCTATAGATCTACTTATTACTCAGGCAAGTTTGTCATTGCAATACGAAGGTATCGGGGTGGAAAACACGTGGAGCTGCGGCCACTTGTGTTAAACACATTCCAGTTCCAGACCCAGACTCGAGGATTCAGAATGTCCAGTTCCTTCACAGATTCAGTCCCGACTCCCCACCGCTTTCATTTGATGACTGAAATGTTGTTGATTCGTGCACACCGACGAGAGGGGCAGAGTCTGGAGACCATACTACAAGAAAGATATAAAGGGTCTGGAAAAGGTTCAAAGAAGTGCAACCAAATTGATTCCTGATATGAAAGATAAAAGCTATGAGGAAAGACTTAAGATGCTTAATCTATTCAAGCTTAGTAAAAGGAGACTCAGGGGTGATTTGATTGAAGCTTTTAAATTCATAAAGGGGATCAACAAAGTGACCATTCCACCACCCCCACTCCCCCACCAACAACATGAGTCTGGATCCCCTGCAGGAAAGTGAATTCCCGAAAACATGCCTCTGCCAAAGTGTGGAAGGAAACTAAGGAAGGAAATCAAGGAAATTACTAAATGGAAAAGTAAGACCATTTTTAATCGGACACTTACAACTAAAGAATTGACTTTCATATAGAGAGGCCTAGTCCAGTGCTGTTGATGTAAGAGAGCATGTTGTCTGGTCAGGGTTTGATTTTGGAATGCATGAAAACCGTTTAGTTCAGAAATAATTTCAGTCTGTGATAAAAGGTTTAAAAGGTTAAAAGCACCCAATGTGCCTGGTACTCTGGCCCAGATGTCCGTTCATTAGTAAAAAGAACTGTACGTGTGCATGCATATATAAGTATATAAGTATGCATATATATATACATACATACATACATACATACATACCAGAAATCATTTCAAACACAAATTGTTTAGTATGATCACTTTTACTGAAGTGTTTTTCTAAGAAGGAAACAAAGAAGGCGCACGTTTGCTGTACAAATACTTACAACCCTGTTGTAATAAATGATAGAAGCTCAAGGACAGTCAGAATGCTCCCACTGCTTGATACAAACAAAAAGTGAAAGTGCATTAACAGAGCAAAACAACACTATGGTAATGTGTAATCTCAATCATAAAAGATAAGGGAGAAATATTTCCTGGTTTATGTCTAGCAAAATCTGTCAGCCCTTGATGCAATCAGTACAGTGGATGGTAAAATTCCCACACAAAGACACTTGCCTCATCTATTTAATTTAAAGTTGTGATTGATCTGAGGAAGCCTAATCTCTGTCCTGGAAACTGGAATGTTAATTGGAAGACTTGTCTTCCAGTGTTGTGCCCACTGAATAGACATTACCATGAAGACATAGACCTGCTCTGTGTCCCTCTGGCTGCCTCAGCTTTATATATCAGCACGGTGGTAAAGTTTAACCTTCATGTGTCAGAGGACATACCTTGTTTATGGTGATAGTGAATCTCACTGCTCTTCCTCCTGTTTGTGGTTCTTTCTAGGCCCCCCCTCGCCCCCCTTGCCCCCCCACTTGTGTGGCGGCCGCCGTCGCTGCCTGGGCCCACTGGCCTTCCACACAGGGTCAGCAGGGTCCCAGATCTCCCTCAGCCTGGGCGGCCGGAGGGCAGAAAGGGCCTGTGGAACCTTCCAGAACGGCGTGGTCTTCAGCAGCCGGCCGGTGAAGGTGAGGGAGAGGATACGCTTGCGAGTGGAGGTCTGGGACCAGCACTGGGAAGGAGCTCTTCGGCTAGGGTTCACCGCCGTCCCCCCCGTGCGGGCTTCCCCCGCTGCCATGGCGATTCCACACCTGACGGACAAGCCCGGCTACTGGGCGGGGGTGGTGCCGGACTCGCTCGCCCCACTGGGCTCGGAGCTGCGCTTCTGGGTGGACCCCCAGGGGCGGGTCATCTTGGAGGACAGCAGCGGACGGCGAAGCGTGCTGCAGGACGGCGTGGACGTCAGTCGAAAGCTGTGGGCCGTGATTGACGTGTACGGACAGACACGAGCAGTGCTCTTATTGGGTGAGTGGGACTCTTTGGAGGTCAGAGCATAAATTTAAATGCTGTGAGGTACTGAGACCTTTCTGTATTACCTGCTTTAGGGAGTGCTGTCATCAGTATTTACATACCATACCATTTAGTCAACCCCCCCCTCCCCCTCTCTCTCTTTTTGTCTCTCCCGCTCCTCCCACTCTCTTTCTCTCCCTCACATTCTCTCTTCCTCCCCCTTTCCCTCTTTCATTACACATACTTTGATCACTTATAGTTCAGAGTGAAAACAGGAATGAAAATGAGCAAAAATACTTGCTTAGCTTCAGCCATTTGGCAGGAGCAGGGTGCATGGTGGTATGGCTGCTGGTCTTACCCATCCGTCTGTTTCCCTGTCTTCTCCACAGGATCGGAGAAGGGAAAATTTTGGATAAGGAGATCCTGCCCCACTCCGCCCCCACCTCCAGTGTCCCGTGGAGACAGCTGTCTGTGTGTTCCCAAAGGCAGGACCTTCTATGTGCACAGAAGCACTGCCTCTCTTCCACAACAGCAGCAGCTCCCTGACACAGCGCCCCCTACAGGTAAGGGTTCCTCACTTCAGTACAGAAGACTGCCATTCCATTTAGGCCCACTTTTACAGACCATATCAGAACAGTGCGGGCCGCAGTATGGGTTCTATTCAGTGCTCATTCCATCCCTGGTGACTACTGCCTCACAATAACAACTTAAATAACAAGCCATTCTTCAGCCATACACCTTATTATTATTGTTTGTAAGAATAATAATAACAACAATAATAATAATCCTCACCATAGACACCATCATGGGCAGGAGGGGTGGTGGTTGTGCTCTGTCTCCAGTGTGTGAGTGTGTGTTTGTATCTGTGTACCCAGGTGGCTCTGTCTCCATTGTGTGAGTGTGTGTTTGTATCTGTGTACCCAGGTGGCTCTGTCTTCAGTGTGTGAGTGTGTGTTTGTACCTGTGTACCCAGGTGGCTCTGTGTTCAGTGTGTGAGTGTGTGTTTGTACCTGTGTACCCAGGTGGCTCTGTCTCCAGTGTGTGAGTGTGTTTGTATCTGTGTACCCAGGTGACTCTGTCTCCAGTGTGTGAGTGTGTGTTTGTACCTGTGTACCCAGGTGACTCTGTCTCCAGTGTGTGAGTGTGTGTTTGTATCTGTGTACCCAGGTGGCTCTGTCTCCAGTGTGTGTTTGTATCTGTGTACCCAGGTGGCTCTGTCTCCAGTGTGTGAGTGTGTGTTTGTATCTGTGTACCCAGATGGCTCTGTCTCCAGTGTGTGAGTGTGTGTTTGTATCTGTGTACCCAGGTGGCTCTGTCTCCAGTGTGTGAGTGTGTGTTTGTATCTGTGTACCCAGGTGGCTCTGTCTCCAGTGTGTGAGTGTGTGTTTGTATCTGTGTACCCAGGTGGCTCTGTCTCCAGTGTGTGAGTGTGTGTTTGTATCTGTGTACCCAGGTGGCTCTGTCTCCAGTGTCTGAGTGTGTGTTTGTACCTGTGTCTGTGTACTTAGGTGTGCATTTGGAGGAGGACTGTTCCGTCTGTCTGTCCTTGAGGGCCAGTGTCACCCTGTCCTGTGGTCACCGGTGCCTTTGCGTCCCCTGTGCCACCAGAGTGGCCGAAGAGTTTGGCAGCTGCCCCCTCTGCCGTCAGCCAATCATTGGTCTCTGTGATGTGCATGAGGGCTGAGGAGGCGGAGCCAGCAAGAGGGAATGAAGAAGTGAGCTGTTCCCTTCACAAACTGAAACTGCACAGCACACTGATTCAGTGCTGCTGCTCTGGCATTGCTGTACATCAGCATGAAATGCAATGTAAGAAATGTCAGGAACAAGGGGGACAGCGTGTTGGGCGGAGTTTATAGCCGTTGGGTTCCGTGTTCAAATCCTGGCATAAGACACTTCCTGCTGTGGTCTTATTCAGGCACTGTTGGCTGACTTTCTGCAGGAAGTGCCTGGGCAGCTAATGAACATGACAGTCTGCTACCACTGCAAAGAGCAACTGAAGCTCTAAAGGTCAAAGCAAGTTATTTCACTAAATGCGCAGCAGCCTAATTTAAAAAATGGTACATAATCCTGTTAACTTGCATAAACTACCACACAAACACATACGTGTAAAAAGTAGTTACATATGGTGGCTCCAAAATCTGCACAGTCTTGCAGTGTGCACAGCCTTCATATCTGCATGGCCTTGCAGTGTGCACAGCCTTAATATCTGCACAGCCTTGCAGTATAAAGACATCATCTTGTAACCCCTACCACCCGCCCAAAGGGATCACAGAGCTTCTCCACCCTAGCTCCCCAGTGGTGGAACGAACTCCCCATCCCTCTCCGAACCGCCCCCTCACTACCCATCTTCTGCCGTGGCCTGAAGACACATCTCTTCAGACTATACCTAGACTAACCACCAGTTGGCTTTGCAGAGGTTAGGTCCGAATAGTGTTCACTGAACTGTGTTCTTGGCTAGAAATAGCTGTACAAAATAAGTATTGTACCTTACTGATCCTGTGTTTAGCAGTTGTCTATGACCATGAAATGCACTTTTTGTACGTCGCTTTGGATAAAAGCGTCTGCCAAATAAATGTAATGTAATGTAATCATCTGCTTCTCCAGCCTGGACATGCCCGGACCGAAATGATTGTTTGAATATATCTGCACATCGTGCAGAGAGGGTGGCTCCGGCTCCCAGGCACCTGCCCCTTTCACTTGATTTCAAACAATGTTCATCTACCCATTATCTATACCCTCTTATCCTGAGCAGGGTTGCAGGGGGTGCTGGAGTCTATCCCAGCGTGCATTGGGGGAAAGGCAGGAATACACCCTGGACAGGCCGCCAATCCATCACAGGGCACACACACCACTCACTCACACACTCAAACCTAGGGGCAATTTAGGGCCTCCAATCGGCCTACCTACATGTCTTTGGACTGTGGGAGGAAACCGGAATACCCAGAGGGATTGCCGAAATTTGGCAACCACTGCACCACCGTGCCACCCTTCAAAAAATGTGATTTTAGTATTGTTGCTGTAATTCATGCTTTCTGCACAACCCTGTACTACGTACTGAAACCAGTTAGACCCAACTCCTAAAATGTCTATATTGAAACAATATACTGTAGTAATACAGGGTTGATGTTAAAAATTAATTTTGTAAAATATTGTATGTACTGTAATGATATAATAAACTATTAATTCAAGACAAAATAAATGTATAATACATTTTTACATGGTGTGCGTCATTGTATGCAGGTGGTCAGCAGTCAGTAAAACCAAATACTTTTAAAAAATTGTTATTTGTTTGTTTGTTTATGTGCTGTCTGTTTAATGTAATGTACCGTAAATGGAAACTTGCAGGTGATAAACCTGCAATACAGATCAAGTTCAGCAAAATTGATGGCATAGCAAATAAGCAGTGTCCCCATCTTACCACTTCATTAGTAGCATCCAGGGAGGGAAAAGCTGAAAATGGCCGTATCTTTGCTCAGCTTGGGACGTGCGTCATGCCATGGGGTTGGAGCGCATGTGTCTGGCTCTCTGCTCTTGTTGTGACACCCTGTTGCACATTAGGGACTGCTTCGCGACGGCAAAGTCAGTAGTAACTGTAACATCCGGTAAATATTTGTATTTTTCCTTTATTTATGTATGTATGTATGTATCTATGTATGTATGTGCTTTGAGTGTGCTATTCATATTTGTTTGAGTGCTGTTTTCAGTCTTCGGCAGACCAGGTTTGACAGAAGTCCCAGGCTTAGAGGACAGACGTCCCAGGCTTCAGGGGACAGAAGGCTTCAGGGGACAGAACTCCCAGGCTTAGGGGGACAGAAGTCCCAGGCTTAGGGAGACAGAAGTCCCAGGCTTAGGGAGACAGAAGTCCCAGGCTTAGGGGGACAGGAGGCTTAGTGGGACAGAAGTCCCAGGCTTCAGGGGACAGAAGTCCCAGGCTTTGAGGGACAGAAGCTAACAGTGTGCAATAACATGCGGAACAGAAATAATTTAAACTGTCTGCATAAAATAACAAATTACTTCATCTACCTTATAATCTCCACAAATAATTCAATGATGTTAAAACATCTTGGTATGAAGGGAATTCCTTGCACATTCCTACATTATAATCAACCAAAGTGCTTTTGTAACCCAGGGTTACATGCCACAAAGTTGAACAGATACTGAAATAAAAATAATTTGTAACTAACCAGTTAAAAATATATACGACATTGTCATATGAAATAGTGATAAAAGAAACAGATTTGTAATAAGAAAAATATTGCAATCTAATGCAATCCCAGCATTAGAAAGTGAATATGTGAATGGATAAACCCTTTGAAGACAATGCAAGAAAGTGGAGTGTGATTGGTGGAATTACCAGTCAATCTAAATATAAGTTGACAGAGGGACTTGTAAGCCAATGAGAATGACGATACTCGTTATGAGTTGGCCGAGTTAGCCAATCAGAGTAGGTAGGACCGCCTTTGGTTCCTTCTACAGACGGAAAATTAGGAGCATCCTTCCTTTTCGGGACAAGCAAAAGTGACAGTGGACGAGTGAATATTTCTCTGAACAAACTAAATTATTTTGAAGTAACTTAGGAGTGAATTTAGAATGCATTTATAGATATTTGATCGAGAAGTGACAGTGATTTCAAAGAACCAGAAGATAATGTGTCAGATTCCAAGGACGTGGATTTTAAAAACTTACTACTCTCTCTTGATTTTAATCAGCATATTGCTGAGCCAACTCATAAGCATGGCCATACTCTAGATTTGGTCATTTCTAGAGGGCTAAGTGTTACAATTTCCTCTGTTGTTGATCTTGTTATATCAGATAATTTCTGTGTATTCTTTCATGTCATGTTGTTAAAGGGAAAGAAAAAAGCTGATTGTATTATAAAGAAGTGCATTTTAAACTCAGCAGCAGCTGATAGGTTTACAGAACTTGTAAATCTTACATGTGTACCACTGAACCTGCTAGCTACTGATGAGTTAGTGTATAGTTTTAATAGCAAACTTAGAGCTACACATGACATTGTTGCCCCAGAGAAAATAAAAAAGGTAATTTTGAATCATAAAACACCCTGGAAAAACTGTGAAATTCTTAAACTAAAGAGGAACTGTCGGAAAGCAGAGCATAAATGGAGAAAGACAAAACTATAGGTACATCTAGACATCCTTAAAGAACAGCTTGCAAATTATAATAGAGCACTAAGAAACACAAGACAGACTTATTTTTCCAAGATTATTTGTGACAATAAGAATAATCCCAAAGTGCTTTTTTCAACAATTGATCGCTTGATAAATCCAAGTCCAGCTGCTGATTTTGGCAGTGAGCTCATATCCTTAAATAAATGTGAAGAGTTTGCCAATTATTTTAAAGAAACGATAAGCACTATTAGGTTACACATAGCTCAAATGGGTTCTACCCCAGACCTGGACAGCTCAGTTGCCCCGTGCAAAGCTGACACGCATGCATTTGGCATGATTGATGCACAAATGCTCACTGAAATTATCCAGCCATTAAAACCCTCTACTTGTGTATTTGATCCTATCCCCACAATATTTTTTAAAACCGTTTCTAGTTGTTTGTCAGACAGTGTCTTGGCCATTGTAAACTCTTCTTTGAAGACTGGCATCTTCCCAACTGCACTGAAAACTGCCATTGTAAAGCTCTTACTAAAGAAAAGTAACTTGGATCCCTCAGTTCTTAGTAACTTTAGACCCATATCAAACCTCCCTCTCTTGAAGTAATAATCTCGAAAAATTAAATTAAAATAAAGCCGCGTTTCCACCGCAGGAACTTTACCCCGGCACTAGGAACTCAGGAACTCAGTGCGTTTCGACCGCAGGAACTAGGGTCTAAATTAAGTTCCGGGGACTTTATTTTACCCCCAAAAAAGTCCCTGCTCAGGGGTAGTACTTTCCAAAAGTACCGGAACCTTTGGGGTGGGGTGCAAGCGCTGAAAATTTCTGATTGGTCGACTACTCGCAGTGTTTTATTTCAACCGCCATTTTTAAAAATCTGCAGCCGCAAACCGATTTATTTTCATAATAACTTGACATCAAACTTGTATGTTATGCGGCGCAGTAGCCTACTTTTGTTTATAGCCTGCCAACGTCTTGGAATTATAACGCTCTTCTGTTCTTTTCTTGCTTTAGTATTCGTTTTATAAAATGCTAAGCATTCGTGCTGGGACACCATATTACGTACCAAAACATTCAAACGGTTTAATTCGGTTGCTGAATATTTTCTTCCGGATTTTCTTTGTTAGCCCGTTGTAATTGACTCAAAACGTTTGATACAGTTATGTGAGGTATGCGGTAGTTGTGCGTAATTTACATTGGTGATACAGTAAAAGCAAACTGGAAATCACCTTCCGCACTTTTTGTCAGGGTAAAATAACAGGTTAATTCTAGTAATCGTCCCTTTTGCTGTTTCAGACTGCCGTAATTTTACTGTGCCATTCTTCAATTCCACAAAAAGACCAGGAAGACTGTGGACTAATCTGGAGGGCACACTTCGCTGTACGGCTAATTTGCCTAATCTTCGCGGGACTTTAGACCGCGGTGGAAACGCAGACAACCATGGGCTGAAGGAACCTTGAAAAGTAGTTCCTGGGACTAAAAGTTCCGGGTACTTTTGGTGGAAATGCGGCTTTAGTGACTGATGGGTGATTTTCCATCACCCATCAGTGGTTGGTCCACCAGAGAGGGTAGGCAGAGCTAGCGCAACAGGCTCCCTCTTCATCTCACTTGTGTGTGAGGCGTACTGTTTTTTCCGGTGTCTGCTAGCATTACAATAACGGGGGGGGGGGGGGGGGGGGGGGGGGGCTATTTACTTGTTTTTAAAGCTCTGACTCGTTTAGCACCACCTTACATATCTGAATAGATATCAGCCCAAATGTGCCCTCAGATCTTCTGGTGATAATTTGTTATGCATTCCAAAAGTAAACTATAAAAGAAGTGGAGAAGCTTGAAGCTTCTTTTTATTTCTATGCCCCCATGCTATGGAATAGCTTGCCTAGACAGATCAGAGAGCCACGAAATGTAGCACTTTTTAAAAGCACTCTGAAAACATACTTTTTTAGGATGGCTTTTACTTGATTATATCTTATTTTAGTATTTACTTGTCTTTTGCTTTTACCTGTTTTATAAATATACATCTATATTGGCTTGTATTTCATTGTGTTTTATTGCATTTTGTTTTATCCTATTTTATTGTTTTATTATGTTACTTTTTATTCTATCCTATTTTATTTCATCCCATTTTATTATTTTATATTTTATTCTATCCAATTTTATGCGTTTATATTGTGTCTATTTCGTGTTATATTGTTTTATTCTATTTTTCCTGTTTTAACTGTTTATTATTATTATTTCCTTGGTGTGAAGCACATTGGGCTGCTACTGCTGTATGAAAGGTGCTAATAATAATAATAATAATAAGAAGAAGAAGAAGAAGAAGAAGAAGAAGAAGAAGAAGAAGAAGAAGAAGAAGAAGAAGAAGAAGAAGAAGAAGAAGAAGCGAGTATTAGCAAAGTTTTCCAATCTTTTTTTTTTTGGGTAACAAATCACTGCAGAGAAAAGTTTCCCTTGGTGAGGCTCCATTTAAGAAATAAATCGCTAGAATGGTGCATTTAAAATGAAAATGGTGTTGTGAAAAGTGATGTTTTGACTAGCTGTACCTAAAAGCATCTGCTCGCTTCATAGCATAGCGTGTGTCGGCGTTGCCTTTGGCGTGTTATGATTGATGTGTGCGGGCGGGCTGTGGTTTTCGGCGGTGAACTTCGCGCCTCTTTTACCTGATGTTACGGCGTGTAAGAGTGGCGCTGATTACTGCTAGCTGTGTTTGTTTACCATACGGGTTCCGACGGTACCAATGTGAACTGTAAACTGTACACAGTAAACTTAACGAGCCAACTGTAGCTAATTATACCCCCAGTTTAATCTAACTATAGCTATGCTGAGTGCATGAGAACAAAATTACAATTTATATGGGCTTTTCACATGGGCATAACAGTTAACATGGTTTATTTAACATACTATATGGAAAGTTGCAAGTGTCATACATTTTAATGTTCACAATGCATACTATGTCTTAAATGACCACAAGTAAAATTTATACCAACCTTTAAGTGAATGTACTTATTTTAAATAGACTGCTAATGAGTCTTTCGGCTTTGTTTGCAACGCCGGGTTTTTGTTGTTGTTGGAGTTAAACTCCTATCGGTTGAATCCTGGATTCGTCTGCGACCTACTCGTCCTCCCTGGAGTGCTGTAGCGGCGCGCAGACTGGCGAGTCACCCATGCCAGCGACCGGTGATGTGAAAGAGAAGGAAAGAGTTCATTTGTGCCTTTCTACGGCGGTGGTAGGACAAGTGCTTTTGCATTTTAATTCCTACAGACTGGAAAACCAGCAACGAGTGGTTCAACGACCACACGCACTAAACTGATATTGCACTGATCCTCATTTAGTTCACAACAGAACAGACTGAGTTAAAACGCCATTCGTCCTGGCGAGCGTGGGTTCATGTATATTCACACTGTTAATGTTTTCATGTGTTCTTATTGAGCTGATACTTGACCGATGATTTAAAATGGAGCTGAAGTGTTTTAGATAGAGGTATTTCGAATTTGTGGTTTTTGAATTGATATATTTTATTGCGATAAGTTTAATTTACACTGGCACTTTCAAGAGTCTTAAATAAGAGTCTTAGTGTCAAAATAAACGCCCTGGTTTCAGAGTGAGAGTCCTATAGTCTAACCAACAGAAAATTATACTAGAACCAATAACTATAATAGTAATAGACCAACATACATTAAAGTAATACCAACAGTGCAGAGTAAGCATAATAAGAAGAAAAATAGCTTAAAACTAGTTGAACCAGGAAGAGTATAAATACAAAACATAAGTAAAAGGCAGTGATAAGTACCATTTTGGGATCATTCTTTTTTGTGTCATTGTACATGCCAGCTATTGTTATTTCATTCTACTTTTCTAAGAAAATACAAACAAAATGTAACAGAAAAACAAAACAGTGAAAACAAGTAAAACAACCATTCTCTTACCTTTGAAATTACCTGGTCCATACATGATTACCTGGTCCATACATTACCTGATTTCACTCTTTCTAGTAGCGGTGTTAATACCGAAACACTTGTTACACTTTCTTACCCCGTCAGTCCTCCTCTGCCTCCACTTAGCCTACCACTTAAAATGAAATTCTCGGCTCATCGCCAATACGGGATGGAAAAGTCTTTGTATTTATCAGTTTATTTATTTATTTAAAGTTTTTTTTCCGTCTATTGCAGTATTTTAATCGCATAAATAGATGAACCTCTACATCATGGGTATGTAGAGGTTAATCTTAGCAGCATGTATATAATTGTTTAAATGAGTGTTGATATACTGATTTAAATCATTTCTATATTCCCTGTTTTTATTTCTGTTGAAAGTGACATTTTTACACAGCAAACGTGAGGATAAAATCGTACAATAGGTTTGCAGTAGTCGATGTTATAGCCTGCTGTAGGCTACATTCAGTAACTTGTGGCACATGGAAAACTGTTGTCTGCAGGTTAACCCCGCCAGAGTTCGTCCGTGCTTTTTATTTTATTAATTACTGTTAAGCATTTTACACACAATACCATTATAATAATTTGATTAACAACAGCATTCGTAGCCATGTGTGATAGATATATGCATTTCTGTGAATAAAGGACTTTTATATCTTGCACATTAAATCATGTCCGTTAGCATCTAGTGCAGGATAAAATGAAGCTTTGTGACACAGAATCTAATTTATCAGTGATCATGCATGCCTAGTTACAATAGGAATATGTTTCCTACACAGAGTAAAACGGCATTTGCCAATTGGATTAATGGACTTTAATATGAACAATCAACTATGTAAGAATTTGCATGCCGTTTTCACATGGTACGCAGTAAATGGGACGTAAACTAAATCAATTTACGGCTCTTTGCAGAACGGCTCTGTGCAGAATGGTCCCTAATAATAGTGTTTGATTAGTGTTGTTGCCTTTGGCAATCACAGGACTATCATCTCACATATTATTATTATTCCACCCATTTTCGGACCGCTACTCCTCCCAGAGTTTTCGCACCACATGTACGTGCAATATGTCAAATCGAGCGGCTTCATCGGGAATGGTGTGTTATTACTTTGTGGAAAGTTTTGGTGCACGGTTTTTGAAAAATTCAACTTTTTGTGGGCAATTTTGCCCCATAGAGATGAATGGCGGAATGTTCAAATCCTAGAGTGTAGCAGTTGAAATTTGTGTTTTTCCACGTGTATTGTAAATCCCGACAGTGGCCACAATACAAACAAAATACACCAAAACATCCACCAACTCCTTCTTTCACTCACATTCAAATATCTAAGCTCCAGCATTTATACTTTTCACGCTGCTCAACTTTTTCTGGGCAATGTTCACACAGACATGCACTTAAAGATACAGGCACACATTCCACTCACTTGGTAGCTACATGCAGACAGACAGACAGACACACACACACACACACACACACGCATTCACTTAGAAGCTTAGCCCCGCCCCCTTTCCTGATTGGCCGATAAGGAAACTGTGTGTGTGTGTGCGCTTGTGTATTTGTGTGTGTGTGCGTGTGGGTGAGAGAGAGAGAGAGAGAGAGAGAGAGAGAGAGAGAGAGAGAGAGAGAAATTCAATATTCATCACTGGTACATGAAAAAAGCCCAAACTAAGCTATGCAACCTGAAGCCTAGCATCCACATAATAATCAGATGAACACTTTCAGGTTTTTTTTCCTCTAGTTTTAGTTTTATTATTTAATTATGGCTATCATGATCAGTCATTAGGGTGACCAAATCCATATGATCCAAATGCAGGACAGCATGCCGATTTTGCGGGACATTTGCGGGACAGTAAAGTAATACTGAATACTTATGTAAGAATAATGTTTACATAATGTATAAAGCTCTGTTCAGCACAAAGTCGACTTTGCATTGGCGGCAACCACACTTCACAATTTCTGCAGGAATTGTCTAGTTATATTTGATCTTTTTAAACAAGCAAAAACAAGGCAGTATAGTTCACAGAATCCGGCTATTTGCGTGAAGTGGGATAAAGCAGGTTCCAAAGAAAGCTGTGAACAGGGCTCGCCTGGCCCTAAGTGGGCCGGGTTCTGCTTCAAGTCTGCCGGCTGTGGGAAAAGCGCCCAAAAGCGGATCTTTATTTTTCTTTGGCATTCATTTCCCGTAATACTGTTTTGTTTAGTTTTTTTTTTGTTTGTTTGTTTTTTGTTTTTTGGCTATTGGATGGAGGTGTTTTTTGGATGGAGGAGTGTTGTGTTGGATGTTGTTGTAGTATCAGCAGTGAAAAGCTGATAAAGTTCCCGGACATCTTATTCCAGCCTCCCATGTGATTCATTAGAGCTGTTAAACAGAAGTGGAGCGAGAAAGAGTAAAGGAGCAATAAGATAACACGAGATAATTATGTCATACGTGCAATGATTTATCGCATACAAATTACTGTTATCTACAACGTTAGCTGCTGTCTGTTATTCTGGGTGCAATGTGCACTGTACCCTCTAACAACTGAACTAGAACACGTTTCTTAACTATAATATTAATCTAATCGTGTTAAAGAGATTAAACTGACACAGATTCAATATTTCTGGAGCTGTGTTCCCAACACCTGTTATTATTGACTATGTTGTGAATTTTGAGGCACACATCAGAAATGCTTTTATGATTGGGAATACACAATTCTCCCGGTCAAATACTGAGATGATAGCGCGTGCCTTTATTATCAGCACTTCTTTCTGATCTGCCCAAAGAGCCAACTGGACAACTGCAACCATTACAAAACTGGAGAGCTGTTGGCGACACCCTGCTCCTTTTTTGAAAGTTCCTGTGTTGGTTGCCAGTTTTTGGGTTGGTTTTATTATCCCTTCATTTTTTTTTGAAGTCCTTACATGGCCTAGCACCTGAGTAGGCCGACATACTGATATGCCTGATGTGTTCCCAACAGCCCGCTCAGACCCTCTGGCCCTGGCTTGTTAGTGATACCGAATGCAGAGACTGAAATCTATGGAGAGGTGACCATGGTCCCCCGTGTCTGGCACAGCCTGCCAGAGGATCTGAGGGGGGGAGAGACAGCCCACACTTTCAAATGAAAACTTTTAAAGATTACACATTATTGGCCTTGGTTTCACCTGGGGTGCTTTTGGTTGTTTGATTCGGTCTGGTTTTGACTGTTTTATAAAATATGTCTTTAATTTATTTGAATTAGTTAACCATGCTTTTACCATGGAAAACTTTAATTACAGTAATAGTATTCCAGACCCTGGAAGGAAATATGCTATGTGATTGATTGATTGATTGATTGAGCTGACCCAGTCAGCTGTGTGTTCTGTAGGGTACAGGAGACACAGTCAGCTGTGTGTTCTGTAGGGTACAGGTGACCTAGTCAGTTGTGTGTTCTGTAGGGTAGAGGTGACCCAGTCAGCTGTGTGTTCTGTGTGGTACAGGTGACCCAGTCAGCTGTGTTTTCTGTGGGGTACAGGTGACCCAGTCAGCTGTATGTTCTGAGGTGCAGGTGACCCAGTCAGCTGTGTGTTCTGTAGGGTACAGGTGACCCAGTCAGCTGTGTTTTGTGGGGTACAGGTGACCCCGTCAGCTGTGTGTTCTGTGGGGTACAGGTGACCCAGTCAGCTGTGTGTTCTGTGGGGTACAGGTGACCCAGTCAGCTGTGTGTCCTGAGGTGCAGGTGACAGTCAGCTGTGTGTTCTGTGGGGTACAGGTGACCCAGTCAACTGTGTGTCCTGAGGTGCAGGTGACAGTCAGCTGTGTGTTCTGTGGGGTACAGGTGACCCAGTCAGCTGTGTGTCCTGAGGTGCAGGTGACCCAGTCAGCTGTGTGTTCTGTGGGGTACAGGTGACCCAGTCAGCTGTGTGTTCTGTGGGGTACAGGTGACCCAGTCAGCTGTGTGTCCTGAGGTGCAGTTGGTGGGTGGAATTCCCCCTTACCTTCTTTATCTCATTTTATCAGCACAGCACACACGTGTTTCAGTGACATGTTTCCTTACAGCTGCGTTCAGTGCTTATAACAGCATAACAGCAGGACTCTGACACTGTAAAGAAGTTTATGGCTCCTCTCGCTGCAAAATTGTTACTGATTACAGTATGCTTTTTAAGTTGGCTCCCCTACCTGGTCTGTGGCTGGGTAAAGCTGATCATAGCTGCTCTGTGGCTGGGTAAAGCTGGTCATAGCTGGTCTGTGGCTGGGTAAAGCTGGTCATAGCTGGTTTGTGGCTGGGTAAAGCTGGTCATAGCTGCTCTGTGGCTGGGTAAAGCTGGTCATAGCTGGTTTGTGGCTGGGTAAAGCTGGTCATAGCTGGTTTGTGGCTGGGTAAAGCTGGTCATAGCTGGTTTGTGGCTGGGTAAAGCTGGTCATAGCTGGTCTGTGGCTGGGTAAAGCTGATCATAGCTGCTCTGTGGCTGGGTAAAGCTGGTCATAGCTGGTTTGTGGCTGGGTAAAGCTGGTCATAGCTGGTTTGTGGCTGGGTAAAGCTGGTCATAGCTGGTTTGTGGCTGGGTAAAGCTGGTCATAGCTGCTCTGTGGCTGGGTAAAGCTGGTCATAGCTGCTCTGTGGCTGGGTAAAGCTGGTCATAGCTGGTTTGTGGCTGGGTAAAGCTGATCATAGCTGCTCTGTGGCTGGGTGAAGCTGGTCATAGCTGCTCTGTGGCTGGGTAAAGCTGGTCATTGCTGGTCTGTGGCTGGGTAAAGCTGGTCATAGCTGGTCTGTGGCTGGGTAAAGCTGGTCATAGCTGGTTTGTGGCTGGGTAAAGCTGGTCATAGCTGCTCTGTGGCTGGGTAAAGCTGGTCATAGCTGGTTTGTGGCTGGGTAAAGCTGGTCATAGCTGGTTTGTGGCTGGGTAAAGCTGGTCATAGCTGGTCTGTGGCTGGGTAAAGCTGGTCATAGCTGCTCTGTGGCTGGGTAAAGCTGGTCATACCTGGTTTGTGGCTGGGTAAAGCTGATCATAGCTGCTCTGTGGCTGGGTGAAGCTGGTCATAGCTGCTCTGTGGCTGGGTAAAGCTGGTCATTGCTGGTTTGTGGCTGGGTAAAGCTGGTCATAGCTGCTCTGTGGCTGGGTAAAGCTGGTCATAGCTGGTTTGTGGCTGGGTAAAGCTGGTCATAGCTGGTTTGTGGCTGGGTAAAGCTGGTCATAGCTGGTTTGTGGCTGGGTAAAGCTGGTCATAGCTGGTCTGTGGCTGGGTAAAGCCGGTCATAGCTGCTCTGTGGCTGGGTAAAGCTGGTCATAGCTGCTCTGTGGCTGGGTAAAGCTGGACATAGCTGCTCTGTGGCTGGGTAAAGCTGGCCATAGCTGGTCTGTGGCTGGGTAAAGCTGGTCATAGCTGGTTTGTGGCTGGGTGAAGCTGGTCATAGCTGGTCTGTGGCTGGGTAAAGCTGGTCATAGCTGCTCTGTGGCTGGGTAAAGCTGGTCATAGCTGGTCTGTGGCTGGGTAAAGCTGGTCATAGCTGCTCTGTGGCTGGGTAAAGCTGGTCATAGCTGGTTTGTGGCTGGGTGAAGCTGGTCATAGCTGCTCTGTGGCTGGGTAAAGCTGGTCATAGCTGGTTTGTGGCTGGGTAAAGCTGGTCATAGCTGCTCTGTGGCTGGGTAAAGCTGGTCATAGCTGGTTTGTGGCTGGGTAAAGCTGGTCATAGCTGGTCTGTGGCTGGGTAAAGCTGGTCATAGCTGGTTTGTGGCTGGGTAAAACTGGTCATAGCTAGTTTGTGGCTGGGTAAAGCTGGTCATAGCTGGTCTGTGGCTGGGTAAAGCTGGTCATAGCTGCTCTGTGGCTGGGTAAAGCTGGTCATAGCTGGTTTGTGGCTGGGTAAAGCTGGTCATAGCTGCTCTGTGGCTGGGTAAAGCTGGTCATAGCTGCTCTGTGGCTGGGTAAAGCTGGTCATAGCTGGTTTGTGGCTGGGTAAAGCTGGTCATAGCTGGTTTGTGGCTGGGTAAAGCTGGTCATAGCTGGTTTGTGGCTGGGTAAAGCTGGTCATAGCTGCTCTGTGGCTGGGTAAAGCTGGTCATAGCTGGTCTGTGGCTGGGTAAAGCTGGTCATAGCTGCTCTGTGGCTGGGTAAAGCTGGTCATAGCTGGTTTGTGGCTGGGTAAAGCTGGTCATAGCTGCTCTGTGGCTGGGTAAAGCTGGTCATAGCTGCTCTGTGGCTGGGTAAAGCTGGTCATAGCTGGTTTGTGGCTGGGTAAAGCTGGTCATAGCTGGTTTGTGGCTGGGTAAAGCTGGTCATAGCTGCTCTGTGGCTGGGTAAAGCTGGTCATAGCTGCTCTGTGGCTGGGTAAAGCTGGTCATAGCTAGTTTGTGGCTGGGTGAAGCTGGTCATAGCTGCTCTGTGGCTGGGTAAAGCTGGTCATTGCTGGTTTGTGGCTGGGTAAAGCTGGTCATAGCTGGTCTGTGGCTGGGTAAAGCTGGTCATAGCTGGTTTGTGGCTGGGTAAAGCTGGTCATAGCTGCTCTGTGGCTGGGTAAAGCTGGTCATAGCTGGTCTGTGGCTGGGTAAAGCTGGTCATAGCTGGTCTGTGGCTGGGTAAAGCTGGTCATAGCTGCTCTGTGGCTGGGTAAAGCTGGTCATAGCTGCTCTGTGGCTGGGTAAAGCTGGTCATAGCTGCTCTGTGGCTGGGTAAAGCGGGTCACAGCTGGTTTGTGGCTGGGTAAAGCTGGTCATAGCTGGTTTGTGGCTGGGTAAAGCTGGTCATAGCTGGTCTGTGGCTGGGTAAAGCTGGTCATAGCTGGTTTGTGGCTGGGTAAAGCTGGTCATAGCTGGTTTGTGGCTGGGTAAAGCTGGTCATAGCTGCTCTGTGGCTGGGTAAAGCTGGTCATAGCTGCTCTGTGGCTGGGTAAAGCTGGTCATAGCTGGTTTGTGGCTGGGTAAAGCTGATCATAGCTGCTCTGTGGCTGGGTGAAGCTGGTCATAGCTGCTCTGTGGCTGGGTAAAGCTGGTCATTGCTGGTTTGTGGCTGGGTAAAGCTGGTCATAGCTGGTCTGTGGCTGGGTAAAGCTGGTCATAGCTGGTTTGTGGCTGGGTAAAGCTGGTCATAGCTGCTCTGTGGCTGGGTAAAGCTGATCATAGCTGCTCTGTGGCTGGGTGAAGCTGGTCGTAGCTGCTCTGTGGCTGGGTAAAGCTGGTCATAGCTGGTCTGTGGCTGGGTAAAGCTGGTCACAGCTGGTTTGTGGCTGGGTAAAGCGGGTCACAGCTGGTTTGTGGCTGGGTAAAGCTGGTCATAGCTGGTTTGTGGCTGGGTAAAGCTGGTCATAGCTGGTTTGTGGCTGGGTAAAGCTGGTCATAGCTGGTTTGTGGCTGGGTAAAGCGGGTCACAGCTGGTTTGTGGCTGGGTAAAGCTGGTCATAGCTGGTTTGTGGCTGGGTAAAGCTGATCATAGCTGCTCTGTGGCTGGGTGAAGCTGGTCATAGCTGCTCTGTGGCTGGGTAAAGCTGGTCATTGCTGGTTTGTGGCTGGGTAAAGCTGGTCATAGCTGGTCTGTGGCTGGGTAAAGCTGGTCATAGCTGGTTTGTGGCTGGGTAAAGCTGGTCATAGCTGCTCTGTGGCTGGGTAAAGCTGATCATAGCTGCTCTGTGGCTGGGTGAAGCTGGTCGTAGCTGCTCTGTGGCTGGGTAAAGCTGGTCATAGCTGGTCTGTGGCTGGGTAAAGCTGGTCACAGCTGGTTTGTGGCTGGGTAAAGCGGGTCACAGCTGGTTTGTGGCTGGGTAAAGCTGGTCATAGCTGGTTTGTGGCTGGGTAAAGCTGGTCATAGCTGGTTTGTGGCTGGGTAAAGCTGGTCATAGCTGGTTTGTGGCTGGGTAAAGCTGGTCATAGCTGCTCTGTGGCTGGGTAAAGCTGGTCTTAGCTGGTTTGTGGCTGGGTAAAGCTGGTCATAGCTGGTTTGTGGCTGGGTAAAGCTGGTCATAGCTGGTTTGTGGCTATGATTTGAACATAATAACATAACTGGAACATAAGAAAGTAGAGATAAGTAGCCAACTGGTGTAAAATAACATGACACCATAGGTTGGTTTTCTTCCTGTCCTCCCCAATTTTCTGAGTCACCAGCCGCCACTGATCTCCACCTTATAGAAAAAGAGGAAAGTTTTTTACATTCACTATAGTTATAACAGTGAATTTCATTGTGAATGAAACAGCCGACGAGAACAGCAGATGAAAGAGGCGTTTTTTGTTCACTTTCACATTTTAAGTATCCTACAATTAACGTTAGTCTACAATTGAAATAAAACTATACCCCCAAACCAATGTAAAGCAGCCATAATTTAAAATAAACAAAACTATAAGAGTCACAAAACAGCACAGATCATCAGGTTAGATCATGAGGGCGGCAGTTTAGCTTAACAAACACGTGGCAGCTGTTTTATCTGAAAGTGCTGTTTCCTTTATGTTGTCCACCCCAGAGTGTTCTTGTACTAAGTCATTGTTTTTTATATACTATAGAATATTTTTAATGAAGCTGTAAAACTAATAATAAAAGTAGTATTTCAAGATCAAATTTTTGCCGTGGAGCGGCACATTGGTGCAGTGAATAGTGTTGTCAGCTCACAGCTAAAAGGTACTGTGTACCTTTAGATCCACAGGGTTACAAAAACTTAGTCTCCCATTCGTTAAGTGCCCATCAGATTGAAGTAACTACTAGTATTATATCAACATTTCACACCAGCTGTAGATATAATACAAGAGGACAATTTAACGGGCACTCTCATGTGCTGTTTGTTATGATGTAAATTCTTTGTTCAGGAAGTACACACTGTAATGCGATAATTATGAAGATGAACAAGATAACTGCCACCCCCCCCCATACCCCCCCCCCCAATTCTGCAGGCTATACAGAAGTTCACCAAGTGATCTGAGGTAAACCAGATGATTCTGGATAACAGGGAGTTCTGCAGCAAACCGTGGCAGTCCAGCACCTTCTGTTTGCACCAGCAGGCATTGGAGGCTAAAAAGATAGGTTAGACCAGACTTACTCCTGCAGTAACAGTGTTCACCACTAGAGGTCACAGTTACTGAGTATTACCTGTTGAGTTCAATGCCTCTCAGAAGTGCTCCAAGGCTAGTACCACTGGATGTGACCAGATACTTGCTTGTCTTGTTTACATTGTCCCAGAGGCTGCAGTGCAGTTCAGGGGTCGAAGGTCACTCAGTCGTCCTTGGCCCCACCCCCTTTAGGCTGGATTGCAGAAGTTCCATACCTGCAAGAGGCATGGCACCAGGATTCTGTAAGAGAGCAGCACCCATCACACACACAGCTGCACAAACATCTATGTATAGGTCCCTGTTTAGTGTGTGTGAGTATCTAACACCGTGTGAGATCTGGTCTGGAAAGCCTCCAGAGTTTCTGGACATGTTTATCGCCTCGTGCCTCTGAGTGCAACAAGTGAGCCAGCTCCCTACAAGTCTCCCACTCTCCCCAGAACTGACCCCCCTGAAACAGCAGCACCCCACTCTCCCCAGCACTGACCCCCCAGAAACAGCAGCACCCCACTCTCCCCAGCACTGACCCCCCCCCCGAATCACCAGCACCCCACTCTGACAAGCACTGACCCCCCTGAAACACCAGCACCCCACTCTGCCCAGCACTGACCCCCCCCGAAACACCAGCACCTCACTCTCCCCAGCACTGACCCCCCCAAAACACCAGCACCCCACTCTCCCCAGCACTGACCCCCCCAAAACACCAGCACCTCACTCTCCCCAGCACTGACCCCCCCGAAACACCAGCACCTCACTCTCCCCAGCACTGACCCCCCCCCCCCCCCCCCGAAACACCAGCACCCCACTCTCCCCAGCACTGAACCCTCTGAAACACCAGTGCCCCATTCTCCCCAGCACTGTTCCCCCAAAGACACCAGCACCCCACTTTCCCCAGCACTGTTCTCCCAAAAACACCAGCACCTCACTCTCCCAAACAATGACCCCCCAAAACACCAGCACCCCATTCTGCCCAGCACTGACCCCACAAGAACCCTGCTGAGGGCCAGAGGAGTGCTCTTTCTGTATTTTGGGAAGGTCTTCAAAGAGAAAAAAAACATGTCAGCCACGCATTGTGGTCTGTTTTGGTGACATCACTGTGTTGATAACCCTGTAATCTGGATAACACATTTGCAGAGAGGAGTCTAAGCGTTTATTGGCTGAGAAGGCAAGTGTGCATTACCATCAGTTATAAAACGGATAGTTCTGGTCCTTGATTCTGATTGGCTGAACCGCGTTCGAAGCCGTTGTAAAATGCTCTATAAACACACACCTGTGACCGCATTACAATTTCAGTATTACTGCGCCAATTAGTCACCCATACAATGTGGTCCGTTCGCTGTTTTCATGTCTGTGTGTTGCTTGGCAACCATTCTGCGAAATGTCGCTGAAGAACTACATTGATTGGCGGAAGAATGATTATTTGTTATCAATAAATTATTGCATTTTTTGTTGCTGTGTGTTTATTTTATGAAACGGTGCCAGGTATATGTAGTAACCATTTTATAAAAGCATTAAGCCACGCGAGGCCAACAGCTAAGGGGGTTTTAGCCACTCTGCTCTGCATCGTGCCTCACAACGCTGCTTAGCTGTTCTAAAATCACTGTAAACCACGGCCTCTTGTGGCTGATTGCTTTATTATGACAGCACAGAATGATATTCTCTAGGTGAGCCAATGATGTGAGTTGCTACTTAATGATAGAATTGTATGCGTGTGAACGTTCAGTATATAAAAAGTTTTATAATAAAGTTAAATTTAAAGTAAATAATACTAGATGTTTTATCTTTGTATAGTACCATGTTTCATGTGATTTTGACAGTATCCATGACAAAAAACTTAAACAAAAGGCTTCTTCTTGGTCTGTGTCCTTCAGACCAAGGGCTGTACGCTATATTAGCGAACATGACGATAAGTGCGATTTCAACATTGGTCAGTAGAGGGCATACCTCTGCCATAAGTTCCAGCAGTCACAGGACGAATTTAATTCCACTGTACAGAAATTAAGTGAGAAACAGTCTGGAAATTAAGGTTGGACTGAATTTGAAATTAATATTATTTGTATTCATGTCCAGGACAAATTTATTTTTGATGACTAACTTTTATTTAGGCTTATTACTAATTTTATCTGTGTTTTAAGGCTGTGCTATATATGCACACAAAATTATTGATACAAAAATGACAGCAAGTTACAACTTTCAACAATAGATTTCACAGAAACTAAACAACCCTTATTCAAAAATATGTATTTATTTATTTGTACAGCACATTGAGTTCTACAGCACATTGGTCAAGGAAAGTTGTTCTTAAATGTGGTTTATACCCAGTGAGCTACAAGGCAAGTAGTTATTGGAGCTGAGTAAAGTTATGCTTTTTAAACGTGTATACATCTGAACTTTGTGTCCATATCCAATGTTTTTATAGGCTGATATACTTAAATGTCCAATGAGGAGACCTATTATTGGAGCATTTGCGATGATGTGATCAGGCAGGAAGAAGAAGAAGAAGAAGGAGGGGGAGGAGGAGGAGGAGGAGGAGGAGGAAGACGAGGAAAAAACTCAATAAGTTTTGAGCTTTCTTGTGTAGATGTGTGAAGTTGTTTGTGAATTCTGCCTGTTGAAATTGAGTCAGAAGGTACAGAAATTAATGTTTTTAAGGACTGAGCGTCTGTGGGCATTGTGGCTATTTCTATAGGGAACCCTGAAAAGTGCAGAACTCTGGGTGCTATATTGGTGTGGGGCATGCCGCCCCCCCCAGACCATAACTTGGCGGGATGGCATACCTGCCCTCCCAATAGCGTTCAAAGAATCGCGCGGTTCCCCATATAACCACATGGGGGCTCTATTGATCTTCTGAGTAGAGCGATGCAGCTCGAGCTAATTTTCGCCACTAGTTGGACGCTCCTACCTGTTCTTTCGACTGTTGCAACCGTTAAATGAAATGGACTGTTGAATTATGCAATATTAAAAAAGCACGATTCCATGAGTAAACAGTCGCATGTGACTGAGCAAACACATAAAAGGATGGCACATACAATGTGTGAATTTTATGAATTATGATAGGAATACATCTACAAATGTAAAATAATTAATGTAGTTTATGAGCGGTGGTTATTGAGAGCAATTTGGCTACTTCGTGCACGGTCGGCAAAGTTTTTATTTTTAACTCAAATAGCCTAACTCCTGTCAGAGGCATGACATAACGCATTCCCGAGTGCTGGGGAAAGTTGATGTAAGTTTGCCCGCTCGCAGCCACAGCCTGCCTCGCTGCCCTGAGCCGCCCTCTTCCTGCTCACTGCCCCGGGGGAGTGTCGGGAACTGAGAAATGCTTCTAATGCAAGAGGGTGCGTCACTTCAGCCAGAGCGCAGCGAAGCGCCCTTCCTTACAAGAGTCGTTTTAAGTTAGCAAGAGATACGGGTAAAGTGTGTAAAAGCGTTAAAAGAAAGGCCAGTTACATTCTGGTGCGCAGTCTTTTCTTTTTTCTTCTTCTCATTTCGGCCAAAGCCTCCCATCTCCCTCCCCGCAGGTACCAATGTCTTTGGCTGACCAGAGTCAGCAGTGGTACCCCACAAGCGTGAAGGTAACGGTGTTTCAGGCGAGGAACCTGAGGATCAAGGGCAAACATGGCACCAACGACGCGTACGCCATCATGCAGGTGGCCAAGGAGAGGTTCTCCACCGCTGTGGCAGAGAAGTCCGTTTCGCCCGTGTGGAAGCAGGAGGCCAGCTTCGACCTGCCGCTTTTCCACCACGGTAACGAAGAGCGATGCACTCTGCGTGTTACGGTAATGCACCGGGCCCTGGTGGGGATGGACAAGCAGTTGGGACAAGCTGTCGTCAACCTGCTGGACCTCAACGAGAACAGTAACCGTAGCAATACCGAGTGAGTGTTCTCACGGCCCGTGCGCCACGACCGTGGAAATGAGCGTTTGTGTTTTAGAGTGTAAATATAAAATCTGCCAATAAGTGATCCTTTTTTACTCAAGACAGGTGTAATAAATAGCCTAACGTTGATTCACCACCTAAAATTGTTTTTTTTTTTTTGTTTTTTTTTTTTGCTTTGGCTTCGGCAGACTTCTCAATTATGGAATATAAATCGTGTTTGCGACAGATTTGGTGCTATTAATATTTCGCTCAATCCATTCAGACAATTTTGGGACGTCGATAGCAAATGTATCTTCAAATGTCACAGTTACCGGGAACAATTAACAATAAGCGAGGGGCAGCACCGTAGAGGGTACATGTCTATGGGCAACACTGACATTTGGGTACAAATCCAATACATTTTTCTGGTAGATGTAGGCTTTACTCTTTATGTTCAGAAACTAGGCTAGTCCCTGCTGCACTCTACCCAGAATAAATCCGCCTCTTGAGTAGTATCTGAACTTTTATGGGAAAAGGGTAGTTCGTTTCGGACATATTTCTGAGCTTTTCGACTGTGCTGGTGTACGCCTTCTATAATCTGGCCTTGAATTTCTCATTGTGGTGATCGTACGGATATTACTGTGTCCCATAACATGTTCTGCTGTTGACAAAGCAGGAAAACATTTCAAATATTTTTTTGTACAGCGCTTTTTAATATATAAAACTATCACAGATGCGCTTTTCAAAGTAGCAGTGACCGAATCAGCACACTTGCCTAGTGAGTAGGCTATACAACAACTTGTATGCAACTACTCAGTGGTAGGCAAGTGCGCAAATTCGGACTATTTGGCCTATTATGCAGATAGTAGTCTTAATTACCAGGCGCCCGGGGCAATCGCTGAGTGCCTGCACCGGCCCGATGTTCATTAACCGGTCTTTCGAATAACTAACTGTCATAACCGGCTAGCCTACAAATGCAATTTCTGTATTTCACTTCAGTTTCTGATCTTAGGTCAGATTGAACCTGTAGTAGCTCGCCTACAGTATTTCGTTGATTGGGAAAAGCATTTCACGTTCGGCAATGACTGGGGTCCTCTGCGCCTTTCGGTTGCTCCAACTGCTCTGTCAATAGTGATAAGAAACGTATTTAAAGGATGGCGAGCAGCTGGAAAACTACAAGCATGCTGTATTATTTTGAAGTTTATTGACATAAAACGCAGAAAAAATTAAACGGTGTCCTTGCGTGGGTTAAGAGCAGAGAAGAGTAAGGCAGTTTTAAATATACACTTCTACTTCCTGTCACGGGCTTTCAATTATCCCAGCTGTTTCCCTGCAAGCGGAAGTGCGATCCCTGCTGTTGATAAAGACTTTATTGCTTGCTACTTGCCGGCCGACTGCTGCTTTATTGGTGGTCGGCGACGTTGAATTTTAAATGGTAATTTTTTTTCACTGGAAAATGTCAGCGCAGGAAATGTCTATTTTATTGTAGGCTATTTGTTCCGATTTTATCAGATCTTTTTTGATAGCCCATTCTAGATCTGTTATTGAAATGTTGATCGACGGTTCAACCCAATTATAAAGACGCTTTGTGAGTTTCTCTCTTATTAGTTGTTAGCGGAAGCAGCTATGGCTCTAGCTTTCCAAGAATCCGACCTCCGGTGATTTATCAAAGGAAAATATGGAGTTTGTACGAAACTATTTTAGAATCACGACTGCACGTATCTCATTTGTGGTGACTTTTAAAAGGAAGCATCTAGACTCACTTACTTCTTTGAAAAACGTCAAGTAGTTAAAGTGCAACTTTAAGTCACAGTGGTGATTTTTTGCTGATAATACGGTAAATGGAGTGATATTTGTAGAACTCAAACCTTTTACGGAGTGAATCAGATATTAATATTTTGGCTCTTTCCTTTCTCAATGTTTTAAGAGGAAAAAAACGTTTTCTGCATAGCGCCAATTCTCTATGTGAAGAATTTTCATCTTTATCCGGTTTTAGAATATAATCCATTTGCACTGTACGTTTAATCGCCAAAACAGCTGCCTGTGTACTGCGTTTCAATCCTGGAGTGCATTAACTGTGTGCATGTGCATGCAGGTGCGTGCGTGTGTTTCCGCGCGGGCATACTGGTTTTTTCACAGTATGCCTACAGATCTGTGAATACATACTAACGAACTGAGGAGGCTCCAGCTTGTGTTGTGTTCTCTGCTGGGTGGTGCATGGAAACCATTTTGTACAGATGCACTCCATGTTTATTATCTGCAGTTCAAGGCAGCGATTGGGGTCATTAAAATGTATTGCAGCAGACTGAGAATCTGAACAGAGTGATGTGGATAAACTGCAAGTACAAGGATGTTACATTTCTTATCTGTGTTTGTGACTGCATTGTGGAATTCAAGAATTCAGTTTGCAGATAATCTTTTATCTAGCATCCTCCTATTCTCGCACCAGCACTCTTACATAATTACTTTAGGAAAATATGCGGTTTGGTCAAATCCATTTTAGAATCACAACCACACGTTGTGTAGTATGGTATACTTTATGTTTAATATTAATGCTAGTTGTGGGACGTTATTATTATTATTATTATTATTATTATTATTGAAGCCTGGCATATGTAGACATATATTTATTATTTTAATGAAGGTTCACAAACTCTTGGTGGTCTGTGGTAGTTGCTCACATAGCTCAGGGTAATGCATTTATGTTCTGTTAAATTGACACTCTGAAGGGTTAACTGAATGTAATGTGCATTTATATGGGAGTGTACATGTATGCGTGTTGTGTGTTTTATTCAGGAGTAAGGTGAACCTACTTTGAAAAAGAATCCGTCTATGTCCTGTAAACAGATCCATCTCTGCAGGCTGATTTCAGATTGGTTTGTTACCCTGAAGTCTTAGCTAGGCCACGTTACGAGTTTCCACTGTTCCATTCTGTGAGTCAACTGCTGTCTTGTGTTTGAGTGCTATACACACACTGAGCGGTTTCCCTGTGCTCACAGTCAGTCTGCTGTCAAAGCAGCGTGTGTGTGTGCACCAAGACACGCAATCAAACGTGTGTGTGTGCACCAAGACACACAATCAAACGTGTGTGTCTGCACCAAGACATGCAATCAGACGTGTGTGTGTCTGCACCAAGACATGCAATCAAACGTGTGTGTGTGCACCAAGACACACAATCAAACGTGTGTGTGTCTGCACCAAGACACGCAATCAAACGTGTGTGTGTCTACACCAAGACACGTAATCAATCGTGTGTGTGTCTGCACCAAGACACGTAATCAAACGTGTGTGTGTGCACCAAGACACGCAATCAAACGTGTGTGTCTGCACACAAAAACAAGCAATCAAACGTGTATGTGTCTGCACCAAGACACGCAATCAAACGTGTGTGTGTGTGTGTGTGCACCAAGACACGCAATCAAACGTGTGTGTGTCTGCACCAAGACACGCAATCAAACGTGTGTGTGTGCACCAAGACACACAATCAAACGTGTGTGTGTGTGTGTGCACCAAGACACGCAATCAAACGTGTGTGTGTGTGCACCAAGATACGCAATCAAACGTGTGTGTGTGCACCAAGACACGCAATCAAACGTGTGTGTGTGCACCAAGACACGCAATCAAACGTGTGTGTGTGTGCACCAAGACACGCAATCAAACGTGTGTGTGTGCACCAAGACACGCAATCAAACGTGTGTGTGTGCACCAAGACACGCAATCAAACGTGTGTGTGTCTGCACCAAGACACGCAATCAAATGTGTGTGTGTGCACCAAGACACACAATCAAACGTGTGTGTGTCTGCACCAAGACACGCAATCAAATGTGTGTGTGTGCTCAAAGACAGGTGGTGGAGAGCTACACACGCATGTACGCTTGCACACCCATACACACACAGTAAGATAGGCAATTATAAGAATTAATTACTGAGATTTTAACATATTTTTAGATTTTTACAGATTTTATTGAGCTCAGTATTGATTGTAAAGATATATCTGTCCTTGTTCTCTCTACCTCTTCTCTTCTCTTCCCCCTGACTCTGTCTGACTGCTCCTGTTCTCTGTGTTATCTGACTAAGGAGCAGGGAGACCTTGTTTTTGGCCCTTACAGGCTTGCAGTGTTCTGTAAGGGTTCTTTGTAAGCTGCAGGCTTAATGTTGCACTGCACCCTGGGTAAATTCTCTATGTAGCACTGCACCCTGGGTAAGGGCTCAATGTAGTAGAGTACCCTGGGTAAAGGCTCGGTGTAGCACTGCACACTGGGTAAAGGCTCAATGTAGCACTGCACCCTGGGTAAAGGCTCAATGTTACACAGTGCCCTGGGTAAAGGCTCAACGTTGCACAGTACCCTGGGTAAAGGCTCAACGTTGCAAAGTACCCTGGGTAAAGGCTCAGTGTAGCACTGCACCCTGGGTAAAGGCTCAATGTTGCACAGTACCCTGGGTAAAGGCTCAATGTAGCACTGCACCCTGGGTAAAGGCTCATTGTTGCACAGTACCCTGGGTAAAAACTCATTGTACCACTGCACCCTGGGTAAAAACTCATTGTAGCACTGCACCCTGGGTAAAGGCTCATTGTAGCACTGCACCCTGGGTAAGGGCTCAATGTAGCACTGCACCCTGGGTAAAGGCTCAGTGTTGCACAGTACCCTGGGTAAAGGCTCATTGTAGCACTGCACCCTGGGTAAGGGCTCAATGTAGCACTGCACCCTGGGTAAAGGCTCAGTGTTGCACAGTACCCTGGGTAAAGGTGTGCAGGTGTGCATCATTCCGGGCACTAATATGACGTCATTCCATTTGTCTCTTTCTCTTGTCTTGATGGGATCATCTGTCACCATAACAGTAATGACTTGCCACTTTCTGGCCCCACCCTGCTCTTTGTTGTCACCGTCACTTTAATTTTGGACTGAAAGGTCACCTGGCAACACAAGGTGTTTCATGTTAGAAAGGTATGGCTGGGCAGGGCAATACGCAATGCTCCTGTGAACAAAAGAGCATTCTTTCCTCATACTTCTGTCTGTCTTTTCTTTTTCTCATCTCATTATTTTTTTATTCTTATAGTTTTATTATTCTATTATTTTTATTTTTATTCTTATGATGTGTCCAATAAGCTGCAGTTTAAAGCAGGGGGTACGCGTTGTGCGCTGAGAGAGGTCCATCCACAGCAGAACGGGCCTATGTGTGCCATGTGCGTCTGCTTGCTCGTCCTCCTGCCCCCGTGGATGAGCCCCAGGGGCTGTTCTACTTCTGGGTCATTTGTCAGATACTTGCTGACTTCTTCATTAAAAGCTAAGACTACCTCGTTAAATGAAGAGTGCGTATTAGCAGTCCACTGGAGACGCGGTGCACTTTTCAGGAGCATCCATTTGAATCTAAGCTGCATGGGGGGATAGAATTCCTTTGGGCTCACAGTGAAGGCTCGGGTGAAGATGTGTTGAAAATGGTGACTGTACGTGCTCCTATGACCTGTGGGTTTATTTGTTGGTTGAGCTGCCCAAAATGTATTCGTAGAGCTCTTATGCTCCATGGATCCAAACGAGTGCTTACATATCATAACATTAAGGGGTTGTGGGGCACTTGACATATTTTTCCGATACACACGCACGCAGGCAGAGACTTGACAGGCTTGCTCACACATGCAATCTTATGCGCGCACACACAGCTGCTGATGGTGATAAGATAAGGTTGTGTCATTCACAGGGCTTTTTATCAGCAGTTCTGGATAGGATACAGGAAGTCAGCTGCTGTCAGAGAGTGAAAGCTGAAATAATAACAACTTGCGCCAACTCATCATTATTTTAATTCAGGGCACTTCTAACCCCCCCTCCCCCGATCTCTGTCCACCCGCCCCCCCCCCCCCCCACCCCCGGCTCTGTCCACCCTGCCCCCCCCCAGCTCTGTCCACCCTCCTCAGCCCTGTTCACCCTGCCTCCCCCCCCCCAGCTCTGCCCACCCTGCCTCCCCCCCCAGCTCTGCCCACCCTGACCCCCCCCCCCCCCCCAGCTCTGTTCACCCTACAATTTCTCTTTGGGTTCACAAGTCAAACAAGAGGCAGGGACATAAGCCCTTCCCCTCACTGCCAGAGAGGAAAGAGCTGGGGGCTCTGCCATAGCCAAGGGTCGGCCTTCCTGATGGGACACCCAAGGACACCCCTTAGCTATGAGTCAGCCTTCCTGATGGGACACCCAAGGATCTGGGGGCTCGGCATCCAACCATACCAAATCACTTCTTCATTTTCTTTTCAGTTCTTTTTCCCACATAACCTCTGCCATGACCACGCTTCGTAGCGATGACCAGGGTTCCCTGAGCCTGCAAAAGAGATCACTTACCCTGCTTTCAAGAGGTGTCGGATTTACATAGTGTTTGAGTTTCCCAGTAGGAAGGTCCACATGAACGCCTTATTATGTCAGATAATCAAGCAATGGGACTCTAGATGCAACACTAATAAACCGAGTGACGTAATCGCCCTTACCAACATGGCCAAACAAAACATGGAGTCAGGCGTGAACTGTAACAACAAATTTCATACAAGGCCATAAGTGAACCACAGCTACAACTTTAAAACATACAAACATTTTTTGACAACTATAATACTGCAGCATTCAATTCCCTGTGGTATTTGCATTCTTAACCCCTGAAATAACCTAGGTTTTCTTGTTGTAACTCGATTATTAGCCTATAAGATAAACAACCTGACAGGAGCTGATGCACAGGCACACATAAGGCTCATAGTCCGGCACCTACATCTTTCCTTCAACTGTCAACTGTCCGGCCAACAAGCGTGGGAACAGGAACAAGTCGGATGGCCGAGTTGTGACGTATTCAAGACTTGGAGAAAATCACTTCTGTGATTTAAACTGGTTTAAAACTTGCAACGTTTTTATCCATTACATTACATTACAGGCATTTGGCAGACGCTCTTATCCAGAGCGACGTACAACAAAGTGTATAACCATAACCAGGAACAAGTGTGTCAAAAACCCTAGAGAGAAGTACCGGTCCAAGTGCAGGGAACAACTGCATAGTTCAACTTGGACCCTGAAGGTTAAACTGATTAACACTAACACAACGAGAACGGCAACAACGCAGTCTATGGAAAAAATACAAGCAGTAGTTAAGACAGTTAATGCACTTAAGTCACCTACGAAACAGCTGCCTGGTTACAACCCTAAGCTTACAGTCATTTACAGGGGGGTAGGGAGGGATGGGGAGAGCTGCAGCCTGAAGAGGTGAGTCTTCAGTCGTCGCTTGAAATGGGTCAGTGTCTCAGCTGTTCTGACCTCCACGGGGAGGTCATTCCACCATCGTGGGGCCAGAACAGACAGGAGACGTGTTCTGGAAGTGCAGGTGCGAAGAGGGGGAGGTGCCAGGCGTCCTGAGGTAGCAGAACGGAGGGATCTGGCTGGCATGTAGGGTTTGAATATCTTGTGGAGGTATGCTGGGGCTGATCCCTTGACTGCCTGGTATGCTAGGACCAATGTTTTAAATTTGATGCGAGCTATAACAGGCAGCCAGTGGAGGGTAGTGAGCAGGGGAGTGACGTGGGAGTGTCTGGGGAGGTTGAAGACCAGACGAGCTGCAGCATTCTGAATGAGTTGCAGGGGTCTGGTGGCAGATGCCGGTAGTCCAGCCAGAAGAGAGTTGCAGTAGTCCAGGCGGGATAGAACCATTGCTTGGACCAGGAGCTGGGTTGAGTAGGTGGTGAGAAAGGGGCGGATTCTCCGGATGTTATACAGGAAAAATCTGCATGCCCGGCTTACTGCTGCGATGTTCTTGGAGAGGGACAGCCTGTTGTCCATCACCACTCCGAGATTCTTGGCACAGGGTGATGATGTCACTAAGGTGTCTCCTAGGGAAATGGAAAAGTCGAGGAGGGGAGAGGATAGAGCAGGAATAAAGATTAGCTCTGTCTTTCCCGGGTTGAGCTTCAGGTGGTGATTGTCCATCCAGCTCTGGATGTCCCTCAGGCAAGCGGAGATGCGGGCAGGGACCTGTGTGTCCGATGGGGAGAAGGAGAGAAAGAGTTGCGTGTCGTCCGCATAGGAGTGATAGGACAAGCCATGGGCAGAGATTACAGGGCCAAGGGATCTGGTGTATAAGGACAAGAGAAGGGGACCGAGGACTGAGCCCTGGGGAACTCCAGTGGCGAGGGGACGGGGTGGTGATACCTTACCCGGCCAGGCAACCTGGAAGGAATAGTCAGAGAGGTAAGACTCAATCCAGTCAAGGACTGTGCCGCAGATCCCTGTTGCTGCCAGGGAGGACAGGAGGATAGAGTGCTCCACAGTGTCAAATGCAGCGGAGAGGTCTAGAAGAATCAGGACAGAGGAGAGGGAGGCTGCTTGTGCGGCATGAAGTGACTCACTGACCGAGAGGAGTGCAGTCTCGGTTGAGTGGCCAGGCCTGAAGCCAGACTGGTGGGGGTCAAGCAGGACACATCTCTCTCTTAAATGGCACTGGATCTACTGAATTCTGATTGTGCTTTCCAACTGAAGTAATTATTTTGCTGACAGCAAGCTAACACAGCTGTGGACGTTATTTATGTCACAGCTAGCTGATCCATGACAAGGTTTTTAAAGCACAGGTACTCCTAACTGCAGCCTGAAAAGGTTAGTCCAAGTTAACATTAGCCAGATAATAAATTTAACACGCACACAAACACACACACGCACTCGCACACACACTCTCACACACACTCACACACACAAACACACGCACACACACACACAGGCATTAGGTACTACAGCAGGGCTAGGCTGTCATTTAGTACCACAGTGAATTGCTGTACTACTTCCAGAAAACACTTGAGAATGCAGTGTGGAATGAGAGGGACACAAAACATGATCCGTCTGCTGGAAGCTCTTTGTGTCTCAGCAGAAGGCTGCATGTTTCTCTGCTCCTCGAATGACAGTAGAGGAGGCGGCGCTTCCATTAACCATTAGTCCCAGTCTAATTAACACAGCACATACATACAGCTAGTCCCAGTATCATTAACACAGCACATACATACAGCTAGTCCCAATCTCATTAACACAGCACATACATACAGCTAGTCCCAATCTCATTAACACAGCACATGTATACAGCTAGTCACAGCCTCATTAACACAGCACATATATACAGCTAGCCCCAGTCTCATTAACACAGCACATATATACAGCTAGCCCCAGTCTAATTAACACAGCACATACATACAGCTAGTCCCAGTATCATTAACACAGCACATACATACAGCTAGTCCCAATCTCATTAACACAGCACATACATACAGCTAGTCCCAATCTCATTAACACAGCACATACATACAGCTAGCCCCAGTCTCATTAACACAGCACATATATACAGCTAGCCCCAGTCTCATTAACACAGCACATATATACAGCTAGCCCCAATCTCATTAACACAGCACATGTATACAGCTAGTCCCAGTATCATTAACACAGCACATATATACAGCTAGCCCCAATCTCATTAACACAGCACATGTATACAGCTAGTCACAGTATCATTAACACAGCACATATATACAGCTAGCCCCAATCTCATTAACACAGCACATATATACAGCTAGCCCCAGTCTCATTAACACAGCACATATATACAGCTAGCCCCAGTCTAATTAACACATCACATACATGCAGCTAGCCCCAGTCTCATTAACACAGCACATATATACAGCTAGCCCCAGTCTAATTAACACAGCACATACGTACAGCTAGCCACAGCCTCATTAACACAGTACATGTATACAGCTAGCCCCAGTCTCATTAACACAGCACATATATACAGCTAGCCCCAGTCTAATTAACACATCACATACGTACAGCTAGCCACAGCCTCATTAACACAGTACATGTATACAGCTAGCCCCAGTCTCATTAACACAGCACATATATACAGCTAGCACCAACCTTATTAACACAGCACATGTATACAGCTAGTCCTAGCCTCATTAACACAGCACATACATACAGCTAGCCCCAGTATCATTAACACAGCACATATATACAGCTAGCACCAGTCTCATTAACACAGCACATATACAAAGATTCTAAAACTGGGAAAGCAAGTTTTTGGTGTACTATATCCAAATGCATTGTATAAAACTAATTTATTTAGAACTATGATTAACCTGACAGGATGTCATGTTCATTTCATTACAGCTCTGAGTATAGCTGGGTAATGTCGCTCGTAATGGGCCTGATCAGTACAACCCCAGTACAGCTGTTTCTTGACGTCCCAGGCCATGTGATCCCTGGTGGTGCATATCCCTTTTTTATATGACTAATTTGGAAAATGACCTATGTTACAGAGTCTAGACAAGATGCTTTATTCATATTAGTTACAAACATTGAGGCATTAAATACCAGATGAATGGACTGTGAAAAATCCCATCACAGATACAATGCCTTCATGCTGTTGTTCAGGTCTGAGGAATGGTGTGAAATATCTTAGTAAGCTGTGCTATTATTTATGAGCTGACTGGAAGTATTTCTATATTGTTTTAGTGGATGAACCAGTTCAACGAGAATGATCAGCTGGTGTTCCTCACACGCCTGCTATAATGTTCTTTAAAGGGATTCATACATGCACATGAGGATGAAGCACTGTTCCCACGTCCTCTCAATGTAAGCAGAAACTGGCACAGCCCTTTTTGTGACCTTCTCTAACCAAACTTCCTCATTGTTCAACTGTCAACACAGTCCCTCCGCCCACTTTCCTCCACAGAGTCAGGTTCATAAAATAGATTACCAGGCAGTTATGACCAACATTATAAGTCAACAACGCCCCCCCCCCCCAATCTGAATTTGTGCAGCGCCTGCTTGATTTTTCCGCCACTGTCCTGGTCTGTTTTCCTGAATATTTTTGACGGCTGTTTGATTGTGCTGAGCTCAGTGAGTACAGTGAGTACAGTCAGGACAGCAGAGGGAATGGAGGGATAACAGAGAAACGACACACTGACCAACCTTTGTGAGTGTGTGTGTGTGTGTGTGTGTATGAGTGCGTATGGGTGTGTGTGTGAGTGTGTATGGGTGTGTGTGTGTGGGTGTATGAGTGTGAATGAGTGTGTGTGTGTGCATTTGTGTGTGTGTGTATGTGTGGGTGTATGAGTGTGTGTGCGTGTGCGTGAATGCTCGTGTATGGGTGTATGAGTGTATGTGTGTGTGTATGCATGAGTGTGAATGTGTGTGTGTATGAGTGTGAATGAGTGTGTGTTTGTGTGTGTGTATGAGTGTGAATGAGTGAGTGTGTGTGAGTGTGTATGAGTGGGTTTGAGTGTGTGTGTGAGTGCGTATGAGTGCGTATGATTGTGTGTGTGAGTGTGTATGAGTGTGTGTGTGTGTATGAGTGTGTACGAGTGTTTGTGTGTGAGTGCGTATGAGTGTGTGTGTGAGTGCGTATGACTGTGTGTGAGTGCGTATGAGTTCGTGTGAGTGTGTATGAGTGCGTATGAGTGTGTGTGTGTGAGTATGTATGAGTGCGTATGACTGTGTGTGTGAGTGCATATGAGTTCGTATGAGTATGTGTGTGTGAGTGCGTATGATTGTGTGAGTGCGTATGAGTGCGTATGATTGTGTGGGTTTGGCTGAGCCCTGGTTGCTGGCCCTGATTTAAAGAGGCTGCAGTATGTCAATGCAGTGGAATGCTGTCAATAAGTGACCAAATCCACCTCTCCATCTCTGTCTGGACTCTGGCCTCTGTGATTGAAAATCAAAATCATTGCAGCCAATAACTGTATACACTCACCGGCCACTTTATTCGGTATAACTTGCTAGTATTGGGTTGGCTTCTGCTGCTGTAGCCCATCTGCTTCACGGTTGTGCGTTCAGAGATGCTCTTCTGCATACCTCGGTTGTAACGAAAATCCCAGTAGATCAGCAGTTTCTGAAATATTCAAACCAACCCGTCTTGCACCAACAACCATGCCACGTTCAAAGTCACTTAAATCACCTTTCTTCCCCATTCTGATGCTTGGTTTGAACTTCGGCAGATCGTCTTGACCATGTCTACAAGCCTAAATGCATAGAGTTGCTGCCACATGATTGGCTGATTAGATTTTTGCGTTAACGAGCAGTTGAAAAAGTGTACCTAATAAAGTGGCCTGTGAGTGTATACGACCCTTTGTCTACCATAGTGTCCTCTATACAGTATATACGACCCCTGTGTCTACCATAGTGTCCTCTATACAGTATATACGACCCCTGTGTCTACAATAGTGTCCTCTACCGTATATACGACCCCTGTGTCTACCATAGTGTCCTCTATACAGTATATACGACCCCTGTGTCTACCATAGTGTCCTCTACACAGTATATACGACCCCTGTGTCTACAATAGTGTCCTTTACCGTATATACGGCCCCTGTGTCTACCATAGTGTCCTCTATACAGAATATACAACCCCTGTGTCTACCATAGTGTCCTCTATACAATATATAAGACCGCTGTGTCTACCATAGTTCCCTCTATACAGTATATACGACCCGTGTCTACCATAATGTCATGTATATACAAGACCCTGTTTACAGTATATAAGACCCTGTGTCTACCATAGTGTCCTGTATTCAGTATTTAAGAGCCTGTGTCTACCATAGTGTCCTGTATACAGTATATAAGACTCTGTGTCTACCATAGTGTCCTGTATTCAGTATTTAAGAGCCTGCGTCTACCATAGTGTCCTTTATACAGTATATACGTCCACTGTGTCTACCATAGTGTCCTGTATACAGTATATACGTCCACTGTGTCTACCATAGTGTCCTGTATACAGTATATATGTCCACTGTGTCTACCATAGTGTCCTGTATACAGTATATACTTCCCCTGTGTCTACCATAGTGTCCTGTATACAGTATATAAGTCCAGGCTGCGTCCGAATAGTACTTTTCGCTGAGGAATGTTCCTGAGTGAAATGACCCGGAAGTATCTAAGTGGCAGCCATGATAAGAGCTGGCTGAATTCTCTAAATGCTAAGGAAAGGTGCTTCAGTGCTTCCTTTCTTATCTCCTTTAGCATAGGGCACACTGGACCGTACTTTACGAAAGGAAAGGTGACAATGCCGTCCCGCAATTCATTGCGGCAGCAACATTTAAAGCGATGCACCATTCGGCTGTTCACGAAAACAAATGATCAACATGACTGGGTTGTGTAGTGGTTCTTAAGCTATTATATGCATGGGCTTATAATCAGATCATAATCAGCGTATTAACCATAACACAGAAGTCTGTCTTTCAAGATAAAGGGATATGAAACGTTCAACATGTTTGAGAATGATGATATCTACATTAGTAGATTTGTGGGCCTAACATGTTATGACTACCTTGCATTAAATTTAACAATTATTTCATATAATCATACTAATTGGGATTCATGTCGATAAATATGAGTGGACAGGAGGGTGAGTGTGCGCAACCATTTCGTTTCACTTTTGTGACTGGTAGCCTATATTCCTTTTTTATTTCAATTCCAGCCTTGGTAATGAATAATATTTTTCACCGGGTTGTCCAAGTTTATATAGCCTGCATGAAACAACACAGTAAGAATGCACGGAGCAAAGTATTTAAGATACGCTAGTAGTCCATCTTCGGAACATTGTAGTTTCACCACGGCAGACCCACGTCAATAACATCCGTCGTCGCATAATTACGTAGCCTAGTGTAAGTGCAGTCGGATTTTCTTAGCACCGCGGTTGTCTTTTCCTTATGAATTCTCCTTCACATCTTTCCTTGATCAGATCCATATGTCTGTGATAATGTCCTGTATATATAAGACCATAAGAGCTGGAAGGCTTAACTCCAGCTTTCATGCTGTGACCAAAATGTGCAGTTGCTAGTTTACATGTCGGCATCAAAATGATTTGAAGTATTTTTATTTTTAATACACGGTTCCGATTTGCAATGTGATAGAAATGCCATTCCCATTTGAGCTGTCTGTGTGTAATGGCATCCCTGCTGGGGCTTGTATTACAAAAAAAAAAACAAGTTTGCAATTTCCCATTAAATGAGGTGAATGTTGCCTGTGTTAAGTGCTTAATGTGTGGAATAGGCTTTGATTGTTCAGAGAAGAGCTGGTAAGGTCATGGTCCTGCTCTGCAGAGTAGAGGATGCTGTGACTGCAGGTCGTCTTTAGAGTGGCTTGTTAGCCTGTGCAAAAGCTATGAATGCAGTCTCATTCTTTTTGCTGAGGATTACAGTGTTATTGGTGCATTAATGTGTTCCTGTAGTCCCTGTCCCTCTCTCAGGCTGTACAGTGAACCTGGGCACGACATCCACAGTTTTGTTATTTTTGTAAGTTGGGTTGAGTATCCAGTTTGTGCTATTAACATACCCAGCTGAGGAACCTGTTCTTGTGCAGTTGTGTGTCAAATCACGTTTCTGCAGGCCAAGGAGAGGATACATGTCTGTTAGTCGGTCACATAGTTGGCCATAGCACCCTCTAGGGGATGCCCAGGGAGGGAGGAATTCAGTCAGCAGGATATCAGAACTTATCAAGCACAGCATAGTAAGCTAACTAATTTACCTGAAAAAAAACTCAGCGAAACTAGCTAGTGAAGTCTCACAAATGTCAATTACAATTCTTAAATGGACGTAGAGAGGGGCAAAGCGGAGTACTGATACAGATCCTTCTCTCTTTTGCCTGACAGATGGTTCAAGCTACTGGACAAGCATGGAAAAGAGGACAAGGAGAGAGGGGAGGTTCTCCTGGACATCCAGTTTATGAGGAACAACATGACAGCCAGCATGTTTGACCTGTCGGGGCAGGGCAAGTCGCGGTCCCGCATGGGGAAGCTGAAGGACAAGATCCGCGGAAAAAAGGGCGACCTCTCAGACTCCGCCTCCGCCATTGTGCCCGCCTCCTCTTCCTTGGCCAGCAGCACTCAGGTGATGACGGACAGCGAGGGGGAGGGTGAGGGCCATGCGGACCATGGGGCAGACAAGAAGAAGAAGTCCAAGATCAAGTCGCTGTTCACCCCCAAGTCCAACCTGCAGCGCAACGCTTCCCAGTCAATGGTGACCCTCGGGTCCCTCCCCGAGAAAAACTCTGCCCTCAGTGGCAGCCGTTCGTCAGGGCTCAACCTGGACTCCCCTGAAGGTGAGGGGCGTGACATCATGGGGCGGCACGGTAGTGCAGTGGGTACCACTGTTCCCTCACGGCAAGGAGGTCTTTGGTTCCGAATCCCGGCCTGGGCCTTTCTGTTGGAGGCCTTAATTGACGTGTCTAAATTTCTCCTAGGTATGAGTGTGTGAGTGAATGGCCCCAGGGTGGACTGGCAAACTGTCCAGGGTGTATGCTCACCCAGTGCATGCTGGGATAAGCTCCAGCACCTCCTGCGACCCTGCCCAGGAATAAGCGGGAAAAGATAATGGATGAATGGATGGATTCTGTAACATGTATATGTGTGCTGTTCAGATACATGAGATTGATTACTAAGATCATCCATGAGATCAATTACTGAGATCATCCATGAGATCGATTAGAGATCGTCCATGTGATTGATTACTGAGATCATCCATGATATCGATTACTAAGATCATCCATGAGATCTATTACTGAGATCATCCATGAGATCGATTAGAGATCATCCATGTGATCGATTACTAAGATCATCCATGAGATCGATTAGAGATCATCCATGTGATCGATTACTAAGATCATCCATGAGATCGATTAATAAGATCATCCATGAGATCAATTACTGAGGTCATCCATGAGATCGATTACCTAGATCATCCATGAGATTGATTACTTACATTGATGACATATTTTTCATGCAGTGCCATATTCACAAATGTAAAGACCCCAGCATAAAACTATTAATTAATGAATATATTTTAATTGAAAATGAACCTTCCAAAAATGAAAATGTTTTATTTTAAAAAGAAGCAGAGTTTGTAATGTCAGATCTTTTGTGAGATGCACTGCATTTATGTCCTTCCTACCCCACAGGGAAGAAGAAATTCAAGTTCCTGACTCACAAGCGGACGGGCAGCTCGGACAGCAAGGGGTCCCAGGGCGCCCCCTTTCTCCTGGGCCGCTCGAAGCAGGGAGGGGCAGAGCAAATGCAGACGCCTCCGGCAAACTCCACCCTCAGTCTCAGCGGCTCTGACCAGGGCTCTGTGGAAGATCTGCAGCGGGGACAGGGGAGCAGTGACATCCACAGGTACAGTGAAGAGGAGGAGAGCAGAGAGGAGCAGGACATGAGGAGGCTGGAGGAAGAGCAAGAAAGACAGAGGGAAGAGCAAGAGAAGAAGAGGATTGAGGAAGAGCAGGAGATGAGGAGGTTAAAGGAAGAACATGAGAAGCAGATGGTAGAACAAGAAAAGAGGAGGGAGGAGCAGAAAAAGAAGGAGGAAGAACAGGAGATGAGGAGGAGAGAAGAGGAGGTGAGGAGGAGGGAGGAAGAAGAGGAGCTGAGGAAGAGGAAGGAAGAAGAGGAGCTGAGGAGGAGGAAGGAGGAAGAAGAAAAAATGAGGAAAAGGGAGGAAGAGGAGGAGATGAGGAAGAAAGAGGAGATGAGAATAAAGGAGGAAGAGGAGAGGATGAAGAGGAGAGAGGAAGAGATGAGAAGGAGAGAGGAAGAAGAGCTGAGGAGGAGGAAGGAAGAGGAGATGAGGAAGGAAGAGGAGGAGATGAAGAAGAAAGAGGAGATGAGAAGGAGGGAGGAAGAGATGAAGAGGAGGAAGGAAGAGGAGATGAGGAGAAGGGAGGTAGAAGAGGAGATGAAGAAGAAAGAGGAGATGAGAATAAGGGAGGAAGAGGAGGAGATGAAGAGGAGAGAGGAAGAGGAAGAGATGAGAAGGAGAGAGGAAGAAGAGCTGAGGAGGAGGGAGGAAGAGATGAAGAGGAGGAAGGAAGAGGAGATGAGGAGAAGGGAGGTAGAAGAGGAGATGAAGAAGAAAGAGGAGATGAGAATAAGGGAGGAAGAGGAGGAGATGAAGAGGAGAGAGGAAGAGGAAGAGGTGAGAAGGAGAGAGGAAGAAGAGCTGAGGAGGAGGAAGGAAGAGGAGATGAGGAGGAAGGAGGAAGAAGAGGAGAAGATGAGGAAGATGAGGGAGGAAGAGGAGGAGATGAAGAAGAAAGAGGAGATGATAAGAAGGGAGGAAGAGGAGAAGATGAAGAGGAGAAAGGAAGAGGAAGATATGAGGAGGAAGGAGGAAGAGGAGGTACTGAGGAGGAGGAAGGAAGAGGAGATGAGGGAGATAGAGGAGGAGATGAAGAAGAAAGAGGAGATGAGAAGGAAGGAGGAAGAGATGAAGAGGAGGAAGGAAGAGGAGATGAGGAGAAGGGAGGTAGAGGAGGAGATGAGGAGGAGAGAGGAAGAGGAGGAGATGAGAAGGAGGGAGGAAGAGGAGATACAGAGGAGGGAAGAAGAGGCAGTTCTGAACAACCTGTTCACTGAAGCCTCCTCCTCCAACCTGTTCACTGAAGTTGCCTCATCCAACCCATTTTCCGAAGTCTCTTCCTCCAACTTGTTCACTGAAGCCTCCTCCTCCAACCCATTCTCTGAAGTCTCTTCCTCCAACCCGTTTGAGGAGAGCCCCCATAGCGGGTCCACAAGCCACGTCACCCGGTCAGCCAGAATTTCAGCTGTCAGACCCAGGTCAGTCCCCAACCACTCCATCTCTCTCTCTCACACACTCTCTCTCTCTCTCTCTCTCTTCACACACACACACACACACACACACAATTTCATGTTCATCCTCGATGAGCTGGAAATCAAATGGAGACAGGGTGAATGTTTGTGCAGTGAGGGGGGGGGAGGGGGTTATTCCCATTGGCACCCTCCCCAGGAGTGACGTTTATTGACAGACAGACACAGTCGATACAGCGGGTCGCTATCACTGCTAACATAGCTCTGGTCCATCTCCTTATGCTCAGACATGTACTAACAGGCTCTGACTCATGAGTGGGTGCTAGGTGGCACTGAGCTGGTTAGCTGGGGTTGGGGTTGGCCATTATATACAGTGGAACAATTCCATTATATCTTCTGTGAGAATAACAACTGTTTTGGAGAAAGAGTGGTGATGTTGATTCACACAAAACAAGTCACCTAGCACCAGTCATAAAAATGCTTATCAACTGTGTGTTTTCTATACCTAACTGCTATCTCCATTAGTATTGTGTCCATTTATCAATACATTTGAATGTTGTAACTTTTTAACAGTGTTTGTATAATTTTAATGATCCCTAAATAATTGATTTAAAATAAAATGAGCATAACATGCAAAATAATGCTTGTGGCTATTTAAAGTGCTTCCTGTCTTGATTAGTGTGTTGAGTTCCCTTGAATCATGCTGAGTGGGGTCACAGGGAACAAGCTTACAACAGGAACACGCTAACACGGAATCAGGAGTGTTTCCTACACATTTAAATGGGTGGAGCTACCATCTGTCAGTCAAGGACTTCTTAGAACCCATCAGGATGTTTTGCTCTTCACAGCAAACTGCGATGATTGCTTCAAATCAGTGAGTCACTGATGGCATTTTGGAGCTCTTTCCATTTTTAGTTTTGTTTGTGACATGGTTAGCCCACTTACCCACAATCCTCGGCTTCTTTTCCACATTATACTGCGACACTAGTAAATGGGTACAGTTCCTAAGCTTAGCAGTCCCCTGGACTCATGCTTCAGTGCACTCCGATCTTCAGGAAGGTTACAGGAATGCCTATGTAGTTTTGTACTCAGACTAGTTCAAAGTATTAAAATGCAAATATGTTGGCTTTCCCCAAGCCACCAGAGTAAATAAATAAACAAAGGGAGAATGGTGAACATCAAGCAAAAATCACAGCTTAATCAGATTCTGTTTATATTTTGCCAAAAATTTGTCACAGATTGCTTCATAGTACACCTCGGGGTCAGCCCCCAAAAAGCAAGCTAACGGCCACAGTGGCAAAGAGAACCTCCCTGGGTGGTACGCAGGAAGTAGTCTTGAGAGGAAGTGACCTCGGGCTGGCAAAGGGTGCAGGCTCGCAGCTGCAGTGTATCTGCTCACTTTAGCACAGGCTGCGTGGAGCACACAGCAGGCTAGCAGATGGCCGTCAGTCATGTTTTCTGACAACATGTCGACTCTTTGGAAAACACATTGTTAGCGAATGGTCCACTAGTGTGAGAGAAACGAGAGTGTCGATTATCTTGGCTGGCTCTTTGCATCAAAATTAGAGTCAAACTTTAGCTATAACGGAAGCAAAGATGGATATCCATTTCAGCTCAGCCAATTCAGGAAATTAACTGAAATTCAACTGTAAATTTCACACACACCAGTATTTCACTTCATTTCCTGAATTGGCTCCAGTCCTGATATATGTGCCCTCCAAAAGTATGACATTTGTTATTTTTGCTATTTTCTTAAGGCATGTGCATTTGAGGTTGAAAGGTGAATATGAGACAAAAATGCTTTTATATCACGGTATTTACATGTATATACATTTCACCATTTCACAGAAATAATTGTGTTTGTGTTGAGTCCCCCCATTTTCAGCTGTGTATTTGTAAGTTAGCAGATGACTGACAAGTGTTAACTGTTGCTCAGGGGTTTCCTTTTGCACAGATTGTTCACGCGTAGGACACCGTCTAATCTTGGTTTTAGCCTTGTTTCCATCTGTGGAGATTGTATTTGGAGTCAGAGGCAAACACCATCATGAAGACCAGAGGACTAATTATGGCTGAAAAACAGCTAGTCTGTAAGCTGAGAGAACAGCAGAATTCATTAAGAAAGATTTGGAAAGCCTTGAAAAAGAAAAAAGAAACACGGGTGGACTCAGAAATAAACACCATACAGGTCAGCCAAGGAAGACAACTGCAGCTGATGACACATATCCTATGAGCTGTGAAAAAAACCATAAAACAACAGTCAGTGACATCACCATAGGGCAGGGTGAAAACATTACAAGCCACCATACGCAGACTGAGAGCTGAATTATAGAGGCTACACTGCAAGATGCAAACCTCTCATTAGCAGCAAGAATCTAAAAGCCAGATTATAATTCACCAAAAAATACAAAGACGAGCCAGAAGTCTATGGACAGATGAGACCAAAATAAAAGTTTGGAGAACAGAGGAAACAGCCCATAATCCAAAGCATACAACCTCATCTGTACAATATGGAGGAGATCTTGTCATGGCTGGGGCATGTATGGCTGCTTCTGGAACAGGCTCAAAGGTATTTATTGATGATCTAATGGGAGATGACAGCAGTAGGATGAATTTGGAAGAGTACAGACAAATTTTGCCTAGCTATGTATAAATAATTCCTCCAATGTCAACGGCTGACATTTTATCCTGCAGCAAGACAATGATCCCAAACACACTGCGTAGGCAACCAAAGCTTTCATCAATGGCCAAGGCAGTCACCTGATTTTAATTCAAACAAGCAATACACACATGCTGAAGAGGAGACTGAAGACAGAAACCCCTTCAAGACAAAGATCAACTGAAAGAGACTGCAGTGAAGGCCTTTCCAAAGAAGATACCAAATGATTAGTGAAGTCACTGGGTCGTGAGCCTGTTGCAGCTTTGCAACTACAATTTATTGCTTTGATTTACTTAAAGTTCATCCCTTAACTTAATTTTGAATAATGGAAAATGGGGAGACTCAACACAAAATTGACAGTTTCTGTAAAATGGTGAACAATATACATATGTAAATACCATGAAATAAAAGCTTATTGTCTGTATGTGTGTCTAATATTCATCTGTTGATCTAAAATCCCAATTACTCAAGTATATAGCAAAAACAACAAATTTCACTCAACTGTTACTTTTGGATTGTACTGTATACATACAGTATATATATAAATCACTGACAAGAAGCAAATTCTAACATACATGAGTTTGTGTGTGTGTGTGTGTGTGTGTGTATATATACACACACACACACACACACACAAACTCATGTATGTTAAAATTTGCATCTTGTCAGTGATTTATAGGTATATGTAGGTAGCCAACCAGAGCACTTGTATTTGTGAAGATTCTGTGTACTAACTCTAACCTCAGGATATGCTCCTTATCTAAATGTGTCCCTAAACAGAGGCATCTGCAAAGCTGAGTGCTCATGCCATCACTCTGTCTCATGATTCTGACCATAACAACTGACCAGTTTTCAGTTCATGTGGGAAATCATGAGATTTAGAGATGTTTTAATCATTAACTGCCTGTGTGTGAATGTGTGTTTGTGCATTTGTGCTACCATTTCCGTGTGCATGTGCAAATGTGGGGTGTGCATTTGTGTGTGTGCCTGTGTGTGTATGTGTATGTGTGTGAGTGTGAGCGTGTATGTGTGTGTGTGTTTGTGTGAGTGTGAGCATGTGTATGTGTGTGTGTATGTGTGTGAGTGTGAGCGTGTGTGTGTGTGTGTGTTTGTGTGAGTGTGAGCGTGTGTGAGTGTGTATGTAGGTGAGTGTGTGTGAGTGTGAGTGTATGTGTGTGTGTGTGTGTGTGTTTGTGTGAGTGTGAGCATGTATGTGTGTAAGTGTGAGCATGTGGGTGTGTTTGGTGTGAGTGTGTGTGTATGTGTGTGAGTGTGAGAATGTGTGAGTGTGTGTGTGAGTGTGTGTGTGTGTGCCTGTGTGTGCCTGTGTGTATCTGTGTGTGTCTGTGTGTGTGTGTTGAGCATAATAACCTGCTGAATTCTGCCTGGGCTCCTGTGTTTTTCCACACCGCTGTGTCATGTGACTGTTGGGGAAGTGGGGGGGGGGGGGGGGTGGAGGCTAAGAGCTCCAGAGTGTCCTGCCTTCTCAGTGCTGACCAGGCGGAATGTGCAGAATGCTCTGGGGGAGGGCAGCTGCCCAAAAATCCTTGTAGACCAGTGGCAAGTGGGTACAAATATTTGCCCAGCAGTCTGTGTGTGATTTCCTCCTGAGGACCCAGCTATACACTCAAGCTCATATGAATCAGTATTTCTGTATGTTTCTGAATGACTGGATTCAGCCATATTAAAGGGGACCCATCAAGGCTTAAGCTTGTTTGTTACAGTGGATGAGTTTGTAGTCACTGTTAGCATAAAACGTTGCGTGTGCATGCATTTGTTATATTCATCTTAGGCAAACTGCCAGGCAGCCAGACTCAAGAATGGGCTGTTGCGACTTTTAACCTTGGGGAGGGATTTTTAAAATTAGTTTAAAAAAAATACTTTTTGGTAAATTCTCATAATTTGATCATTTACAAATTCTAAAAATTCTACATCAGTGGTTACAAGAGACTCTGGAGAAGTCTGAGTATAATGCAGATTATTTACCTTTTTAACTTTTATTTCTGCTAGTCAGTTTGATAATTAGCCAGCATGAGAAAGCCTGCTAGGTAAAATAAGATTGTGAAATTGCTTCAGTCTGCACTCCCAATGCCTGTGAGTGTTCTGTGGTGACCCTGCCCCTTTCTCCATATATGGTGTTTGTTCTCACTCAAGGGCAATGTCATGACATAATTCTGAGGGTGTATTGTGACATCACTCAGGGGTGGTTCTGTGACCAGGAAGATTTTTGTTTTTACTCCTGAGCAGATTGGTCATGTCCTTGGAAACAGGAACCGATAAAAGAAGTTCCTGTTTGCCACCCGCCAACATAGACTCCTCCCCCCCCCTTCCACTTCCTCACACCTCCTCCTCTTCAGATTTGTCTCTTGGTGAAGCCCCCTCCCAGGCACCCGTCACTCCCGGGACCCCACACATTCCCCAGGATCTGCCCAAGGCCCCCTGGAGCTCTGAGGAGTCCTTACTAGGGGGTGCAGAGAGCCCCCCCGCCAGTGCGGAGAAGAAGCGCCATGCTCCTCTGCCTCCACCTGCCCCACCTGCCCAGAGCCAGCACTGTCCGCCCAAACCCACCCCTGCTCCGCAGAATGTCCCAGTAGCATCGGCCAGGGTCCGAAAGGGGCCCGCACCGCCAAAGCCACAGCCCACCCTGCTGACCTTTGACCCCAGTGCTGGAGAAGGGGCATCAAACCTGGCACATGATGGGCAGCAACAGCTTGACAATAGATCAGGCAATACCTTGCCAGCCAATCACGAGCAAGGAGGCGTGGATGGGCCGCTGGGTCGCACAGTTGCGCCTGAAGGGAAGGCAAAGAAAATGATGACGTGTGAGACAGATTCCAGTCCACCAGCTGCAAAAACGCCCTTCGATGATGACGAGGATGAAGGTGAAGCTGTAAGTGTGCCGAGGAGCAGAGGCGATGAGGCGCTTTGCACTGTCCTCACTCGCAGTGACCCGTCGTCGCCCCCTGGTGCTCACACAGAGAATGACCGTGTGTGTCAGGATGGCGGCTCCGGCCTGGCGTTTCCAGGTGGGGAGACGCAGACAGAGGCTCCTGAGGGCGGGGCAGGCCCGGGTGGGAAGGGTGCACCCAAAAAGAAGAACCGCGCGCCCCTGCCGCTTGGAGCACCACGCGGGGACTGCACCACACAGGAGTGGGACCGTGCGGTGACCCCGCCCGCCTCAGAGCCACAGGGCTTGAAGGTTTCTGGGAAAAGGCGCGCCCCCCAGCCTGGGGACGGAGCTCTTTCTGGGGGGCCGACCCTGCTGCAGGCCTGGATGTCACCCTCAGAGCCCCAGCCAATCACGATGCAGAACAGCGCTGAAGGAAGTGGTACGGCAGGGAAAGTGGGAGGGGCACCCTCAACCTCATGCAGGTGAGATCGGCAAATCAGAGCAGGGCTATCCACACCCTGATCCTGGAGACTTTAATTCCAACCGATAACTTAATCCCCTGCACCAAAAGGCCTTCGACATCACTGCAGAAGGTCATTTTACCTTCACAGTTTTTTTTTTTTTTCCAATGGGTAATTTAGACCCTGTTTATAATGTCCTTCCAGGATCGGAGTTGATAGCCCTTCTGTTAGAATGTCATCCTGATTGATTAGATATGATCCTTAGTCAATTGTAATGTAATTGTTAATGTAGTTGGTAGTAATAATATATGTAATATAAAGTGATCACAAAGTAAATAATTCATTTAACCCAAGTTTATTTTATTGACTGTAGAGCCCCCTATTGGGAAATGCACTCACTGCTTTCTGTGTGGTCCAGCGCAAGGTGTGACCTGGTGCTCAGACCTGACCCATGGACCAGGGTGGATTTCATTTCCACGGTTCATGAGACTATAGATAAATTGGTGGTTCCTGTTGAAGCACAAGGAATCCACAGGCCAACAGTTGTCAGATTCGCTGTACTATTTTGTACACTGTTGTGTGGAAAATATTCCTGGCTTGCAGGCGAGCAAAATCGGAGTAGCAATCAGAGTAGCACAAACGCTGAATGTCTTACCCTGAGCTCCGCCATGATATCATGCTGCATAAGTTTTGTTAATCAGATTTTCCCCCCTTTTACTAAATTACCTGTGTTCGTACATCACCTCTGAGACATCACCTCTGAGACACACACTCACCCAGGGAGCACTGTAGTCCTACAATACGCTCACTCATATGCCAGAGACATTAAAATCCGGCTGGACCTGAATGCCAAGTTCCACTGAGTCAGGTTTTATTTAATGATAAGGAATCAGGTTTGGACCAGTCCAGGCAGAATAATTTTTTGAAATTCAATAAAACATAAGTTAATTTGCTCAAAATACATCTGTACGCAAATGATAACAAAACGGCTCAATCTTCACTGCACAGACTGGAAAATTATCTAGATAAACTTTGCTTTCCTGTTATGTTTGCTGAAGTTAGTTTTTTTGTTTCATTAAACAGTTCGTCGTGCTTTATGTTACCTGTAAGGTCAAGGAAAGGTGGTTTAAAAATGTTTTATTATTTTAAAATATTGCCATGTAAGCAGAAATCGGGTCAAAAAACTAGACCTATAAGCAAGAAAGTTTCTTGGCTTGTGCAAATCTGTGTTGCAAATGGAGACACCAATGCTTTTGTAAGATTCACTCGAAATAAAATAAAATATGAGCAAACAGTTTTAAACTTGCAGTTGGTTATGCAGTTGTACCTCGAGTAGGGCATAAGAAGAAATGATTAACTTTGGGTTTGGTTCGTGTTTGGGCCAGAAGCGGTACCCTAGCTGATGGGGTATGTATAAAGAGGTACCCTGGCTGATGGGGTATGCATAAAGAAGTACCCTGGCTGATGGGGTATGCATAGAGAGGTACCCTGGCTGATGGGGTATGCATAATGAGGTACCCCGGCTGATGGGGTATGCATAGAGAGGCACCCTGGCTGATGGGGTATGCATAGAGAGGCACCCTGGCTGATGGGGTATGCATAAAGAAGTCCCTGGCTGATGGGGTATGTATAAAGGGGTACCCTGGCTGATGGGGTATGCATAAAGAAGTACCCTGGCTGACTTAAACCTACCTTACCCCTGGGAGGTGAAGACGATTGTACCCTCCTATTGCAGGCTTTTTGTCATAGTGGGTTAAGAGCTATGCCTTAACTCAGATACCCGTACCTTAACCAGATACCCGTGCCTTAACCCAGATACCCGTGCCCTAGCCCAGACTTGAAATGCCGATGTCAAGGCCATGACAGCCAGCTTGCATTAATGGTGGCCACTTGATTGCTGTCTGATCTGACCTCTTGAATTATCATCGGATGTTCATCTGTAAACCTAGGAATCTGTCCAGGCAAACATTTTAAAGCACTAAATGTAGATGGGTGACTTATTGCTTGATCAAGCTCTGCCTATTTACTTACCTGCTTGCAGATCTGCTTAAATGGCACACCTGCCACACGGTTCAGTTTTGTGTCCAATCACAGTGCAAACAGAGCTTGTTTTCCATCCTACAGCCTGCACCTCAGTGTGAAATGGTTGTGTGGCTTATCGCTTGCCACTCTTCCAGGGCTCTCAACATCAGACAGGGGGGCATAAACAGCTGATATTGTCTTTCAGCAAAAATACAGCCATGCACAACAAGCAGCTTTTTCAGTCTTGGTCCTAATGCATTTTCATTTTGTTTGGAGTTCCTCTCAAAAACAGCACAATTAGGTCTCCTTAGGCCTGTAGTTGTTGATAGTGAATGAGAGAGGTGAGGGAGGTGTACACATGCGAGCATGTGAGTTTGTATTTCAGCCTTTCCCCTTCATACAGGCATATGTTCCGCTACGCTTTGACAATTAGTTTTCAGTCTTATTATTCATCTATCTTAATCCTGTCTCCATTCCATTTCATTATTGGCCTTTACTGGCAATAATTTCATTCAGGCTGGGGAAGATGACTGGATATTTGATGGGTTGTAAGCAGGTACCATCAATCAATCAAATCAATCAAATTTTATTTGTATAGCGTATTTTACAGCAGTTGTCACAATACGCTTTATAGACAACCCTGGCCTAAACCCCCACAGGAGCAAGCCTAAGGCAACAGAAAAACTCCCTGTGGCAGATGGGAAGAAACCTTGGAAGGAACCAGGCTCAAGGGGGAAACCCATCCTCCTCTGGTCGGCTCAGGGTGCCGACTGGTGACCAGCATGTCAGCCAGTTTTATAAGATTTGTGATGTGGCTCAGATGATGGGTGGGGCCGGGTGGCGGTGATGGGGAGCAGCAGGTGGTGACAGATGTGGGTGCACACAGGTGACCTATTTATAGTCCAGCATCATCAAGTGAGCAACAAAGGCAGTACGGAGAGCAAACACAGCTAGTAAAGAGAGCGATACGGTGATATGGTGCCAAAACGAAACAGAACATGTTTTATAAATGCTGTTCCCCTCAGATTAGGGAGGCTAAAGGGTCTTTAAATGCACCCAGTGCCACCTGCTCCTGTCAAGGGTGAATTGCTTAGGTAATTTGTGAGAAAATCCTCAGCACATTAGTGAGAAAATCGTTAGTGAACAAAACTGTGAAAATGTCATGTGATTCACAAATAGAAGATGTGCTTCCAGTGTTCAATGTATTTGTTTAAAACTAGCATTTGTAGAGCGGAATGTGTTTGCTTGCAAAATCTGTACGTGAAAACCATGTTTTATTCCTTTGCTCACTTCTTTGCATTTGTTTGGCATGCAATACTGACCTTTAACCTGCCAGACCTGGGGCACGCGATGCTGACCTCAGACACGCCCGTGATTACTCTGATACTGACACACGTTTCCTTCTCTCTTTTGGACTCTCTGGCTCTGATTTCCCTTCTTCTCTTCTACCTTATTTCCTGTCTGTTTTTCATTTTTTATTTTGCTTGTGCACTCTTTTATTGCCTTTCACTTTCCTTCTCATCCTCCTTCTTCCCTCTGCCTTCTTTCATTCCCCTCCCAAGCTCCCCCCCTCTCTGACTGTGTGTATCTCTCTGGTTTGGTAGGCCTCACAACCTCTCACTCTCTGACTGTGTGTATCACTCTGGATTGGTAGGCCTAACAGCCTCTCTCTCTCTCTCTCTCTCTCTTTGACTCTGTGTATCTCTGGTTTGGTAGGCCTCACAGCCTCTCTCTCTCTCTGACTCTGTGTATCTCTCTGGTTTGGTAGGCCTCACAGCCTCTCTCTCTCTGACTCTGTGTATCTCTCTGGTTTGGTAGGCCTAACAGCCTCTCTCTCTCTGACTCTGTGTCTCTCCGGATTGGTAGGCCTCACAGCCTCTCGCTCTCTCTCTCTCTGACTGTGTGTGTCTCTCTGGTTTGGTAGGCCTCACAATCTCTCTCTCTCTCTCTGACTGTGTGTATCTCTCTGGATTGGTTGGCCTCACAGCCTCTCTCTGTCTGACTCTGTGTATCTCTCTAGTTTGGTAGGCCTAACAGCCTCTCTCTCTCTGACTCTGTGTATCGCTCTGGATTGGTAGGCCTAACAACCTCTCTCTCTCTCTCTGACTCTGTGTATATCTCTGGTTTGGTAGGCCTCACAACGTTTCTCTCTCTCTCTGACTCTGTGTATCTCTCTGGATTGGTAGGCCTCACAACCTCTCTCTCTCTCTCTCTGACTCTGTGTATCTCTCTGGATTGGTAGGCCTAACAGCCTCTCTCTCTCTGACTCTGTGTATCTCTCTGGTTTAGTAGGCCTAACAGCCTCTCTCTGTCTGACTCTGTGTATCTCTCTGGTTTGGAAGGCCTCACCCAGTGAAGCCATTGAGCTTACTGGACAGCCATTATCCTGGGAGCTTCCCTGGGGGAGACCTGGGTGCCACAGAGGGAATGACAAAGGTATGATCCGCAGTGGAACGGCACCAACATCCAAAAAAGATCACTCACTTACCCTCTAATCTATCCCCAACATCACTCACTCATCCCTCTAACCTATCCCCCACACCATTCACTTAAACCTCTAACCTATCCCCAACATCACTAACTTAACTCTCTAACCTATCCCCAACATCAATCACCAAACCCTCTATAACCTATCCCTAATATCACTCACTTAACCCTCTAACCTATCCCCAACATCAATCACTAAACCCTCTAACCTATCCCCAACATCACTCACTTAAACCTCTTACCTATCCCCCCAATTAATATTGCACCCTAGGCCTGATAGAAAAGTCTGTGTTCTGCATAAATATTTCACCCCAGGCCTGATAGAAAAGTCTGTGCAGCGTTGCATTAATATTGCACCCCTGGCCTGAACATTTTGTGCAATAAACACATACACACACACAAAAATAAACACACACACGTCCATAAACACACTTAAACACATCCATAAACACACACACACAAACATATGCATACACACACATAAACACACACACACACACACACACGAACATACACTCCTGGGCAAAAAAATGGGCCAAGCCAAAAATGGCAAAAAATTAAGCTTTTAATGGTCTTAACAACAAATAATTGGTCAGAAAATTAGCAAGAATTAAACAAATGCACCCCTGAGACCTCCTGTGCCACTATTTGCTAATTTACTTTTGCTGCAGTGATCTGTTTGGTGAAAAGCTGGAAACAGGGAAATTCACTTATACAGTAGACAAATTAACATAATGTCATTTGAATGGATCTCTATGGGAATTGGGGGGTGGGACTAGGGTCCCAAGGGTCCAAGATATCAAATGAGCCTCAAACCACCGTGCTGCTACCAGATATGCAGTAGATACTACAAGCATTGTTTCTCCTGAATATTTTTTCCTTTGAGTTCAACAGGAAAATTCATCAGGAGAAACAATGCTTGTAGTATCTACTGCATATCTGGTAGCAGCACGGTAGTTTGAGGCTCATTTGATACCTTGGACCCTTGATGACTTAAAGCCATTTAGCCAACAAATGTGTTCCATACTTTATCAGCATAATTTACAGCTGAATCTAGTCCCACCCCCCAATTCCCATAGAGATCCATTCAAATGCAAAGAGTTTTTGTATCACTTGTAGGACAACCTGAAGATAAGATATCCAGACTCTGATGATGTTGATTGGTCACAGACATCAGGAAGTCATGGCATGCAAATGATATGCAACCAAATGCAAAACATGACTCTTTTATTTAACATTATGTTAATTTGTCTGCTGTATAAGTGAATATCCCTGTTTCTAGCTCTTCCCCAAACAGTTCACTGCAGCAAAAGTAAATGGGCACAGGAGGTCTCAGAGTGCATTTGTTTAATTCTTGCTAATTTTTGACCAATGATTTGTTGTTAAGACCATTAAAAGCTTAATTTTTTGCCATTTTGGGTTTGGCCCATTTTTTGTGCCCAGGAGTGTACACAGACATACACACACACACACACACACACACAGACATACACACACACACACACACACACACACAGATACATAAACACACACACACACACAGCTAGTTCATGTTGGTATTCCTTCCTTGTTTCTCTGCAGTCACATCCTTTAGAGAGCAATGGTGCGGGTGCTCAGCAGGAAGTACTGACCCTCCACTTCCTCCCCTCACAGGTGACGGAATCGGCAGGGGGTGGAGGCGGGCCCTATTCCCAGCTGACCCACTCAGAGCTGGCCTCCCTGGTGATGAAACAGCAGGACCAGCTCTCTGAGAAGGACAGCAAGATCAAGGAGCTGGAGGAGTACATCGACAACCTGCTGGTGCGCATCATCGAGGAACAGCCTAGCATCTTACAGTCAATGAGCATGACCAAAAAGGCTGCCTAGCATCTTACAGTCAATGAGCCTAGCCAAAAAGGCTGCCTAGCATCTTACAGTCAATGAGCCTAGCCAAAAAGGCTGCCTAGCATCTTACAGTCAATGAGCATGACCAAAAAGGCTGCCTAGCATCTTACAGTCAATGAGCCCGGACAAAAAGGCTGCCTAGCATCTTACAGTCAATGAGCATGACCAAAAAGGCTGCCTAGCATCTTACAGTCAATGAGCCTAGCCAAAAAGGCTGCCTAGCATCTTACAGTCAATGAGCCTAGCCAAAAAGGCTGCCTAGCATCTTACAGTCAATGAGCCCGGCCAGAAAGGCTGCCTAGCATCTTACAGACAATGAGCCCGGACAAAAAGGCTGCCTAGCACCTTACACTCAATGAGCCCGGACAAAAAGGCCACCACAGAGAAACACTGTTAAATAATGGGGGGAGGGTGGGTTGGGTTTAAGCACTATAGTCACTGGCATCAGAGGAGCAAGCTGTCACTGTGCCGGTGTGAGTAGCACAGTGGGGATGGGATGGGAGGGTTGTTACAGTGAGTACAAACGATCGACAATTTCTTATTGTCATTGCAATGTCCTGAGCCACACAGTAAGTTATTGTGGCTGACTGCTATTTTCCCCTCAAATACTTGACCTTCATGCAGACAGAAACAAATTGAAATCACACTCTGAAGCACTTAAAGTTTTGGCCATGTAAAATTGTTGCTCTCATTGTGTTTTTATATTTGAAAATGACAAAGATTAAAATGAATCATTCAGCCCCAAAGATGGAGGAACAGAACACTTAAACATGCTTGTGCCTCTAGAAAGCTTCACTACAATGTTTTCTGTGTGATTTCCAACACTGCATGAAAACAGCACTTTCTTTATATTTCATCTTGTTTTTAGCATAAAAGCTGTCTCCTTTGACATTTCTTTTCAAGCATGTCAACAAAGTTGTTTTTCCTTCCTGCTGGTACAGGTATACATTTTAACTGAAACTATTTTTATATTTCAAAACACTGTTGTGGAAATGAAGTAGTAGTAAATTAATTGTAACTGAATAAACATCGACGCTCTTTTGATCCTGGTGGATCTGGGTGAAACAGTGATAGCAGTTGTGTGTGCTGGATAGATTAATGGATCACAGAATGTTTAAAATTGTGGGAAGTGTAATTACAACCAAACTGGATTACAATCTGGAACATATGACAGCAAATGAGAACCAGTGGCTTTTATTCACACATAGAATGCACATTTTTTCCAACAGACCAATTGTCAGCTCACACTGCAAAAACCTGTGCACACTATTACTCAATGTAAGATCTTTTTAGTTCATTTTTTGTACATATTTGCCAGTGCCTCCAAGTAATTTCGAAAATGTTGATGTTTTCTATTGCCGTTGCTACTTTATCTATCATTATCTGCTAGATTCATTTGTTGTTTTGTTGATAATGATAATAATGTCAGATGATTTGGTGGTGCCGGGCATCCTGGGACACGGGCAGAGCATGCTTGGACATGGGCAGGACATACAGCAGCCCAGCAGTCTGTATGGCACACTGGTGGCTGAGTTACATCCTTCCCTGTAACACACTCCTTTACTCTTTCATTCATTCAATCAGTCACTCATTAATACCCAACACTGCCCACCATTCTCCCATGCGTTCAGATGAGCGGTGTGATGTCATATGTATACTGATGTTTTATGGGAATAAATATCGTAATGGCTTCTGCTCTGAGCTCTATGACTTGCCTGCTTTATGGTTTTGTGTCATTGTCCCATATTTTGCACACTGAAGAGTATTTTCAGCTTTTATCATTTTTAATATTTCTCTAAAACAAAAATAAGCTAACAGATATTCCAACAAAACTTTTTTGTAAAATAGCAATAAAGATTCCTTTGCAACAAAGATTAAATTCAATAAAATTCAATTTGGAACATTTATTTTTTTCCTGCCTTACAGTTATGATTTAATTCTCAGGAATTACACCACCTTATATTTGAGTGTACATGAAATAAGCAATATATCAACAAAAGGCATAGGCAAAGCTAAATGGAAAAGGAATTTTATTCACCAGTTAACATACTGAGAAATATCAGCTGAGCAAGTGTTGAGCAATATCCATCGCACACCCAATGACCTTTTAGATACCGTTTGACAAACCCAGAAATGGAAGGCTTTCCACACAGGAAGTCCAGTAACATCCTAACAGTCACTGCTGACAAAGTTCACTTGTCATTTTCTTTCTCTGTGTTAGTCATCCAATGACCCAGGGCTGGGTGCTTCTTTAGCTAGAACAGCATAATGCAGATTGACTCAGTCAAACTGCATACAACAGGCTATAAAAATGTCCAACATGCACCGCATGCTACATGGCTCAGTGCAGGGGAGACCCAAACCTGAAGCAGGCCTAGGATTGGATCCAGGAAACTAGCAGGCTTCGGATAGGATCCAGGGAACTCTTCTGAAGCAGGCTTATGATATTATCCATGGGACTAGCAGGCCTAGGATTGGATCCAGGAAACTAGCAGGCCTAGGATAGGATCCAGGAAACTAGCAGGCCTAGGATAGGATCCAGGAAACTAGCAGGCCTAGGATAGGATCCAGGAAACTAGCAGGCTTAGGATAGGATCCAGGAAACTAGCAGGCCTAGGATAGGATCCAGGAAACTAGCAGGCCTAGGATAGGATCCAGGAAACTAGCAGGCCTAGGATTGGACCAAGAAGCTAGCAGGCCTAGGATAGGATCCAGGAAACTAGCAGGCCTTGGATAAGAACTAGGAAACTAGCAGGTCTAGGATAGGATCCACGGAACTCTTCTGAAGCAGGCCTAGGATAGGATCCATGGAACTAGCAGGCCTATGATGGGATACCATTTTTCTTTTGAGGCCTTCTTGAGGGCCTGTGTGTTTCTGTTGTAGCAAGGAGCTAACTTCTTTTGGCTGGACTTTTCCTCTGGAAAGGTGCAACCAAGTCCAGGGTCCATTAGCATGGACACCAAGTCATCTGTGAGGGAATGTATAGAGTTGAGGCGTATGTACTGAGAACATAAGAGGAAGGAGGATGGCAGGTTATTGCAGAATTTCTGATCAGTCTCTGGGGTAATAGAGCATGTGGTGATAAATTTTAGCTCAGTTTATGTGGAGCAACATTACATTACATTTATTTAGCAGACTCTTTTATCCAAAGCGACGTACAAAAGTGCATTCATGGACAACTACAAAACACAGGTTCAATAAGGTACAATACTCATTTCGTACAGCTATTTCTAGACAAGAACACAGTTCAGTTCACACTGTCAACACTATTCTGACCTAACTTATGCCAAGCCAAACTAGGGAGAAGAACAAGCTACAATATTAGGACAAATACTGTACAAATTACCAAAAGTTCTGGAATGGGGGTACATGTAACATGAGTGTCATGAAAGGGGGGATTTAAAGTGAAATGATATATAGAGTGATGGCAGTTAGTCCAGGTATAGTCTGAAGAGATGTGTCTTCAGACCACGGCAGATGGGTAGTGTCTTCAGATGGGTAGTGAGGGAGAGGTTCGAAGAGGGACAGGGAGTTCATTCCACCACTGGGGAGCTAGGGTAGAGAAGCTCTGTGATCCCTTTACTGGGGTGGGAGGGGGTACAAGGTGCCCTTACTGCACAGCAGAGTGGTCGAGCAGGCATATAGAATCGAATCATGTCCTGCAAATAGATAGGGGCCATCCTGTTGGCTGCAGTGTAGGTGAGGGTCAGGACTTTGAACCTGATCCTGTCAGCGACTGGTAGCCAGTGGAGTGACTACAGCAGATGAGTGACGTGGGAGAATTTGGGAAGGTTGTAGATGAGCTGGGCAGCGGCATTTTGAATAATCTGTAGTGGCTGTATAGCACAAGCTGGCAGGCTTGCAAGGAGAGAGTTGAAGTAATCAAGGCGGGAGGTCACCATAGCCTGGACAAGCAGCTGGGTGGAGTGCGTAGTCAGGTATGGTGGAATCCTTCTGATGTTGTACAGAAGGAATCTGCAGCAACTTTTTAGGCATAAAGCCTTAAGAACTTTACTGGTGCACAAAATTTTTAGCATGTATACTGAAAAACTTACGGTTTGTTTAAGCAGGAGAAACAGTATGTGTGCTTTCATGCAAGCCTAACAAACTATATATTGATAGACTGTATGTAATGTAATGAAATGTAATTTCATCAGCTAAAGTGCTTTTCAGTTGTCACTATAACATCTCACCACTGGCAACAAAGACAACAATGATAATTCCTCAGGAGAACTGCCAAGTAAATAATGCACATTCTATCAATGCTTCTCTGAGTTAACGTTTTTTTGGACTAAAAATCACTGGATATTGTTCGCTGGATCCTTGCTGTGATAAAAACACTAACTTTACCGTGATTCATGTCTTCTGTGGATTTTCAAAATGCATAGATGGCGAGGAAAGCTTGTTTTGCCACCCCATATGTTACAAAATACCTTTGGCACTGTAAAATAGTTCAAAGAGATAGAATCCTGAATTTTAACACTTTCAAACAGTATATTGTGTGACCAGGCTGATATAAAATTTCACCTTAAAAAAACTGAATGAATGCAAATTAACACACTCTGGCCGACTTAAGGGGCTAAAATAACCTAAAATCCCAAAACTGTCAGCCATGGTTGCAAGAGCTGACAAGAAATTGTAAAATTCCATAAGGAACATTCATAGGGAACAGACGGTTTGTTTATAGTCACTTTTTTGTAAATACCAGCATGAAGTCCATAACCATGACCTCAATAGATGAAAACACGTACTTAGTTTTTAATGTGCGACTGAAGGTGGCATCAGATATCTCAGCAAACCCCCACCCTTACCAGTTACACATGTGGTCTGACTGCTGGTGTAGCCTCGTGGAGACGTCTTGTTTAGGGGAATGTAACTCCTCAGGCCTGAACCATGTTTGAGCGAGAGAGAGGGCATCAAGTGTGTAATCAGTGATTAGCCCATTAAGGAGAACTGCCTTGGTGGAGAATAATCTAATATTAAGCAGGTCAAACTTGATGTGTGTCCTATGGTTAGACACAGTTCTTTCTGTATTTTTTGCTGCAGGTTGGTAGGCATTAGTGGTGATGAGACTGTCATGACATTTACCTCTATGGGTTCTACTCATATCAAATCAAGCAGTCTCGGTAGAATGGTAAATGGGCTGCATTTATATAGCACTTTTATCCAAAGCACTTTACAATTGATGCCTCTCATTCACCCATTCACCCATTCACGCACGCGCAGGCACACGCGCATGCACACCAACGGTGAAAGGCTGCCGTGCAAGGTACCAATCAGCTCGTTGGGAGCAATTAGGGGTTAGGTGTCTTGCTCAGGGACACTTCGACACGCCCAGGGTGGGGGATCAAACCGGCAACCCTCCAACTGCCAGACAACCGCTCTTACCTCCTGAGCTATGTCGCCCCAATCCATAGCATAGCAAAAATAAACGCCGCATAGACCTTTTATGCCACGGGCCGGCCCTGCAGCAGTGGGAGACTCAAATCTACTGTAACATTCCTCAGGATGGAATCCCCGGTCACCTTCCAAAAGCAATCCAAAAACTGATGTAAGAACAAAACCCAGACATTTATTTGTATAAATAACAAACTAAAACAAAAGAAAACACAAAGTTCACAAAACGATCTAAAAGGATCTTCACAAAAACCTACCAAACACAAACCACACACAAAAGAAACCCCAAAGAAGCTCTCCCTTGCCTCATACTGCTGGGCTTATGTTAGCTCACAGGCAGGCGGAGGCAATCAAGCAAATAGGCAATCAGGCAACTACCTCCACGTGCACTACCCAGGCTAGCAGAGGCAGGGGACGTAACAGTTCTCAATAGCTGGGTTTACATGGAGCCTAATATTCAGATTAAAATCGGTTTAAAAGCCCAAGTAGAATGAAAATGCTCCATATAAACACCTCAATCAGAATAAACAGGCCCAAACCGATTGAAATTTCAATCGGTTGCAGAGGGGTAGTTTAAACCTTTTCATAAACCGATCAAATGAAAAATTGTCCCATGTAAACGATGAAACTGATTATTTTCTGGCTGCGTTCTTTCTGCGCATGCCCACCGTCTTGACGTAAATGCGTGGTGACGCACGTTTCTCTCCACTGAATCAAACACGTGATGTATTCATCACTTTTGCGCATGTCACACGGCTGTTCCGATTAAATGCGTCGGCGGATGTAAACACCAGACTGTATTAGATTACATCCCATGTAAACAGTTGACCCGAAATCTTCAATCGGAATGATTTCAATCAGAATGAAAAAAAGTGTGCATGTAACCGCAGCTAGTGAGTCGGTGCAAGAGGTGTGTTCCTCAAATGAAGGGAGTCAGAGGAGGGAATACCAGTTTGAGGTGTGGACAGGATGGGTCTGGTATGACTTGGAACAGCTATTCTTCCCATGTACAGGCAGATAATCCGTTGGCCGAGATGACTGTTGCACTCCAGGTGTGCCAGTTGGCAGCTTAAAGAAGTATATAGGAGTTGACTTGGAGTTGATGGGTGGTTGAATAGCTGGGACTGAGGACTGAGGTTCTTGAGCATAGAGGCGGGAATAGTCTGTGGTAGAGCTTGAGATGAATGAATGGCACCGATATTTAGGATAAAGATCTGGCTCTGCAGGGGACAGAAAATTTTCATATAATTGTTCATTTTCATGAGTTTGGAGGAGGGCTTTATTAGTTCCTCAGGCGTTGCTATTGTTTTGAGTAGAGCCGCTATCTTAACATACCTCTTTCAGAGGCCCTTCACTATTTAACTGTACAACAGGCCTACAGTGCCTTCGGAAAGTATTCAGTATTATACTGCCTTATTCTAAAATGGATTCAATTCATTTTTATGCTCATCAATCTACACACAATACCACATAATGACAAAGAGAAAACAGGTTTTTAGAAATTTTTGCAAATTTATCAAAAATCAAAAACTGAAATAGTCTGTTCATGGCTGAGTGGTCAATGTCATGGTCTGTGGTCCATAGGGTTCAAGGTTCTCCCAGGTTCAAGCCCCGCCTGGAACAAGTTTCTTTAACCTGCGTTTTTCCTCACTAATTATTGTCTATTACTTCTCAATTATTGCTTTTGCACCACATTTACCTGGCGTTCACCGAACGTATACAGGGCATTATGACCTACCATCTACACGTTCAGTTAACCGGCTACAATATCGCCAGGCCATATGGATTCAACCGGAGCTCGGCTGTGCTTACTGGCCTGTGTTCTTCTTTAAAATGATGGACACCTTTGACCAAGAAATTTCACGCATTGAACGGCTATGTCATGGTGGTGCACTGCCAAAATTACGGACTGAAAAGTGTGAGGTCATAGGATCGCATTCCGCATCGCCCTCAGTCAGATATTTTCATATTTTACACTAATACTTTCTTACACTTGTATCTGCTTTACCAAAAGTCACTCATGGCCAGCCATATGCATTCATGATGGCACATGTATTGATTTTCTTAAAAAGTTACACCAGCTGGGCCGTCTGGGTAGTGTAGAGGTAGAAGAACTGGCCTACCACTGCAGCAACCCGGGTTCAGTCCCCGGCAGCGGTGCTTCCCGCTTGGTCAGACGTTCCAATTGGCAATGTTCGCGAGTGGGAAGCCAATGAGGATATGAGTCCTGATCGTTGCATTAGCGACTCCTACTGGTTGGCCTGTTCAGCAGGGAGGGGATCTGGGGCAGATAGCGTGAGCCTCTGCAAGCATTACGCTCTCCCAGTGAAACTCCTCACTGTCAGGTGAAAAGAAGCGGCTGACGACTCCACATGTATCAGAGGAGGCATGTGGTAGTCTACACCCTCCCCAGACCGACAGAGGATAGCGCATCGACCAGGACTGTGATACAGATGGGAATTAGTATAACGACTAAATTGGGGAGAAAATGGCAAAAAACTAAAATTACACCAGCTGACCACTGTGCCATTTCTACTAAGTATATTTCTTCACTTGGCTACTGTACAAAACGTTCTTATCAGCAAACGCCACGTTTCTACATTCATGTTACCTTGCCCTGTTCTCTATCTACCCACAAACAATTACTACGTACGTACTGTCTGCAACTCCCCATTAAAACATGACATTTACAATCATTACTCAATCACAATTATAACTACGAGTAGTGAACATGAGAAAAGTAAATCAGTGCAATTGATTTCCTATGTAATATGGCACCTTCCTTCACCCACTACTTTAACGAGTGAATCCTTATACCGTCTGTGTTACGTGCCAGGTTTTTGTTCTCTCCTTGTCTCATTCTTCTCTCAAGTCTGTGCTACAGGTCACTCTGCAATTGGCAAGGCAGAGGAAGTGAGCGTTGTTTTTCCCCCAGTCCTCTTCTGTGGATCTGCCTGGAGGCGTATGAGGAACCGACCCACACCTATAAAAGGCTGTATTGTCAGTTACCCGGGTGTCACTTAGATTTGACTTTTTGCTCACCTTTGTATGTGACTCTGTGCTGTTTTGGACTTTCTGTGTATTGACCGTATTTTTTCTGAACAGACCTTGAGTTTGGGTTTGTGTCTCTGGTTTGGTTGCCGGGTTTTTGTTAGGTTAGGAATGGGAGTTAGGTAGGTGTTTCTCATTACTGTTACTGTTAATAGTTTCACTTGTGTATATATATAGATAGGGGCGTGTACCACCCTTGTATGTTTTTTGTTCAGTTTAGTGTAGTCAGTGTAGTTAGTTTCGGAAGATTCTCGGGTTTCATTCAATTAGTTTCTTTCATTCCTAGGGTAGTTCGCTTATTTTGTTTTTGTTCATTTTCTTTTGTTTGGTCCCGCCCAGTGTTTCCCCTCCTGTTTGTGTTCTTTGTATATAAAAATAATTGTTGTAAATAAATTAAGGACGTTATGATTCCGGCATCATGTTTTCCCTGCTAATTAATTTTAATAAATAATATTCATTCCTCTTGTTACACCCCTGTACCCCAAGATCATGTTTGGATGTAACAGTCTGTTATATATACCGTTCGATAAGGAAACTCATCTCGCTCATGGTCACTTCATTTACTTTGCACAGTAGTTTGTGATCATGTCAGACTTTACCTACATGCCCACGCTGCTAAAAATATATTGTTTCAACTACCCAATTTCATAATTTGTCCTCATTTCTCTCGTACTATTGTTATTTTATAATATGCAAAGATTGCTGGGAAATATGCGTCGGCTCCTATTTCCCACTATCAAGTGTACCAGGTCTACTACTTCCAATTCTCACGTAAGGTCACTGATCTACCTAAGCAAAATAGCAAAGAGGACTCCTACCAGCAGATAAGCATATCAAAATGCCTTATAAACCTTACAATACTAAAAGCGTGTCTCCACAAAATAACAGAAAACAGAGCAGGACAGAAGGGTACACAAGTTGCAACCTAGAAAGCTCTAATTCTATAAGCTTGCTGATAATTTTGTCAATCAAGGCTCGTTAGATGGCCGTCAAATCCATGAGTTCATACAGTGGACATATTTCAGCTGCGTTTCTGATGCGTTTATTAGAGCCCGACCGATATATTGGTTTGGCCGATATATCGGCCATTATTTGACATTTTTGACGACATCGGGATCGGGAGTTATGCCGCCAATGTGTCCCGATATTTTAATAAGTATAATAAACAAAAAACAATGATTATTTATCTGTAGAGGGAGCTCTAATACAAGTGTGAACTGCAGCCGCTGACGCGCTACTTCTCTAATAAGACGTTTGTCACTCGTGCCTCATCCAACATTCTCCACTGCAAGACTTGTCTGCACAGATTCGATTGCCGCAATAAAGGTATGTATATTTAGTGAAAGTTTTTAATTAAATGCATTTATACGACCGCTATGTTTATCAATCCTCATTATCAAGCGAGCGAGCTAGCTAACATATTTGGTTCACTTTAGCAAGCTAGCTGGCTAGCAAGCCTTTATGAAATGGCAGTGAGCACATAAGCAGCGTAGGATCTACATTTCCGGAGGACATCGCTGTATTCTCAAATAAATAACCAGCCAAAATAAAATGGTGATTGAATGCATCACACTTTTGTTTTGTTTTTTATCTGAGATAATGATATTAGCTACTATATGATGCTGTGTCAATAGCCAACGCGTTATTGCAAGCGAGTGTGTCATCTAGTCACGCGTCATCGTAGCAAGCTAACCAGACAGTAAAAACGCAGATAAAACACTTCTAACATGGATCATTTTAAGCCATGTTATCTAGCTTTGTCGTGATAACACGAGAGAAGGATTGCTGTTGGAGAAGTGAATCAACCAACAGTTAGCGCGGGTAACCTGCACGAAAGCGCATTGTAGTTTTTTTTCACGTAGCCTATTTCATCCAGACAATTTAATTTCATCTAACGTTACACTTGATTCACTCTTTAGCTCCGCTAGATAATGTCTTACTCTTTGAGATCATGTAGTAGAAATAAAACAAGAAAATATAATTCATTTAACTTACTGAGAATATATAATAAGAAATAATGAGGCTGTGTCAATAGCTAATGCGTTATTGCGAGCGAGTGTGTCATCTAGTCACACCCCAGAGCGCATTGTAGTTATTTTCACCAGCGAATTCTTATGGACAGGGAAACTCGCTAGATAGTTTTACTCTTTGAGATCATGTAGTAGGAATAAAATAAGAAAATATAATTAATGTACTAAGAATAGATACTAAGAAATAATAACAAATTAATAACAACAACAACAATAATAATATTAATAAAAATACATGTTTGAAACTGGAAAACTGATTTTTTTAGATTAATTTTTTATAGATGGCTGGAAAAGAGAGGAGTCAAAGCAAGGTGTGGAGTTATTTTGATTTCACACACTTAAAGATGGTGTTAATATATATATATATATATGTATATATATATATATATATATATATATACATATATATATATATTTTTTTTTTTATTTAATATCATCTTTTACTTTTTTTTATTTAAAAAGTTCTTTGTGTGTCTTCCGGGCGACGTAGCTCAGGAGGTGAGACACAAAAGTGTTGCACTTTTTGACAAAATATCGGTCAGAACATCGGTAATTGGTGGGCTAGGACTCTCCAAAATCGGGATCGGCATCGGACCCAAAAATCTGGCATCGGTCAGGCTCTAGTGTTTATACTTACGCCACCACACCCTTTGTCACAGCCACTGTTTTACAAATATAGCAAAGTGAAAGTGCTACGCTCATCAGACTACAAATTCACACAAGGATAGCCATAATCCACAACCGTTTCTTAGAGGGTCACTTCGCATTTCTCACTTTCTCATAACACTTTGCAAAAAGAAATGATATGTCAAAAAAACACGTTTTTAACGTACAAAAATGTCAAGTACCTCACACATACAAAGCACTGTCTATAACTCATTCATTCAAACTGGCAAAATCTACGCCTGCCATTAAAAGTATTGATATCAAAATGACACCAAGTTATTGTACTACAAACAATATAGGCTATCTTGCCTCACTGAAATTAAATAAGCTGTATTCCAAAGCAGTGCTACCCAATGTTTCTTCAATTGTTTCAAGTCACTTTTTTTCTACTCTACGTAGACCATAAACCATTGAATATAAAAACGACTCATTGAAATCAGTTGAGAAATGTAAACGTTATAGTGCTTTTTATCCAGAAAAACCGCAACTCCCCCGTTTACTTGTATTTGTTTTCAGGCCAGTCTTGCCTGGTCCAATATGGCGGCGACGTTGACGTATCCCAGCAACGGGCCGATGCAGTCAATGCGGCGTCTATGTATATATGTCTAATGGTCAGAATGACCAAATACGGAAGCTGAACACTGTAAACAAACCAAAACAGTGGACATTATCAGAAACAGGCGAGGCAAGCAGTGGATAATAAATAAATAAATAAATAAATAAATAAATAAATAAATAAATAAATAAATCGGTGGTTCATCCATGTTCCTTTGCAAAGACTGTCACAAGGATTTACTGATATTGACTTCAGGTCGCACTTCTTTAGTGCATCTGAGCATTCAAGACTATCTTGCCGCTTTTCTGTACGCTTCAGGGTGCAAATAAACACTCCGCTTCCTTCTGGGAATCTCCTGTACTGTCAGTTTGTTTAGGATTGTGCGAGTTTTATCAGTTTATAAGCACCATTAGTTGCCATTGGGGCTACAGTGTGTAGCCTCAGGGCAGATTCTGCAAAATGATACTGTTCTGAAATAATCTATTTATAATAAAGCTTATTGTGTATACCTTGACCATTTTACCACAGCTGAATTATATGAACGTTTTGAGGCGATGGCTAATTGGCTATTTTACTAATAAAGACCCGGAACCATGAAAACGTAGTCTATTTGCACACGAGCCTCAGAGCAGGGGTACAGATAAAGAGGAAAGCGCGTCGTTTTGCCGACGTTTAAAACGTTTTGCTGATCTCCTTACATTGCTGACAGACTGGCAAACGAAACAGAAACGGTTATATCGTAGGAATATATCTTGCCTCGTACCATAGCGATTTATTTGATCAATGCCGAGCTGCATGTTAATTATCAGCCAGTTTACCTGGTTAGCAAGAGCGCTTGGCTTGGGTAAATGAATGTTTCTCTAGCGATGCTTTAGTTAGCTCTAGCTGGAGCATCTTGTCAGTAAGGACTAACTAACGTTAGTTACCCGTTCGCTTAACGTAAATCAATAATGAATGATAGACTGTCTAGCTAGTTTTGTCGAAGTACAGGTTTATTGTTCTTCTGCCATGGTAGACCATTGTTTTCTGGTATGCCGAAGGGGCGAAAAGTTTGCCAACTAACATTTTTATTTATTTTCTGAATTTGTTATCCGGTAGAATTAACATTACCGATAGCACACCGCTAAATTGTGAAATGACTCCTCAGGCCTACTTGACTGTCTTCCTAGAAAGCGTTGTGGGTGCTTTGTACGATCATGTCATTAATTTATGAGTGTGCTTTTGTTACTGTATTCACTTGTTAGCGAGCTAATTCAAGCAGAAGGTAAACCGGCAGCAGCCGCAGGATCGGTTGGTATTATGGCATCCGGAAAGACCTGTCCAGATTGTGGCTCATCCAATTTGGTCGACGACTCCTTATACTCGCAGTGTCAGCTGGTGTGCGCAGACTGCGGGTCTGTGGTGTCTGAGGGCTTGCTTACCACAACTCGAAGCGAGGAAATCCAGGGCACAGGTACGGCGATGTTGGTAGTGGTTAGAGAAGGATCTGGAACCACGCAGTTTAAAATTATAGTACTTAGTGGGCACTATTGATGCGCTGGCTATATACCCTGACGTGTTTCGGTAAACGTCCATCTCTATTAGGATGTCTTGTACAGAAATTAATGAATTATTATAGTCTGGTTTGTAGCATCTGTATTCTAACTGGTTACTCGGAAGTACATTGGTCATGTTTGATGTTATAATAGGACGGAGTGTAGCACAGTGGGTAAGGAACTGGGCTTGTAACTGAAAGGTCACAGGTTCGATTCCTGGGTAAGGACACTGCTATTGTACCCTTGAGCAAGGTACTTAACTGGAATTGCTTCAGTATATATCCAACTGTATAAATGGATACAATGTAAATGCTATGTAAAAGTTGTGTAAGTCGCTCTGGATAAGAGCGTCTGCTAAATGCCTGTAATGTAATTTAATAGAAAATGGCTGAACTAGATAATTTGAGGGTTGACCATACTCAGGCATTTGCTTGTATTCAAAGTAGCTCCCAAAATACTACAGATTTTGTTTAATTTTCTTTTTTGGTGTCTTACACAACTCTCTTGCTTGGCCCTTGCAGATGTCAGATACAGTGAAACCACAGTTGTAGTTAAACAGCCGTGCCGTAATCAAATTCAAGGTAAGACCCTAGTCAACAACCTGAACTGAAATGATGACTACTACATGATACTCTGTGGCATGAACATTAGTGGTTAATCTACAGAGTCTGTACAGCAACAGTTGCATAGTGAGAGTGAGAACAGCTTCTGTGGTTCATGGACTTGTCATTAAATGATCTCATAAGTGATGAGGCTAATTAAATAATTCAGAGCAGAAAGTTGGTGGAGTATCCAGACAGATGTAAATCTCCTTGCACACCCGTTCTCTCAGTGTTACTTCTGTGCGAACCCTCATTGGACCTGACTGATGTGACCTAATGGGGTATTGAGGAGAGACTGGCCTATCACAGCCTATGGAACACTGTGGCACTGGGCGTGATGGGAAACGTTTTTTGTTGCTCCTGCAGGTCTGAAGCGGGTGCGTGCGCTGTGCCGGATCCTGCGATTCCCCCGGGTCATAGAGGAGACGGCGGAGAGCCTGTTCCAGCGGGCCTACGAGCACCCCGCTTTCCTCAAGGTGTCCCTCCAGAAGAAGGAGGTTCTCGGGGGAAGCTGCGTTCTGCTGAGCAGCCGGCAGCACAACTGGCCTGTTGCCATGGGGACCATCTACTCGCTGCTGGAGGCCAGTGAGCACGCCATGGGCATGGTGTACAATGAGCTGGTGAAGGTCCTGAACGTGGAGGCCCCTTCCCACAGCATCATGGACCTGCTGCAGAGCCACTGCCACCAGTAAGCCTGCAGCCATGGAGCGTCAGGGTGGGGAAGTGGGTAGAGTGCAGGCTTGTTCTTTTGGGCAGACCACTGGTAAATGATGGGAACCATTCATAACTGTCACAGCATCATTTTTAAGTAAGCTATTTTTACAGCAGTCTAGTATGCAGTCCTGAGCATGCCAGCACAATCTACGAATGCTTGTCATGCATATCCCTCAAATGCGTAGAGTTACAGTGCTGACACACACAATATCAGTAGTGTTGAGTAATGTGCGTGCCTGTTAATGCTGTCCGTTTCGGGCAGGTACAAGCTGAGCCCCGCGGATGTGCCGGAGGTGTTCAGCGAGACCGCGGCTCGGCTGGTGGAGCGCTCGGCTCAGCTGCTGGAGCTGGCGGCCGACACCTGGCTGGTGACGGGGCGGCACCCCGTGCACGTGCTAGCGGGCGTGGTCTACCTGGCCTGGCTCTCTCTGAAGCCCTGCAAGGCGCGGCTGGGCGTGCAGCTGGCCCGCTTCTGCAGGCTGGCCAAGGTGGGCCTGCCCGGCCGGGCGGCGCTGCGGGTGGGTGAGCTGAAGGAGGTCCTGTGTCAGCTGGGCCGGGAGCTGCCCTGGCTGAGGGGCACGCCCGTGGAGCCGCGCACCGTCGCCACGGTGACCGCCGACATCCTCGCGCACCGCATCCTGCTGATGAGGAAGGCCATGCGGAGCTTCGAGCGCGAGCTGCAGCCAGACCCCGCCCCTGAGCGCCAAGCCTGCCCAGACCCCGCCCCTGAGCGCCAAGCCTGCCCAGACCCCGCCCCTGAGCGCCAAGCCTGCCCAGACCCCGCCCCCGAGCGCCAGGCCTGCCCAGACCCCGCCCCCGAGCGCCAGGCCTGCCCAGACCCCGCCCCTGAGCGCCAAGCCTGCCCAGACCCCGCCCCTGAGCGCCAAGCCTGCCCAGACCCCGCCCCCGAGCGCCAAGCCTGCCCAGACCCCGCCCCCGAGCGCCAACCCTGCCCAGACCCCGCCCCTGAGCGCCAAGCCTGCCCAGACCCCGCCCCTGAGCGCCAAGCCTGCCCAGACCCTGCCCCTGAGCGCCAGGCCTGCCCAGACCCCGCCCCTGGGGAGAACGTCCCCATTCCTGATAGCAACTGGGCAAAAAGGCACCTGTTTGTGCCCCCCTGTACCAGGAAACCCCGCAAAAAGAGGAGGGTGGAAGAGGTGGGCTCAGTGGTGACGGGGTACGAGGAGATTTCGGACAGCGAGATCGAGGGGTACCTGCGGACGCCGCAGGAGATGGAGGAGTTTGCCGAGTTGCAGAGGAGACTGATGTCTGCTGATAAGTGACTCGCGTGCGTCTCCTGGGAGATGTCACACTCCCCGTTCATACAGGTCATGACGCTCACCTGAGGGACAATGACGGCAGGACTGTCCGGTTCCTGGCTTTTTCTTCAACTCTCTAGACCAGTGGTGAAAGCCCTGTTCCTGGAGATCTACCGTCCTTAGGCTTTCACTCCAACCCTAACAAAGCACACCTCATTCACAGCTAGTGATCTTTGCAGAAACGGCCTGCAGTGTTCCAGTCTTTGACCAGTCGCTCTCTGTTCTGAATAAGTCTGACTCGGAGACTTCTCTTCTCACTTTAATTCGCTAACATTTGCTGTTAAGGCGCACAATTGTGTTCAGTTTGTACATTGAAGCTTGATTTCCCATGTGTTTCTGCCTTGAATTTCCCCCTTTACATTAAATTATAGATTTTCAGGGCATTGCTAACTCTTGAACTAACTTGTTGTTTTTTTTAATGCCCAGGGATAACTCATGAATTGTCTATCTTGCTTTTCCAGTGAGAGTATTATTGTAAACCAGCCATTTTCAGTTATCTTCAGCCCGACCGATATATCGGCCATTATTTGACTTTTTTGACGACATCGGGATCAGCAGTTATGCCGCCGATGTGCCCCGATATTTTAATAAGTATAATAAACAAAAAAACAATGATTATTTATCTGTACTTGTCTGTTCGAACGTTGTAATTGCTATTTACTAGAATTATCCAGTAGAGGGAGCTCTAATACAAGTGTGAGCTGCAGCCGCTGACGCGCTACTTCTCTAATAAGACGTTTGTCACTCGTGCCTCATCCATATTCTCCACTGCAAGACTTGTCTGCACAGATTCGATTGCCGCAATAAAAGTATGTATATTTAGTGAAAGTTTTTAATTAAATGCGTTTATACGACCACTATGTTTATCAATCCTCATCATCAAGCGAGCGAGCTAGCTAACATATTTGGTTCACTTTAGCAAGCTAGCTGGCTAGCAAGCCTTTAGGAAGTGGCAGTGAGCACATAAGCAGCGTAGGATCTACATTTCCAGAGGACATCGCTGTATTCTCAAATAAATAACCAGGTAAAATAAAATTGTGATTGAATGTATCGCACATTTGTTTTTTTTTTAATCTGAGATAATGATATTAGCTACTAGATGATGCTGTGTAAATAGCCGACGCGTGATTGCAAGCGAGTGTGTCATCTAGTCACGCGTCATCGTAGCAGACAGTAAAAACGCAGATAAAACACTTCTAACGTGGATCATTTTAAGCCATGTTATCTAGGTTTGTCGTGATAACACGAGAGAAGGAATCAACCAACAGTTAGCGCGGGTAACCTGCACGAAAGCGCATTGTAGTTTTTTTCACGTATTTCATCCAGTCAATTTAATTTCATCTAACGTTAGGCTACACTTGATTCACTCATTAGCTCCGCTAGATAATGTCTTACTCTTTGAGATCGTGTAGTAGAAATAAAATAAGAAAATATAATTCATTTAACTTACTGAGAATATATAAGAAATAATGAGGCTGTGTCAATAGCTAATGCGTTATTGCGAGCGAGTGTGTCATCTAGTCACGCGTCAGAGCGCATTGTAGTTATTTTCACCAGCGAATTCTTATGGACAGGGAAGCTCGCTAGATAGTCTTACTCTTTGAGATCATGTAGTAGAAATAAAATAAGAAAATATAATGAATGTACTGAGAATAGATACTAAGAAATAAATTAATAACAACAATAATAATAATATTCATAAAAATACATGTTTGAAACTGGGAAACTGATTTTTTTAAATTAATTTTTTATAGATGGCTGGAAAAGAAAGAAGTAAAAGCAAGGTGTGGAGTTATTTTGATTTCACACACTTAAAGATGGTGTTAATATATATATTTAATATCTTTTACTTTTTTCATCTAAAAAGTTCTGTGTGTTTATTTTTATTTTTATTTGTTTGCTTATAAGTTAAATGTTCTTAAATATAGAAACTTTAATAAAATATAAGTTTTTCAAATTGATTTGAAAATGTTGCATCGGTCAACACATCGGTAATCGGTGGGCTAGGACTCTCCAAAATCGGGATCGGCATCGGACCCAAAAATCTGGCATCGGTCGGGCTCTAATCTTCACTGTTGTACATCCTAAATAAATGACCAGTTCTTCCATGTTCTTCTGTGGCTTCGGGACGTTAATGATTACAGTTTGGGAGGTTTTTAACACCTGCTTACATCAGCATCAGAGCACATGTAATGTGGCCCATATACTCAGACATTTACTTACTGCCAAATTTAGTTTAAGTCCACTCTCAATCTTGCATGAAATTTAAGAGGAAAGAAAAGAACTGAACTGATGTGTAATGTTAACTTCTCATTCTGTTCATGGTCATCCATTAAATTTTGCTTGCATTTCGGCAAACCCAGGGCCACAGCCAATTTGGCTGCGTCTCAAAAGGTAGGCCGGTGCCTCGCTGCCTACACCCTTAGAAGTGCGCTCCCCCTGAAGGTAGCGCCCTAACCAAAAAGGAACCTCAAATGACATCAAGTTTGGGGCGCACTTTTAAGCCAGAATGACGTCGGAGAAAAGTAACCTGATTACTAGCAAGGCTAGGTGGAAAGCTCACAGGAGCTCAAAAATATTCCATACATTATTAGTGTATTAAACAATTAAAGTGTTTTTCTTAGATATAACCGCAACAAATTGTTAAGCTCACTGTACTCTGCGAAGGACAAGTGTGCCAAATAGTGAAAATGCTGTGGCTGGGTTTGTATTGGGACATGGCCTGTATATCGGCTTGTGTTGTGACGCAGGGGGGAGAGCTTTTAATTTGCCTGCATTTTTCATCTCCAATCTTCTCATTAGCGGAACTGTGTGTGTAAAAGCCCAGCCAAATCCAGAGAAATCTGCAGCCTGTAATACGCGGAACTGTGTGTGTAAAAGCCCAGCCAAATCCAGAGCAATCTGCAGCCTGTAATACACAGAACTGTGTGTGTAAAAGCCCAGCCAAATCCAGAGCAATCTGCAGCCTGTAATACACAGAACTGTGTGTCTAAAAGCCCAGCCAAATCCAGAGCAATCTGCAGCCTGTAATACACAGAACTGTGTGTGTAAAAGCCCAGGCAAATCCAGAGCAATCTGTAGCCTGTAATACACAGAACTGTGTGTGTAAAAGCCCAGGCAAATCCAGAGCAATCTGCAGCCTGTAATACACAGAACTGTGTGTGTAAAAGCCCAGGCAAATCCAGAACAATCTGCAGCCTGTAATACGCAGAACTGTGTGTGTAAAAGCCCAGCCAAATCCAGAGCAATCTGCAGCCTGTAATACGCAGAACTGTGCATGCCGTGGGCCACACTCTCCTGCAGTGAGTGCACTCTCCTTATTCACATAACGGTGCCATTAAACCCCATAAAGAGTGCATTTGCATTTGAACTGTGAGTAAAAGACATACAAATAATTAATGAATCCGTAAAGTCAGGCTAATTGATTTGGGACCAAGCTTTAATGGTGTGACTGAAAATAACTAGGTTCTCAGTAAAACATGCCACAGGTTACAGAAACAGGACAAAGATTGTTTATTTCAATATGACAACAGGATGGGGAAAGTCTGATGAGTTTCCTGGAAGAGGAACCGCTGTAATGCATGCATTGAGACGGACACACATGCAGGTCATAATGAAAACATGGCCACACAGGTCAGACCTTCATTTACTTCTCATTTCACAGAGCTGAGGGTGAAACATGAGTAGCAGCATGAATAGGGCGAGCTGCATTATACAGCCTGAAGTGAGCATGGACAGGCCCTCCGGTTCATGCTCATGAGCAGAGAACTGTAGAACTATACAGGAGAGGCCGTTTCAGTTTCAGATGGGTGGTCTTGTTCAGGGGGGTGGTGTAGGGAAGGTCACATGACTTTATAACTCCTCCCCCTGGCTGAGAGTGCCTGTGTGTGTGCCACCCAGCTGTGCTCCAAGTTCTTTGTGGGCAGGGGTCTGATTGTGCGCTGGCTGCTGTGGGCACTGTCCCAGGTTGGGCCTGGTTAGTGCCCTGGGATCCCGAGCACAGGGTTGAACCGTTTTAACCAGATCTCACACAGGTTTGCGTCTGCATCTGTCACTCTTCCGCCCCGTGCCTTCTATTGGCTCCGCCCACTAATTTCCCATCCCCTCTCCTCTGGGTTCGCTGCTTGCCCCTCCCTTTTGGGACTGAGGGCGGGGCCTACAGCACCACGCTGGCGGTGGCGCAGTGGTTTCGCTGCTTGCCCCTCCCTTTTGGGACTGAGGGCGGGGCCTACAGCACCACGCTGGCGGTGGCGCAGTGGTTGGGGTGCGCGCCCACACGGGGCCGGCGGGCGAACATCTTGCGCAGCTGGGCGCGGAAGCGGTCATGGAGCCAGGCGTACAGGAAGGGGTTGCAGCAGGAGGAGCACATGGCGCACAGGTGGCACAGCAGCTGGATGAGCAGGAAGTGGCGCTTGTCGATCAGCCGGATGTCCACGTCGCGCAGCACGTTGAACACGTGGATGGGCAGCCAGCAGACACCGAACGCCGCCACCACCAGCGCCACCAGCCGGAAGATCTTGCGCTTGCGTACGCGCTGCGCCTGCACCTGCAGCTGGCTGCGGTGGCCGGGGACCACGCAGCTGCGCAGCTTGACGGAGATGCAGATGTAGGAGACGCAGACGGCGGACAGCGGGAGCACGTAGGTGAGGAGCAGGGTGCCGTACGCGTAGGCCAGGCGCTGCTCCTCCTGCCCCATCCAGAACTCCTCGCAGATGGTGAAGCCCTCCTTCCGGAACTCCACGTGGTAGGTGTGGGCGACCGCAGGAGCCGCCAGCCCGCAGGACAGCAGCCAGATGCCCGACAGCACGTAGGCACATGCCAGCACAGAGATGCGCTTCTTCAGCGGGTGCACGGTGGCATAGTACCTGCAACAGCAAGGGGCAGGAGGGGGTATGAGGGAGGGAGGTTAGCTGTATCTGCAATAGTGAGGGGCAGGAGGGGGTATTAGGGGAGGGAGGTTAGGTGTACCTGCAACAGCGAGGGGCAGGAGGGGCTATGAGGGAGGGAGGTTAGGTGTATCTGCAACAGCGAGGGGCAGGAGGGGGTATGAGGGGAGAGCAGGTAGGCAGTTGGAAGAGCACAAACCTGCCTTTTGAACATCTGCTGTGCTGTCTTGCACTGATACATATGGACTTCCAGTCATACCTAAAACAGTCTCATCACTGCAATCTCACCTGTGTGTGAGTTTGTGTGTGAATTATAGGCTCAAATAATATAAAATATATATCTATATATTATATGATATAATTATATATATACAGGATATAAATCATCCTGTTTGTGTTTCTCTTGAGTTTTTTCAGGACAAGGCTTTCAAAGAGAAGAAAGGCATTTCAAGTGAACATCCATGTTTGTTCACCATCAAATACAGGGCACCCAGAGAAGCTAAATTTGGATGCAGGTGTTACACTTCATATGCATGTCTAAATAATCATTTTGACATGCATACCATTGCTGCTGCTTCCAGAGAAGGATTCCTTCCTCTAATTTCAAAGTGGCTGAAATCGACACACATAGCATGCCTGATGGCTACTAAAGAATAGGAAGTTTTGGTGACAAACATTTCCCCAAACTTCCTTCCCAAAAGGTGACTCAAAGGATTTCGTTTTTTGCCTTTTGTTTAACTTTTCAGTGTTGGACTCTTGTGAATACTAGACAGTCCTCTATTGAAAGAGTATGCCAAACCCTGTAGACATGCTCTATCCGGCTGAAATCTACTTCAAAAGGCCCCGAATGATTGGGCAGTGAGTGGGAACATTAAGAAATTTTCCCTCATCTTTTTTTCAGTATTTATTTATTTATTTTTCTGAAGTGTTTCTCTCTTTGGAAATGGCCCACGGCTTGTTTAAACCCACATGGGCACCACCGTGTCACCTGTGTCACAGCCTTATTTTGTACTCGGTACATTAACATCCTCTTAAAAAGCACACGAAGCGTGGCCCCCTGCTACACCCCACAGCAACCTCCTTAGCTTCAGCCCAGGCATTGCGCAATCACACACGAACAGGCCCCACCCACCTGTCTATGGCGATGGCGGTGAGGGTGAAGACGGACACATAGACGGTGACGGGCTGCGTGAGGTAGACCAGGTAGCACATGAAGCGGCCGAACGCCCAACCGCGCGGGTTGAAGGCATAGGCCAGTGTGAAGGGCACGCAGGTGACGCTCATCAGCATGTCGGAGAAGGCCAGGTTCCCGATGAAGAAGTTGGTGACGTTGTGCATCTTGCGGGTGCGGCAGATGACGTAGAGCAGCAGGTAGTTGCCCACGAAGCCCACCAGCACCACCAGGGCATAGCAGGGGATGATGAGTGGCTTGTAGGACTGCAGGAGCTCCACGTCCGCGAACGGCAGGCTGCGGTTGGAGGTGCTCTGGCGTACCGCCACTTCGAAAGCCGGCCTGCTGCAGTTCCCTTCCATTCCACAAGCGGGCGCTAACCAAGCACTGCCACTGCCCTCCATCTCTTAGCTATTGGGGGGAAAAAATGCTTGAGAGGAAAACTTCATTGATTGGACAAGCAGACCACTGTGAGTTATCAAGCTGCGGAAAATTTAAACTATGCCAGGTATGATTTTTATCCTACAGACATGTTTTAAGAATAAAACCAACTTTAGTTCAGAAACATTTATTGACTCAACATATACTGATGTGCTGGGAAAGCCTTGTCTACAATGAAAGGCTCCGTGTCAAAAATGTTCCAGAATTTGTTGGTTGAATTAACTGAATCTGCATGCTTCTCCCTTATCTCATGCATCCTGTGGTAACCTAAATTGACTTGGAAGCCTTCTGGACTGGAGAGGGCTCTGAAGAAGGGGCTCTGGAGGAGGTCCTGGAGAAGGCTCTAGAGAAGGCCCTGGAGGAAGGGCTCTGGAGAAGGCTCTGGAGAAGGCCCTGGAGGAAGAGCTCTGGAGAAGACACTGAAGAAGACCCCGGAGAAGGCTATGGAGAAGGCCCTGGAGGAAGGGCTCTGGAGAAGGCTCTGGAGAAGGCCCTGGAGGAAGAGCTCTGGAGAAGACACTGAAGAAGACTGTTATGTGCCATGTGTTTTCTTTTCTGTGGACTTCCCTGCCTTCACCTATCATCATCTTCATTGGCTGCTCCGCATATCAATCACCATCCACCAAGTCCCACCTTCACCAATCCCCACACTCCGTGTCAATTTGGATCAACCAATCAGAACTCGCCACCTCTGCTATAAAAACCTTGAATGTTTGCCAGTATGGATGTGTCTGACTTGTTGCTCTGGGTGTGTTAGTAGTTGACTCCATGTTAATCGATCTTTTTTGAACTTGTCTTGTTTTGTGTACACTTCCAAGGCTTGGGACAGGTAAGACTGGGGGCTCCTGTACATATGCCCGTAGGCTATATTGTGTATAGATCCACTAGTCCTTAGGGGTGATTGCCAACCAACTGTTTTTTCAGTCTGCTAGTTAGAGTAGTTAGGCCTTTTGTTTGTGTACTTGATACACTAGATTAAATTACTCTCTGGTTTAGCTAGCTTGTTTTTCTTTTCTTTTGGCAACATCCAGCGTCCCTTGACCCTGGTAGTGTGTGTCTGGGTTGTTGTATGTCCAGTAGTTGTTTGTTGCACCTTTTTGTTTTGGTTCCCACAGTAAACACCCATGCACTGAGTTGCTGCTTTGTCTGTGTTTGATTTATTGTTATTACCATCTATACAGCATTAACATCTCCCGCATTCTTAACATCGAGTTACCTACCCCATGCACCCCTAGACCCATGGGGTCGTAACAAAGACCCTGGAGAAGGCTATGGAGAAGGCCCTGGATAAGAGGCTCTGGAGAAGGCTCTGGAGAAGGTCTTGGAGAAGGCTCTAGAGAAGACTCTGAAGAAGGCCCTGGAAAAGGCTCTGGAGAAGGGGCTCTGGAGAAGACAGTGAAGAAGACCCTGGAGAAGGCCCTGGAGAAGAGGCTCTAGAGAAGGCCCTGGAGAAGGCCTTGGAAAAGGCTCTGGAGAAAGGGCTCTGGAGAAGGCCCTGGAGGAAGGGCTCTGGAGAAGGCCCTGGAGAAGACACTGAAGAAGGGGCCCTGGAGAAGGCTCACCTCGTTTCCTTTTAGTCTAGATGGGGTACTGCCATCACAGAGTCCTTCACTTTTTAATTTGGAAGCGATTGTGGAAGAAAAGTGTTTTTGTTTGGCTTGATTAAAGATAAACGGTGTTGGGAAAGTACTCCACTCAAAGAAGGAGGCGGAAATGGAAAAGAACTAACTGGTCATTTTATCAAGATCGTCTTTAGTAATTCTACTTCAGACAGTCTGTACAAGTTTTATAAAGAGGACCATTGTTCTGAATATTTTTCAGACCAGTACTGTAAATCTGTTTACAACAAAAGACAACAAAAATGTGTCATAAACAAAGCTATTAACTGTGCAACTGAATTGTTTTTTTTTTCGTTTTTTTTTTTTTTAAATGTCTTGTCCTGCTTTCTCTGCCGACACAGATTAAAGGAATTTGTCAAACAGTGACATTGCTTTTTGGTTTGAGATGGCTGTCTAATTTCCATTCATTATAGCTCTTACATCTATATACAAACCAAGTTACCAGAGCACTAAAGCACATATAAAAATGTAGATGATCAAACTAGTGATGGAATCATTACTATGCCTCTGCTTTTGAAGAAAAAATGCAGATTTTCATCTCAATATAAGTTAAGGGCAAATGTTGATTAAATATGTCTGTCTGAATAGGAAGCTGTGTTGGTAGTTTTTATTTGGGATAGTGCCACGATACTTCATTTGTACAGCGGAGTATTTCACTGAAGCAGTTCAGATTTAGGGCCTGATTTACTGAGACATTTAGCACATGCAAAACCTTTTGTACATGAACCTGGACAATGATCCATAATAAAAAACACAACACTACCACACACACATCTCTATTGTTCCCCAATATATAAATTAGCATGTATTTCAGTTCCCTACAACCAGGGGCCGATAGAGCTTAGGTTTCAAGCCACAATTTAAACAATTAATTACATTTCATTACATTTATGTGGCAGACCTTCTTATTCAGACCAAACTCCAGTGTAGGAGGAACACGTGCAATGTGCATACAGCCTACGAGTGGAATACAGTGCATTCATAGTTGGGGGCATATGGCATAGGGCGGCAGTGCAATATAATGGGTAAGAAGCTAAAGGTCACAGGTTCGATTCCCTGGTAGGACACTGCTGTTGACCCTTGGATGCAATCTAAATGATATGTAAAAGCTTGCTGGAATAATGGGATAATGGAAGATGACGGCTTTATCCTGAAGTTGTTTACTATAGCGCCCCTCGCTGTGACACTTGAACTGCATTAAGCGGTAAGAATTTCAGAGCGAAAGAACGCGCGTTGAGGGTGTACAACCGGGCCTTGCGTTTGCAGTGTGTCGGCCCGGCGGTGTCATTCGAGCCGGTATAATTGTAACCCATCATAAATGCAACACAATCAATAATGTTTTGTGCACTGCTGCAGTAGCCATTTCAGGATTGTACACGCGAAATTCAGTTGTCTACCGAGTGCCAAAAAAAACGGAGCAATTCGACAACATTTCTCAAAAACTGTTTTTGATCGAGTTAAGTAAAAAATCTGTTCCGAAAGTAATTTTCGGCTATAAGGCATTGTTTTTATTTACAATAAATCATATACATCAGCAGTCTTATGTCCTTGAAAAAGTATGGTTTTCTGAGTCAATTTTAGCGGGGATTGTTTTCTGTCACCAAAATCGTGGTGTGCCCGTAAATGTAGCAGCTCGCACAATTATGACGCCTCTTAGTTGCTACAACAAACGACGTGCATTTTGCCGTTATATGTTTACAGAATGCAATCTAAAGAGTAAACGAGAGCGCTGGTACCCAGGGAGGTCATGGAGGGCTTCAGATTTGGAGAATAGGGCCACTAGATGGTGTTGAAACACATCTACGTAGTGTCTTTGTGGGGAGACCATAGGCATTTTAAACTGAGTTTAAAATTAATTAAAGAAATTAATAGCATGCTACTCACCAACGTGTTTTTAAGTTAGTTCAGTGTTTAATGTAAAGTGCGTTCAGCTAACTTGCTTGCTGCGTTGACACAGCATCATCTTCTGGATGCTGCACATGATTAATGGAACAGAAACATCCACCTGGCCACAGGCATTTATAATAAGCACACATCAGATTAATCGGCATAGTAGACCATTTGCCTTGAAAAGACTTACCTGGGTGTTAAGAAACAAACAAAAACAGCTTTCCTCGTCGATTTGGACGTTTCCACGACTCACTTCACGGTAGGTCACGAAGCTGTTTGTGCGTCAAAGTTAGCACAGGTTTTTTCATTAAGTCCCACACATCATAATCTGCGGCTGTGGCTGGTCTCCGGTTACCATCACAAATGTGTTTCCTTTATTAACATTAGTGTGTGGATCATAGGGTGTTCTCATTTACTGTTACAATTATACTGACTAGGTCATATGAATTTCATATGAGTTTCAATTGTATCCGACTCGATTAAGTTATGAACGTAATTGAAACGGGTAATGACTACTGACATCAGAGCTGTTTGAAGTGCTAGGCAAAATATATTCCGAGTAAATGAGCAAAATCCAAAACTGTTACATTTATACCGACTCTCCCGTACTTATGTAGGGTATCTGGCCTAAGACGCACGTTTGTCTGGGGTGTTGCTGCCTCGTAAAAAGGTTTCTTGACTTCTGGTGGCTATAACTTCTCTCAAGTTTCGTTTGTAGGCTACTTATCCAACATGCCGGGATAATAATTATAATAACAATAATAACATTAACAACAACAATAATAACCATAATAATGCATATTGCTGTTAAAAGGCTGTTTGACCAAATTAGATCATATTAAAATATAGCCTATAACCCAGTAACAGGCTTTCGAACCTTTGGGGAATATGCACAAAAAACTGATTTTTAAAGTTGCCTTTAAAGTTAATGTTTTGTCTTCGTTATGGTGATGTTTAATGTGTGTTAAGATATACAATGAATTATGTTTCTCGTGTGGTATTTAATTTGTGTGATGATGTCCAATTAATTATGTTTCTCCTGTCAAAATGTTTAATGCTTGCGACGTGCTGTAATTCCTATTAAATTTTAATCTATCGCATTACGGGACCAAAACCCTTACTTGCGTCATTGCGGGCTCAAAACCAAAAACATGTTTAGATAACACATCATAGGCTGTCTGTAAAAATCTGGGAAATATATACCTATTAGCGACAATGACAGTGTTGCTAATATTAACATATGCTAATCAAAACATAAATAACTGCAATAACGATATTAATCATTTGTATTAAACAGTAGATCTGGCCAACAAAGTGCTACTGTTTGCTGTACTGTTTACCTTATGTTCTCGCTTTGGTAAAGTGGAGTTCTCTTGTCCTTTTCAAATCTTTGAGTCCGATCTCCAGTTATGCCGGGAGGTTGGAGAGGCAAGAGGTGCTGCAATATGAGACTCCAGAAGATTTCCGAGAGATTCCTCTGTTTCCTTCCTCGACAGGTGCACTGAAGAAGTGGAAAACACGCTTCAGCGCGTGTGCGTGTTCGAGACAGAGGGGCGCGTTCTTTTTCCCTTTAACACTCAGATCGGCAGCTGATTGGCCAGATGTCAGGCCCCTGAAAGCAAGTTGTACGTCAACGAGTAGGCTAACGGTTTAAAAAAGAAATAATGATAAATTTAAATCTCAACGACAAATTGCAATTGCCTCAAACACCGAACCCGAAATATAATTTTGATCGACCGGATGAACTTAAACCTAATGCACTAAATGAGCCTCCAGCTGAGTCACAGTGCATGCCAAGGCTAGGAGCAGGGACGTTCCGACTGAGGCGTTTGCCTACAGGGGAAATCAGTACACGAAGGATATGAATATGTTCAGCATACAATGATTTTATGATTCATAATAATATAACAGCATATACATCTTTATATAAAATGTGTGTGTGGGAGGCAGTTGCGTGGGTGCTGGTGCTGCCTGCTCCAATGTACCCCGCCCCAGACGAATGGCTGAAGCTAAGCAGGTGCACTTGGATGGGTGACCAGAGGGCCAGTAGGGGTGATCCTCCCCTGATAAATTAAACCCCAATACGGGGACACGGTGCTGTAGGAGTCACCATCTCTCACATGACCTTAAGAGTAGGGTCTTCCCTGGTGTCCTGGCTAAATTCCCAATCATCTCCTGGCTCTCTCAATCATCCCCCAGTTTACTTGGCTTGAATTGATCATGGCAGCTGCAGTAGCCCATAGTCTTTGGGTAATACGGAAATGAGTCTTTGAGCTGTTCAAAGATCCTGTATTCAGACCTGCCAACCTTGGGAAAATATTTTGAGTACCACAATAGTCAGTGTAATGCTTAGTTCACATGCTTTCGCACCACTTCGCTTTGCACACGACAGTCTGCAAGAGACACAGACATACACACACACACACACACACACACACACACATAAGCCTTTCTTCATAATTCTAGTTTTGACTGTAGAAGTGATCAGGCAAAATTGTATAATTTGACCTGATTCTAAAATATCACTTGCACTGCACTGGGCTATATTATGATATACTTGCAAGTCAAAAGTTTGAGTACACCTGCTTAAAACCATTTTTTTCATGATTAATATTATATGATATGTGTGTTTATACAAGTATTTACAGAAACATATGTTGTAATGTAAAAAAAAAAAAAAACTTATTCTGCGATGTAAAACACTGTCAGTTATGAATAAAACCAAGTTTCTGTTCATGATTTCCATTTTTATTTAATAATTAAATAATTGAATCAGCTTATATAGGCACACATAGGGCTAATGAAAAAAAAGTATTCAATTGAAAAATGATCTAAGAATGTAGGCCTTTGTAGCTAGAGGTTTAGCTAAATTATTACATGAAGCTCCTTGGTGGCTAATGTCAAAATCATAGCCATTGCCCCTGATATTTCGCTCCAACTGTTGTAGTCTGTATTAGTATCTGCTTGCTGTTAGTGTTTATTTTATGTTTCTGTAAGTTTATTATTTTTCACATCCTCTGTCCCAGTATTTTCATTCTCCCAGTCACTTGTCTCCCCAGTGTCTGTGTTCCCTGAGCTGCTTCACTCCCCTGTATTTGCGTGATTTCACTATTCGGGTGGTTCCGGGTTTTCGTGGTTTCCCCCCTTCTTTCCAAGTCTCCTTTTACTTACTTCCTGCTTATATCTAGTTTTACTAATTTCTACTAATCCTTACTAATTTATAGATTGTAAAGTACTAACCTCATTAATATACTAACATGTTAATATTACTAATGGATTAACAAACACTAGTTTTGGGTTTTTGATAGTTTACATCACTATACTAATACATTAACCATTCTCCCCTTTTCCATGCTGCGCTGTAGCTCCGCCCCTTTTCTTTCTAGTCTGCCCTAACGCTGAGTTCTGCAATTGCCTGCACCTGTCTCTTGCTCTAACTGCACCTCTCTCTCTCTGCACGTGTTTTACCTGCTAAACCCAGGCCGTCTGTTATCATTGTTGTCTATGTGATTCCAGTCCGCGTTTTGTCAGTCCCCTGTCATTTAATTAGTTATCCTAATGTTCTTCACCTGGATGTTGTTTGTTACTCCGCTCTCACTCACGTAACCCCTCCTTGATTGTTACCTTCCCAGTGTATAAATGTCAGTCTTTTCCACCAGCTCCCTGTCAGAAAGTTGATTGTATTCACTGTGCCGATGTTTTGTAAGCCTTTGTTTATAGAGATTCCTGAGACGCCTTTTCCGTACGACTTCGAGTTTGCCTGCCCCTTTTGTTTGATTGCTTTCTGGTTTGACTTTCGCTTTGTTTTGACTTCTCTTTTGCCTGTTCCTTTGTACCTTCGCCTATCTGATCTCCTGGTTTTTGATTTTTTTGCCCGTTTACCACTTCTTTTGGAAACTTGATTTTGTACCGTCCTATCTCTGATTACCTGGCTTTGAACTTTGGACTGAATAAAGGCAATGTTTTTTGGATTTCCCTGGTCTGCGTTTGGGTCCTTGCACAGAACATTACACCAACAGTGTGCCCGATTCAAAGTTAGAACAGGAAGCCTCCGTGGCGTTTGAGTTACTGCAGCTAAATAATTCCATCAGTTATTCACACCGTAGCCGTCTCGTTACGAGGCTAAATCGTATGCGAGCTGCTGCTACTACTACGGCTAATTATATACACACATTTATCTCATTAGGATATACCCCTTGCAATGCATCATCACGTAAAGTTACCGAACATGTTTTAACGTTTTATACGTTAACATTACGGTCACATTTTTGTGCTTGATTATTATTCTCCCAATTCTCATTTTACCTCAGCAATGCAGCGTTACGCCTCGGTGGATAATAAAGTACCAGTGGATGTTGAGTGGGTCGGGGAGGGGTTACAGAACCACAAGCACAAGGTCGGATCTGGTCCAATCCGAGGGATGTAGTTTAAATACCAAATAAATATACGGTATTGTTTTGTATTGATTAATTGTTTTCCGTAATTAAATTAGAATAATATCTATATATGTATATATATATATATTTGCGTAGTTTGAGTTAGCATTTCGTACATGCGTATTTTGATCAAGAATTGCGTGGTTGGTACACAAAATGCGTGCAGGTTGGCAGGTCTGTGTATTATGTCCACAGTGGGAATGCTTGATTTTACATGATATTTTAAGAGTAATATTTCTCTGAATAAATAATTGCTGATGGAAACCGCTTTTCAGTTGTCTCTTCCTGTCATTTGGACCACTAAATGCACAAATATAATGCATTCAGCCTGTTTCCATCATGTGAGCTGGTCATTTGTTTACATATTTCACAGGCTAAAGGTGATTCTTCATTACTGCCCTCAGGTTGTTCAGCTGACCCTTGAATGCTGTGTGCTTTGTTCCTGGAGTGACCTGGACCCGGTCGAAGCAGAACCTGCTGAATGCTCAGTTCTCCAGGTGATGAGATGGGTCTCTAAGTCATTGACGTTAAACAAACAGTAAAAAAATGTAGTCCATAAACCTAATTGGAAGGCGGGACGCTCAATGAGAAAAAGACAGAAAACAACTTATTTACTGCATTACGTGGAGGCTCTATGCTGATGGAAATGGATTGGCTGCTCATTATTTACTTTTCACTTAATTACTTAAAGAGGATCGCCACTGTATAGTTTTCATTTGGGTGTGCTTGCATGTGTTTGCATCATCACTGGTGATGGCACCCGCTGCCTGACATTCTATGGGTTCCTATATTCTGCCATCAAGGAAGGCTTTGTGCTTCCATGGTCATTTCAGCACCAACGTGACTCTGAGGCATCAGTCACCACTGTTTCTGAGGATATACAGTGCCCTCCAAAAGTATGAGAACAGTGCAGTGAAATTTGTTATTTTTGCTATATATGCATTTGGATTTGATCAAACTTTGACAAAAATACAGACAATCTACTTTTATTTCATGGTATTTACATGCATATATGTTTTACCATTTTATAGTAAGAGATGTTGTGTTTAGTTCCCCCATTTGCAGCAGTGCAGAAGCTAATGGAACTTCAAAGTAAATCAAGCAATCAAGTCTGATATTTGGTTGCATAGACCTTAAACCCAATAATACCATTAAGTCTACCTCCCACTGATATCACTAATCGTTTGATATTTTCTTTGGAAATGCCTTTCCAGGCCATTCATCTTTGTTTTGGGGGTCTCCTCTTCAGTGAGTGAAATGAATGCCTCCATATTTCACAGGTTTAGGTGGGGTGGGGGGGGTGGGGGGGGGGGGGCTGTTCTTTCCTTTCTCCACAATTTTGGCTTTCCATTGTTATTGGTAGTGGTTTAGTTTCATCTTGCCTATCCATTAAACTTCGTTTGTTCCAAGTCTTCTGGATGGTCTGAATTTCCTGGCAAAACCTTTAGATTCTTGCTGCTGATGTGAGGTTTGCCTCAGTGATTCTGCTCTCAAAGTCTTCTGCATATGGTGGCTTGCGGTATTTTCACCCCTGTCCTATGGAGACTGCTGGTGATGTCACTGACTGTTGTTTTGGGGTTTTTCTTCACAGCTCTTAGGATATGTCTGTCATCAGCTGCAGTTGTCTTCCTTGGCTGACCTGTATGGTAATCTTGACAGATGAAAACTAAAGCTAAACCTTATATTCATCTGTCATATTCAGTCTCATATTCATCTTTTGATATTAAACCCAAATGGCTATACAGCAAAAAAAAAAATTTTCACTCTACTGTTTCTATACTTTCAGGGGGCACTGTATATCAGAGGTGGGTAGTAACGCGTTATATTTACTCCGTTACATTTACTTAAGTAACTTTTTGAATAAATTGTACTTGTAAGAGTAGTTTTGATGCAACATACTTTTCACTTTTACTCGAGTATATTTGTGAAGAAAAAATGTTACTTTTACTCCGTTATATTCGGCTACATTCCGCTCGTTACTTTTATTTTTTACCCATTTTTTATTCAACGCACGTTCTGTTTGTTTCATTCTCTCCGAGAGACTTCAGCCAAAGAGGCTGACCGGTCTTTGCTTTGGCTCTGTCATAGCCCCACATGACTCCGTTTCACCAATCAAACGTAGCCAGTCACAGCACACAGAAGGATGAGTGGGCGACAACAATAGCTGAAACAACGGCGGGTGATTCGTAGGAGGCAGAACACCCCTGGCCTCAGGTTCAAACTACGTTTTACTTACAGACTACCAAAGACAGTAGTTACATTATGCGCTGCCTTCTTTGTCTGCCTAGAAATGTGGACATTTTAGCCTACAAGAACTCAACTTCGAACTTGAGAAAATATGTGGCGGTAAGTTGTAGGTTAGTTTTGGCTGTGGATAGCTAACTATTTGACTGAGTGGTCATTTATTGTCTTGGACAATCCGTTTGTGAAATATACGGGAATTTGTGATGCCTTGGTATCTTCAAAAATAGCTGTGCCTAATACCACACGCGTTGTTTACGGCGTTGTCGCCCTTTTTAGTACAGTCTGGCTTGATTGACAATTCATTTATTCAGTAGGTGGGAGTATAAGCTTTCTAACGATATATAGCATGTCTAATTTTGCTTTTGGGATAGCTTTTTTTAGGTCAGCGTAACCGAAATTTTTCTTATCATCGCATTGACTTATGCATTTACTCTGTGGTAGAGTAAAAGACGCAGCACGGAACCTGGTCAAGGATTATTCGTAATTTCTTGGGAAATACTATTATTATTGAGGACTTCTGGGCATAGCTAAGCCGTATGTTTGCTGATAGACCTAGATGACATCGTTTTCTGGAGCAAAACAGAAGCGGATTGAACTGTACTGTTGATTTACGGTCTCTGTCTCCATCTACTGAACACAGATAAGATTTCATCATTGCTATGTAAGTAGGCTATTATTGCTCAAAATACTTCGGTTATATACGTTATTTTTTGAAATTGAGTGTGTTTAAATAGGTTACTGGTATTAATGTGGATATTTCACACTGTAATGTAAGCATTAGTTAGTAGTGTAATAGTTTTTGTAAAGCATGCTACAGTCATGACGTGCGCGCTGGAACATTGCATAGCATACGTAACGTTTGTTTACGATAAACCGGAAGTTCTGCACATATTCCGCGCAAGGCATCACGGGACTTTGGAATATCGTGGAGAAGTGCATCATAAGGTACAATAATGGTGCTACAAAGCATTATGTTTCCCACATATAAAGTTTCTGTTTGAATTTGAGCAGGCTCATCTTTGTTGTGATGATGAGTCTATTTTAATGGATAAATCCCTGTAGCCTCATTGATATTTTTTCTGTCAACGGAGGGTTCACCCCAACAAACTGAGGGGGTATACAGACTTAATAGAGTCCAACAGAAAGCGAAAATCCTCCTCTTCTGACGAACCTCCTGTGTATTGTTTTATTTAAAGGGATATGATTTAGGCCATATTTGAATTTGCACATGGCTATTTTATATTTTGTTTATTTCTATTGGACAAGCATTTGCAATTTTATATTTTGGACATTTAGATTTTTACGGTCATCTTGCTCTTCTTATTTCAACATTAAATCAGATTATATGAAGTAACTCAGTACTTGAGTAGTCTTTTCACAAGATACTTTCTTACTCTTACTCAAGTAATTATTTGGATGACTACTTTTACTTCTACTTGAGTCATCATTATTTTAAAGTAACAATACTTTTACTTGAGTACAGGTTTTAGCTACTCTACCCACCTCTGCTGTATATACAGTGGGCTCCAGAATTGTTGGCACTCTTAATAAAAATGAAGAAAAAAGGCTGCATATACACAGACAATAATTTATATATGTTATGTTCAAACATATGGGAAAACGATATACTTTTATTTCAATACATTTACTCTCATGCTTCAATGTTTTTTTTATTAAGTAATCTAATTTTTTCTGATAACCATAGGTACCATAATTATTGGCACCCCTAACAACTATTGTACGTAAAATCAAACAAATTTAAATTGGCAATACTATTTTACTTAATTTAGTTCATCTCAGTCTAAAGGAACTATATTGCGTCATTCCATCACTTCCAGTTTCACTACAGAGTAAAAATTAGGTAACAAGCATACAAAAATCCCTTTGTCATCCATCAGCATGGGAAAAGCCAAATAACTGTCAATTCAGAAGAGACCGATGGTAATTTACCATCACAAGTTTGGTAATGAATACAAAAAAGACATACACGGTTAAACATACGACTTAGCACTGTAAGGGCAAAAATAAAAAGGTGTAAAACACATGGAATGGTTGCAAATTTGCCAGGAAGAGGAAGCAAGTGCATGATGTCCCCACGGACAGTGAGGAAGATGGTGAGGGAGGCCATTAATAACCCAAGAATCACTGTTTAAGAATTGCAGAGATTAGTTTGTTTCTTGCGGTCAACAAGTCTAAAAAAAAACATAAAATGGCACCTCCATACCAACTAACTCTTTGGAAGGATGGCACGAAGACAGCCCTTACTGAGCACAATAAACAAAACCAAGAATCTGGAGCTTGCCAAACCTCATAGGAAGAAAGGGCTATTGGGGACGGAGTGTAGCACAGTGGGTAAGGAACTGGACTCGTAACCGAAAGGTCGCAGGTTCGATTCCCGGGTAGGACACTGCCGTTGTACCCTTGAGCAAGGTACTTAACCGAAATTGCTGCAGTATATATCCAGCTGTATAAATGGATACAATGTAAAATGCTATGTAAAAGTTGTGTAAGTCGCTCTGGATAAGAGCGTCTGCTAAATGCCTGTAATGTAATGTAATATTGTCAGATGAGACCAAAATTGAACGTTTTGGTCATACACATCAACAACATGTTTGGTGGCAAAAGAGGAATGCATACAGGAGAAGAACCTCATACCTACGGTCAAATATGGAGGTGGGCCATTGATATTTTGGAGATGTTTTGCTGGCAGTGGCCCCGGGGCACTATTTTAGATCAACAGAGCTGATTAGTAGCATACATTGCATGGCAGCCTTTCATCGTTGGTGTGTGAGTGTGAGTCCGTGAATGGGTGAATGAGAGGCATCAATTGTAAAGCGCTTTGGATAAAATGCAGTCCATTTACCATTTACCATTTATTCAGTAATCTTGCTCTGTGATACAGGTTTTTACTTGGTGCAGTTATCCAGCTAATTCAGTAATCTTGCTTTGTGATACAGGTCTTTACTCGGTGCAGTTATCCAGCTAATTCAGTAATCTTGCTTTGTGATACAGGTCTTTACTTGGTGCAGTTATCCAGCTAATTCAGTAATCTTGCTTCATGATACAGGTCTTTAATTGGTGCAGTTATCCAGCTAACTCAGTAATCCTGCTTCGTGATACAGGTCTTTAATTGGTGCAGTTATCCAGCTAACTCAGTAATCCTGCTTCGTGATACAGGTCTTTACTCGATGCAGTTATCCAGTTTATTCAGTAATCCTGCTTTGTGATACAGATCTTTACTTGGTGCAGTTATCCAGTGTATTCAGTAATCTTGCTTTGTGATACAGATCTTTACGTGGTGCAGTTATCCAGCTAATTCAGTAATCCTGCTTCATGATACAGGCCTGGGGCTAGCCACAAACTCTACTGTTTTCTGTTGCTACTCAGCACCTATTTAATTAATTAACACAGCAGATTACACAGCTACATTCACTGCAGCGTTGTTTAAATTGTTAAACTGGGTGGCAGTGTACTGTGATGGAAACTGGCCTTCTAACCTAAAAAGGTTACAGGTTCAATCCCTATGTAGGACACTGCCGTTTTTACCCTTGAGCAAGGTGCGTAACCATTGCTTCAGTATATGTTCAAATGTATAATGTATAATGATTATTTATAAATGGATGCATTGTAAATGCTATGTAAAAAGTTGTGTGTGTCACTGTGGATAAATGGCTGTGATGTAATGAAACATAAAGCAGCCTAACCTGCAGATTGTCCAGAACCCTGGCTCACTAATATGAGAGACACAACAGCTCCCTGAAGCACGGAGAAATGGCCAGTTTTGTTACCACAGACATGGCCTTTGTACCGTCTGACAGGTACAGACCCATATCACGGCTTCACGTAGGCTGTGAAAAAGAATCTGTTACCTGGCAAAATGGTCAGACCTGCCCATCATTTGTAATAGTGTTTACTGGCCCACCACGACTGGCTGTGTCACGGTGTAATAAATGGGAAAGTGCCCTCAGTAACAGGCACTGTTTTTCCCCACGACACTGCAGCCCTTCTTCAGTTTCTCTGCCTACATTATAGGCTGTGTGTAGGACAGTGGAACGATCAGAAATAGGTAGAACTAAGAAACCTAGACTGAGGAATTGATGGCCATTGGTAATTAGCTTGACTGGTCTCAATTATGCTATCTGGCAAAAAAAAAAAAAAACATGAATCATGTAGAAATGTTCAATTAATTAGTGAATTTTGTCTTTCTTTTGATGCTTAAAAATAGGTGCAGATTTCATGTGCAATACTAGAAGACTAGAAGTGTTTTTTACTGTGTAGTGTAGTACCATACTAAAGTATGTTTTTACCATGTGAGTGTATTACCAGACTAAAGTGCATTTTTACTGTGGGAGTGTAGTACCACAATACTAAAGTGTGTTTTACCATGTGAGTGTACTACCTAAATACTAAAGCGTGTTTTTACCATGTGAGTGTAGTACCAGACTAAAGTGTGTTTTTACTGTGTGAGTGTAGTACCTGAATAAAGTGTGTTTTTACCATGTGAGTGTAGTACCAGACTAAAGTGTGTTTTTACCATGTGAGTGTAGTAGCAGGCTAAAGTGTGTTTTTACTGTGTGAGTGTAGTACGAGGAGACTAAAGTGTGTTTTTACTGTGTGAGTGTAGTACGAGCAGACTAAAGTGTGTTTTTACTGTGTGAGTGTAATACGAGGAGACTGAAGTGTGTTTACCATGTGAGTGTAGTACCCAAATACTAAAGTGTGTTTTTACTATGTGAGTGCAGTACCCAAATACTAAAGTGTGTTTTTCCCATATGAGTGTAGTACCAGTCTAAAGTGTGTTTTTACTGTGTGAGTATAGTACCAGACTAAAGTGTGTTTTTACCATGTGAGTGTAGTACCCAAATACTAAAGTGTGTTTTTACCATATGAGTGTAGTACCAGACTAAAATGTGTTTTTACTGTGTGAGTATAGTACCAGACTAAAGTGTGTTTTTACCATGTGAGTGTAGTACCCAAATACTAAAGTGTGTTTTTACCATATGAGTGTAGTACCAGACTAAAATGTGTTTTTACTGTGTGAGTATAGTACCAGACTAAAGTGTGTTTTTACCATGTGAGTATAGTACAAAAATACTAAAGTGTGTTTTACCATGTGAGTGTACTACCTAAATACTAAAGCGTGTTTTTACCATGTGAGTGTAGTACCAGACTAAAGTGTGTTTTTACTGTGTGAGTGTAGTACCTGAATAAAGTGTGTTTTTACCATGTGAGTGTAGTACCAGACTAAAGTGTGTTTTTACCATGTGAGTGTAGTAGCAGGCTAAAGTGTGTTTTTACTGTGTGAGTGTAGTACGAGGAGACTGAAGTGTGTTTTTACCATGTGAGTGTAGTACCAAAATACTAAAGTGTGTTTTTACCATGTGAGTGTAGTACCCAAATACTAAAGTGTGTTTTTACCATATGAGTGTAGTACCAGTCTAAAGTGTGTTCTTACTGTGTGAGTGTAATACGAGGAGACTGAAGTGTGTTTACCATGTGAGTGTAGTACCCAAATACTAAAGTGTGTTTTTACCATGTGAGTGTAGTACCCAAATACTAAAGTGTGTTTTTACCATATGAGTGTAGTACCAGACTAAAATGTGTTTTTACTGTGTGAGTATAGTACCAGACTAAAGTGTGTTTTTACCATGTGAGTGTAGTACGAGGAGACTTAATGACTGGCCATGTCATTCATATGATCTGAATCCAACTGAATATGTGTTTCATATAATGAAGAGAAAACATAAAGCAACTAGCCCCTGAAACAAGCAGGAGCTGAAGCTGGCTGCAGTACAGGCCTGGCAGAGCATCACCAGAGAAGACACTCAGCACCTGGTGATGTCTATGAGTCACAGACTTCAACCAGACATGCAAAGGATATGCAACAAAGTACTAAACATGTCTATTTTCATTTACATAACATCAACATCATGTCCCAAAAATTATGGTACCCTGGTAAATGGGGGTGGGGGTGGGAGCTATGTATAAAAAGTGCTGTAATCTCTACATGAAGCTAAAAATGTATATCTGTAAAAGCTGAGAATATGCAATTTAACCACATGTGAATTGTTTGATTTCAAATCTGAAATTGTGGAGTACAGAACCAAATCAAGAAAAAACATCTTTGTCCCAATCGTCATGGAGCTCATTATATATACTGTTATACCTCACATGTCATATCCTCCTGAGTACTGGAAGAAAAAAAATGTATTCCAATTTTTTTTGCAAAAAAAGACTAAGCATTTTACCATGAAAATATATAAATATTTTAATTATTTTTATTGAACATCCCTTGGAGTATAGGTTTCAGCATAGTAAAATATATGGTTCTTGAGATTAAGACCGGAAACTCATGTCACCAATTGGGGACAAAAATGAATTGGCGGGTCTTAAGAGGAGACACTTGTAGGATAACTGTCACATCCCAGGTGACAGCCCTTGAAGGGAGAGAATTACTTGACACAGGGATCTTGGCAATTCCAGTTTTTACAGGCGTTGTTAATTTTCCGATAGACAGAGTGACAAATGGACAAGCAAATAAATGAAAATTTTCACCTTGTTCCCTCAGAGGTTCTGGGCACATATAATAAACTAAATTAATAAAGACAGATCAAAGACAGACAAAGCTTTTCAACCTTTCCCTCAGCGTTTCAGCTCTTCAGCATTCCAGCTCTTCAGTGTTCCAGCTCTTCAGCGTTCCAGCTCTTCAGTGTTCCAGCTCCTTAGTGTTCCAACTCCTCAACATTCCAGCTCTTCAGTGTTCCAGCTCTTCAGCATTCCAGCTCTTCAGCGTTCCAGCTCTTCAGTGTTCCAGCTCCTCAGCATTCCAGCTCTTCAGCATTCCAACTCCTCAGTGTTCCAGCTCTTCAGCATTCCAGCTATTCAGTGTTCCAGCTCTTCAAGCGTTCCAGCTCTTCAGTGTTCCAGCTCCTCAGCGTTCCAGCTCTTCAGCATTCCAGCTCCTCAGTGTTCCAGCTCTTCAGCATTCCAGCTTCTCAGTGTTCCAGCTCTTCAGCTTTCTAGCTCCTCAACATTCCAGCTCTTCAGCTTTCCAGCCCTTCAGTGTTCTAGCTCCTCAACATTCCAGCTCTTCAGCTTTCCAGCTCTTCAGTGTTCTAGCTCTTCAGCATTCCAGTTCCCCAGTGTTCCAGCTCTTCAGTGTTCCAGTTCCCCAGTGTTCCAGCTCTTCAGTGTTCCAGCTCCTCAACATTCCAGCTCCCCAGTGTTCCAGCTCCTCAGCTTTCCAGCTCCTCAACATTCCAGCTCTTCAGCGTTCCAGCTCCTCAACATTCCAGCTCTTCAGTGTTCCAGGAAGTCCTTTCTCACTCCATCAGCGCATTTACATTATTCACCACCACATCCCCACCATATTCCATAACACTAGTTTACACAGCTGGATATTCAACCAGGATGCTTAAGTTCCCTTGAATAGCTTTATTAAAAAAAACCTCAATCTTCACATAAAAAACCAAAGCAGCTCCTTAATCATTATCCTTACACCACACTTGAAAAAGTGTTTAGTGTTTACTGGAAAGACACTGAAGAGAAAAGCCAGAACTGAGAAAGGCAGGCTAGATTCTGACATAAGCATGTCTCCCCGGCATAAGCGCTTATGTCTGCTTTATGAATAATAAAATGACAATAATGAGGTAGGCGACTTTGTTTCTGCTCCATCAGTTGAGGCAGGACTAGGAACCACAGATTTCCATTATGGCTCCCACACATTCAAAGGCCCCACAATTAGAGTCAGAGAGAGATAGAGGGCCATTAACAGATCTCATTCAATGCACTTTGCCTGGTATGCTGTCCAGGTTGTCTGAAGCTTTTATTCACTGTTAATGAGGTGGAGAGAGACAGAGGATCACGCAAGAGCTGGTCTGCACTACAGAGATGGAGGTCTGTTACAGTGACAAGACGGGTCTAATAATACAACTGGGACGGTCAAATTGGGATGAAATTTTTAAAATACAGAATGAACAGAATGACATTTTTAAAAAGAGAGGAATAAACCAAATGCAGGTACATGCCATGACCTCAAGTTTTAGTAAAAACAGTACTAATGTATTAAAGTGGCAATCTTTCATTTTTCATATTAAAAAATGCCATATGTGCTACTTTTCATGCTGTAGCAATATTGATTCAATCTTGTTGGTGTTCTGAAATTTCTTCTCCATATGCTATTTTCACTGGTGGTGTTGGGGGTGACTGTCCCCCAAAGTACTCAAATGTGCTGACGCACGCACAGGAACTTGCATGCCGAATGCGAAAGAGCAAGCGTCTAAAATCCAGTAAGTGTCTTTAAAATAAGGTTTGATATGTTGTTAGCGTGTGAGACAACACTGTCAGTTGTCTCTTGGCAGTCTTCTTTCTCGAAAATATGCTACCACTGGAATATGTTAAGAAAAATGAGTACTTGATGCGCTCCTCATAATAGTTTCATTTTGAATGACACTCAAATGTGAAAACTAACTTTTGTGATCACCAGTGGACAGCCACTTTAAAGGGAACTCTGCCTGTTAAGACTTGCCAGCAATAATATGGTGTAAATGCCAGTTATATAAATATGTTATTAAAACCACATGAAAGATTTTAGTTATTTAAATTATTTTTTTAATCCTTCAATTCGTAGGTCGCCATTTTTAATACCGCCGCAATGCACTCTGGGTAGTGATGTCACATCACATGTGATGTCTGGGTAGTGATGAGAGTAGGGCATGAAACTAGAAGTATCTGTGTGGCGACTGCTCGCCTATGCCAACACAGATGGAAAAGTTGCCTGTTGTAAAGATCTGCGCTTTCTAGCAGCAGCTGTTCAGAGTTACTTTACCATATAGGTCAAACTATCATTTTTGGTGAAACTGAAACGTGTCATCATCCTCAGTAATTTAATTGACGTAACGTTATTGTACATATACGATGTGGATCAATAATAATGTTATGATATCAGCTTAAGCCGGTGATAATACTTCCTTTAAATGCTTAGACTAATCCTTAAATGATAATACGTGCTGATACACTGAGATGTTTACTGAATCCACCCTATTCACAGATATCCCACGTATCACATCACACAAATTCTGTGGCATTGTTTTTATATTTTTTTCCACCGTTAATGACCACAACTGCTGGACAAAACAACTGAGTTAACCTGCAGTGCAACCATTTAACCTCATTTACCCAAAGTGCATTGCGCATCTAAAATAATGGTGACCTCCATAGGTCAAAATTTCCATTAAAGACTGGGGTGTTTCATTAAAAATGAAAATCTTTTGGGTGGTTTATACAACATATTTTCATAGTTAAGGGTATTTACAACATATTAAGCCATACAAATCTTAACAGACAGGGTTCCCTTAAACTAAGGCTCGATAGGAGGTTCTGGAATGAACATAACATAACATAGCATAACATAACATAACGATGAAAACAGGCCATTCAGTCCAACAATTATTGCCATACAGAGCTTGTGTGTGTTTTTGAATGCACACATTATTTCCATACAGAGCTTGTGTGTGTTTTTGAACGCACACATTATTGCCATACAGAGCTTGTGTGTGTTTTTGAATGCACACATTATTGCCATACAGAGCTTGTGTGTGTTTTTGAATGCACACATTATTGCCATACAGAGCTTGTGTGTGTTTTTGAATGCACACATTATTGCCATACAGAGCTTGTGTGTGTTTTTGAATGCACACATTATTGCCATACAGAGCTTGTGTGTGTTTTGAATGCACACATTATTGCCATGTAGAGCCTGTGTGTTTATGTGTGCATTTTTGAATGCACACATTATTGCCATGTAGAGCCTGTGTGTGTGTGCTATGTGCTCCTAGTTCTTTCTTCTATATAATTTAATTTTGCTGTAATGCTCTTACTGTCATGATGAGTGTGCTTTGCGTTGTGTGTACGTTGCTTTTCCCTCACAGGCTGCAGCGTTGGCTGGCTGGCTGGCTTCTCCCGGGTGCGTGCACAGGCGATGTCTGTGCACTGTTCGGTTGTGCCTGTAAACCTCACACGCACTATATACCATAGCGAGTCCAGGCAGCCACTCCCTCTCTGATCCTTTCAGTCAGTCAGGGTAGGTCAGCAACGGGCTGGAAGACTCCCCTCCCCCTTTTCTCCCCTTTTGTTTTGACTCTCTCTCTGTCCCGTTCTCGTTGTGAGTGAGGTCAAAATAACTACCCGATGAACTTCTAGACAACTCAGACCGGTTCTGGTCTGAGAGAGACAGGTCTCTTCTGCTAGCTCTACCGTGTATTTGTATGTTTTCTGGTTGTACCATGTCTTAATATACTGACCTACTTTTTGTGCAAAAGTACGCTGTTGTGTTTTTAAACTTATTCGGCCATGGTGCTGGCTGCCAGTTATTGCAGCTAAGGGTCTTGAGCAGTAACTGTGTGTATGGGTGTGTGTGTGTGTTTGTGTATGTGTGTGGGTGTGTTTGAATGCACATACTACTGCATTACAGAGACCATTCGTTGTGTACAGCAATCAGATTTCTCACCCTGGGGTCACTTCCCTAACACATGGGTCCAGAAACCGACACATGTGAACTATAAAAGTGATCCCACTTAGAAAATGAAGCTGGAAATTCAGTCACATGTGGAATTTCACATGATTCTATGTCACGTTTTGTTTTTGCAAGTCGGGGACACTGTGCTGCTGGAGATGCCATTTGGGGCAAGTTTATGTGCACATTTAAACATCAGCTTTTAAGAAGGAGAATTTGATAAAACTGTCAAAGCTGTTACAAGTACTCTATACATAAGTATTATAGTATAACTTACTATAATTTCTCAGTTGTGCAATGATGCCATGTAATTGATTTCTTGTCCATTATTTCCGAAGCTTGTTTGTATAGTGACAGGATGGGTGTACTAGTTCAGTAGAAGACCTGCCTCCATACTGTCACACAACATGATAAATGTGAAAAAAACACACATATACTTCTGGCCAGCCTTATGTGGTATTGTATGTAATGTCTTGTCATCCTAAAGCAATTTGCATTTGTTATACTCAATAGTCTTACTCAGCTTTTTTATGTCTAAGGATCCAGAATGACACTGAGAAATTTAAAATCAAACTTTGAATCAGCCCATTTTGTCTTGAGGTCAATCCTGGGCTCTCTGTGTACTGCTGTGGTGGTGATTCTTCCTACAATAGTGCACCATATAACCATGCAATGCCTGCCATCGCATTGGGGGATGTATAATCATTATGGCTGGCTGTTTGTCACAGAAGTTGCAGGGGCCTCATTTATAAAAATGTTCTTAGATTTATACTTGAACTTAGTCTTAAGATAATTTCCGATGGTGTGCTTACGTTCGATTCATAAAAGATACTGAGCATCAAATACATTGCTTACGCAGGTTCTAAGAAGCCCATATATAACTTACACACCTGTGATCTATAGATCTCAAATGAACTTAAAATCGACGGCACGTGAACGTGCCTTACAATCATCGATTTCCCCTTATGTTATTGTGAAACACCAGACCCAAGTGAAGCGAACCGCAACGCACAAACAATCTTCTTCTTCTTTCGGCTGTTCCCGTTAGGGGTCGCCATAGTGGATCATCCGTTTCCATCTCTTCCTGTCCTCTGCATCTTCCTCTGTCGCACCAACCACCTGCATGTCCTCCCTCACCATGTCCATGAACCTCCTCTTTGGCCTTCCTCTGTTCCTCCTGCCTGGCAGCTCCATTTCCAGCATCCTTCTCCCAATATACCCAGCAACTCTCCTCCGCACATGTCCAAACCATCTCAATCTCGCCTCTCTCACTTTGTCTCCAAACCGTCTAACCTGAGCTGTCCCTCTAATATACTCATTCCTAATCCTGTCCAACCTCGTCACTCCCAACGAAAATCTTAGCGTCTTCAACTCTGCCACCTCCAGCTCTGTCTCCTGTCTTTTCGTCAGTGCCACCGTCTCCAAACCATACAACATAGCTGGTCTCACTACCCTCTTGTAGACCTTCCCTTTCACTCTTGCTGGTACCCTTCTGTCGCAGATCACTCCTGACACTCTTCTCCACCCGCTCCACCCTGCCTGCACTCTCTTCTTCACCTCTCTTCCGCACTCCCCGTTACTTTGAACAGTTGACCCCAAGTATTTAAACTCATCCACCTTCGCCACCTCTACTCCTTGCATCCTCACCATTCCGCTGTCCTCCATCTCATTCACACACATGTATTCCGTCTTACTCCTACTGACTTTCATTCCCCTTCTCTCCAGTGCATACCTCCACCTCTCCAGGCTCACCTCAACCTGCTCCCTACTTTCACCACAGATCACAATGTCATCCGCGAACATCATAGTCCACGGAGACTCCTGCCTGATCTCGTCCGTCAACATGTCCATCACCATTGCAAATAAGAAAGGGCTCAGAGCTGATCTTTGATGTAATCCCACCTCTACCTTGAACCCATCCGTCACTCCTACCGCACACCTCACCGCTGTCACACTTCCCTCATACATACATTACATACGTTACATACATTTTCGCAAAATCCACCACCATCTGTCCTTCCACATTCCTCTCCTTGACACCGTACCTACCCATCACCTCCTCATCGCCTCTGTTCCCTTCACCAACATGCCCATTGAAGTCCGCTCCAATCACCACTCTCTCCTCCTATACTCTTCCTTCAGGATTACTCCTACCCCATTTCTCCTCCCATCCACACCGTGGTAAAACAGTTTGAACCCACCTCCGATGCTTCTGGTCTTACTCCCCTTCCACCTAGTCTCTTGCACACACAGTATATCTACCTTCCTTCACTCCATCATATCAGTCAGCTCCCTCCCTTTACCAGTCATAATGCCAACATTCAATGTTCCGACTCTCACCTCCACACTCCTACCCTTCCCCCTCTCCCGCTGCCTCCGGACATGCCTTCCTCCTCTCCTTCTCCTTCGCCCAACAGTAGCATAGTTTCCACCGGCACCCTGCTGACCACCAGTACCGGTGGCGGCCATTGGTAACCCGGGCCTCGACCGATCCGGTATGGAAGTCTGATTTATGATCCGCATATTTGATTTGGCATGGGTTTTACGCTGGATGCCCTTCCTGACGCAACCCTCCCCATTTATCCGGGCTTGGGACTGGCACCAAGGATGCACTGGCATGCACATCCCCAGTGGCTGGGCTCAAACATCAATAAATACATTTGTTAAAATACCACCTGTGTGTTTATTTAACCCGTGTACTAATATATGCAAATCTGTGCATCAATTAACCATTTTCGTCAGGTAATAATATTTACTATTAACTAGAGATCTGGTAACGGCGACGCGTCGTTACAATAATGCTAACACAAATGAGGGTTTAGTCAGGAATAACCATGGACCAAAAGAGAAAAGCAAACTTTTTGGAAGACGAGATCACGGCGATGGTAGAGGAGATTGAAGACAGTCAACACGTATTATTCGGTGGACTAAATAGTGGGTTGACAAACTATTAGTTCCTCATACTTTTAATTGATAATTCCTATTAAATTGTTCATAAAGCTAATGCAAAATTCACCACAGGCTTGGACGCATATGCGTCCCAAACTGCAATACCCATACATAACCAGTACGAAAATCACCTGCGTCAAGTCTAGGCTTTGCGTAGAGATATCCACATCAAAGTGAGGGCAGTTCCTTTTTAGTGATTTTTCGGCAGTTTTGAATGGTAGCTGCCAGCCTTAAAGTCGGACTGAAATTTGAAATACTGTATCAATATTTCTATTCTATACCATTGCAAAATTGTTTTTAAATGGTTTTTAAATGGTTTTCTTTAATGATAAACATTTATACTTTTGGACATATCACAAAAATGTTACTATGGAGGTCAGATACTGCGTGGGCGGGGTCGAGGGCGTACTCTTTGCATTTTGAGTGACAGCTTGTGGCCGTCTTGGTTCCGTTTGACAACCCACGTCACGGGTGGCGGTCTGGCAAGCGGCATCACTTCGTTTACCAATTAATTGCAAAGTTATTTAAAAAATATGTTTTAAAATGACAGAAAAGTAGACAGCTGAAGTCAGCATTCCCTCCCAGTAGGCTAGTACAATGGACTCGGGCAAACTCAAATTATGATGGCGGGAAAAAAATGAAAGTGCGGATGGTGGGAAAATGTTGCCTGACAGTCATCAAGATGAAATAATAAATAGGGAGACAGGCTACATTTCAGTAGATAGGTAAAGCTAAATGAGTTGTCATATTGCACAAAGACAACAAATCTCCGTAGCTAGCTAGATAAATAATATTTGGCCTTCATGAATTGTTGCTTTTATTTCGTGTGATAAATATGTTGATGCTAAGATTGCTTTTCAGCTAAGCCAGTTAACGTTAGTGAATGTAGCTGTTAGCTATCCTCCTTGTAAGCCAAGCGAAGGTAATTCATACACTCAAAAATTATACATCCAAAATATAATAATATAAGAAACCTACTTTGTGGTTATCCTCCGTACTGCTCCGTACTGTGCTTGATCGAATTGTGGGGACTGCTCCAGTGTTCAGTCGCAGTTCTTTGCAAAATCCACTCTGTTTTTGTGCCCAATTCAAAAAGTTGTCTGGTTTAAAATGCAGACTGCAGACTCGTGTTATTTGACACTAATGAACCTGATAAAAATTCTACCCACTTGTTTTTTACATTTGTGTCCTTCGGGATTGCATGTAGTGAGTTACTATTTGTGCATCCTTCAACACAACAGTGCCGCTTGCAAGGTGCCATGTTTGCCAGACTTGACAGTGGCAAATGCAGCCTAGCCCTCAATGTCAATCAGATGCCAATGAGGCCTTTTTAATTTTTCTAAACACTCTCTTGTCTCTTTTTTTCAGTTTTCCGTAGTTTTTTTTCAATTGGCGTTAATACTCAGTGACTACAGTAAGAATGATTTTTCTGCCTCAATAATGATAGCATGATTATATGTTTTTTTTAATGGGGCTTGCAATCCCCAACATTACATTGAATCCATTTAGCAGATGCTACCCACTGGGTTGAAGTGCACCATTTCTTTTATATGCCACGACATGATTGTTACTATGGTAATGTGTATGGTCAGTATTTGGCATTTACTCTGTTTTTAAAATGTCACTGTGTGCATTTCCTGTGTTTGTCTGATGAGGGTCATATTAGGTCTGTCTTTTGCTCTCATGATGCTATATGCAACCTGCTGTTGCATTTCCTGTGACAACTATGCCTCACCAAGACCACCGCAGGGCATCTCCATCACAACCAGCACGAGCAGCTCCGCCTCCTTCTCTACACCTCACCAGGGCCACTGCAGGGCATCTCCATGTGGGCCACAGTGGCTAAAAGCTGTTTCCCCATGCATTTTTGTTGAAATCCTTGGGATGACTAGGAGGCCAGCTGCAGAGGATCTAAGGGGCCTGCTAGGTACATATCTAAAAAGAGATAGGCTGGTGCCAGGCCATTCAGTGATTTAAAAACTAGTAAGACAATCTTAAAATCAATTCTAAAACTGATAGGCAACCAATGCAATGACTTTAAAATGAGCTGCTGCGTTCTGAACAAGTTGTAGGCGGTCAACAGCTTTTTTAGGTATACTAAACAAGAGAGCATTGCAATAGTCAAGCCTAGAGGTTAGAAAAGCATACATTAGTTTTTCTGTGTCATCCTGACAGAGAAATAGTCTAACCTTAGCAATGTTTCTAAGATGATAAAAGAACACTTTGGTGACATTTCTAATGTGGGCTTCAAAACTGCGGTCAGAATCAAGGATAAACCCAAGGTTTTTGACCTAGTCCTTGGTATGAAGGGCTAATGACTGAAGGTGCACAGACAGTTGCTATCTATGGGCTTTTGCCCCAGATGTTATGATCTCTGTCTTGTCTTGATTCAGCTGTAGGAAGTTGCATGACATCTGTTATGGTTCCCTGACCTTGTGCCCTAGTGGCAGAATGTGGTGTTGCAACCTTTCTTTGATTATCTTCCTAATAGGAAATGGGTGTCACCTGGAAGGGGTCCTACTTAAGGGGCCCTCTGGCTGATACTTTCTCTCTCCATTCAGAGGACATCCTGCAGTCTGGGAGCATTTCCTACACTGTGCATTTTGTAGTGTTCTTTAATTATAGATTTTGAATTGTGACTATTTTTGCGTTATCTCGTTTATGTTGCGACTGGCCAGGGGCTGATCGTAACATAATTGGGGGCTCGTCCGGGATCTGCTGATCTGGTATGTATTCTCTAGTTTGTATCTCGCTTGAGCTTTGCGTGGTGCGGTGGTAGGTTGAGTCAAGAGTGTTATTGGTTTGCTGTGGTTTCCCTCAGGTAATTGTAGTCGTCGGGCATGTCCTTCGGGCTTGTCACTTTGTTATTTTGCCTTTATTATTTTTGGTGTTAACTCTGGGTGGGGGTACGCTCCGGTTCGCTGTGAGTGGCTAGTTAATTAGTCTCTCATTTGCGTTCACGGGTTTTGCGTGTAAAAGCCGCCTCGAGCCCGGTATTACACCGAAGACTATGGTAGGTTTTAGTTAGATTTCCGTTGATAGTTAGGACCTGAGGGAAGTCAACGTATAGTGACTCTAATTGTCGTTGTTATTGTGATTAGTATCACCTGTGATTTTGCTCAAGCGGAGGACGCTAGGACGAGAGCTTGTGGTTGTTTGGGTGAGTATGGAAATTGGCTACATTTCTACCTTTGCAGTTTGTGTGATTATGCAAACGGTAGCTGTGTTCGCATGTTAATTTGTGATATTTCCATGTTCATGGTCGGTCGTTTGTTCGTGCTTGTACTAGCTGAAAACTTAGCGTGTTCACATTTCGACTTGCGAACTGTGACTCGTGTTCTTTCAAGCCGTGGTGCCTGTGAACCGTGTTAGAATTACTTCCGTGTGCTTTTCGGAGAGAGCAATATCAGCGCTCGGTAAGTAAATTTGAGCTACTTTGGTGATTCATTTTTGTATAACCGAGGATGGTTTTGATGCTACCAGTGTGTAATTGTTGTATTCGTAGCGCTAGTCACATAATGCTAGTGTAGAAATTTTGTGCATCGTCATAACTACTTTGTAAGCTTGTACATTGATGCCTTGATTTTGGCTGCTTCATGGTGGTTGTTTGTGTGCGGTTGTCCCTTCGCTTACGTTTTGTGCTGTAGCTGTAAAGTTGAATAGTTTGGCTACTTGTGATACTGTTGATTGTACTGTAAAGCATTTTTCTTGTGCTTTGGTGCATTGATTAGTATAACAGTACTTGTTTTGCCTTCCTATAGCCTTTTGTATAACCTGTGGTATTGGTAGTCTAGTGTTGATTGCTACACTTACTGCTGTTGTGGTGCTGGGGCACTGATCCAATTCCATTTTTTTTAGCCTCTGGATGCGTTAGTTTTCTTAGGTGAGTGGTTCTGATTTGTGTGCTAGGATTCTTGACTGCATTTGTTTAGATTATAGCTTAAGATGTCTACTGTTGACATTCAGATGTTTTTTGATGATCCCTCTGAGAACCTGCTAGAGGAATTTACTAAAGAGCAGCTGTTTAAAATTGCAGAGTATTACGAAATTGAGATTTCTAGTAGTGATAAACGACTTAGAGCCAACGTTGTTAACACTTTGAAGGCAATTCTAACTGACATGGGGGTGCTTGGAGCTAAACAGGAGTCCCCCTCGCGACTCACCGAGTCTGAGGTTACGTTGAAATTACAACTACTTGATCGGGAATTGAAAAGGCTAGAATTAGCAGCAAAAGAGGCAGATTTGGAAATGAAAAGGTTAGATATTGAAGGCAAGAAGACTACCTCTCCTGTTGCATTTGACGTAGGTAGGCATATTCGTATGGTTCCCCCGTTTTCAGAAAGAGGTAGAGGGGTACTTTTCTCATTTTGAGAGAGTGGCCACCTCTTTAAATTGGCCGAGGGATGTATGGACTTTGTTGCTACAATGTGTCCTTACTGGTAAGGCCCAAGAGGCCTATTCAACGTTATCCTTTGAAGACAGTGCTGATTATGATTTAGTCCGGGCTGCCATATTGCGTACATATGAACTGGTACCTGAAGCATACCGACAGAAGTTCCGACGCTATGCTAAGCAGGATAAACAAACTTATGTGGAGTTTGCAAGGGAGAAGGGGCAGTTGTTTGATAGGTGGTGTCGATCTCAGAAGATTGAGACTAAGGAACAACTCCATGAGATGATGGTTCTGGAGGAGTTTAAGAATGGTCTGCCTGACGCCATTACCACTTCTCAATGAACAAAAAGTAACCAACGTGTCAGAAGCTGCCGTCCTTGCTGATGAATTTGTGTTGACCCATAAGGTTGTGTTTGGGGGGAGAAAAACATCATGAGGGCAAAGACAGACATCAAGGGGGTTTTCGTTCCTTAAAGCCCACTTCCACTGGCCCTGTGCCATCTGTGCCACTCTAGCCCAATGGGTAAATACCCTGATGGAGTCTGTTTTTACTGCAAAAAGGCAGGACATAGGATCTCCAATTGCTTCAGTCTCAGAAAACAGGGTGCTAAATCTGTTGGCCTGGTAGCTCCTTTGACGACTTGTGACATTGCTGAACCAAGCTCAAGTCCATGGAGTTCTCCATGTTTGTTAGTAACCAAACCGGATGGATCATATCGTTTTTGTACAGATTATCGAAGGATTAATGCTGTCACTAAACCTGATTGCTATCCCCTACCGCGAATGGACGATTGTGTCGATAGGGTGGGATCTGCCAGATTTGTAAGTAAATTCGACCTTCTGAAAGGCTACTGGCAGGTTCCATTGTCCGCTCACGCTAGAGAGATCTGCATTTGTTACGCCAGACTCTTTCCTCCAGTACAAGGTAATGCCATTTGGCATGAGAAATGCGCCTGCAACCTTTCAACGTCTTATTAACCACGTTTTGTCTGGTCTTTCCAACTGTGAGGCATATCTGGATGATGTGGTGGTTTTTAGCTCCTCGTGGTCCACACATTTGGGTCATATACGGGAGCTTTTTGACCGTCTGTTGGCTGCTAACCTTACCATTAACCTTGCCAAGTGTGAGTTTGGTAGAACTACTGTAACCTACTTGGGTAAGGTCATTGGCAGGGGGCAAGTGCGTCCCATATGAGCAAAGGTTGAGGCAATTTGTCAGTTTCCTGTACCAACCACCCGCCGAGAGGTTCGGCGATTCTTAGGTATGGCTGGATATTACAGGAATTTCTGTAAACTTCTCGTCTGTCGTCGCCCCTTTGACCGATCTCATTAGCCCCAAGGTTGATTTCCACTGGTCTGATTCCAGCCAGCGTGCATTTGAGAATGCCAAAGCGCTGCTAGTTAGTGCCCCAGTATTAGCGGCTCCAGACTTCTGGAAGTCTTTCCGTCTTGCTGTGGATGCAAGTGATTTTGGGGCAGGTGCTGTTCTTCTCCAGACTGATTCCAATGGCATTGAACATCCTGTCTGCTACTTCTCTAAGAAGTTTAGTCTGCAGCAGCGTGCATACTCAACCGTGGAGAAGGAGGCACTCGCCCTGGTTCTCGCTGTCCAACACTTCGAGGTTTATGTTGGCTCCTCTTCATGCCCTGTTCTTGTATACACAGACCATAATCCTTTGGTCTTCTTCAACCGCATGCGGAATTCAAATCAGAGGTTGATGCGCTGGAGCCTTATACTCCAAGCATTCAACCTTGAGATTGTTCATATCCGTGATAAAGACAACGTTTTAGCTGATGCGTTGTCGAGGGTGTAGGGCGACGCTCTTTTTGGGTCTCTTGTCCTCTCTCCATCTCCCGGTCGCTCTCTATGCCTTGTTTCTCCCTCCTGTTTCAACTTTCCCAGGCGCCGGGGTCGTTGGATGTGTTGGGATGGAGATACGGGTCGGTGAGTGGGCACTGGTTGGTGGGTAGTAGTAGGGTCTGAGTCCCTGTATATATTTATGTTTGGTTGTATAATGATGTATTATATTTTGCCTATGATTTGACTGTTTGTGGTGACTGGTGTCACCATTTGGTGGTGGGGGTGTTATGGTTCCCTGACCTTGTGCCCTAGTGGCAGAATGTGGTGTTGCAACCTTTCTTTGATTATCTTCCTAATAGGAAATGGGTGTCACCTGGAAGGGGTCCTACTTAAGGGGCCCTCTGGCTGATACTTTCTCTCTCCATTCAGAGGACATCCTGCAGTCTGGGAGCATTTCCTACACTGTGCATTTTGTAGTGTTCTTTAATTATAGATTTTGAATTGTGACTATTTTTGCGTTCTCGTTTATGTTGCGACTGGCCAGGGGCTGATCGTAACACATCCATACATTTATGTCATGTATACATTGCACTAACCTATCAATGGGACTAAAATCATCGGTGGATACAGAAATGTATAGCTAATTGTCATCTGCGTAGCTATGAAACTCAATTTTATGCTTTCTGATGAGTGGTAGCATATAGAGGCTAAAAAGGACTAGACCTAAAATAGAACCTTGCGGGACCCCACAGTTTGTCTGTTTTCTCTGAGGAGTAGTCACCCACGGAAACAAAACTCCCGACCAGTCAAATACTCCCGGCCAGTACGTGCAGCTCCATCTCCTTCTGTATGCAGCTCCGCCTCCTCTACACCTCACCAGGGCCACTGCAGGGCATCTCCATCACAACCAGCACGTGCAGCATCGCCTCCTTCTGAATGAGGCTCGGTAATGTGCTCTGCTGCCCTCTGTGGTGTAGATTGTGTAGAGCACAACGTGCCACAAAGAAAGCACTGACTTTGAGGGCTATGTTGTAATGCACCACTCAACCAGTCCAAACATCTGAATTGCATTTTTAATATTCTAAAGTCAGGGTATTCTCCGCAGAGCATTCTTAGGTGGCCACCTACACCAAATCCCACACTGACTCGAGATCTTTCTGAGATGTCCAACTACTTATCCCCGCTGCTTTTAAGCAGCCTCTAGAGGCACTCATTATTATTTATTTTGTAGTATTTTCATAACATAAGATATGCTTTTCAGTTTTGTAGCCAATTGTGACCTATTGCCTCTTGTTTCTATCAGCCCTACATAAAAATATGACCTATGCGAGAGTGTATGTTCACTGTTTACATTTTACATTTTACTGCTTAATACACTACATGCTGTGTACCAACTACCTCAGGGGGGACTATACTAGGTGGAACAAACTATAACTTGCACTACTGCCTGTTCAAAATAAATGAAATAAATGAAAAGAAACGTAGCCTTATGCGTTGGGGTTTTTTGTTTCCTTTTTCCCATTGTACCGAACTCGTACCGAACCATGATGTCCAAACCGTGGTGTGAACCGAACCGTGACTTCTGTGTACCGTTACACCCCTAATAATAATAATAACTTTATTTATATAGCACCTTTCATACAGATTATGTAGCTAAATCTTTTAACAATACTTCAATACAGAAAAATACATCAATACACATCCGTAACATTCATATTATTGTAGGAGAATGCTATTAAATTATAGTTGTGCTGTTATATTATAGTTATTTTAGAATGATTTTGTTCATTTGTTTGTTTGTTAAATGATGGTCCACCCAGTCCACTACAAACTGCGTCCTGTGCCTAAGTGTATGTAAAACATCTCATGGTACAACCCATGCTTCCTATGAGCTGAAGACTAACTACTTGCGTTCAAGTTTGACTTGTATTCACTTCAGTGGTACTCTGAAGGTAAACAGTGTCCAATTAAGCCCTTTCATGAAACACACCTTAATCAGAACCCAGCTATCACAGGACATTGTGGCAATATGGCGAGTTAGTGATCTTTTCGTCATGTGTGATATTACCTCATGACAATGCTGTGACAAAGTTTGATAAATGTAATTTTTAAAAAGTTGCGGGGCCTGTCTCACAAAGCAGGATTCATTGGTTAGCGACGAGCTAATGTGATCTGAGCTGTCGCCACATCGTTAGTGTGTCAGCTGAGAAAAGCCCATGATGCAGCTTTTCACCAGCAACACTTGCCAACAACAGGCAACTAAATTACATGATACATAGAGACACAAGGCCATGAGAAATCATATTAATTCTGGTAACTGCATTAATACTGCAGTCAAATATTAATCAGCAATTCTTCACGTGGCTTAGGCCTGTTTTTGACATATGTTTATATCTAGCCATCTATTTTTGCCATGTCAAAACATTACATCCTGAAAGCTAATTCTAGTCACAGACCTAGTGCAACAATGCTGATAACAGTCTGTGGCAATATTGCTCAAAAAGGTTGCTTGTGCATCATGGCCTTAATAGTACAAATGTAGACATGTAATACCATGTCCATGTATTCTTTCTCTCAGCCACCTGTGCAATGCAGCGTCTAGGGGGAGGACAAAGACCTAACTTCTTCAGGTCTAAAAGAGCTAGAACAGAGAGTAGAGGGGAAGAAGAGGGGGAAAATTTAATGTGAACCAAACAGTATGCTAATTGGTATTAACCAGAACTCTTGCATATCAGACAGACAGACAGACAGACAGACAGACAGACAGACAGACAGACAGACAGACAGACATCCTGTGTCCCCGAACCATTTCACAGATAATATTGCTGTAGGTCAGCTAGAGTTGCAGCATCAGGATACAGACACTGTAGAGACTTCAGAAGAGCCAGCAGAGGGAGAAGCTGGTGAATGTGAGAGAGGAGAGGCAGAGAAAGATCTGCAAAAAATTAAACAAACTTGAATGGACACCTCAATCACTGAGCAGGAATTGACTGACAAACTTCACATGCTCCAATCTGGAAAAGCCAGCAGACTAGACAGCATTTAAATGGTAAATGGTAAATGGACTGCATTTATATAGTGCTTTTATCCAAAGCGCTTTACAATTGATGCCTCTCATTCGCCAGAGCAGTTAGGGGTTAGGTGTCTTGCCCAAGGACACTTCGACACGCCCAGGGCGCGGTTTGAACCGGCAACCCTCCGACTGCCAGACAATCGGTCTTACCTCCTGAGCTATGTCGCCCCTTATGAAATGCAAAAATACCGTGACCAAAAATACAAAAGGCAATGTTAAAGCTATTCAATTTGGTTCTGAGCGTGGGCCTTTTCCCTGACATCTGGAATCAAGGATTAATTACCCCTATATAATTACCCCTGGGGGCGACATAGCCCTATATTTAAAAGTGGAGACAAATTAGACCCAAATAACTACCTAGGCATTTGTGTGAACAGTAATCTGGGGAAGGTTTTATGTCGCATAATAAACACATAGCTTCTAGACTTCCTTATTGAGCACAATGTCTTGAGTAAAAATCAAATTGGATTTCTTCCTAAACACCTTACAACTGATCATATTTACACCCTACCCACACTAGTAGAAAAACATGTCAACAAAAATTGAAACTAAATTTTTGCCTGTTTTATAGATTTCAAGAAGGCCTTGATTCAATTTTGCACAATGGTTTGTCCTATACACTTATACAAAGTGGTGTAGGGGGTAAAGTCTATGATATAGTCAAATCAATGTGCACCGGAAACAAATGCGGAGTCAAAATTGGACACAAAAGAACAGAATTCTTCTCCCAGGGGTGGGGAGTGAGGCAGGGCTGCAGCTTGAGTCCCACTCTGTTCAACATTTATCTCAATGAACTGGCGATGGTGTTGGAACAATCTGCAACACCGGAACTTGATGATAAAGAAATCAAATTCCTTCTCTATGCAGAAGACCTGGTTCTGCTGTCGCCCACTGAGCATGGACTACAGCAGAGCCTGGACCTGGTAGAGAAACTCTGTCAAACCTGGGCCCTGACAGTGAATATGACTAAAACCAAAATTATGACTTTTCAAAGCAGATCCAGATCTCAAGGAAACAAATATAGATTCACACTAGCAAAAAAGACAATAGAAAACACTAACAGTTACACTTATTTAGGCCTGAAAATAAGCTCAACAGGAAGCTTTAACTTGGCTGTAAATGAACTGAAGGAGAAAGCACGCAGGGCATTCTATGCCATAAAGAGAAATACCCAAATTATAATGTCAATCAAAATTAGGCTTAAAATATTCAGTCATTCAGCCAATTGCATTATATGGCAGTGAAGTGTGGGGTCCGCTCACAGAACAAGACTTTGCAAAATGGGATAAACACCCAATAGAAACTCTGCATAAGGAACTTTGTAAAAACATCCTCCATGTACAGAAAAAAGTACCAAACAATGCATGCAGGGCAGATCTAGGCCAATATCCACTATTGATTAACATCCAAAAATGGGGAGTTGGAATCACCTCAAAAACAGCGACCCCCCCACTCGTATCATTACAAGGCCCTGAAATACCAAGAGATGAGCCCAGAGAAGAGCCATCTCAGCCAGCTAGTCTTGAGGCTTAGTTCACTAACCACCCCTAACGCAAAGCAGCCCCAAGACAGCTCTATACAGTTAATTAGAGTCAACCAAACTATAGCAAAACATAAAGAAAATTACATCACCTATTGGGACACACAAACAAAAACACAAAGCAAATTAGAACGCTATTGGGCCCTAAAAAGAGTACACTGTGGTAGATTACCTGACCACAGGGAAAGAAACAAAAACAAGGAGAACATTGACAAAATATAGACTCAGTGATCACAACCTGGCCATTGAGACCGGCAGACCTGGCTGCCCACAGATGACAGGTTGTGCTCACTGTGTAATACTCAGGAGGTGGAGACAGAGCTTCATTTCCTCGCAAAATGTAAAACATACAATGAGCCAAAAAAAAAAAAAACAGAAATTTGGCCTCAATTTGAGGAACTTTCAGAGATCGAGAAGCTGCCATTCCTCTTGGGAGAGAGGAGAGAATGTGTGGCTTTGGCTGTGCAATACATTGCCACTTGTCACAAACTGAGGGACAGTAAGTATAATTATAACACATAAGCAATGACACAATCTCCTTTTTTATTTTTATTTTATTTATTTATTTTTAATTAATTCACTGTTTCACCTAATTTACACGACATTACACCAGCTAACATACACAAATACCACACACATGCACACACACACGATGTTGTTTGTTGTACCCATGCTTTGGCTAGCTATATATATATATATATATATATATATATATACACGTCATGCCAATAAAGCTTATTTGAATTGAAATGAATTGAATTGAATTGAGAAGCTGGTGAATGTGAAAGAGGAGAGGCAGAGAGAGAGGGAGAAGCTGGTGAATGTGAGAGAGGAGGCAGAGAGAGGGAGAAATCAAAAAAACTGAAGAAAGACAAACTGGGAAAGCCTTCCTGCATCGTGGTGCACACTGGCACCAATGACTTGCCCAACATGCACCACAAAACTGCCTGAGCAGTGTGGAAGGTGGCAGAAAGAGCAGCACAAGAGTTTCCCCACTCACGAGTTGTCATGTCCACACTACTGCCCAGAAGAGATACACCTCCCCATATCCTGCAGGAGATAAATTCAGAGATCGCCCAGGGTTGTGCCACGCTGCCAAATGTGCACCTGGCACACCACTCCACCATCCGATCCTGGTATCTCTATGATGGACTCCATTTAAACCAGGAGGGGGTCAAAATTTTTGCTAAAACCCTAAAAGATGCAGCCCTGGGACGCAACCCAACAGTCCTGCCTTACATATCTGCCAACAGGGGGCGCCAGAGAATGCAGCCGCACCCCCCTACCCACACACCCTAAGCTCCACAGAGACCACACTATTCTGCTCATCCTCCTTTCCCCCCATGCCACCCCAGCACCCACACCCTGAGCACCAGCCCCGTCCCACCAGCAGAGCCCCTGTACAGCAGCAGCCCAAAAGCTATGCTGCGGCCCTGTCCAAACCCCCTCCTTCACCCGCCCCCCCCCCTTCCCCGTCAGAACTGGGAGAAATTAAACACCTGCTGGGGATCCTCTGTAGCAGACTGCTGAACTAACCCTGCAGTTTCAGGGTACCACCAACAGGGGGGGCACCAGAGAGAGCCCCTGTACAGCAGCAGCCCCAAAGCTATGCTGCGGCCCTGTCAAAACCCCCTCCTCCACCTGCGTTGACCTCATACCCAGCCGCTCAGCCAACCTCACAGCATCTGCCAGGTTGCTCCCTACCAGCTTAACCAGTTGCCCTAAGGTAACAAGGTTAGCCACTTTTAAAAAGTCTGATAACCCCGGAGTGGCTGCCGTGGTGATGTCCAGCCGTGCTCCGTATACCAACGGCTCCTCCAGGAGCCACTTCACAGAAACAGGTGACACTGACCTAACCACATCCATCCGCCCCCACACCCTTAGTAGACCTTTGTAGAAAGGTGGCAGAGAGAGAGGGAGAAGCTGGTGAATGTGAAAGAGGAGAGGCAGATAGAGGGAGAGGCTGGTGAATGTGTGAGAGGAGAGGGAAAAAGAGGGGGAGGCTGGTGAATGTGAGAGAGGAGAGGCAGAGAGAGCAAGAGGCTGGTGAATGTGAAAGAGGTGAGACAGAGAGAGGGAGAGGCTGAGAGAGGGGGAGGCTGGTGAATGTGGTGAAGAGAGAGATGTCATCATGACATCAGACAGACATGTCATGCTGAAGAAGAGCTCCTGATATAATATTAAACTTTTGGATTGTTAAGAGAGAGATAAACATCTAGAACAAGAGAAAAAACCTTCATAAAGAAGACTGTTGTATTTTTCTATATCATTTTTAGCTGGGAAACCTCAGTGTAGGTTTATTTATACAACTTTGACTTGCTAAGTAAAGCACAGGCTTCAATCTAATCTTCCTATGCCGTGAGCCCCAGCTTCCAACTAAAAGAAAAAATAACTGTTTTTATTAGCTAGCTAAACAATCCAGCTTGTTTATTCGATTGCCATAGCATTGTTTATTCAGTTGTTTATTTGGTTGGCATAGCAAGATGCCCACTGAGACAGCAGCAGCAACAGTAGCAGACACTTTGTTTCCCTGCTTTTTTGGGTACCCAGAGGAGATAAAATCAGAGAACGGAAGAATACAGTGCACTGCATGGCATGCAGCCATATCAAAGCACTACAGCTTCATCTCCAAGAGAGGGATCTGCAAGGGGAGACAAATTCAGATCTTTGAGGATGAAGACAAGGACCAAGAGAGAAGGCTCCTGACTGTCAACCTTTACCAAAATGGTACAGTCATGGTGCAAGGTAATGAAGCTGCCCTTGGCTCCTTTGGACAAGACTTCCCCACACTGGAGAAAGTGGCAGCATCTAAAAAGAATACAGGAAGCATTCCGAGTTCTCCCACCACCACAGGCACCGCGACAGCAGACAGCCAGGTCCACAGCACTGCTCAAATCTCCCCCATGCCTGGCCATGATAACCAGCACCCAGACCACCACACTGTCAGTCTCCTGAGAGACAGACTGGCTCTACTAGAAGTGGAGCTCACTGAGCTGAGAGAACAGCTGCTCTCCACCAGCACTACACCACACCCCGGCCTCCAGGAACAACTCAGCCAGTGTAGGCTGGAGTCTGCTACACAAGAACTGAGGGAACAGATCTCCAGCCGGCAGAAGGACAACCAAGCCCTCACCACAGAGCTGAGGGAAACAAAGGACATCACAAGGAGAGAAATAGCGCAGGTGAGACATGAAATGACAAGGGAACTATCAGCCATCATGGTGAAGCTGCAGCACAGAAAACAGACTGTGGAGACGTTTACCAGTACAGAACAGCCACAACCCCTCACCCCCAACAACCCTCCCACCACTGAGCCCCCACCACCCAATGAGGATGCAGCAGAGAGAAGCTCTCAAGCCCCCCGTACCCCCTCCCCCCCAGCGTCTCACACCGTCAGCCCACCACCCTGAAAAAAGAAACTGAGGTTGCTATCTTTATTGATTTGAATGGTAAGTTCATTCAAGAACAAAAACTCTTCTCCAACATGAAAGTGTCAAAGATCTGGTGCCCCAAAACAGAGGATGCACTCCAAATCCTTTCCCACCCTGAGTTTGGCACACCAGGCCATATTCTGATCCACACCGGCACCAACAACCTGCGGGAAGAAAAGGAAAATGTTGGTAATCTGGTCACCAGAGTAGCAGAAAAAGCATCTGTGTCCTTCCCAGACTCACACATCACCATCTCTACCCTGCTACCCTGCAGAAACTTTCACCCCAAGACCATCAATAGGGTAAACACAGACATCACCAGAGGGTGTGCCTCGCTCCCTAATGTGCACGTTGCACATCATCTATCCATAACTCCTAAGCACCTGTACGACCACTCCCACTTAAAAAAGCAGGCAGTGGGTATGTTTACCAAAACACTGAAGGACGTGGCACTGGGCCGTCAAAGCCTCCATCTCACACCAGCCAGAGGACCACCCAGAGACCTACTACGCCTCAGACCCTTCAGGAATCAAAGACCTCCTAGACCCCCCTACTAAACCTCAGCTCCCATCAGGAGCCAAAGACCTCCCAGACATCCACCCAGACCCAGCGAACCCCACAGGCCCCCCACTCCACCAGAACATCACTACCTCTAGCAGCACAGCCAGACAGGCCATGGCCCAGGCTACTACCACCCACCAAACCAGAGACGCTGCCAGAACCAAGAGACTGGCCCTCGGCCCCTGCCAAGCCCCAGCCGACAGCAACAGCATGCAGAACCACACCAGGCCCCATGCAGCTACACAGAGGTCCTCCAAGGACGAATGGACTCTGAAGGAATGTGTGAGATTAAACAGCTCCTCCAGTACATCTGCACTAAGCTGAACTAGTGTCATAATGAAACACACACACACACACACTCAAATTTTACTCAAATGACTTAATTATGACCTCATTTATTTATTTATTTATTTATTTATTTTACTACTTTAAAAAAAAAGTTAAAAGAATTATCTTATATTGTTGAAAGAAATTTTTAGATATTGTTCAAACATGTCAGCTCTAATGATGTTATCATTAGCCACACATACTCACACACACACACACACACACACACCTACTCACACACACACACACACACACACACACACACGCATGCACACACATACACACACACTCACACGCATGCACACACACACGTGCACACCACACACACACACACGCATGCACACACACACGTACACACCACACACTCACACACACACACACACGCGAAAACACATACACGCACACACACACAAAATATTTGTATTATTTTTATTTACAAAATACAGTAAACACCACATTTTATACAGTTCAATGTTCATACCTCTCTTGACAATCCAGTAGTTACTGTTTTATCTGTTTTACCCATGCCATCTCTCTTTTGTAATGAAATCCCTTTCAGTATGCATGTGGAATATCCAGGGCCTAAAATCTTCAACCTTTGGGCTGAAGAGTTTAGCCCCAGAACTCAAAACAAACCTTAAAGATGTCGACATCATCATTCTACAGGAGACATGGTGTAAAGCTGACACTGTCACCCACTGTCCGAACGGTTATAGAGAAATAATAGTACCATCTCAGAAGCACAGCAACACTAATAGAGGTAGAGGATCTGGAGGATTAATCATTTGGTATAAATGTGATCTACATAATCAAATTGACCCCCTAAAAAGGAGCAAATATTACATATGGTTAAAACAAAAAAAGAGCTCCTATTAACAAAAACTGATTTGTTTATTTCTGCAATATATATCCCCCCCTCTGAATCCCCCTACTTCTCAGAGGACAACTTCCCCATCCTTGAGAAAGAGACATGTCATTTCCAGGCCCAGGGAAATGTGCTCATCTGTGGGGACACAAACACGCACACAGGAACACTTACTGGCCTCACAGATCCACAAGGGGACATTTACATCTCAAATGAAAATGTCTCTCACACTTTCACTCTCCCCCACAGGAGCAATAGTGATCAGATCATCAACAAGAGTGGAAGGGACCTCCTGCAGCTCTGTCAGAGCCTCAGTCTGTACTTTGTCAATGCTAGGGTATGGGGGGACAGCCTGGGTAGATTCACCTACTGCTCACCTCTTGGCCACAGTACTGTAGATTACATGATCACAGACATTGACCCTTCCTCTCTCAGCTCATTCACTGTCAAACCACTAACCCCTCTGTCTGATCACAGCCACCTTACCCTGTTTATTAAAAGATCAGACATTAAAATGGCACACACACAACCCAGTAAGCTGTATAATATCAGAAATTCATACAGATGGGACATTGACCCTTCCTCTCTCAGCTCATTCACTGTCAAACCACTAACCCCTCTGTCTGATCACAGCCACCTTACCCTGTTTATTAAAAGATCAGACATTAAAATGGCACACACACAACCCAGTAAGCTGTATAATATCAGAAATTCATACAGATGGGACCAAAACAGTGCAGAACAATACCAGAAAGCAATTGATACCCCAAAAATCCAAACACTTCTAGATAACTTTCTATATTTTACATACTCTTACAGTAAAGAAAGCCTCAATCTAGCAGTAAACAATATTAACAATATATTCAGACAAACAGCAAAGGAGGCACAACTGAAATTGCCCACGAACAAACCAAACACTGCAACAAATAACAGCTGGTTTGATAAAGATTGTAAAATGATTAGGAAAAAACTTAGAATGCTATCAAACCAAAAACACAGAGACCTCCATAATGCTGATATACACTTTCTTTACTGTGAGACCCTAAAACTCTACAAACATATACTCAGACTCAAAAATCAACAATACAACAGACAGCAACTGACACTGATTGAGGGGGCAATCAACACAAACAACATTTGGCAACATTGGAAACACCTAAACAAACCTCAACACCAGGAATTGGCTAGACAAAACAGTGATATATGGACAACTCATTTTAAAACACTATACCACACTGTTCAAATTGATGTAAACACAGAGCAATCTCAAATTCATGAGAAGTTGACTAAACTGGAGCTGGCTATAAAAGACAATCAGAATCCATTAGACTCCCCAATTATTGAGCAGGAACTCCTTAAGAAACTGCAGGCCCTCAAATATAAAAAAGCTTGTGGACCTGATGGCATCTTGAACGAGATGCTAGAAAACATGAACAAGACATTCCAATTGGCTATATTAACATTATTCAATTTGGTTCTGAGTGTAGGTTATTTTCCTGACATCTGGAATCATGGACCTACAACCCCCAAATTTATGCCTGTTTTATTGACTTCCAAAAAGCTTTTGATTCTATTTGGCATGCAGGACTGATCTACAAAGTTATTGGGACTGGTGTAGGGGGTAAAACATATGATATTATTAAATCAATGTATTCTGGCAATATGTGCAGTGTAAAAATTGCCAAAAAAAAGAACAGAATTCTTTACCCAAGGGCGACGTATTCGTCAGGGCTGTAACATCAGTGTCTTCAATGTCTACATTAATGAATTGGCTACCCATACTAGAAAAGTCCTCTGTCCCCGGTGTAAGCCTCCATAATCAGGAAGTGAAATGCCTACTCTTTGCAGATGACCTGATTCTACTGTCCCCCACAGCAGATGGCCTACAGCAGAGCCTGGATCTGCTAGAGCATTACTGTCAGACCTGGGCCCTGACAGTAAACCCCAAAAAGACCAAAATAATGATATTCCAAAAAAGATCCAGATCTCAGGACATTCTACCAAAGTTCTCAATTGGTACAAAACATGTAGAGTACTGCACACACTACACCTATCTAGGATTAAAACTAAGTTCAACTGGACATTTTAATGAAGCAGTTCAAGAGGGAAAGCACGCCAGGCTTTTTCTGCCATAAAAAAAATATACAAACAGAAATACCAATTCAAATTTGGTTAAAATTAATTGAATGTGTTATTGAACCAATTGCACTCTATGGTAGTGAGGTGTGGGGTCCACTTACAAAACAAGACTTTACTCAATGGGATAAACACCCGATCAAGACCCTGCATGCAGAGTTCTGTAAGATTCTCCTACATGTCTAGAGGAAAACTACAAACAATGCATGCAAGGTAGAATTAGGCCAATACCCACTAATACTAAAAATACAAAAAAGAGCAATTAACTTTTGGACACACCTAAAACTAAGTGACCCCCTCTCGTATCATTACCAAGCCCTGCAGTGCCAAGAGATGAGGAGTAATAGGAACCCCCTTACCCAGCTGGTCCTGAGGTTGAGTCCACATACCTGCTCTATTAACACACCTCAGGAACAGAAACATCACCAGTCAGACTCAATCAAATTACAACACAATTAAAACAAAACTACAGAATCTATTGGCAAACACAAACAAAAGCACAGAGCAAAATGCAGTGCTATCGGGCTCTAAATAGACAGTACACCACAGAAGATTATTTGAACATGGTGACTAATCAACAACTAAAAAGAACCCTGACAAAGTACAGACTGAGTGGACTGAGTGGTACAGGACTTGCACTTAAATAGGTAATGTCGTCCAGTCCGCTTGAATAAATATGAAATAAATACGGTAGCATTTCAGATGGTCGATAATATGTCCTCTCACTCTCACGTTATTCCCCTCAGATTTATTAAAGGTTTATTTTGCCGATAGTTACAGCAAAGGTTAAAGGTTATAGGTCAGATGTCGTCACAAAGTGCATCCCACTCTTTTAACTGTTTTTCTGTGCTACCGCACTTCCATGATTTGGAGTGCGTAGTCCCAAGCATTGCCTGGAGTGCGTATTCCGGAGCACGGTAGTGTGGAGCATGGAAGTTTGCGGTTTGGGACACAGCCAGGGAGGAGGTGGTGAATGTGAGAGAGGAGAGAGGGAGAGAGGGACAAATGCAGGTGAAAAAGAGGTAAGCGCCAAGAGCTGACAGGGTGAAAACTCAGATGCTGTTATTTGATGAACTGATTTATCTTTTGCAGGTGGCTGAAGCAATGACCTGCAGGTATGACTTGCACGTAGTGCCAGAATCACTGCACGGCAGGTGGTGTGGATAAAACAGCCCAGCAAAAAATTACAGGCTGGGTGCTTTAACCAGTCATGAGAACTCTACAGTTCACAAGCAAGCAACTGAAAAAGAGGAGAAACGAGAATGTAATGTAGAAAGATGACACATCCCGACAAAAGTACAAGAACTGAATATGTTAAAATAAGCAATGACCAACAATTACCTATTTTTTAGGGAGAGCACCGTAGACCATTTTAACTGCCCTGGAGGATACTGAGCACAAAGCACTGGAGGGCTGCTTCAAAATAATATACATACCAGTGCTTGAAACAGAAGTAGCCCCACCGCACCAGCTATGAACCAGTTATTCATCAATGCAAAAGACTTGGCTGTTCCTTGTTTTGAAGGACTAGGAGTAAGTCCAGTGTAGGCAGTGGCCTAAAAATTAAACATTACGTACATTACAATGATATTACATTAATCAGCCATGATTTACTCTTTTTTAGGCTGACAGCAACTCCACATATACCAGCAGCCATATGCTAATGAGATGCTGAAAATAACTCAAAATGCTAGAAGAGGAGGCAGTGGCAGTGGTGTCAAAGTCTCCTGTCTGCAAGTTGACAGTTGATGAGAGAACTGACATCTCTGTCACTAAGCAGCTGGGTCTGGTGGTCAGGCCTACAAACTTGTATTCTTTTATTAGTAGTGTTGCTAAGTGAAAAAGGGAACATCTTTTGTTATCTATCTAGGGCCTGCAGAAAATGGCTTAACTGTGGTCAGATATGGTGAATCAGCTTTCACGGCTTGCTGTGGAGGCCCTGACGTGGCTAAGGGGAAGCTTCCCCAACATGGACAGCCTTAGCCACTTCCCCAACATGGACAGCCTTAGCCACTTCCCCAACATGGACAGCCTTAGCCGCTTCCCCAACATGGACAGCCTTAACCGCTTCCCCAACATGGACAGCCTTAGCCGCTTCCCCAACATGGACAGCCTTAGCCGCTTCCCCAGCATGGACAGCCTTAGCCACTTCCCCAACATGGACAGCCTTAGCCACTTCCCCAACATGGACAGCCTTAGCCAGTTCCCCAACATGGACAGCCTTAGCCGCTTCCCCAACATGGACAGCCTTAGCCACTTCCCCAACATGGACAGCCTTAGCCGCTTCCCCAACATGGACAGCCTTAGCCACTTCCCCAACATGGACAGCCTTAACCGCTTCCCCAGCATGGACAGCCTTAGCCGCTTCCCCAACATGGACAGCCTTAGCCGCTTCCCCAACATGGACAGCCTTAGCCACTTCCCCAACATGGACAGCCTTAGCCATTTCCCCAACATGGACAGCCTTCGCCGTTTTATTATGAATCCAAGAAGAACAAAGGTTTTTATAGAGTACTGGGGGTGAAACAGAATGAGGGAGAGGAGACTAAGGTGTTAAGCCAGGCTGGGAGAAATGAATGGCTAAGATTGCCTCATATGAGAGCTGATACCGATGCTCTCCACATGTACATAAATTATCTGACAAAAATGACATTCTTGTCTGTTGTTCATTCATTGTCATCTTTTCTTGCTTTAGTAATTGACACGTGGATATGAGAAATTAATTTGCAGTATTCCCAGTTCTACTGGCAGTTAAAAACAACATGCTTTTAATGTTGGGTTTTGAGCCACAGCATGTGTAGTCATACTGTTTACTATGTGGTGCCGTTTGTAAAACATTGTACAATTTTTCCACATTCAGCATCGCCAAGTGTATAAAAATGCACTACAATTTTCTAATGTTTTTTTAAAATAAAAAAAACATTTAGAGAGAAATTTGTCACAAAACATTGTAATTGCTGTTCCAAGACTAGTGTCCTGCATTAAAGCTAGATTGAAAAATGATATATAATACTATAAATGTTTAAGCTAAATGTAAATGTACATTTGAAATGATACATGTAAATGTTAAACCTAAATGTAAATATTAAATGTAAATGAAGATGTAATTTTTAAACCTAAATGTAAATATTAAATGTGAATGTTCAATGCAAAAACTAAATGGGTGGAACATATGCTAGTTGGTGACACCCCTTATGTCAGTTTTTGTATTTTTGTATGGAGGGCGGTACACTCAGGAAACACCTTAGCAGCAGCTGAATCAGCAATCCCGGCAAATTAGCTGCAATTATTGAAAGAGTGTCTGCAGCTGTGTTAAGAGCTTCAACCTGGCATGAAATAAAACAAGCTTAAAGTCTGTGTCCCTGTTATTATATTTCATGGGAGTTTGGTAGGACAGTTCAAATAATTTCCCCAAGCCTACACAACTAGCAGAAAGGTAATGTTAGTCAACTTGACCCTGTTTTATTAAAATCTGGAATCAAACATGGTGAAGCTTGCTGGCTAGAAATAACAATGGTACACATTTTAGTTTTTTTTTATAGTAGTGTCGATGTGTCTAGTGTTGGGTTTGGCTTACATTTTTCAGTGATTTCACCACAGTCTCTGGTCTACCCTGTTAACCCCTTAGCACACATGCCAAATCTTGCCAATCCTTGCCCATTTAGGGGGTACCCTATTTAAAGCTGTATAACTCCAGATGTGACACAGAGACTTAAAAAATGGCCTAAATGAAGCAAGCATAAAATGTACAATTTACAATACTAATGCAGATTAGTTTATATTCATAATTTTGGAAGAAATAAAGTGCCACAAATGCAATTGTCTAGACAAAAAATCAAAAATGAATTTGCACTTTTTTTAGTTTGCAATGAAATACTGAGAGATTGCATATATACATCAGGTTAGACTGTACATGTGCTGGATAAAAACTTATTGACCACAAGTTCATAATATCTAAGGGTGGATATGTAGAACTACTATAGCTTTATGTTTTGATTCAAGAAACTCACTGTTGCATAATTTTCAAGTGAGAATTACAAGCTTTCCGTCAGTACAGTGGTCTAAAATATCTAGGGGTCCAGAAACATATCCAAAATCTCTCCAAAAATGAATAAAAAGCTTTTTATCCATTATAAAGCATATAAATGAGCCCCTTATGAAGGTTTAAGATGAAACATTGCTATCAGATTTAAAAATAATGCAAAAATATTGTCACACAATGCAGTACAGTACCTAAATGTGTAATAATTAACTCTTGTATGTATTTCTGTACTCTGTACTCTTGTATGTTTTCTTGTATGGGGATGGGACGACATGAAAACAATTTTCAACCATCCACCACGTTTTGGCATTGTGCGCTCCTCTGCAGTGAACGATTCACGTGTCCCTCACAGGTACGGTGGCCCAAAGAAGACACCTCCATCTTATCTAATCAAACTGAGCTCCCAAAGACACCTCCATCTCATCTAATCAAACTTAGCTCCCAAAGACATCTCCATCTCATCTAATCAAACTTAGCTCCCAAAGACACCTCCATCTCATCTAATCAAACTTAGCTCCCAAAGGACACCTCCATCTCATCTAATCAAACTTAGCTCCCAAAGACACCTCCATCTCATCTAATCAAACTTAGCTCCCAAAGACACCTCCATCTCATCTAATCAAACTTAGCTCCCGAAGACACCTCCATCTCATCTAATCAAACTTAGCTCCCAAAGGACACCTCCATCTCATCTAATCAAACTTAGCTCCCAAAGGACACCTCCATCTCATCTAATCAAACGTTCCTCCCAAAGGACACCTCCATCTCAGCACATCAATCTTAGCTCCCAATCCGACAGCCTTAGCTACATGTCTGTCAGTCTAAACTACACATTGTCAGCCTTAGCAGTCTGAGCTAGGCCTTCATTATTATTAGCTATACTTTGTTAGTATGCTAACAGTAGCATTAGCATGCTAGCAGTCACTGCCCATTTTTGCCTTGTCTGCCTGATTTGCACAGGGTCATTTTCTGGTTCCAGCATGCAGTAACGACACACCTGATGTAGCCAAGGTTACATTGACCACATAGCAAAGATTAGTTACATGCATTTAATATGAATAAAAAATCATTACATTTGTTGGGATTATTTGTATAGGTATTCCCGACAGCATGCAAACAAGTGTTAAAAATAACTAAATATGATTGAACTCAACCATCTGGAGATTACAGCAGTTTAACCATCTGGAGATTACAGCAGTTTAACCAGCTGGAGATTACAGCAGTTTAACCAGCTGGAGATTACGACAGCAGTTTAACCAGCCGGAGATTACAGCAGTTTAACCATCTGGAGATTACAGCAGTTTAACCAGCTGGAGATTACAGCAGTTTAACCATCTGGAGATTACAGCAGTTTAACCAGCTGGAGATTACAGCAGTTTAACCAGCTGAAGATTACAGCAGTTTAACCAGCTGGAGATTACGGCAATTTAACCATCTGGAGATTACAGCAGTTTAACCAGCTGGAGATTACGACAGCAGTTTAACCAGCTGGAGATTACAGCAGTTTAACCATCTGGAGATTACAGCAGTTTAACCAGCTGGAGATTACGACAGCAGTTTAACCAGCTGGAGATTACAGCAGTTTAACCATCTGGAGATTACAGCAGTTTAACCAGCTGGAGATTACGACAGCAGTTTAACCAGCTGGAGATTACAGCAGTTTAACCATCTGGAGATTACAGCAGTTTAACCATCTGGAGATTACAGCAGTTTAACCAGCTGGAGATTACAGCAGTTTAACCATCTGGAGATTATGGCAGTTTAACCAGCCGGAGATTACAGCAGTTTAACCAGCCGGAGATTACAGCAGTTTAACCAGCTGGAGATTACGACAGCAGTTTAACCATCTGGAGATTACAGCAGTTTAACCAGCTGGAGATTACAGCAGTTTAACCAGTTGGAGATTACAGCAGTTTAACCAGCTGGAGATTACGGCAGTTTAACCATCTGGAGATTACAGCAGTTTAACCAGCCGGAGATTACAGCAGTTTAACTAGCTGGAGATTACGGCAGTTTAACCATCTGGAGATGACAGCAGTTTAACCAGCCGGAGATTACGGCAGTTTAACCATCTGGAGATTACAGCAGTTTAACCATCTGGAGATTACAGCAGTTTAACCAGCTGGAGATTACAGCAGTTTAACCAGCTGGAGACTGCAGCAGTTTAACCAGCTGGAGATTACAGCAGTTTAACCATCTGGAGATTACAGCAGTTTAACCAGCTGGAGATTACAGCAGTTTAACCAGCCGGAGATTGCAGCAGTTTAACCAGCTGGAGATTACAGCAGTTTAACCATCTGGAGATTACAGCAGTTTAACCAGCTGGAGATTACGGCAGTTTAACCAGCTGGAGATTACAGCAGTTTAACCAGCTGGAGATTACAGCAGTTTAACCAGCTGGAGATTACAGCAGTTTAACCAGCCGGATATTACAGCAGTTTAACCAGCCGGAGATTACAGCAGTTTAACCAGCCGGAGATTACGGCAGTTTAACCAGCAGGAGATTACAGCAGTTTAACCAGCCGGAGATTACAGCAGTTTAACCAGCTGGAGATTACGGCAGTTTAACCAGCAGGAGATTACAGCAGTTTAACCAGCTGGAGATTACGACAGCAGTTTAACCAGCTGGAGATTACAGCAGTTTAACCAGATGGAGATTACGATGGGATCACGATTATTTTGGGAAGTGCGATTACTAGGCCTTGGCACTCCATACTTTAGATGGAGTAAAATATATGCAAATTTATATTTCCTGTAGATTTTCCAAGAAAGGAAACATATATTCACAATCTACTTCACATGTAAATTGTAAGAATCCTTAATAAAGTTTCAAAAGACCTCTGGGGATCTTTATTTAGTCTTTGTTTTGTCTGATATTCCTCATTCACTCTCTGTGAGGAGTGCTGATTTTCTGCGCAGAGTAAAAACAACAGGAGACTCAAAAGGTAGATATTAAACAATGACTTTACTTACAAAAAACAAAACACAAACAGGGAAAAAACAGGCCACGATGGGCAAAACCACCCACTCAAAAATCATTGTAACAAAAATGAAACGCAGCAGGACACTAGAACGTAGGGAACTTGATAAACTAGTAACTCTGGAATAACACAGAGGACAGAAAACAGTGAACAGAAACAGTAGGATCCAGCACCCTAGTCAGGCAAACAAAGAACTTAAATAGACAAGAGGGATAACCAGACACAGGTGAACACAATGCACAATCAACACAGAAAGGAGAGGGATAATGAGACAACAGGTGAGAACACTGATGGAATCAACACAGGAGGAGAAAGCAATGAGGCCAACAAACCAACAAACTAAGATGAGAAATGCCGCCATAACGGCAACCAAAAAGGCAGAACCATGACATCTTCGTTTCCTTCGTTTCTGAGCATGACACTCTTTTCTGTCGGGAGAGGGGTATGACTGTGACTACAGAGTTGTGGGGTGGAATGAGGTTTCAGCAGAGCATTTGTAGCTAGCTACTGCAGTGGCAGAGGTGAAGAAGCACACTGTGAAACCAAACTACAAGCTGTTCCTCGATGGTGACAGCTGAAGTTCACCAAGGGGATGAAAAGCGACGTGGAGCTGGTGTGTTTTCTGTTGGACCTGTAAGTAAGGTTACCGCTAGCTATCCAGGGGAGAGAACATTTTTTTTTAGCCAATTAAATCACGGGATGATTAGGTGGCAAGTTTCAGAGAGTCAGGTTGGGAATTTAGCTAAGACCACAGGGAACCCCCTACTCTTTGCAATAAGTGTCATGGCGTCTTTAATGACCGTGAGTCAGGACCTCGGTTTAACATATTCACCGAAAGACAGCATCTCTGACAACACAGAGTCCCCCTCACTGCACTGGGGCTTATTCAACCAGAGGAAGGGCTGCTGGTCCACTAACACCACTTCCAGCAGCAGCTTGCAGTAGTTTCCCCTGGCTGTATCCCATCCAAGTTCTAGCCAAAGCCACACTTGCTTAGCCTCAGCCTTTCGGCAGGAGCAGGGTGCATGGAGCTCATGAACCATCAGCCCGACTGACAGAAAAATTGGTACCGAGCATGTTTGTACTGGTCCATAACATGTTTAAAAAGGAAAAGATCCTATGTCAAAAACAACCGTACTCCATGCAAGTACCATAAAGAACTACATATGTAAATGAGGCTGTGTCAGTCATCCTTATGCTAATCATTGGTGTGCCTCAACACAGTGCCATGACACAGGTATGTAACAGTTTTGAACACAACTGGATAGAAACATGGCTGCCACAAGTGATTTAGTATTCTGGTCATTTTTTTAAATAAATAAAAAATGTCATATGACTTGGTATATTGGTTTAAATTATATTCTGAATGAAAGGGCACAACATCATGAACAAGATATGTGCAGTGGGTAGCACTGTCACCTCACAGCAAGAAAGTCATTTCATTCAATTAATGAAAACTTCTGTGCTGCATTATGTGTTTTACATTACATTACAGGCATTTAGCAGACGCTCTTATCCAGAGCGACTTACACAACTTTTACACGGCATTTTTACATTGTATCCATTTATACAGCTGGATATATACTGAAGCAATTTCGGTTAAGTACCTTGCTCAAGGGTACAACGGCAGTGTCCTACCCGGGAATCGAACCTGCGACCTTTCGGTTACAAGTCCCGTTCCTTACCCACTGTGCTACACTCCGTCCGTTTTCTCTCCAGATAACGAAATCACAGGCGTGTCTGCACTCCATCCACTGCGGCAGCACACAGGTGAGTGTGCACTCCATCCACTGCGGCAGCACACAGGTGTGTGTGCACTCTATCCGCTGCGGCAGCACACAGGTGAGTGTGCACTCTATCCGCTGCGGCAGCACACAGGTGAGTGTGCACTCTATCCGCTGCGGCAGCACACAGGTGAGTGTGCACTCTATCCGCTGCGGCAGCACACAGGTGAGTGTGCACTCTATCCACTGCGGCAGCACACAGGTGAGTGTGCACTCTATCCGCTGCGGCAGCACACAGGTGAGTGTGCACTCTATCCACTGCGGCAGCACACAGGTGAGTGTGCACTCCATTCACTGCGGCAGCACACAGGTGAGTGTGCACTCCATCCACTGCGGCAGCACACAGGTGTGTGTGAACTCTATCCACTGCGGCAGCTCACAGGTGTGTGTGTGTGTGTGTCTCCTTTCACTCCGCCCGTTCGGCATTTCCATTGGAACATCTGCTGTTCTTCAACCAATCAGAATGTAGGGGGAGCAGTAGGCCTAACAATTGTATTGGTTAAACTCATAGCCTACCTTCATTGGTTTAGGAAGTTTGGCAGTGTTTACACTGAACATCGGAGAGGGGAGGGAAGTTGGAACGAGACCACAGAGACGTCCGCAAGAGCATGGGGAAACAAAATCTGCATGAAGGAATTGTGCCCTTGCATGAAGACAATTTGCAGTAAAATAACACCACAGTGATGCCAGAGTTCTGACGGATAGGGCTGGTTGAAACGCTGGCAAAATGATCAGTTACCCTGGCCTAAGACCACTAGGGGTGCTGTGCCTTGAGCTTTGGAAAAACATTGGGCCTCATTCACCAACCATTCTTAAGAAGAATTTTCTTCTTAAAACCCACTTACGCAGTTTTCGTGAAGATTCTGACATTCACCAATGTTTTCTTATTTGGGATTTGTTCTTAGGTAAGAACAGAATCTACGCACACTCAAGAGCACACTTACGCACATTTGAGTGCTGACATGTTTGTGCAAAATAATTAGTTATTGCATTTTCTTCAATTCTACAGTTGTATAATATTATAGGATTTAAATTACAATAATATTTTTATAATTTATAATATTTTTTAATAATTATTTTACAAAGCATAAAGGTGCCAGGTTCCGCCTCAGAGGGTGGTTGCCTCAGCGGGAGTTCATCTGTAAATAAATGATAAAAATCAAACCATTGTAGTCACCTTTTATTTTGGGGGGTTTCAATTATGCAATGTTGGGTCTATACTACAAAAGCAAATGTTTAAATTTCGAATACAAACTAAGCACTTAGGTAACACTTTTTAAACACATGGACATTTTGAAGAAGAGAACACTTATTCGGGGAATAAGAATAAAAATATTGCTGATGCCTTAAATAGTAATTTTTTTTCAGAGTTTTACTAGGGAAAATGTTACTAATAGACTGGAAGGCATATTCAGTACTCAGAAAGTCTTATCGGATATTGAAACAGAGGATAAAGTAATACTGCATGAATTACCTAAACTAAAACCAGACAAGGCAGCAGGTCCTGATGGTATACCATATATACCCAATAGTACTCAAAGAGTTAGCTGAGATCATATTTAAACCATTAGCAGGTATTAGTCCTTAGACAGTCCTTAGAAACTGGAGAAATACCTAAGCAGGGTAATATGATACCAATATATAAGAAAGGGGACTGTACTGGTCCAGGAAACTACAGGCCTGTAAGTTTAACTTGCATAATATGTAAAATACTGGAATCTATTACTACAGACAAGTTGGAAGTATTTCTTGAAAAAAGCAACATCTTAAGGGATAGCCAGCATGGTTTTCGTAAGGGACGGTCATGTCTGACAAGTCTTCTGGTATTCTCTGAAGAAGCAACCAAGTGTTTTGATTATAGCAAGGCGTATGATATTATCTACTTAGATTTCCAAAAGGCATTTGATAAGGTAACAGTAGGAATTAGAGGAGGTATTTCAGAGTGGATTCGGAACTGGCTACAGGGAAGAACACAAAGAGTAGTAGTAGGAGGGATATTATCTGAGCAGGGAGCTGTTAGAAGTGATGTCCCACAAGGACCCGTGCTGGGACTACTGATCTTCCTAATTTATACCAATGACCTCGACAGGGACATAGAAAGTACATTAGTCAAATCCGCAGATGATACAAAACTGAGAGGCCCAGCTAATAGTTTGGAAGCTACTAAAGTAATCCAAGAATATTTAAATAAAATCCAGAAGTGGGCGGAAACCTGGCAAATGAAATTTAATATAGCCAAATGTAAAGTTCTGCATGTGGGAAATAAAAATATTAGGCAGGATTACTTTATGGCAGGAAGAAATTTGGAATGTGCTCAGTTTCTGGGAGTAATGCTTGATCCAAGCCTTTCTGGTTCTAGACACTGTGCTGTAGCAGTAAGAAAAGGCCAATGGGATGATGGGATATATAGCCAAAAGCATTGAGTATCCAAGGAAGTTATACTTATCTTATACAATACATTTGTTAGACCACACTTGGAGTATTGTGTGCAGTTCTGGGGACCATACTACAAGAAAGATACTGTATAGAGGCTCTGGAAAAAGAAGAGCAACAAAATTGATTTCTGGTATGAAAGATCAAATTTATGAGGAAAGACTTAAAATGCTTAACCTCTTTAAGCTTAGTAAAAGGAGACTCATGGGTGATTTTATTGAGGCTTTTAAATTCATAAAGGGGATCAACACAATGAACTACAAGAGATTCTTCAGGTTGAGTTATGTTAGTAGAACAAGGGGACATAAATGGAAATTAACAAAAGGTAGATTCTATACAGACATTAGGATTAAGATTAAGATTAAGACATAAGATTTTTTTCACACAGAGAGTAGCCAATGTGTGGAACAGCCTGCCAGGTCATGTAGGAGAGGCAGAAACTCTGGTGATTTTCAAGACTAGGCTTGATACAGTGTTAGATACTATCTAGTCTGTGGGAAATCAGAGCACTAATTTAGTTAAGAAAATGGCCAGCATTGTTGGGCTGAATGGCCTGTTCTTGTCATTATGTTATGTTATGTTATGTTGTTATGTTAACAAGTTCTATGATTTCTAGGATATTGGTTATATCTGGCCACATACATTGGCCGATGGACATGACCTGTAAAGAGTGCACATCTAGGTTTATTTGCAGAAGTGAAGTCTGGTCAACACAGTCTCAACTCAAAGCAGTTATCATGTTGATGTACATTCAGTGGGGTGAAATGCTAGTTAGCGTTCGGTATCTTGGACTTGGGGGGCCCACCAATGTAGCGATAACACACTTCTGAAGGAAACATAGGGGTGTTCCTATATATCCCATTTATGCTGTCGTACTGTGAAAAAGAGGTGTGTAAGAACTCTAAATACTGTATGAAAATAACTGCCTCACAATGTATGAAAGTTTTATTGTTCAGTCTTCAGGTATGTATTGTTTGTACTGCTTAAAAGCTTAAAAAATGTTTTCCAATATATATTTTTTAGTGGAGGAGGTTGTTTAACAGTTATGCACTACAAACTTCAAAAATGTAACCCTTCAACTAAAAGGAAAAGCATAAAATCTTTATTTCATTTCTACTATTTTACACAAAAGCCTTAGAAATATTGTCAAGTAAGGTAATGCCACTTTAAGTTTAACAACTTCACAGCTCTCACAGAGAATGCAAAAAATACAAGAACAAGGATATAAGAACAGCAAGTAAAAAATGTATTTTACTTTCTCAACTTTTTTGTTTTGTTGAAAAGTTTTTCTTACAGAACAATTCTGATTTAAGGTCCAGGTTATTTCATGATACTGAGCTTGGTTGTACCGAGTATTCTCCTTCCTCCATGTCAGAAGAGAGCTCCATTTATCCTCCCTATGATTAGCTGGCTCCTCACATTCAGCATATTGACAACCAGTCACAGATGCTGTATCTTGCTGCTTTGATCAGTTTCCCCAGCTGGGCCGAGCACAGTGAAGTCTCTCACAGTCACCGGCCATCTTGTGCTCATGTTGATGGCTGTCTCCTGTAGGCAGGAACACAAATGAGGTGTTATTGCATGAATGTTTTTGCAGACTTAAATTACTTTGCAAGTTGTGGGACAGTGCTAAAACCGACCTTCGCCAAGGTGCAGCTAAAATATCATTAAAGTGTCTGAAGAGATACAGAGAAACGCTTGATAAATAACAACTTCAAATGTCTAAAAGTAACTTAGTAAGTAAGCTAACAAGCACGTGTTGAGATTTTCCAATCATGGTACTTTCATATGAAGGGCTTGGGAAAGTGTATGAAGGGGCACGGAGGATGGGCATGTCATTGTAATAAACCTCTGAGGATTTGAGGAGAGGTTAAAGTTCACTCACGCACAGGGAGTGAATGCGATTGGCTGGCTGTTACCTGCTCAAGGCAGACCTGTCATCTGCATGTTGTCGAGTGCAAAAAACATCCACCGAATGGCTGTAATGCAGCTGGCCTCTGTGTTCTCAGTGTTGTGGCCTGTCCTATTGGAATGTCGGAAGATCAATGGGATCCCAGATATATGCTATATGACCAAAAGTATCTGTACACCCCTTAGTCTGGGACTGTTTTTCATGGTTTGGGCTAGGCCCCTTAGTTCCAGTCAAGGGAAATCTTAATGCTACAGCATACAATGATATTCCAGACGATTCTCTGCTTCCCCAACAGCTTGGGGAAGGCCCTCTCGTGTTTTACAATGACAATGCCCCGTGATAAGCCTGCAAGAGAGGGCTGCAAATGAAGGCTGGACTCAAATACACAACATGGCCAAAAGTGAGTGGACACCTGACATTCAACACTTCATCCAAAATTACTGGCATTAATATGGAGTTGGCCCAACCTTTGCTGCTGTAACAACCTCCACTCTTCTGGGAAGGATTTACACTAGATGTTGGAGCATCAATTCAGCCTGAAGAGCATTAGTGAGGTTGGGCAATGATTGGGCGACTAGGCTTTCATATTCATACCATTTATACCATACATGTGCCAAGTTTCCACACCTTAGCCTGCACAGAGGGACTTCTGCGTGATGTACAGAATTATGAGAATACCGGAAAATTCCATGAAAAAAAATGTTTATCATAGCACTTGAAGACAACTAGCCTGCTGAAAAGTTCGACAGCGGATCCCAGTGGCGAGCTGAAAAGCTGTCGCTGGGTTTTACTGTCTTTTGTCTTTATTATTTTAGTTTACTGTTTCAGTTTTTTGTTTTTGCCTGGAACCCCTGAGGGGGAAGGGTGAAGGTGTTTGTTTATTTAATGTTGTGTTGGCGTGTGTGCGCTGTCTTGAAGCGAGCTCCCGGGCTCAGCCCTGTGGAGAGAAGCACACCTTTAAGCACCAGGGCTGATTAGTTAACACAACCCAGGTGTGTGTGCTCTCTCCCCCAGCCAGCGTTCAGGTGTGTGTGCTCCCTCCCCCAGCCGGTGTTCAGGTGTGTGTGCTCCCTCCCCCAGCCGGTGTTCAGTGTGTGAGCTCCCTCCCCCAGCCGGTGTTCAGGTGTGTGTGCTCTCTCCCCCAGCCGGTGGTGTTCAGGTGTGTGTGCTCCCTCCCCCAGCCGGTGTTCAGGTGTGTGTGCTCCCTCCCCCAGCCGGTGTTCAGTGTGTGTGCTCCCTCCCCCAGCCGGTGTTCAGGTGTGTGTGCTCTCTCCCCCAGTCAGCGTTCAGGTGTGTGTGCTTTCTCCCCCAGCCGGCGTTCAGGTGTGTGTGCTCCCTCCCCCAGCCGGTGTTCAGGTGTGTGTGCTCCCTCCCCCAGCCGGTGTTCAGGTGTGTGTGCTCCCTCCCCCAGCCGGTGTTCAGGTGTGTGTGCTCCCTCCCCCAGCCGGCGTTCAGGTGTATGTGCTCCCTCCCCCAGCTGGTGTTCAGTGTGTGTGCTCCCTCCCCCAGCCGGTGTTCAGTGTGTGTGCTCCCTCCCCCAGCCGGTGTTCAGGTGTGTGTGCTCTCTCCCCCAGCCGGTGTTCAGTGTGTGTGCTCCCTCCCCCAGCCGGTGTTCAGGTGTGTGTGCTCTCTCCCTCAGCCGGTGTTCAGTGTGTGTGCCCTCTCCCCCAGCCGGCGTTCAGGTGTGTGTGCTCCCTCCCCCAGCCGGTGTTCAGGTGTGTGTGCTCTCTCCCCCAGCCGGTGTTTAGGTGTGTGCCCTCTCCCCCAGCCGGTGTTCAGTGTGTGTGCTCCCTCCCCCAGCCGGCTGGTTCACCGCCGGACTGAATGCCACAATGATATACGAACATTTAAAACTGGCCTTGTATTAATTGTTGTTTTTTAGGCTATTACACAAATTTAAGCTCCAATTACGGATACACTACCTGTTTTGTTTCTAATAATCTTCACTGTTGTGTTTTATTTGTTGTTTGTGAATCAGTAATTGCTTACCTGTTCAAATAATCAGTCTCCTTTCTGTTTGAGTTTGTCTACTTTTAGGATTTCTCTCTAGCCAAAGTGCCAAACCTGGGAACCAGTGCGGATAAATGTGATCTGGGCTCTGGTTGTTAAAGTGAACCTTGCGCTATTTGGCCATTTGTGCTACCTTGGCAGGTGGGCACAAGCGGAACGGCCCAAAAGGCCCTTGTTGTAGGATGACCATAAAAATCTAACAGTTTTAAAAGTCCAAAAATACTGAAAATGTTTTTTTTTTCACTGAAATTGAATCAATAATAATAATAATAATAATAATAATAATAATAAATTTATTATTATTATTATTGTTATTATTATTATTATTATTATTATTATTATTATTATTCTTCTTTGCATTTATATAGCACTGTTCTCACACCCAAAGTGCAGCACTGGCTTAGCTATTGGTTCATTTAAACTTCATTTTAACTAGATGCTTAAATAAAAATTAGCATATGTTAGTCATAAGGTATCTATCATCAGGTATAGGCTGTTTTAATCAGTAGTATAGGCTACAAGCTTCATGTTAGTGTCATTTAATATTACTTTCAGCATTACAAATATATATGTTCCAGAGTTCAAGACCTCCATTCCCAATGTGTTTTTTTTATCTCTGAGGTTCTGGGTGTTCTTCATGGATAGACAGCTGTACTACCTGTGCTATACTAGCATTCACAAACTCCATTCTCAATGCAGTATTTTGGAGATTGTGCTCTGTTTGATTTGATAGTGGTTTATGTGTATTGATTGCACAAGCACATAACACTGCCCCTGACTGCTCATTCCATGCCACCCAGGCCCTGTTCTGCTCCCAATGGAGAGAACTCTGCCACCAGGCTATGACCCCTTCTCTGTACCCAGCAGTGCCGCATGAAATGCCAGGACCCACAAACCCAATGTGGGCACGCTACCTCAAACTGGCCCAACACGGGCACCCTCCCTCAAACTGGCCCAACACGGGCACGCTCCCTCAAACTGGCCCAACACGGGCACGCTCCACTGTGCCAGAACTGTGCCAGTGCTAAAACTGAATTTGTAATCAGATGATTGTAGACTTCCTCGGTGGGGAAGACCCGTCTTGTACATTTGATCTGAACCTGAATTCCTTCAGTAAAATATCTGTGTAGACGTTAAGCAGACTTGGATAAATATATATACAGAGATAAATAAGGTCATGTGATGTAAGGGTGGTTGGACTGTGCTGGGATGAGAATGATCTAGACTGGTTCCCTTTCCATGTGGGGCAGTGACTTCAGCCCTGGGCACCAGGAGGGCATGGAGATGGCCAGCGACAGCCCCCCCCCCCCCCCCCGCCCCGCCCCCGCCCCCCCAGACTATATAGAAATATAGCAATATAGAAAGCAATATCTGTAATTGCTAAGTGGAAATGCATATGAGGTTTTCATAAATCGTACTGAAGAATTGTAGCTTTGCAGTATATTTCTGAGCTGGAAATGAATGTGATCAGTTTATTTTACAGAACTATTCAGTCCTGCTGCACAGCCCAATGCAAAGCAGGCTGTGAGAGTGGCTAGGTGCTGCGTAATGGGGTCAGAAAGAAAGGTGTGACTTACGCCTCATTCTGGAGCTCAGAAGAGCCTTCCAGTCGCATGCTGCCGTTAGATTCAGGGGGTTCAGCAGGGGGAACCTTCCCCCAAAGCCACCCCAGGGTCCCGCTCGTCAGTGCCCCGCCTCTCTCCGCCTCGCTCGTGGGGCAGGGCCAGTGCGCCTGGCTCCCCTGGTAGAGGCGGTTGATGCGTGGGCGCGGTGGGGGCCGGCACAGCAGGGCGCGGAACGCAGCCCGAAACTCCGGGCTGTGGCAGTAGATGATGGGGTTCAGGCCCGAGTTGGCGTAGCCCAGCCAGTTGAGGAAGGTGAAAATCTCGTAAGGTATTCGTTTCCCACAGCCATTGACGATGTTGGCGATGAAGAAGGGCAGCCAGAACACGGTGAAGGAGCCCATGATGATGCCCACAGTGGTGAGCGCCCGCCGCTCCCGCGTGGCTGCCACCCGGGCCTGCGCCCCCTCCGATGCCCGCCGGTGAAGGCCAGGGGCCTCGCAGTGTGACCTGTGTGACGAGAAGCGGAGCTGCTCCCTGTTGATGGCCTGCTGTTGACGCGAGGCGATGAGGAGGACACGGGCGTAGATGAAGATCATCACCACGAGCGGGATGTAGAAGGACACCGCAGAGGAGACGACGGCGTAGGAACTGTTGGTGATGAAGTCGCAGCAGGCGTCATTTCCGTAGCAGGCCAAGGCGTCCTTGTCAGTCTTGCCCATGCGGTACTGCTGCGTCATGACGGGCACAAAGGAGATGAGCGCGGCCACCGCCCACACCGCGCACACGGTCAGCCACGCCCGCCGCTTGCTCAGGACCGCGCGGTGCCGGAGAGGCCGCGTGATGGCCACGTAGCGGTCCACAGCGACCGCGCACAGAGTCTCGATGCTCGCCGTCACGCACAGAATGTCCACCGAGATCCAGAGTTCACAGAAGCGCTTGTCAAGCTGCCAGTTGCCTGTTACCACGGTAGTGGCCCCCAGGGGCACCACCAGGCCCCCGACGATGAGGTCGGCGAAGGCCAGCGAAGTGACGAAGATGTTGGTGGTGGTCTGCAGCTGAGCGGTGCGCACGATGGCCACGATCACGAGCGTGTTTCCCGCCACAATGACCAGGACGATGGCTGCTATGGCCATGCCGAGCCACAGTCCCCCAGCAGGGTGGTAGGGCCCCGTGTCGTTCATGCCAGCGTGCTCAATCAGGTGATCAACAAGAAGATGCTTAAGACAACCTGACACATTTTACATCAAGCCAGTTCTGTCTGTAGAGAGCTTGAAATGCCTTTTGGTTTCATTGTGGGTAGACTGGTCAATAGTTCCCCAAACTACAGAAGGATCCTTTGAGCTCACTAATGGAGCTGGCATTCTCTGTTAAAGTCCCAGGACCAGACCTGAAGTGATATGACACCTTGTATGGTTGCGACATTACGACAGCAATTCATATTTTCAAATGAAATATCCACAGATATTTTCTAAACTTACCAAAACGAGCAAGCAGATATATGTGACTTCTCTTCAGATGTTTGTGTCTTCATACTATTGTAGAAAGACCAATAATAATTATAATAATTACACAGCTTTTCTTTGTCTTTCATATCTTTCCAAAATAAGAAACCTTGGAAGACTGCGACCAAGTTGTAAAAAAGTTGTATTAAAACAAAACGAGCGGACTTTTATTCCGAGTTTCGGTTCGATAACGTATCATCCAGTCGGGCATGAGAGTTGGAGCAGTCCTGTCGAAAAAGTTAACGTTGCATTTTCAATGCATCCTATCCCCTATTTCCGGGCTCTTGTGTCGTCGTGGGGCACCAGTGGCAAGTGCACGCCCGGCTCAGTCTGAAAGAGCTTTATTCGCACCACAGCGCGAGGGGAGGGACCGTGCGCAAAGCGTGTAAACTAAGACGCCGCTAAAATGCCGTACAGTGTCGTTTCGCGTCGCACCGCATCAATATGTTCAACCTAAAGTGAAGCATTTTCTTGTCGCGCTAAACTGTGCGTGGGAAGTTCTATAAAACCTCGGGTTGAAATGTGCCGAAGAAAAACTAAAGATCACTTTCCCGTAATTATTATTACTATACGTTAGTATTATAATAATGATGATAATAATAATAATAATAATAATAATAATAATAATAATAATAATAATAATAATAATAATGTCAACAACAAAATAAAGCTATGTGTTATGAATATGAAAAATATATGGCGTTATCGCAAAACATTTTTGAAACTTTTTTAACATGGCTAAATTGCAAGCCAGTTTTCAGATGCGCCTAGCCAATCCTCGGTCCTCTAACTCTATACTTTTAAGGTCGTGTTTGTCTTGAACAAAATGTCACCGCAGGGCCGTGCACCACCGCCGCAGCCTATTTTGGTTTGAGTTGATTTCAGTTCACATGTCTTCCTGCTCCTCTGCGCACTGCATAGAACATGATGTACTATTGCCGATTATACGGTCTACCTAAGACTGGTGGTTAGGCTCTTCCTGAATTAGTGGAAACCATGCTGCAAAGTCATTCTGTTCAGTGCACCATGGCAACAGAAACAGTTGACAACAAATGTATGCGGAGCCAAAGCTATTTGCTCAGTCTTTTAATATAATAGGTGGCCTATTTTAACCCGATTGCCTTGCGTGTTGCAATGATAATCCAGAAATGTTATGAAAGAGATGGTAACAACAGGGACCGAAAAGAATTATTTCACTCATGTTTTGTGACGATATTGTCCAATATCACCACCGAGGTTAACCAATGAAAAACACAGATAAGATACCCTTACACACACACACACACACACAAATTCATTATTATTATGTGTAGTTGTAGTAGTAGTAGTAGCAGTAGTCGTAGTAGTGTTGTTACTATTGTTACTGTTCTTGTATTAGCATCATCTGTATTAGCATTGATCTGATAAAAGTTGCTTAGCAGGATCAGGGTGACCATGCCAGCATCCAGACAATGTTAGCAGGGTTTCGTGACAGACCCATGAAAAAATGTCATTGATCTTGTTCTCAACCGTCAGCGTCATTTCCAGCCTCTTTCACGGGACAGCAGTGTGGTTAGCCACAACGAATCGAACGTTGCCAATTAACCGCTTGCAGATGGCATTTGCCCGGATGTTTCAAGCCAAGGCCGTTGACGTGCAGCATAGCAGTACGAGCTGAAAAGAATGGCAGAGACTCGCGGGTTTATCAGTGAGGGGGTTTCCTGACACTGAAAGCTAGATCCTGATTGCAGATCTTGTCTGCCGCTGTGCATTGTTCCTGCATATGAGTTTGCTACCTATACAGCACTTTGAGACCATTAAAGAAAACTTATTTCCCCTGTAGTTAAGAGTTCGTATTTTCAAATGCCAGGTTTAACAACCTCATTGTACCCTTGAGATAAAAATATTCATTCACCTGAGTCAACTCAGAAACAGCCCAGTTCTGCGTCCCGCATACCTCCACACAAACAAGATGGCGGCAGCACACAGACCTGTTAGCCCCCCTCCCAGCCCACCGCCGTCCCCACCCCCACCCCCACCCCCACCCAGCGGAGCAGCTCTTATTGGCTAGGATGCAATGTAGCAGGAGGGTGCAAAGGAGGGCTGAGACATCCCAAAGTCTTTCTGCTCCAGGGGTTCAGTGCATGAATATAGTTTTAAACCAATGAGCCCTGAAACCCAGCCTACCTCTGGAGAGGTGAAACAAGCTGAGCCAAGTGCAGTGGCTGATGACAGTGTTCCTGAACGTGCATGGACACGGGATCACAATCACCACTGTACCTGTGATACTTTTAAAAAAACTTTGACTTTGTCAATATGGGACCTGGCGCTGCTCAGCTGGTGACTCGCATGCTTGCTCTTCAACAATCTAGTGTGTTTAGTGTTTTTAATGTTTTTTAAAAATGTTTTAATGTTTGTTTTCCAAACGTTACGAACATGTTAGTATGAGGGCAATCAAGTTTGGGAAAACAGCAATGAAACTTCTGCTGTTTATAGGACTCTGTTTCTGCAACCAACAACCTGTGTGCCAGCATGGTGCATCAGCGCAGTGTGAGCTGACCTGCACCTATCACCCAAGACACACTTCTGGGTTTCCAGAACAAAGTGGGACTCACAGACCGCATTACCCACGGGTTACTGGATAACATCCCCGGAGAATCGAGACGCTCAACCAGTTGGAGGAAGGAATGGGGCTGCCAGTTAGCAGGCCCGGGGAACTGAGTCAACCGATACATCCAACAGGCTGGAGGAGGAAGCGAGGGAGGCGGGGTGGAATTAGGAGGAGGTTGCAGCAACGGAGAAACTCCCGTAGGAGATGTTTAATGCAAAGGTACACAATACAGCAGGCAGTCTCAGATTCAGATTCAGACAACTTTATTGATCCCAAGAAGGGCAATTAATTTGCAGCTTACACAGTCCATACACACAACTCCAAAACTCACAGACAAGGTAGTTATATGTCAGAGGCAACAGATCAACATACATGGGTCAATACAAGGAAACAACGAGCAGCAGTAGATAAAAATTAAAAAAAAAAAAAAAAAATTATTTTATTAAAAAAAATCTTTTTTAGTTCATGTAAATAATCGAGTTCAAAAATGTAAGTCATTTAGAATAACTACTGTCAGCGTTTAGTAGCCTGATAGCGGACTTTTTGTTTGTTCTCCTAAGGGGCACATTATAACACCAGCCTGAGGGCATTACAGTGAATTCGCTGGACAGAACATAGTCAGATTGGCCGATCATTCCTTTTGCTTTCTGGGCCACCTGTTTCTCCCAGAGGGAGTACAGGTCTCTTTGCTGGGCTCCAATTATCTTGGAGCAGACTTTCACAATAGCATTTAGGCTACTCTTGTCCTTCACACACAACCCATTCAACCAGCAAATAAATTAGAAATTTAGAAGACTTTCAATGAATGATTGATAAATTACATAAAATAGTATCACAGACAGAAAAAGAGTTAAGCTTCCGCATTAAGTGAATTCTTTGTCCACGCTTGACAACAGACTCTGTATTTACATCGAACTTGAGTTGGGAGTCGAACACTGTCCCTAGGTACTTGTATGTGTTGACAATTTGAACATCCTCACCATGTATAATGCTAGCTTTTGGTTTGTCTCTATTCTGCCTGAAATCAATGATTAATTCCTTAGTTTTTAATACGTTAAGGTCGAGGAAGTTATCACACCATTTGACAAAAGCAGGTAGGGCACAACCATGATCTGACTCCGAGCCCTGAAGAGACAATAGGGTGGTGTCAGAATTTCACAAGATATCTACCCTCTTGAGAATTCCTGCAACTGTCTGTATACATAATAAAAAGCAGGGGGGACTGGACACAACCCTGGGGTGAGCCCGTATTTGAGACCTTGGTGTTGGACATATGTCCATTCACCAAAACCTGCTGGATTCTGTCAGTTAATCTAAAAGCAACATCAGGAAATAAAAAAAAAATAAGAAGCAAGTCACTCAAAATATGGGGCTGCATTTTGTTAAGCCAAAGAGAAATCAGAGAATAAAAAAAATTAATAAAAAATAAAGTCTCGTAATCAGTTCGTTCATAAGATCAAAACCAGAAAATCCACCAGGGCAAAAGTACAAAAACAGAAGGCAAAATCAAAGTTGAGAAACAGGCGAAGGTCAAAACAGAAAATCAACAAAGCAAACACGGCAGGCAAAAATCAGTGGTCAAGAAAGCAGGCAAGATCAAGCACAAGACAAACTAACAAGAGAAAAATGCTGGAAAGGCATTGTGAACAGAGGCACAATCTGGCACTGAAGAGCAGGGAAACAGAGAATATATGCTATGTGAACCAGGTGAGTGAAATGTGATAATTGAACAGAGTGTGAGAATGCAAACAGGGAACAGGTGAATGAAATGACAGTGATTACCCAGTGCATGAGAATGCGGCCAGAACAGATGAGAATGATCAGCTGATGGGCGAGAGAGAGGAAACCACGCCCTTACTACAAACCGAAACAAAGATTGTGAGAAACAGATAATCAACTAAAAAGTGAAGTGACAACAGAAACATAACATAAGGTTTATCTCTGACTGTCCTTTCTTATTTTTCAGCCTCATAAAGACTTCACTGACTTTCATTGGCACAACTGTGGTCCTCATGCTGACAAACGCCAATAACAGACTCCAAAGACAACCTCAAGCCTAGAATCAGGGACATATACTGCACTAAGGAAGCAACTGAACACTCCTGACAAATCTAATATGTGGAGCCATTTGTCCTAAACATTATGGCGTCCTAAAATGGGGGTGCTACATATAAAAAGTGCTGTTATTTCTAGGTGAGACCAAAGTGTATAAAAATACCTTTTTAATAAAAGCTGAGAGTCTGCACTTTAACCACATGTGGATTTTTTGATTATAATCTAAAATCTAAGATCTAAAATGGTGGCCCACAGAGCCAAATCAAGACAGAAAAACTTTGTCCTCAACATTATGGAGGGCACAGTAGGCACAGGTTTCATTGCAGCTTTTATGGTGACACCCTGCTGGACCACCTAGATGAGGGGGACAATGCATGCATGAAATTATTGGGTGTCACATGTCTTCCCATCTCCCCCCAAACCTACATATGTATGGAGGGAGATCATGATATGAGAAGCCTTGGTATCATCACACACAATGTACTGCACGAAGACATCCAGGCCTCAACCTCCATTGAACATTTTCACTGTGGGTTCCTGTAACTCAACAAGAAACTATGGAAACTGTGGAAACAATATATTTTTGAGTGCCATGTACTGTAAGCAATTCTTCTAGATTTGCCGATTGAATCCAGGAATGTTTTTGAACTGATCTGCCAAATCAAAATGTTGTTTTTTTTGATGTTCTGTCAAAAACATCAAAACATCAGGGAAAGTTCTGACACATTTGAATTTGTTTCCTTAGTCTGTGGCTCTTTTTTGTGTTGTTTTCGGCTTGAGAGCAGAAGAAGACACTTGCAGTAAACTGGTAGTCCTGCTCAAAGATGAATGGCAGGTAATACTCATGTTTCCTTCCAGGCTAAAATGGGGACTCAAATTGATTATTTACCTGCAAATGCTGTCAGATAAAAAGGACATTAAATCTCTCCCACATAATGGCCTCTGACTAGTGCCAGGGAAGTAAATTTGTATCCCTGACCTTTTAGCCGAGTCTGCTGCTGTTTGTCTGCTTATCTCCTTGTCATGCTAGGCTTAGCACTCATTTTACAGGATTTCCCCGTGTCAGTTGTGACAGAAGAAGCACCTGCCAGAAGTCCGTTAATCCTGATCCGCAACCGAATGCAGCTCTGCCCTGGTTTTTCAATTAGTTCTAATTTACAGCCCCCCCCCATCTCTTACACTCCCTCCCCCCCAATATCTTCCACTCCCTCCCCCCATCTCTTACACTCCCTCCCCCCCAATATCTTCCACTCCCTCCCCCCAATCTCTTACACTCACTCCCCCCAATCTCTTACACTCACTCCCCCCCAATCTCTTACACTCACTCCCCCCAATCTCTTACACTCACTCCCCCCCAATCTCTTACACTCACTCCCCCCCAATCTCTTACACTCACCCCCCCAATCTCTTACACTCACTCCCCCCCAATCTCTTACACTCACTCCCCCCCCAATCTTACACTCACTCCCCCCCAATCTCTTACACTCACTCCCCCCAATCTCTTACACTCACTCCCCCCAATCTCTTACAAAATGGCTTTAAGTCACCCTTGATGACTTAAAGCCATTTTGCCAACAAATGTGTTACTTACTGTATCAGCATAATATACAGCTGAATCTAGTCCCACCCCCCACTTCAGGACATTGATCTTGTGCTCGGTCAACCATTTCTTAGTTGCCTTGGACGTATGTTTAGGATCTTTGTCTTGTTGAAATGTCCATCTGCGGCAAAAGTGTAGCTTCCTGGCAGAGGGAACAAGGTTTTTAGACAAAATATCTTGGTACATGGTGGAGTTCATGGTTCCATCTATTTTAACAAGGGCCCCAGGTCCCGTGGATGCAAAACAACCCCAAAGCAGTAAAGATCCACCACCATGTTTCACTGTAGGGATGAGGTGCTTTTCAATATTACCTGCATTCTTTGATCGCCAAACATAACGCTGATGTGCCTGTTCAAAAAGCTCAATTTTTGTTTCATCTGACCACAAGACACGGTTCCAACTGTAGTTCAGATGTAGTTTGGTGAATTCAAGGTGCCTTTTTCGGTGAATTGTCTTCAAACGAGGCTTCTTTCTTACAACTCTGGCATAAAGGCCATTGTCATGTAGGCGTTGTAGAATGGTAGCTTGTGACACCTTGTAACCCCAAGATGCCAGGTTGTTTTGCAGATCTTTAACTGTAGCCCTTGAACTTCTTTTTGCCTCTTGAACCATCCATCTCACGACACGTGGGGGCAAGATAGACTTGCATCCTCTACCTGGAAGGTTAGTCACTGTTCCAGTGGCCTTAAATTTCCTAATAACGGACAATGGTGGAAAGCGGAATCTTTAACTTTTTATGGATTTTTTTGTAGCCATCTCCTGATCTGTAGAGGTCAATAACCGTTTGTCTGATGCTTTCAGTGAGTTCCTTGCCTTTCACCATGATGATGACTGAAAACCAGTATTTCAAACATGTGTTCCTTCCTCTTTATACCCTAGGGAAACAGGAAACCATTGTAGGCCACTGTATAGTTCCCTAACCTTCCAATGAACCTCAAATAAGCTGTATATTTATGAAGATTTGTTTTTTCCAGGTGTTTTCTGGAAGAAATGTTTTTTATTAGTAAAACAAAATGTGTTTTTCTGAACAATGTTACTAGTATTTTAGGTTTTACATTTTTTTAGCATAAAATAAAGCTTATTACTTATATAATTTATTTCATATGATCTGTTTTGTTAATCTTTATCAAGGGTGTGAATAAAAAAAGAGTCTACTATATATATATATATATATATATATATGTTTTCCATTTTCCAATACATTATGACAGGGTTGGGTCATAGAGGGCAAGAAAAATTGAATGTGAAATGGACATTGCATTTACATTTTGAAATGATCAGATAAAGTGCATGAAAATGAGAACACAACCTAGGCTTTTGCATTTGAATTTGAGTCAGATCCAATGAAAATAAAAGCGATTCCACACATGCCAGGTGAACACCGAGTCACTGTCAAATGAATGCTCATACCTTGGTAAATCTCCTCAGAAAGAATGATGCATGTCAAAAAATGAAAATGTATTATATTTGTTCAGGAGAGATTTGTAGGTGAGTGCAAACATATTTGTAACCAATTATTTTGTTTGTAACATACAAAAATATTTTTCAATCTCATTTTACCTGTGTATGGTTCATATTATTTGACTTGAGGTAATAATACTTTTTGAATGTGGAAAACTTAACACTCACGTAATCAAGCTTCCAGTGCAACATGCTATAAATTGCTGTCAGAGAAATTCAATTTAAATTGACTGTTTGTGGTGGTCATGGATTACACTTCTTAGGTGCAGCTTTCCATGGGAAAACATATTATACGGAGAGCGTCCCCACTACCAGATATGGGCAATGGCTCCACCTACAGGTCATACTGGGAATGTACACTAGACCTACACATTGCCATAGCCATCTGAGCATTCTCAGAGATGTGTGTTTGTCTGAGTCATTAATCAAATTGTGAATACTGGCTCCAACTGAAATATCAACTGTAATATAAGCACTGCAAATAGGACCTTTAATGATATTCCGTTTGTTAACACAATAATTAAGCAACTAATTAAGCCTACACTGGGAATGAAAGAAACAACCCACACAATTAGCTGTACAGTAAATACAGTAAACTGCCACAGCTGAAATGATGCTACAGGCCAAGAATTCGAACAAAACATTTTCTTTCAGATTTAAATCAGCATTACAAACAGTGAAAAAAGCACCGTCAAATCTCCCGGTACAAACATAGACTACAAACATATGCGGTACGGGGAGCTGTGAAGCTGGCATACACTGATGATGTCACAGCTCAGCGCCATCGTGGGCTCTCTACTTCTCCCCGCCACAGAGCTCCAGCAGGATTTTGCGGTAATCGCCAGAGGTGTCGCCCTGGCAACACAAGAGCACATTTTCCTGTCACTTTTCACTTCAGTCAAACAGCAGTCGGTAGCTCAGAGATAGGACTCAAACAGCAATCAGCTAATGCTAGCAGTGTGTAAAAACAACAAACAGCAGTCGGTAGCTCAGAGATAGGACTCAAACAGCAATCAGCTACCGCTAGCAGTGTGTAAAAACAACAAACAGCAGTCGGTAGCTCAGAGATAGGACTCAAACAGCAATCAGCTAATGCTAGCAGTGTGTACAAACAACAAACAGCAGTCGGTAGCTCAGAGATAGGACTCAAACAGCAATCAGCTACCGCTAGCAGTGTGTAAAAACAACAAACAGCAGTCGGTAGCTCAGAGATAGGACTCAAACAGCAATCAGCTACCGCTAGCAGTGTGTAAAAACAATACATGCTCACACATCAGAGGCATTGTGGGGGGGGGGGGGGTGGTTGTGCAAACTCATTATATAAACACTTTCTCTGTTCACAGGAAGTGCAGATAGAAAGCCCTTTGTTATGTATGTATGTATGTTTTGTTTTGCTTTGATTCGTTTTGACTCCCCCCGTGGTGGTTGTGTTTCAGGTTGCCCATTTGGAGCCTAATTGGAGATTGGGTATACCTGTCTCTGCTTATAAGAAGAGTCCAGCTCTTGAGCAGCTGGCTCCCTTGATCACTTGCCATGCCGGGCTGGAAAAGCTACATTGCCAGCACTTATGCTTTGATTTTGGTGCAGACTGGAAGAATGGTAGATTTTTTCGTTTTGTTATTTTAGTTATTTATTTGTCTAGATTGGAAACGGTCAGGTGAGAGGGCCCCCAGGTCCGACCTCCAATTGCTGGGGGGCCTGACCCTCTCTTTTGTTAATTTTACGATTTTGCCTACCAGCTGTCTTCCGTGCCTATGATTAATTATTTAAGTATTATCTTTTTTGTTTGTTGCGTGTGTCTGTAAATAAATTCTAGCCCAGTTTGGGAAATGAACTGTAAATAAATTCTAGCCCTGTTTGGGTAGTGAACTACACTCTGCTCTACTGCAAAATGCAGTATTCTTGTGTTGCTGCCCTTTATGTCTGTGGCCAGAAAGTAACTACACATCCCAGAATTCCTTTAACATGTGAACCTTATTTGATGTCAAAACATCACCCTACTCTCCTGTCCCATGCTACATATAATCTATAATGACCAGATAGACAACCCAACGCCATTAGTGAGCCTAAAAGTCCTGGGATTCGCTGGTTCATTATAATTCTTCATTACGAGAATGAAGACAGAGCATATTGTTCCAGTTGTACAGATTTGCTCCCTCTTTGGCTACGTTTACATCGCCAGGTAAAAGCAACCCAATTCAGATTTTCTGGATCGGATATGTACTATGAACATGTAAACAGGAAAAAGCACATGGAATCAGATATTTTAAGATGTCTTTTGGGCTGCATTCATACAACAGGAATCAGACTGGCTATCTGACTGGCTAAACGCACAGATAGGAATTTCCCGGTTATTGCGATTTGCACCTCATTTAAATATCTCATACTTTTTTCACATTTGAATGACACATAACTTATATTACACTCACAACCACTATCCGCTGGTATCAGTGAATGTTAAAATAAGTTAAATGGAGGCTGGTGGTGAAAATGTGGGGCAAAGAGTCTGTATGGGACACAGGGGATGTGGACTTAAGACGCTTTAAAAAAGCAACAGATTGAATGATTTATTCTGTCTTGCTTTGTGTCCATTATAGGTGGCAATATGGCTATGGCAACGTGGTTTCATATCGGTAACCAAACCCTTGTGTATGCATGCGGGTTGTTTCAAGTAAATGGGAACTGGGCATCAAGACCTGGGACGTGAACGTAGCCTTTATGAATGTGCATGAAGGAAGCATGGTGGAAAGCTGTCACCCCGTAGCTAACATGGCAACAGACCCCTCCTGTTACCAAGCGGATGCTTCTAGACCGAGACCTGTCCATACATTAGTGTAAAACCAGATATTTATTTACAATCATGGCTCCAAATGCAGGAGACTTTTTTAACTCCTGCATTTGGAGCCATTTTTGAAAAAATGACTGTTCTAGTGCCGGGCGGGGCCTACCGTCCTGGGGGCGGGGCCTAGAGAATCAGGGGGCATGGCCTACATGTGTGAGGATAAGGCCTACAGGGTCAGGGGCGGGGCCAGAGCTGAGCAGTGCCTCACCTTGATGAAAGAGTGGAGTGTCTTGCCGTACATCTTGAGGAACTCAGCTTTGATGTCGAGCATGTCAATCTCAGCCCGAGCCACCATGATTCTGATCAGCACGCTGTCTGTGGTCCCCAGGCCCTGCGGAAGGACCAAAGGATCATGTCAGGTGACCTGCACACATATACAGTATATACATACAGCACACACACACACACACACACACATATATACACACATATGCAGTATACACATACAGTACACACACACATATATATATACAGTAAAGTACACACACACACATACACAGTATACACATGCAGTACAGTACACACACACACAGTATATACGTACAGACACACACATATACACATACAGTACAGTACAGTACACACACACACACACACACACATACACAGTATATACATACAGTACAGTATACACAGACACACACATACACAGACACATACAGTACAGTACACACAAACACACACATATATACACATATACAGACCTGCATGCACACACACACAAAGATACACATGCACGCACAAATGCACGCACACACACACACACACACACACACACGCGCACATACACACACGCACACTCACACGTGTGCACAGACAGGCACGCATGCACGCACTCATACACAAAGTCCCGACAAAAACTGAACACTTGAGCATTTTCACTGAAGAGCTAAGGTGGTTTATTACAGACCTTTGCTCTGTTTATTGAAAATAACAGTCAATTAGTCCCACGGATTCTCACAATAACTCCAGCAGTCCAAGTGCAGCCAAGGCCACGTCTTCAACAGCACAGTTCTCCGCATTAACTCTGCAGGCAAACCACGCGTGCTAATTCTGCATTTAAACTCAGACACGTTTGCAGTAAATGACGAAGGGACATTAATTAGAAAAAGTAAACGTGCACGTGGTGTCAGCCATGTTGTGCCTTACACACCGGGACAGAAATATCCTTCCAGTTCACTTCCCCTCCACGCCAAACCACCACAGGCCGAGAGCATTCAACGCCCGTTTCTCACAGAGTGGGACACGCACACACAACACACACACACACACACACACACACACACATACACACAGACACACACACACACACACACACGCTCACATGCGGGCGCACACTCTCTATTGTGCCATTGAGGAAACGCATCACCCAATGCTAGTGTAACGCTCAGTCACTGTGCATTGTCGCAGATGTGTTTCTGTCACCTAAACGTCACTCATGCGAGGCGGGGTGGGGGGAGGATGGGGAAGGGGGGGTGTAGATTCTGGTGTTAGCCACTTCCTTTGGGAGGAGTCACCCGCAGCGCTCGGCAGGTCACAGGAAGCTGGCCGGGGGAGGGGGGAAAAGCAATAGTACAGTACACACACACACACACACACACACACACAGTATACACAATTAAATCTAAATAGCTCCCTCTACTGGGCAACGGGTGTTAAACTGTGTTAAATGTTTGTGTATAAATATGTGTGTGTATTGTACTGTACTGTATGTGTATACTGTGTGTGTGTACTGTACTATATGTGTATGTGTGTATTTGGTAACATTCACAATTTAACACCCATTGCCCAGTAGAGGGAGCTATTTAGATTTAATTCCGTATACACCACAGGCAATTATGCAAAGTCCTGTGCCCCAAAATGAAACAAATTAAATGTTAGACCAAAAGGGGCCACAAATCACATGAAAGATAGCCTACCTTCATGGACTTATACAGCCTCTCAGCAAAGAAAGCAGGCTTACTTCTAATGCACTTCACTGTGGAACAACACACCACTGTTAGACACAGCTTAAATTCACTGGACAGATCACATACACCCGCATAATTACATACAGTTCTACTGTCACGCATTACCAATCAGCCATGCCTTACATTACAACTGTAATAACAGTTCAATGACTGAAGCAAAAATAAGTTCATAGTAATTCAATGAAACAGCAGGAACATTTAAGAATTAAAAATAAAGAAAAGCTGTAAAAAAACATATTCAACTACTACTACTAATAATATAAATAATAAATAGTAAATAATAAATAAAATAAAAATAAAAATAAAAAATAAATAAAATAAAAATTTATAAATTAAATAAATAAACAATAATAATAATAATAATAATAATAATAATAATAATAATAATAATAATAAAGAAAGCTATTAAAGATATGGACCTATGGCCAGGAAGGCATCCTCCAGGCAGCCAGACATCTCCCTCTTAATGCTCTCTTCAATGTCACGCCCCGACAGCTTCTGATATTCCTGGAACACTGCAGGTGGGGGGGGGGGGGGGGGCAGAGAGGGTGGAGAGAGATGATAGAGGAAAAGAGGGAGAGAAGCAGACAGTCACAGAATTTCTGACTTGCTCATTCCACCTGTCCCTGCTCAAGAGACTTGTTGTCATAAGCAGCCATCAGTCCTGCAGCTCGTAGATAATGTTGTGGTGTAGCAGGTCCCCTGTATGCAGGGCCACACTCTAAATGTGAAGAGTCAGATAATGCTGTGGTGTAGCAGGGCCACACTCTAAACGTGAAGAGTCAGATAATGCTGTGGTGTAGCAGGTCCCCTGTATGCAGGGCCACACCCTAAATGTAAAGAGTCAGATAATGGTGTGGTGTAGCAGGGCCACACTCCAGATGTGAAGAATCAGATAATGCTGTGGTGTAGCAGAGCCACACACTAAAGCCGCGTTTCCACCGCAGGAACTTTCCCCAGGAACCAGGAACCTTTTAAGGAGCGCAGTGCGTTTCCACCGCAGGGACCAGGGTCTAAATTAAGTTCCGGGGACTTTTTTTTACCCCAAAAAAAGTCCCTGCTCGGGGGGTAGTACTTTCCAAAAGTACCAGAACTTTTGGGGTGGGGCACAAGCGCTGAACATTTCTGATTGGTCAACTACTCGCAGTACTTTATTTCAACCGCTATTTTAAAAAATCTGCTGCCCCAAACCGATTTATTTTCATAATAATAACTTGAATTCAAACTTGTATGTTACGCGGCGCAGTAGCCTACTTTTGGTTATAGCCTGCCAACGTCTTGGAACAGGTGAGAAATTAAGATCGAGGATTATAACATGTACTCTTCTGTTCTTTTCTTGCTTTAGTATTCGTTTTATAAAATGTTAAGCAATCATGCTGGGACAGCATATTACGTAGGCTACCAAAACATTCAAACGGTTTACTTCAGTTGCTGAATATTTTCTTTGTTAGCCCGTTATAATTGACTCAAAACGTTTGATACAGTTATGTGAGGTATGCGGTAGTTCTGCGTAATTTACATTGGTGATACAGTAAACACAAACTGGAAATCACCTTCCGCACTTTTTGTCAGGGTAAAATAACAGGTTAATTCTAGTAATCGTCCTTTTTGCCTTTACAGACTGCCATAATTTTACTCTACGATTCTTCAATTCCACAAAAAAACCCGGAAGACTATGGACTAATTTATGGTGCATGGTTCGCATCTGGAGGGGACACTTCGCTGCTCCGCTAGCAGTAACTTTGAAGGAAAGCAAGCGGTGGCTGTACCACTGCAATATTGATTTAAATTTTCACGCAAATCCAAGTTTTCATTCTATTTATTCTTGTCATTTTGCGATTAGCCTATATGGAATTGACGATGAGAGTCGAAGTAATCAATTCAACAGCAAATAGTTTATGACGTGTGCATGTTTTCTGCTGTTGTTACCAGTTATTTGTGGAATGTGAATGCATTCTGTCGCCTCGGATGTCAAGACATGAAAGTGAATGTTCGCATAAAAACATAATGAATGTGTTTGAGAGGATATATAAAACAGTTACAATCTGACTATCGGCCTGTTATATCCTATTTGTTGCATAACGACGGTCCAAGTTCAACTACCGACGACAGTTTTGCTTGACAACGGTAAAATATGCCCAAACGGCTGCAGAAGAATATTTCAATTCCAGGTGATTAAATCGATAAAAATCAATAAATACAAAAGTAACCGATATATAGTCATTGTTGGTAACCCGTTGTATATACGTGGAATAAACCCCTCCGGGCTGTCCCGGTTATTAGAAAATAATGTAGGCTACTTCGGTAGTAGTATGGGGTTACAGAAGAAATCATAGGACAGATGGGCCGACGACAACTTCGCTTTTTCATACGTCAGTGGGCTAATTTGCCTAATCTTCGCGGAACTTTAGACCGCGGTGGAAACGCAGGCAACCATTGTTTGAAGGAACCTTTTAGTTCCTGGAAAAGTAGTTCCTGGGACTAAAAGTTCCGGGTAATTTGGTGGAAACGCGGCTTTTTTTGGGGGTAAAATAAAGTGCCCGGAACTTAATTTAGACCCTGGTCCCTGCGGTGGAAATGCACTTAGTTCCTCAGAAGGTTCCTAGTTCCAGGGGAAAGTTCCTGCGGTGGAAACGCGGCTTAAGTGGTTTCATGGATGAGTTCCCAGGCCGCAGTGGAGACCCTCTCGGCCCAAAGTTCACCGCACACTGAAGCTCAGTGGGCGTGTGCGGGCGGGGTGAACAGCAGGGGGCGGTACCTCGCAGCAGGTGTTCCCGGTTCCTCACGCATAGCACGGTGAGGAACTTGACCTCGTCGGTCCCCCAGCGGGCCTCGCCAGCCTCGTACAGATCCTGGAGCATGCATAGGTGAGGTCAGGCCACACCCTTCTCCCAGGTAGCGCTCATTCCACCATAAACCCTCCCCACTATCTGGCTTATCGATGACCTGTCTAGCCACGCCCTGTCTTCAGGTAATATGCCCTGCCACGCCCTGATATCAGGTAACATGTGTAGCCACGCCCTCTCCTCAGGTAACATGTGTAGCCACGCCCTCTCCTCAGGTAACACTCGTGCGGCTCTCCAGTGGTCTGTATCCTCACCTTGGCATCCTGCACAGCCAGGGCCTCATCCACTTTCCCGCTTTCATCCCGCCCTGCCTGTCAATCAGAGCACAGAAGGGGCAGGGCACATTCAGTATGAGACTACTTCTATCCTCATACACAGCACTGCACATTAGTAAACACAGGTAAAGGTGTGTGTACTCTGAAAAGCATGTCTATGCCAACAGCAGGATGTCGGGGGGGGGGGGGGTAGCAGCGTGATGGACCATGCAGCAGGATGGCGGGGGGGGGTAGCACCGTGATGGACCATGCAGCGGTGTGAGCACCAGCATTCTGACCGTGAGCAGAGACACCAGAACCCTCTGGAACATTCCGGAAGTGTCGCTGCAGATGTCGTCCTCCAGGTTCCTGTCATGGTCTGCACAGGACAAAAAGGTGAGTTCAAGCCAGTCACTCATAAGCACGTGCACACACTTACAAGCACCCTTCAAAGGTGCTTCACGCTTTCCCCATAATACCAATGGCAAGGTGTATATATAATTTCTACTTCTGTTGTGTGTGACACTGCATTAACAGTAAATAAAAATAGGCATTTTCATCGTTAGGAATTTTACTTCTTACTATTTAGAGGTTTTTTCTCCATGTCAGTAGCTTCACAACAGCATCTATGCGGCATATCAAGATGCAGGTTCAATTCACCCCCAAAAAGTCCAGTTTATCTAAACCTTCTATTTGGAAGTGAAAATGAATTTGAAAGTTGAAAATTATTTGCTGAAATAAAAAATTTAAATAATTCCGTTCAAACTCGCACTTACTTATTCTGAGTGCACGCAAATTTAATTTAGCTCTTCATCTGCGTATTCCAGTTCAAAGAAATATGGGCAGCCACCAATGTGAAGAGACTCGTCCTCATTAGTCAGATGAATAATCAGCTATTGCAACAGGTTTAGGATTCTCAAAGTTATCTTATAAAGGTGAGCCACACACCACTGTAAACAATACATAATAGTGACTGGTAAGTATATTTAACGGGAAAATTTACTTTCACTTTCAAAAATTCTAAACAATGAAGTTGCAAGATGGGAATTTGTAAAAAATAAAAATATATATTCTAGGCAATTAAATGAGTTGTAACCTACTTTCATAGCCTACGTTTTTCCCCATTTTATATGTAATTAATTAAGCAGGATAGAAATTTGAAACTGTAAAGAACACCATCTATTAAAATGCTGATTGACCACATACACACACTATCCTCGAAACCTCTCTTTCAGCTTGAGGTTAGGGGGAGGGGACACATTTAACCATGCTCAACAGCACGTGGAAAGCATATGTCTAAGCACTGAATAACTCATGGCTTCTCTGAATTTGTATACCGTGTTCATTCAGACATCAGGACCCCACTCCCACTGCCTGCATGTAGATGCACCCGAGAGACACATTCTGCAACACAATGCACCGCAAGCTGGAGACCTGAGGACTTATCCAGCCAATCACACCAATATTCACTCACTTTACAATGCTCAGAGAGAGAGAGAGTGAGAGAGAGAGAGAGAGAGGGGTTGAGAGAGAGAGAGAGAGAGAGAGAGAGAGAGAGAGCAGTGATCAGACAGCTAGCCTAGCCTAGCACCAGCCACTAAAGTTCTCCTCATACACAGCAAAGAGGACCAGAATACAAATAAAGGACAAAAGGAAAGCGACATTATGCAGGACATCTGGACAAAAAAAGGTCAGCCAGAGAGAGAAACTTTCTTAAGGAAGTACAAAAATCAAAACAAGGACATTCATCAACAAAAAAGGAGAGCAGAGATTGTTTTTTTGGGGATAATCCAAGAGAGACCTGGAGGTAGACAACTAAAAGCCTTAAAATCCTGAAGAAATCAGTTATATTAGTTAATACATTAGTTAATATCTAATAAAATCAGAATTGTACCCAAGACAGATAGCTCATTAACATTAGCTACATTAGCTGAGAACACACAGTTGGTCGTTTGGACTGTAAGAATATTATTAGAAAAGAACTTAGAAATGTGTCATTTTATGCCTTTATTACTTTGAAACCCTAAAGCAATACAAATGTACAGTATATTCAGAATAAAAATATAAACAATATACCTGCAAAAAACTGAAATGATTTAAGGAGTCAATAGACACAAACCATTTCTGGGAAAACTGGAAAACCCTCAGTAAATCAAAACCAGAAGAATTCACCATACAAAATGAAGACATCAGGATTAACCACTTTAAATCTTGAATGAAACAATACCAGTTACTGGGTTTGAAAATAAGTTCACAGGAAACTTCATCCCTTGCAGTGAATGAACTGAATGAGAAAGCATGCAGGGCTGTCTATGCCATAAAACGACAAATTGAAATTCCAATTAGAATTTTATCTTAAACTATTTGAATCAATAATTGCTCTACAAGTGTGGGGTCCAGTTACAAATAAAAATTTAGCAAAATGGAACAAATACCTAACTGAAACCCTGCATGCGGAACTCATATGTAAGAACATTATACATGTACAAAAAAACAAAAAAAACAGAGAGCTGCCCTTCCCTCAAGAAATTTTGTGATGTCCTCCCTGAACGAGAAAAAAAAGAACTACTCCTGCGGGAGAGAACGGAGTTCCCTACACCTGCACAGTCTGAGGACAATGCCCTGTCATACACACACGCACACACCAACCATCTAGCATACACATGAACAAACTTACATACAGGTACGTACACACTAGACATTACATTACAGGCATTTGGCAGACGCTCTTATCCAGAGCGACGTACAACAAAGTGTATACTTTGTATACACACAGACACAGACACACACAGCACAGACAGACAGAGATAGAGTGTAGAGATAGAGAGAGAGAGAGAGAGGGAGAGGGGCAGAGAGAGAGACAGAGAAAGAGAGGGAGGCAGAGAGATGGAGGGAGGGAGGAGCAGAGAATGAGAGAGAGAGAGAGAGAGAGAGAGAGAGGGAGAGATTACCTTTGTTATAACAAGCAGTGAGGGCTTTGACCTCTGCATTGGTTCTGGAGGCCAGTATGTCGATGAGGCAAGCCTCCTCAGTCCCAGCTCCCTGGGGCAGGGCAGAGCGGCACAGACACTGTGACCAATCAGCAGGACTTCCCCTCTCCATGACCAATCAGATTCATTCCCTTCCATTAACACAAATCCACAGACACTGTGACCAATCAACAGGACTTTCCCTCTCCATGACCAATCAAATTCATTCCCTTCCATTTACACAAATCCACAGACACCATGATGAATCAGCAGGACTTCCCCTCTCCATGACCAATCAGATTCATTCCCTTCCATTTACACAAATCCACAGACGCCATGACCACATCAGCAAGGCTGTTCAATGAGTCATCGCTTTGCTCGTGACCTCTGACCTTGATTGCATTCCTCAGCTCGTAGGCATCATACTTGGGGGCCAGCATCAGCAATCCCAGCACCACCTTCTCAAAATTACCCGTCAGCTCAGACTGCAAATCATCAGCCAGGTCCTGACAAAGACAGACAGAGACAAACAGACAGACCGACAGATTTTAGCTCTCAGTTTAGCTATCTCCAGGCTCTCACACACCAGGTACACTCCTGTAATAAATAAATGCTCATTTTAGTGACACCCAAGCACACCAGTGTTTTAGCTCTTCTCTGTAATGGCACATACTGCACTTCACACTGTGAATGACTCCCACAGGCCTGTCTGCTGCTCAGGATAAGACCAGCTGGCTTTGTAAGAGGAGGAGGTGGTTTATTCCATTCCCATGGAACAGGGAGAGATTCAGATGCATTTTGAGTGCAACCAAAAACCAGATATGAAATTATATGACAAGCTTTCCAGGGCTGGTGTGTGGGGAAAATGAAGACAGGAGGGGGATTTACAGTAAGAGTGTGTGTGTGTGTGTGTGTGTGCATGTATCTGTGTGTGTGAGTGTGTATGTGTGTGTGTACGCGTGCGTGCGTGCGTGCATGTGTGTGTGTGTGTGTGTGTGAAACATCACTCCAGAGGAACAGCAGAGACTACACTGATGTGTCAAGGGTGTGTGTCACCTCCAGCCTCTGATATGTTATCTGCTCCACTGCAGTAAAAGTGACTAGAGGAAGTTTCTGGAGGCTGTGAAACTGTGGTGCTGATTGGCCCGATTAGGAAACTGCCACTGCAGACCGGAAAGTTGCAGACTAAAACTTCTTAAACCCTAACTTCTTCAGTCAACCACCGCAGTATAAATTACCTGGATAAATAAAGGTCAAATAAATAAATAAATAAAAATAAATGGCTAACAATTGTAAAATATGAATGGTCTAAAAATCAGTGGATAAGAGCATAGTTTCAAGAAGAAAAATAAATACATAGGACAAAAATAATTTTGGTGCCAGGTCACCAGAGCTTATAAGGAGACAGATGCAAATGTCGGCAATCCTAATTCCGGAGACACATTTATAACCACACTGGGTTACAGAGCTCTCGCCAGTGCTGGATTCAATCCTCTTGGTCAGAATGAGTCACAGAGAGGCCACACCCATGACTGACTCATGCTCACTAATTCTGATTGGCCAGAGAGGCATCTGCACATTCCGTGGGTATGTCCAATCCTTGAAGCAGGCCTCCTCTCACACACTTTGAGCAAAGAAACTGAATAGCAAGATACTACACTCTACTTTTTGGAAAAACAATCCCACTGATTATCATTCAAACTAGAACACAGCCCCCTCAGTGTAATGTCATTGTTCGCAGAAAGGTCATGTCTCTCTCTTATTTTTCCCTGGTTTAGGTGACTTGCGGACAGATACTGTAACTTTATTGACAATTTCGGTCATATACATGAGATTTAGATTCACCTCGTCTTGTGTAGGTACACAGAAGCAGTTTTTAAACCAGATCCAATTAGTTTAGATAATGTTTGATGGACACAAAGAAGAAGATTTTGAGAACAGTACTCTGTGTGTCTTAGGCCTCTCTTATAAAACTGAATTCTCTAACTTTGAGAAAAAGAGATTTTCCAATCGATACAATCACACAGCCACTTTACTGTCTTGTCAGAGATAATACCTGCCACAACACCCACACACTTTGCAGTCAGACTTAATGATTAACTTCACTGTGTATGCATACAAATAGCTCTTTCTGTCAAACCTGCAGATAAAAAAATATATACACACTTTTTTCTTCTTCATAAGGTGAGGCTGAAAGACTTAAATGCTAGATATACTGCCTTCTTTAGAGAATGTTGTTATTCTGTCCTCTGTCTTTTGGTCTAAACACTGCCACAGGCAATGTGCTGTGTGTACTGAAGGGAGTGGACTTTGGCAGTGACGTCTTACCCGCAGTATCACCTGAAAAGCACAGCAGTCAGAGCGATTTACTCTTATGCCTCTTCTACCAACTAACCCCATTTCCCCTCACATATACTATTAAACAAAAATAAACTGGACATATTTCTTTCGCCATAGTTAAAAGCACTGAATAACAGATGTAAAATATATATTTTGGACCTATATTAAAAAGAAAAATGTAACATTTTAAGATGAGTGAAACTTCATGAACCCCAAAAAGGGTTGAGCTAGCTGCTAAAGAGACTGTGATTGGCTTACACAAGTCCGTGATTGACAGCCCATTATTTTTTACTGTGTCTCCTGAAGTTCCACTGAACGCCATTACCTTGGTCTCCATTATAGTGGTTTCACATTTTAAAGGTTTTAAATATGGAAATGCATTCACATTGAAGGGGATGCAAAGCACCACAATCACTGACTGAAGAGAGTGACATCAGCAGCCACCTCATTGTGAGTGTGGCCTTCTGGGAGATGGACGGCTCAGCTCACCTTCCCCACAGACTGCTTATAGGCCTGCTGGATCAGCTGTCTCTGGGCGATGGTGCGGTGTGCCAGGACCTCGATTATGGCCGCCTCGTTCGTGCCTGCGGGAAACACGCAGCAATACTACACTGTTCCACAATTCCACACCAGGTTAGATGTCTATGGTGGGCAGTCTCTGACATAGACATCTCTCTCTGCGTGCCACGCCCTGTTCAGCACAATGGGCCTGCAATCCTGAATCACCCCTGAGGAGTTAGAACACATGAGCACTGAACTTTAAACTCATCTGCATTCCAACCCTGCTGTCTGGACCCCACTGGGCAGAAAGAAGCCACTATTTACAGTGTTAGGGTGTTATCACCAGAAACTAAAATCTGCTCAGTTAGGGTGTTATCACCAGAAACTAAAACCTGCTCAGTTAGGGTTTTATCACCAGAAACTAAAAACCTGCTCAGTTAGAGTTTTATCACCAGAAACTAAAATCTGCTCAGTTAGAGTTTTATCACCAGAAACTAAAATCTGCTCAGTTAGGGTTTTATCACCAGAAACTAAAATCTGCTCAGTTAGGGTTTTATCACCAGAAACTAAAACCTGCTCAGTTAGGGTTTTATCACCAGAAACTAAAATCTGCTCAGTTAGAGTTTTATCACCAGAAACTAAAAACCTGCTCAGTTAGGGTTTTATCACCAGAAACTACTCAGTTAAAGAATTTTCCATGTTCAGAGGTCAGGCGAAGCTCTCCACTCTAACACACTTCAGAGAGCCGATGGCTGCCGCAGCTGTGCAAACACTTGGATATACAGCGTTAAACTCATGAGCTGCATCATTCATCCCTTCACCACGGGGCTGGGATATACAGCGTTAAACTCATGAGCTGCATCATTCATCCCTTCACCATGAGGCTGGGATATACAGCGTTAAAATCATGAGCTGCATCATTCATCCCTTCACCACAGGGCTGGGATATACAGCGTTAAACTCATGAGCTGCATCATTCATCCCTTCACCGCGGGGCTGGGATATACAGCGTTAAGCTCATGAGCTGCATCATTCATCCCTTCACCACGGGGCTGGGATATACAGCGTTAAACTCATGAGCTGCATCATTCATCCCTTCACCACGGGGCTGGGATATACAGCGTTAAACTCATGAGCTGCATCATTCATCCCTTCACCATGAGGCTGGGATATACAGCGTTAAACTCATGAGCTGCATCATTCATCCCTTCACCACGGGGCTGGGATATACAGCATTAAACTCATGAGCTGCATCATTCATCCCTTCACCATGAGGCTGGGATATACAGCGTTAAAATCATGAGCTGCATCATTCATCCCTTCACCACAGGGCTGGGATATACAGCGTTAAACTCATGAGCTGCATCATTCATCCCTTCACCGCGGGGCTGGGATATACAGCGTTAAACTCATGAGCTGCATCATTCATCCCTTCACCATGAGGCTGGGATATACAGCGTTAAACTCATGAGCTGCATCATTCATCCCTTCACCACAGGGCTGGGATATACAGCGTTAAACTCATGAGCTGCATCATTCATCCCTTCACCGCGGGGCTGGGATATACAGCGTTAAGCTCATGAGCTGCATCATTCATCCCTTCACCACGGGGCTGGGATATACAGCGTTAAACTCATGAGCTGCATCATTCATCCCTTCACCATGAGGCTGGGATATACAGCGTTAAACTCATGAGCTGCATCATTCATCCCTTCACCATGAGGCTGGGATATACAGCGTTAAAATCATGAGCTGCATCATTCATCCCTTCACCACAGGGCTGGGATATACAGCGTTAAACTCATGAGCTGCATCATTCATCCCTTCACCGCGGGGCTGGGATATACAGCGTTAAACTCATGAGCTGCATCATTCATCCCTTCACCATGAGGCTGGGATATACAGCGTTAAAATCATGAGCTGCATCATTCATCCCTTCACCACAGGGATGGGATATACAGTGTTAAAATCATGAGCTGCATCATTCATCCCTTCACCATGGGGCTGCGATATGTAGCGTTATATACAGAGATAAACTCATGAGCTGCATTATCCCATCACAGGGCACATAGCATTTTTATAGGACAAGGCCAACTACACCGTCTGGCAAGAGAAAACAGATCATTTCAGGTCATGCATGTGGAAATTCTGATCCAGAATGCGAACAGAACTGCTTGGGCTTAACATACCTCACTGAAAGACCCACCCTGGTTCAGTGTGTGCTAAGGACTATTACTGTAAAGTACTGTAGAATAGCCATACACAGGTCAGAACCACCATCCTTACTTTATCAGCTTCTTTAAGTCTGTGTAGAGTTTCAGTAACCTGCTTAAGATAGCATGTGGACAGTCTGTCTGGACTAGGCCCCAACGGCGCAACAAAGTTCCCACAGTGGTTAGGACAATAGAATCAATATCCATCTTCAGATGCAGACTGAACACCCACCTTATCAGACTCAACACCCACCTTCTCTGAACACCCACCTTATCAGATTTAACACCCACCCTTTCAGACTGCACCCACCACCCCTTCCAACATTCCTGCCTATAGTAGTACTACTATATATAGGTTATGGTCTGGCACTAATACTCAGAAATCAGGAGATGCACTTATGTCCTAGCACACTAAGTCACACTTGAATTCTGTCTGACACAACCATATAGCTGCATACAAGAGATGTTGCTCACCAATCCTCTAACTACAGGTATACAGACTTTCAAGAATGATGTAACTGTTTGTCTCTGTAATGACATGATGTACACATTTACAGGAAGTGACATCACTCACCTGCTCCTTTCATGGCCCCCCTCAGTTTTTCGACGTCCTCCTCTGCTTTAAATCCAGCAGCTTCTTTCACAACTCCACGGGTTCCCATCTGCAGGGAAACACCTTTCAGTAAGGAGTACCCTCCCCCTCCACCAAACACACACGCGCATGCACGCACGCACGGACGCACACATGCACGCACATGTAAACACCCAACTCAGCTGAATGACTACTGTTGACAGACAATGGATGTTCTGTTTCAGAGAATATGTTCAGAGTGACATGGCTGGACTGCCATTTCAACAACCATCAACATATGAGTAAGGCAGAATAATATGTGTGTGTGTGTGTGCATGCGTGCGTGTGTGTGTTTGGTGGAGGAGGAGGGTACTGTTTACTGAAAGACTGGGTCTGCATCCATTCACACCCGCCCGTATACAGGCCAGACTGGGTTTGCATGCATTCATTGTGTTTTTTTTACAGTGAAATGTTCAGTCCATCTGGTCACATGGACATCCTGTTTGAAAATGTTAAATCTCATGGTTCTATCTCTATAAGCTATTTTATGATCCCAATGCTATAGCAACAATGGGCATCTGATTTTGTAACATGAGTGGACACAAAACAGGCTTGGGAGTCCTCCCTTCTGTGTGTTTTGGACATCCACAGACAACACAAGTCACCGTAAAGATGGTATCCTTATCACGACAAGGGTCCAGAAAACTAAACCCATGATAGTTTTTAGTCCCAAAAACCTGTTCATACAAGCATCAATAGAACGTCAGTTGTTTACTTAGCAATTCCCTGGAGGAATTATTATTATTGTCAGTTTCTCCATGATATACATGTTGAGACTACAGTCTACATTGGAAATGTTATTATCTCCAGTCTGGAAAACAAACTCGCAAGAGTTACCTTTCAGAAGAGACCAGGATTATGTCTGTAGTCAAAGGTTCAAGAACAGGAACCATTTTATTTTGGGTGTGTCATTTTCAGGCTTGTGTTAAAAAGGGGGGGGGGCTGTGGGAAGGGCTTAAAGTAACAGGTAGCTTGTTTGCACTGGAAAGATTTCATGAGGAGATTCATGGTATCCTAACATAAAGCACAGATAAGCATACCTATGGAAATTTTCTACTCCCATTCTTTATGCAAAACAGCATGAAATTGCAGGAAGTGAAACTCTAGTCAAAAGTCAGTCTAAAATAGCCACTCCAGCATTTTAATGTGCACATGCAAACCGGGGCCCGGCAGCACAGTCAGGCACACAGAGAGCTGATAGGACTCACCGCTGCCATGGTGCCAAGCAGTGCGTCTTCAGCTGCAGGAGAAAATGGAGCTGAAAGAAAAAAATAATTTTTGTGTTTTTTAGATGTTCATTCAAAAACATTTTGGCTACAGTTTGTAGTATTTATTTTAATATCATGGTACGTCATTTGACACACAGGATACCCTGTCACTCTCACCAACGTCAGATGGCTCTGACGAAAGTCAAGTAAGCCAACAGGTTTTTTTTCACAAGTTGAAGAGAATGGCTGGGGAGTGTGTAGGATATTTTGCAATTTAATAGTCGGTGCTGGGGCGACACGGTGGTGCAGTGGCTAGCACTGTCGCCTCACAGCATGAAGCGGATCCTGGGTTTGAATCCTGGCCTGGGCCCTTCTGTGTGGAGTTTGCATGTTCTCCCCGTATATCCGTTTCCTCCCACAGTCCAAAGACATGCAGGCTGGCTAACTGAAGACACTTAACCTACCATTGGTATGAGTGTGCGAGTGAATAGTGAGTGAATGGTGTGTGTGCCCTGCGATAGATTGGCGGCCTATCCAGGGTGTATTCCTGCCTCTCGCCCAACGCACGCTGGGATAGGCTCCAGCACCCACCGCAACCCTGCCCAGGATAAGCAGGCACAATGGATGAATGGACAGCCGGTGCTGTTCTCCAAGAAACTGGACATAAACTATGACAAAACATTCTTAACATATCCAATTCTCAATTAATTTAAAACAATAACATCTGAAATTAATTTACATCTTATTTACTTTTCAACTCAGATATATTTCGCTAGCTTTGTCTTTAGTTCACTTCGCATACAAAATAGACCCCATTTACACAAGCATCATATCACTATAATCATAGATGGCGCCATGTGGCTCATCTTATTTCGAGTGGTACAGGCACTGTGCCGGCCGGGAATGAGCCTACAGCAGGCACGGTCCGCAGGCAGCTCTGGCCTGCTCCCTCAGATCAGCTTACATCTTGAAACAATTAGACCTTCTGCCTGGGATCCAATTCACAGAAACGACTCGCATCAATCTCCGCGCTGGTGCATTTTCATTTAAAAAATAGAAATAGTCGGAGATCGTCGCAGGGAACCATGAACACAGGATCAACGCAATTAAGGTCACGGCGTCCATAAATAAGCTGTAGCCTACGTGGCTTTGTGAAAGTTCTGCGACGTCCATAGGAAACTTCCCTGTGTACTAGAAAGCCATTGTTATAAGTGTGTTATTTTTGTGTTCCAGAAACTTGATGGCGAAGCGCTCACCATCTGCTTGCCTCGGCTCTATTTGTGACGGCGCGCCTTGTCTTGGAAGGGCTATGACATAGGCCTACAGACTACAACATTTGCCCAAGCAGGCCCCCTTAAGTCACATTTGTTTTACACAATTACAAACATATAATACTACACAAATAGCCTATTTGGTACTGTAGGCCTATAAGTACGAAATATTTTAAACTATATTCGTGACAAAATCCGCACTCACCTTTCTATAAGAATCATGACGCTGAACGTTTCGAAAGTTTGGTAGCCTATACAGTTAGTTTGAACGACCGGTATTAGTCTGCGCTTTACCCTTAGGTCTGTGTATCCAGCTTTAAAACGTCACCACATATCTGCAGGTTAACTATAGCTAATTATCCATTTGCGGCCAAATATTGAAAGCATATCCAGTAAATATTGAAAGCACATTCAAATACAATACGTAGCCTAATATGCAATTTTCAGTACAAAAGGATTGATCTCCTTTAAATCTGTCGAAATGTTATTATTATTATTATTATTATTATTATTATTATTATTATTAATAATAATAATAATAATAATTATTATTATTATTGTTATTATTATTATTATTATTACAACAACAACAACAACAACAACAACAACAATATTGTTTAGAACAAAACGAAACTTGCCCTGGCCTTTGCATGAAGTTGCATGTTAGAGAGTAGGCTACGGCTGAAATATTGTTCCTCTTTATACTCATGTGTAGGCTACGCAATTGAACTGCTGGACATGCAAAAGTAGGCTACGCGCCTGCTCGCTTCTGACAATTATTACGTGACTTAAATAAAAAGTAGACATCGGGATGTAGGCAGCCATAATGCTGTTTGCTGATAGGCTAGAGAAAAACGTTCACTAATTTTCGTTGCTAGGCTACTTCATTCCTATAAAGCGCCAAATTTTCCATTATCGTGGGCTACGATATTTTGCTATAGGCTATAGCCTAATCTCATTATTATTAATTTCGTATTTTTTTAAAAAAAATAATAGGCTTTGTACAATATAAGTAGGCTATTGTTATGAATCCAGTTATTAGGCAGTCATATGACACCGTAGGAGAAGGGCTACAGTAGTTTGCTCCAGATGTGATGAAACTCGGTTCAGATTCAGATAGTTTCTTTGACGTTCCCGCAGCAGTGCACAACACAAATTAACACCAAAAAGAGGGAGACGCGGAAACAGGTCAAGTGTACCTCTCAAATATAGGCGAGTGGCATAAGAACAAGGATAGTAAGCCATTAGAGAATCTCGCTTCCGTTATAGTCGGTTTCCACTTTAACACGCCGCGCCCCGATCCGTCGTCTGTCAGCGAAAATCGTACCGTAATGGAAGTGTAGAGGTTCAGGAGTTAAAGTCTTGAATTCTCTACGGACACTTCCTAGAACGTAAATATAATGGGAAAGCACACTATAATAACAACATATATGAACAGGAAAAACAATCGATCAGTTATTTTACGAGCTACAACAATAGCCTAACCATTCGAGATATCACGCATCATTTTTTCTGTCGCGGGACAATCGTTGCCCTTCCACATAGCCAACGGAATGCCACAGATCTCATCTGAAAGCAAAGCAACCTTCAAAATGGCATTCGCATTGAAAATGTCCTACGTATAGGTTATCCGCTGACACTTTCAAAGACAAAAATGTTCTTTTTTCCGGGTTGACAGGCACTGTCACGTGTGTAAAATGTGTATAGACTTCTAAACATGAAATAATCTAATCTAATTTATTTTAATGACTCACCTGACGGTTCTTCTAGTTTAAACCGAAGGGCAGTATTAAACTAGAACCAGAAAGCAGAAATTTGGGAGGGTACATAACCGTGATCTTTGGGGCTTTATGGGTCGCCCACTTCAGTGGGTGTGGGCAATCGTCTGGGCGTCTCACGTTTCAGTTCCTCCCAGAAAGTTAACCGTTGTTGCGAAAACTCTCGGTGCCTATGTAGGCTACAGTCATGTCATTATTCCGCATTAAGCAAGAAACAGCTAATCCAGCATTCTCCTGGTTACCCCTTTCTCCAACTCACAAAATGAGAATCCATATTATACCAACCTCAGTTTGCACGTCTGTTGGATCACTGTGTATCTTACTGGTATAGCACCCGCCCGTTACCTCGCCCTGAGTTCAAAGACCTCTCCAGGCTGTTTCCTCGGCCTGAATCTACGGGATCGCTCCAGTCCGGTCCTTCGCTCCACGGTCATGGACTGCCTCAGCCCTGTTCCTCCCCTGCCCATGCGTCGACGCTGTCTCGACCCCCAGATCCATCATCCGGCAGCTGTGGACTCCACTATTCCGAACTATACCATTTGGTATTCTATTAGCCTATTCCTGTTAGCTGTCGTCTCAGCTGTAGCCTGCTTAACCCATTTTATTTGCTGTCTGCTACTCCACACCAGGCTGGTCAGTGGAGGATGGGCCGGGTTCCTCTCGAGATTTCTTCCCATTGGGGAGTTTTTTTTTCTCGCAGACGTTTTAGGGTTTTCCCCTCACTGGGAGTTTTTAACCTTATGTAGCTGCTATTTGGGAGTTCGGGCCTGGTGTTTGCTGTGTTTGCTCTTTTTGCTCTGTATCTTTGTAACAGTTCTCTGCTAAAAGCGCTACACAAATTGGATTGATTAAGGTTTTCTCCTTTGTTTTCTCCATTTTAATTGACAGCACATACTGCAAATGCCTATGGTCTGGACAGATTGACGTAGAGAGAAGCCCATTCAAAATAACCTACCTAGTTACCTAGCCTACTTAGTGCAGATTTCTTGCGTTTGCTATTTCGGCAGAAAAGACAGCCTGGCTCTGCTTTGACGACGTCATACTAAATCTCAGATAAGCCTAGTTCAATTATACTAGTATCAGAATTAATAATTAAAGTGGTGATACCATTTCAAAGGTCACCTTAAGGAAGCTAATTTGAACTCTTGATTGAGTTGAATATGTTTACATAGACAGAAGAATTGATACTAATCTCAGAGCCTCAGTGTACAAAGAGACCCCGCCTTGTCTGGAGTGTGCGCGGGTGCGTCGAGCCCTCTCGGGGAACTCTCCCTCAGATTAATATTTCATGCATACCCTCGCCACAGTAGGTATATCATGAACCATGGTATCAATTACTACAACTGGCTGGGATTGTGCTCGCGCTACTAATATAACGTCAATTTATTAAACAGCCTCCCCGCGCGGTTCGACTTCCAGGGCTACGACCCTGTTCCATGATCTGAGTTGTGTTCAGACGTGATTACGATTCTCTTGTCAAAACACTTCAGTCATCGTCTCTGTTAATAAGTACAAGGGCACCCTCTCGTGGTATTAAATGGTTATTTTTGTGAATCCAGTTTTCCCTCAACCGATGGCTTTCACCAGTCGAACGACTCATTCACTTAATCGGAGCAAAAGGCGTTGAGAAGCCTGGCTAGTGTATTTCTTATTTTGTCTTTATGGGGGTCGGCGTCTTTTTTAACAATTAATTTCAAGCTCCAAAGTGCTGATCTACTTTTTTTTTTATAACTCGGCGCATTGTATCGCCAACAAGTAAAATCACATTCATTTTAACGCCATTGTCATTTAAAAGACAACTAAATCCTTAAAGAGGTCAAATGTTTTATTTATTACTTGAGTTTTTTGTACTATCAGAAATGACAGAAACTCAGGCAAGTTCTATGGGTGCTTCTGTGCACGGCCTACTGATTCTATTTTCCACCCAATCACCCATCTGATTTAAATAATCATACAATTCTTTACATCATAATGGTACTTTTTCTTTTGTTAATGCAACTGTGCGTTATGATTCAGGAACTGGACTCATGATATAACATAAAAACCCTCAATTTTCTGGTAATGCTACTTGCTGATTTTTAATTAAATATCTAGACATAAAAATGATAATATGATGTGAGATATTTAACTCTTCAAGTTTCCCTGTTGAAGGACAATTATTTTATTCTGTCATTCTGAAAGGCATTCAATTGTTTTATTTTTCTTTTCTTAGATTCTGAGAGGCAAAATCAATAAAATAGCTTGCTTTGAGTTCAGAGTGGGCCATGTATTTGCAGGTTCAAGGCCTGGCTATATTTGCTGACTGGTGAGGTGGGTGGATGGGCCTAAAAAGATCACTTTCTGGGGTTTTAGTCATTTAAGTTTTTGTGTTTTTTTTTTGATTGGCTAAAACAGTTTTTATGTGTGATGAAGGATATTTTAGATAGGTACTAAAGAAGTTTCCGCCAAAAAGTGATATACAGTGAGCACCATAATTCATTGGACAGTGACACATTTTTTGTTACTTTGGTTCTGTACTCCAGCACTTTCAGTTTGAAAGGATACAATGACAATGAGGTTGAAGTGCAGACTGTCAGCCTTAATTTGAGGGTATTTTCATACATATCGGATGAACCGTTTAGAAATTATAGAACCTTTTGTACACAGTTCCCCCCATTTTTGGGCATCAAAAAATATTGGACAGTTTAACATAATGTAGAATATGGTAATCATTTTTAATATTTGGTTTTATCTGAGCAGATAAAATATTTCTGTAGACTTCAGAATTCATTGTTCTACTTCTGTCTGCAGTCACATCATTGATGAAGACAAGTGAGACCGTTCCACTGGCAGCCATAGAGGCCCAAGCCATTACACCCCCTCCACTATGTTTCACGGATGAGGTGGTATGCTTTGGATCATGGGAATTTCCTTTTTTTCTCCACACTTTCCTCTTTCCATCACTCTGGTACATGTTAATCTTTGTCTCATCTGTCCACAAGATTTTGTTCCAGAACTCTTGGGGCTGTTTTAGGTGCTTTTTAGCAAACTGTAATCTTGCCTTTCTGTTCTTCAGGCTTATCAGTGGATTGCATCTTGTAGTGTACCCTCTGTACTGTAGTCCTGCTGGTGTAGTCTTCTACGTATGGTAGACTTTGACACATCTACACCTGCATCCAGGAGAGTGTTTTTGATCTGTTGGGCTGTTATCAGGGGGGTTTTCTTCACCATGGAGAGTATTCTCCGGTCATCTACTACAGTGGTCTTCCTCGGTCTACCAGGTCTTTTGACATAATTGAGTTCACCAGTTGTTCTTTTCTTGTTAATGATGAACCAAACTATTGACTTGGGCATGCCCAGGGTTTTTGCAATGTTCCTGATTGATTGATTTTCATTTCTGCGCCTTATGACAGCCAGCTTAATTTGCATCAACACTGCTGTCTTCCTCATGTTGTCGCACCCCAACAACAATCTCCAAAGGCAATTGCAAAGTCTAGAATCAAGACTAGACATCAACAGCTCTCTTCTGCATTCACAAATGACACAATTGAATACACCTGCCTAACAAACACATCTGTGAAGCCAATTCAACAATCCAATACTTGTAGTACCTTAAAATGAGGGGACCATGTACAAAAGGTGCTGTTATATCTAAACGGTTCACCCGATATGGATGAAAATACCCTTAAATTAAAGCTGACAGTCTAGACTTCAACATCATTGTAATTGTATCCTTTCAAACTCAAAGTGCTAGAGTACAGAACCAAAGTAACAAAAAATGTGTCACTGTCCAATGAATTATGGTGCTCACTGTAAGTTTACTGTGCATACTGTGTTGAAGTTGGTTTATTGCTTTGATTTACTTTAAGTTCAACCTGTAACTTACTTTTGCACAGCTGAAATGGGAAGCCTTAACACAAAAACAGCTGTTTCTGTGAAGTAGTTAAACATAGGCCATATGCAAGTAAATACCATGAAATAAGAGCTGATTGTCTGTACTTTTGTCTCATGTTCATCTTTTGATCTCAAATCCAGATGCCTTAAGTATATAGCAAAAATAACAAATTTCACCTTATTATTCCCATATTCTTTGGTGGGCACTATATATGTAGTCATGGTGGAGCAGTGAGGGTAGCACTGTCGCCTCACTGGGTTCAAATCCGGACTGGGCCTTTCCGTGTGCAGTTTGCATATTCTCATCGTGTCCACGTGGGTTTCCTCCCAGGGTCCAAAGACATGCAGGTAGGCTAACTGGAGACTCTAAATTGCCCATGTGTGAGTGAATGATAAGTGAATGCTGTGTGTGCCCTGCGATAGATTGGTGGCTGTATTCTTGCCTGCTGTATTCCTGCCTCTTGCCCAATGCATGCTGGGATAGGCTCCGGCACCCCCCCACGATCCTGCCCAGGATAAGCGGGTTTTGATATGGATGGATGGATAATATATATAATATAATATAATATGTAGGTGGGTGTGTCTTAGTGTCAATCTCATCAGTGAAGAATTGTCCCTCCTTTGATGAAATTACTTTCTGCTCTTTTTGTTTAGTTTTCACACTTATTCATTTTGTTGAAAGCGATCACGGACCTGGGGGTCAATCGCCGTAGACACATAACTAATAATTATACTGAATAATTTAAATGTCTCTGCAGCCTAGGGATGGCTGTAGGCCTAAACACCTACATAGAACATTTATGCCAGCAGCCGGCTGTGGTTGCTGTTATAATAATAATAATAATAATAATAATAATAATAATAATAATAATAATAATCCATACATTCTAAACTGCTCACTCTTGGTCAGGGTCCTGGGAAGGCTGGAGCCTATTACAGCACACATTGGGCAAAAGGTAGGAATACACCCTGGACAGGTCGCCAATCGAAGGGCCCAAACAACATTCATACGCCAGGATTAATTTAGACTCTCCAATTACACTATTTTTGAGAATCATAATATTGTGTATCACTGTTATGTGGATGACACACAGTTTTACCTGCCAGTTACACCTGACAATGCTTTCTCATTAAATAACCTTTTTAACTGTCTAGATGACATTAAATGCTGGATGGCAAGAAACTTCCTTCAACTGAATGATAACAAAACGGAAGTAATTATATTTGGCCCTCCTAGCTCTGTCACTAGCCTAAGCACTGCGCTTGGTCCCCTGTCTAAAAATCTTGGTATTTTCTTGGACACGTCTTTGGATTTTAACAGACAAGTCAGTAGTGTTGTGAAGGGCAGTTTTTTTCAGCTTAAAACCATAGCCAAGTTAAAGCCGTTTTTATCTCATAAGGACCTGGAAACAGTTATCCATGCTTTCATCACCTCTCGGCTGGATTATTGTAATTCCCTATATATGGGGTTGACCCATTCCACTCTGTCTCGATTGCAAATGGTCCAGAATGCAGCTGCTAGACTTTTAACTGGAACAAAGAAAAGGCAACATATTACTCTGCCTCTGGCTCTTTTGCATTGACTACCGGTGAAATATAGGATTGATTTTAAAATTTTACTATTTGTATTTAAAGCCCTAAATGGATTAGCTCCACAGTGCATCACTGATCTACTGACTCCATATTCTGCTCCCAGGTCACTTAGGTCATCAGCAAAACAACTCCTCTCAGTACCCCACTCACGTCTTAAAACTAAAGGGGATCAGGCTTTCTCTGTTGCTGTCCCCAGGTTCTGGAACAATCTCCCATCCCACATTAAGTCCTGTCCCACCATTGATAATTTTAAATCACATTTAAAGATCCACCTTTTTTCTCTTGCTTTTAGTGCAGTTTGAAGTTGCCCTACGGTTTTCTCCACCCTTAATTTATTTAGTTATTTTTAACATCCTCTCACTGCGTTTTTAATCTGTTGTTGGTCTTATTCAGTCTTTCTTAAATTGATTTTATCCTGTACTTTTATCCTTTTACTCCTTATTCTTTTTAATTTTTTTATGTTGTATTGTTAATACATGTATGGTATTGTGATGTAATTTTGTTGTGGTTTGTTGTGTTGTATTGTAGTGACTGGAAAGCACTTTGGTGCAACTCCTGTTGTTTTTAAATGTGCTATACAAATAAAAGTGACTTGACTTGACTAACCTGCATGTTTTTTGGATTGTGGGAGGAAACTGGAGTACCCGAAAGGAACACATCTACGTGGACACAGGGACAACATGCAAACGCCACAAAAAAACGTCCTCGGCCAGGATTCAAACCTTCTTGCTGTGATTCACCTACTCACAACACCACATTGCTGAGGAAATTGAGTTTCGTAAATATTCCTCCACATTTTAACGTGCAGCGCATTAGTATTCTTAACACATTTCTGACACAATAGCAGCTTTTCGCCTGCAATAGGTAGCCAAAATAAAGAACTACAAATTACAGCGTCACGATATTGTATGCGGACTACAATTACCAGACAACAATCCCAATGCTAACACTTGCCATTGTTCGGATTAAATTTTGTTCTTTATTAACTATTTTATAATTTCTGCCATACCTAGCCTATAAGTACAAATAAATATGTGAAACAGCAGCATACCCTGACATCCTTGCACCGCACAAAAAGGTTTAGGTTATAGAAAAAGAGGTGCTAGTGGGTTAGAACTGCTTCCAAATTTCCTGTTTCGCATTTCCTGGGACGACCACTGTCTGACGTTGACGAACAAACACATCTGTTTTTTTTTCAACCATTCATTGATGTAACCTTAGCCTGCCTAGTGTAGATAACACACGTTAGCTGCTAGATCGGGCAGGGAGGACGCTAAGGTTAACAGAAAATAAAGGTGACATTTGACATGGGGATGCATCAAGACGTTGCACAAAGGATGTAATTTTCTAGATAGCTGTCTAGCTACTGGAGGCTTTATGGAGAGGTTTCCAATTATAAAATAATCTGTCCACGCTGGAAATAGGATTTTAAAGCAAATCATTGGCAGGTTGGCTAGCTATGAAGCTACTAACTGACTAACTTATGCGATCTAAAAAAAATGTTTAAAAAAACAACTAAATCAGCATCTAACATCCAACTCGCACAGTAATATTCAGCGAACTAGTTAACGTTAGCTGTCAGTTTCTGCAAGTATACCTAACGGGCACGATGAAAAACAAATGAATGCATGTTTCGAACGTGAATGTTGACAGAGCTTGTATTACGAGCTACCATTAACGGCTTGTAGCCGCAGCCGCCGTTGTTAGGATAACTAGCAGTTAAGAAGAATGTTAAATGATGTATTTCGTCTCGAATGCTTTTACTTCGCATGCTAGGTAGCTAGCTGTATTGGCTTGCTGGTTAGCAGTCTCTTGGATTTGGAACTATGAAAGCGCTGCTTAGCAATCTAGCTAAACGAATCTGAGTGATGACACATAATGAACCCATAGAGTCGGGCAGCTGGCTTGATAACTACCTGCGGAAAGCGATTTCATTTTTACACTATTAAATACCTGATACCATTAAATTGTCACTTATTTTGTTTGAGGGTGACAGCGTCTGCTCTTGCTTAGCCTCAGCCTACAAGCAGTCCGGGTCGGGCCGCTTTGTATGACGTGCGAATACCGCGGTGGTGGTCCAAAGCCCGTTTCCCTGGAATGATTGTTCTATCATTTTATTGACATTTCAAAAGTTAACCCCCTCCTCCTCGCTTTTATGGACACATGGAGACAATGAAGAAGTTTTTCGATTCACGCCGGGAGCTGGTGAGCTCTGGGCCTGGTTCTGGAGGCGGTGGAGGCGGCGGGTTCAGTTCAGCTGGAAACAGTTTCATTGGGAAGGCGTTCACTATTGGTCGGCATCAAGTCACCGTGGAGGAAACGCTGGCTGAAGGTGAGAGCAAGTGTCCCAGTTTTTAATTTTTTAAAATATATTTTTAAAGTTATTACTGGCTGTAGAGCCATTTGTGCGTAACACGGGCCGTTTTGTTTTGTTTTGCTTTGCTTAATATTAGTGACAATACAACATAGGGCCCTGGAGGTTGCTGTTTGTGCAATAATTTGTGTGCATACTAAAATTTAAGATGGCTAGATGCAGTGCATCTCATCGTTGACGTTTGAGAACTGCCAAGCTATAGAGCAGTGGTTTCCAGCCTCGGTCCTGGGGGACACCCTCTGATTTTATTAGAACCAGAGTTGCAGTCCCTTAATTTTTGTTGATTACCTGTTTTTCATATTTAGAGGAATTTACCCTCTTAAGACATATTATGTCTTATATTTATATATGAAATAGTTATGCATGGCATGAAGTATAAAAATCCTGTATTCTTACTGTGCTATACTGCAAACAAATTATGTGAACCGATAGACTCCTAATTAGGTTGTTTAACGCGTGTTGCGGTTTATTTCTAAATTTTCCCTTAACCTTCAGAATGCAGGTTCAGCTCGTTATCATTTGCTTTGTCTTTGAATTCTTTATTATCTACCAAATTGTTACTTTTAGTGGGCATGTTCACACACAAGGAGCCTGTTGATTCACCTCAGTCATTCATTTGATTAGTTAAGTAACTTTGTTACATCGTTTTATGTAATTGTTTGCAGTATGGCATAATAAGCACAACATGAACATCAGGGGGCTGTTGCTCTGACATTAGTTTAGCTGCGGTTTAGAGTTCAGAACGAGTTTAAACCAGTGTTGTCTGTAACAGGTCACGTGGTCTGGTAAACCCGGTTGCTGTGTCCTCATAATTTGCGGTTTAATGCCAGTGAGCACAAGCGTTTAGCCTCAATCTCGTTGCTCTCTTGCTGAAATCACTTAGTGACCTCTACTATGGAGGAGTAAATGTGGCAAAATTAAATGAATAGTTAAATAAATAAATGTGGAATTAAATAAATAAATAAATACATTGTTTTATTTGTAATACATTTTATTTCAAAATAATTAAATAATTCCCTCATCATGTTGTATTTCCGAATGGCTTTTTTTATTTCCGAACTCCCTTTTTCATTTCATAATGAGACTTTTCAAAACGGCAAGACTACCTGTCAATCAACACGAGTAGGGCATGATCACTCATGGTCTTTGGTTGCTCACGCATTCAAGCAAAAGCAGCAGCACTGCAAATATTGGGCTGCATGTTAAAATTATACATAGTAAGCGCTAGTGCTACAGCTATCATGATGTACTAGTCGCTTGACACACATCCATTCCCAACACAGGGTGCAAATCAATAAACAGTGCATCCACACATTTATTGAATGAGCGCACATCCTTTATTGGATTTTATCGGAATGAAAGTCGCAAAAAAACAAAACGCACAGGTTAAACTTCATAAAGGATAACGCCTCCTCAGTCTAACCAATTCTAACATTACTGGCTTCTCCTACTCTCTCCAGTTCCTTTGTATGCTCTATGGCCTGGCCCCTCCTACCCTCTCCAGTTCCTGTATACACTCTATGGCCTGGCCCCTCCGACCCGCTCCAGTTCCTGTATACACTCTATGGCCTGGCACCTCCTACCCGCTCCAGTTCCTATGTATGCTCTTTGGCCTGGCCCCTCGTACCCTCTCCAGTTCCTTTGTAAGCTCTCTGGCCTGGCCCCTCCGACCCTCTCCTGGTCCTGGACGCACACAACTTTTACACAGCATTTTTACATTGTATCCATTTATACATCTGGATATACACTGAAGCAATGCAGGTCAAGTACCTTGCTCAAGGGTACAATGGCAGTGTCCTACCCGGGAATCGAACCCATGACTTTTCGGCTACAAGCCCAGTTCCTTACTCACTGTGCTACACTCCCGCCCAGCTGTGTATAAAAGCACCAGTTTAGTTAAATACATTCTAAACTGCAGCTAAGCTAGTCGAATACTCACTGACAGCGCAGCAGCCCCCAGAATGCTTTGCTATTTTCTGACATAATGTGTAAATAATCCCACACAACTGTGGTTGGAACGAAAACCGGCATGCACTGGGGGTCCCTAAATAGGGATTGGGAACCACTGCTATAGAGCACTGGCGCTTAAACCATCTAATATTGGAACCCTATGCTTTTTAGTACTGGGGCCCAAATTAGAAATCTATTACCTTTTCTCCCATCAGATATACCTGTTGAACAACACACTCATTCTGGGACCCACCTCATACACTCCCGCGACCCATTTTTGCACCTGTCCCATAGTATAAGAACCACTGGTATAGAGGACTGTGCAGACTGACTGTTAACAGGTAAACAATTATGGCTTTTTGTTATGGCTGACTTGAGTCCAAGTCATCATGCTGTCATATTTAAGCTGGTTTTAACTGTTATGACTACTTCATAAGAGTTAAAACCGTCATCATACAGCAGTGGGCAGTCCAGTCATTTTGCAATCAGACGACAGAAATAGTATGTGTGTTAAATAACTTTATAAATAGTACTTGGTCCAGGACTCTAGACTGTGTTTTTATTATTATTGAAATCCCATTTGTCAGAAGAGATTTCATGGAGGTGTATCTGGCTTTTTCCGTATGATCAGTCAGATCTTTAGGATGTTGATTTCGATGGCTGGTATGTATACACCCCCTGAGAACTTAGTATTTGCAGGGTTTCCCACACAAATACTACAGTGACCACAGACTCTCATAAAGAGACACCCAGTGTACTGATCAGTGTGCTGCAGTGAATCTGGGTTTGCAGAACGTACAGGCCTCTCTTGTCTTGTCTTTTTTACTTGCTGTAAAATGGCATTCGGGATTTTGCCGAGCGAGGAGGGAGTAATTCACTGTCCCCCTTGCCTTTGCAAAGTGATGACTTTTTGGCTGCCAGCTGTTGTTGGGCTTCAGAATTGAGCCACCTGCTCTGGTCCTCAGTGGGCTTAGAATCTTCTGCTCTGATCCTCAGTGGGCTTAGAATCACCTGCTCTGGTCCTCAGTGGCCTTAGAATCTCCTGCTCTGGTCCTAACAGTGGGCTTAGAATCTCCTGCTCTGGTCATCACAGTGGGCTTAGAATCTCCTGCTCTGGTCCTCAGTGGGCTTAGAATCTCCTGCTCTGGTCCTCACAGTGGGCTTAGAATCACCTGCTCTGGTCCTCACAGTGGGCTTAGAATCTCCTGCTCTGGTCCTCACAGTGGGCTCAGAATCTCCTGCTCTGGTCCTCAGTGAGCTTAGAATAGGCTTCTTCAGAGCACGGGAAGGAAGATAGGGAGGGGAACAGACACCCTACCCCACTTGCCACTTTCTTGTCACATCCTGTGTGGAGTAGGAAGCGCAAAGGGAGCAGGCACTTCAGTGGTGCTTTCTTTTGTGCATGTGTGTGTGTGTGCGTGTTTGTGTGTGCGTGTACATGTGCACGTGTGATGCGTGTGCGTGTGTGTGCGCGTGTGCGTGTGCGTACGTGTGTGTACGTGTGTGATGTGTGTGCGTGTGTGTGTGTGTGTGTGTGTGCGTGTGTGTGTGTGTGTGTGTGAGAGAGTATGTGTGTGTGTGTGTGCACGTGCGTGTGTGCGTGCGTGTGTGTGTGTGTGTGCACGCATACCAGCTGTCATGTGAAGAGCGAATTTGCTGTCCTGAGAGTCCAGGGCTTATCTCCTCAATACGCTGGCGTCAGTGATGCTGCAGCTTAATTTAGAAAAAGCAAATCTGTGTGTGCAAAGGCTCCTGCTCTGGACAGCGCGGATTGACAACGGATCAGTGTGTTGTGGGTGCTGCTTCATTCGTTTGATAATTTTTGTGATTATTGGGGGAGATGTTGGTTGCATAGACCCTTTTTTCTCCCCGGTGCCCACTCCTGATGGTGGTGATGATGATAAAAATAAGAAGTAGAAGAATGAGAATAATATTAATTATAATTATAATACATGTAATTGTCATGTAATTAATAAAAATAATTTATCAATGACAAAACATGAACTGTTTGCACTTTTCATGCTAACAGCTCAAGTTTTTTATAGAACAGCTGAAGTGTTGTTATTAATAAATTTGGATTAAATACCCAACATTTCACAATTTACACACACACACACACACCATTATGAGCATTATACTAGGCTGTTTTTTTTGTTTATATACAGTCTATTGAACAAGCAAAACTTAACCAAACAATTTAGGAATTTAACAGTCCTGCCTGGATGGATACTTTCTGTTCCATGAAGATGAAATGTCCGGTGAAGAAAGAGAACGTCTGCTCAGCCTGCGCATATATCCATCATTAATGCACAACAATGGCATGGCCTTTCTTACTAATCTGAACTGGCCAATATCCTCTGGAGGGGAAGAAAGTGTCAGCCTTTAGATGGTTAGTTGCAGCTTGCATACCTTTACTGTCTCCTTGGTTATTTTGTCTCCAGTGGCACAGAAGCCTTTATATTTCCAAATGGCACTAAGGTAAATTTTCAATTTTCCCAGTCAACTCTGTTGTCCCTTCACAATGGGACATATTCTTCCATGGCATGCACACTGATGGAGTTGTAATATTCCACTGCCGTACATGAGTGGAGCTGAGTGGAGCCATACAATGCCCCAGGTTGGGGACAGCAGCTGAAAGCTGCATGGGACTGTCTTTTGCGGCCCGAATGGCTTATCCTCCTGGAAGAGAGCTATTAACACATCAATTGGAGGAATCGGATGACAGCTCTTGGAGCTGTGGCCATACCAGGTGGAGGGTCAAGAAGAACTTCAATTGGGGGCCATAAACTGCTTCTCTGCAATCCATGGACAATGGCCCAGGCTCTCCTGGTTCAGACAAAACTACTACCATGAACTGAAAGAATGCATCATATGTATTTGCATGCGGATATCTAAGGATGATATGATAAATGTGGGGGACTGTGAATAATATCATACATAGACAAGCACACTGAACGGGTATGAGATGGTATATGGGGTTATGATCACAACTGTGTAAAGCATAGTATTTATACATAGGTATGCCTACATAAGTGTCTGGGTCACAGATGGGTCACCACCATGGACTCCCATAGAGAAGTATTCGGAGAATTGATAGGTGAAATCATAGGATCACGTGCCATCGTACAAAGTATCTTATTACGGTCACTGGATTTTGATACTTCTCCTATGTCTACAGAGGAGGGGAAGTGCAGTTTCTCTCTTCCTGGAGGAGCGGGGGGGGGGAGGGGGTTTCTTGGTGGGGCAGATGTTACCGGCCTATTTGTTTCCTTATTTGGGAAAACCAAAGGAGCTGTGGGGTGTGGAAGGCTTTCTCAGGATTGGATTTAAGGGAAGTCCAAAGAAATATTCGGGGAGAATCTGCTTAACAGTTCTCCTGGTACCACAGTCTTTGCTGTACAGAATAGTAGGGCATTCATCAATACTCACTTTGTGTTCCTTTTCTTTGTCCTAGTTTGTTAGTTTGTATGTCTATTCTTTTCATAGCGGTCTTTTGTCTTGCTTTGTAAAAGAAAGTGTTCACCTGTTCCATCATTGAAACTGCCTATCCTTGGTTATTGCCAACGATCATATTGTGTCATAATAAACAGTTTTTTCCTTTTTCAGAGCAGCCAATGCACGTATACGCGAACCCGTATTCACATACATCTTCACCTTACAGGATTTGAAGTTAATGGAGTCAGATAAACATGTTTTCCTCCCTGTGACTAAATCTAATTCCTTACAGGTGTGCAATGATATTGTGCACAGTAGAGTGAACCAGTGTTTCACTTCAAAGTTGTTACTATATTATGTATTTTAGCACAGTTGAAATGCTATACTGACCAATCAACATCAAGGCCCATAACTATCCATTCAATGTGCGTGTCAGGTTTCAACATTACATTACAGCTATTTGGCAGATACTCTTATCCAGAGCGACGTACAACAAAGTGTATGACCATAACCAGGAACAAGTGTGTTGCAAACCCTAGATAAGAGGGAAGTATAGTTCCAAGTGCAGGGAGTGACCGCATAGCTTAATTAGGACCCTGTAGGTTAATCTGATCAACACAACCAAAAACAGCAACAAAGCAGTCTGCAAATAATACAAGCAATAGTTAAGTAGGCATGAGTGCAATAACTAAAATAAACAAAGGTGAACAGCTTACCTAGCTACAAACCTAAGCTAACATAGTCAATTAAAGACTACAGGGAGGTAGGGAGGGATGGGGAGAGGTGCAGCCTGAATAGGTAAGTCTTCAGTCGTTGCTTGAAGGTGATCAGGGTCTCAGCTGTTCTGACCTCTATGGGAAGGTCATTCCACCATCGTGGAGCCAGAACAGACAGGAGACGTGTTCGGGAAGCGCAGGTGAAGAGGGGGAGGTGCCAGGCGTCCTGAGGTAGCGGAACGGAGGGGTCTGGCTGGCATGTAGGGTTTGAAGATCTTATGGAGGTATGCTGGGGCTGATCCCTTGACTGCCTGGTATGCTTGGACCAATGTTTTGAATTTGATGCGAGCCATAACAGGCAACCAGTGGAGGGTAGTGAGCAGGGTTGACGTGGGAGTGTCTGGGGAGGTTGAAGACCAGATGAGCTGCAGCATTCTGAATGAGTTGCAAGGGTCTGATGGCGATTACGAAAGTCCAATCAATAACTAATGAAATAATGACCATTCTCTCTTTCCCTCCCCCCCTCTCTTTCCCTCTCTCTCCCCCTCTCCCCCACCCTCCCTCTCCCTCGCTCCTTCTCTCTCTCTCCCCCTCTCTTTCTCTCTCCCTCTCTCTCTCTTTCCCCCTCCCCTCTCTCCCTCTCTCTCTCCCTCCCTCTCTCTCTTTCTCTCTCTCCCTCTCCTTCTCTCTCTCTCCCTCCTTCTCTCTCCCTCTCCCTCTCCCTCGCTCCTTCTCTCTCTCTCCCCCTCTCTTTCTCTCTCCCTCTCTCTCTCTTTCCCCCTCCCCTCTCTCCCTCTCTCTCTCCCTCCCTCTCTCTCTTTCTCTCTCTCCCTCTCCTTCTCTCTCTCTCCCTCCCTCTCTCTCTTTCTCTCTCTCCCTCTCCTTCTCTCTCTCTCCCTCCTTCTCTCTCCCTCTCCCTCTCCCTCTCCTTCTCTCTCTCCCTCTCCCTCTCCCTCTCCCTCTCTCTCTCCCTCTCTCTCTCCCTCTCTGTCTCCCTCTCCCTCTCTCTCTCTCTCTCTCTCTCTCAGGTGGCTTTGCCATAGTGTTTGTTGTGAGAACGTCTCAGGGCGTTCGCTGTGCTCTGAAGAGGATGTACGTCAACAATGAGCACGACCTGCAGGTCTGCAAGCGTGAGATCCAGATCATGGTGAGATCCTGTGGCCAGAGCTCTGGGAACTTCAGGCTGGCTGCACTCTGTGATATTTTAATTTTGAAAAATGCAACTTTCAGCTATGAAATGAGTTTGGTAATTCCTGTCCATCACACCCTAATTTACTCGTTTTTATACCACTGCTATTCGCAAACTGTTTGGCTGTCGAGAGCTTCACATACAGTAGCATAAATCAAAATTCATACTGAATTTCTTTGAGTGCCATCACAGCCAAAGTGTGTCTGCTGAAATAACAGTTGTTTGCAACAGTGTTGTACAGAAGCAAACCTTGAAGTGAATGGGCTGCAGCAGCAGAACACCATGCTCGATTCCACTCCTGTCAGCTAAGCACTGGAAGATGAGGCTGCAGTGGGCATATGTTCACCAAAACTGAACACTTGAAGATTGGAAAAATGTAATCTGGTTTTTGACTTCTGATCTCAGGCTGGTTCCACAAAAATGACATGTGTCTTGATTTTGCTGCCACGGCCTGCACAGTCCCCAGATCTCAATCCAGTAGAGTACCTTTGGGATGAGGTGGAACAGGAGGTTTGCTGTATGAATATGTGGCTGAAAGATCTGCAGGAACTGTGTGATGCTATTGAGTCAGCGTGCTCCAAAATCCCTCAGGGAGGTTTCCAGTGCCTTTTTGAATTCATGGTGAAAACATTTCAGGGTGTTCTTGAGGCAAAAGGGGTCCAATCTGCTAGATAGATGTACCTAATATGTGCACGTGTGTGTGTGTGCGCGTGCGTGTGTGTGCATGTGTGCGTGAGTGTGAGTGCGAGTGTGTACGTGTGTGTGCGTGTGCGCATGCGTGTGTGTGTGCGTGCGTGAGAGTGTGAGTGTGTGCGTGCGTGTGTAAGTGTGTGCGCGTGTGTGTGTGTGTGCGTGTGTGTGCAAGAGAGCTAGATTTTGAAAAGATTTCCCACCCCTTTCTCTTAGCTTTCCCTCCAAAGCCCCTCTCTCCACGCACATTTACGCGCACACACACACTCACACACTCGCAGTCACATGCACACGCACGCACGCACACACACATGCACTCACACATATGCACGCTCTGTCCAACAGTCCTGGAGAGAGAAGACATATAACCCCTTCTCTCATAATCAGTCGGTAGTCGCCATGACCAGTTTCTTAAAAATAAAAGTGTACGTAAAAAATGTTAATTTTTGACTGTTTTAATTTTTGGGTTTAATCTTATTTTAGTAGAACAATTTCTTGTCTTTCATAATCTGTCTTAACATCACAGGCATTTTAGCAGATGCTCTTATCCAGAGCGAGTTACACAGCTTTTACTTAATTTCTTCATGCCAAATACAGAGTACAAATATAGTTTTGAAGCTTTTAAACATAGGATTACAGCACCAGAGTTTCGCATACTTAACTATGTCAAATACAAAGTAAAAATATAGCTATATTTGAAAGTAGGATAAACGTAAGAAAAGGAAGCACGAGTTTTGCGTGGTTTGGAAGTCTAGCCTCTGCTTTGTTCCTGTCTGTGTAGCTCCAGCCTTCATGCTTTGGAAGTGCTGTGAGTGCTGAGCAGGACTGACAGGCAGGTAGGGAAGCCTCCTTGCTGCGAGCTGATTGTTAAGATTCAAGTGAAATTTGAAGTAGCAGTCTGGTTTTCTTTTTACACCTTTTAATGTATTGAAGGACATGTGACGGAAATCTAACCAACTATGAACCTAAGTGTTTTATAACAAATTTGCATACTGCACCTTTAAAATTGTTTTGCTCAGTTATGGAGGTGAAGTCTGCAAGGTTTTAATGCTTAAAGTATGGAAACCTGGTCAGTGTAATTTAAAAAAAGGTGAACAAAGAATGCCGTTAAAATTATTTTAAAATGGTGAAATTTGAATGAATCTTCGTTTGTTGAGTCGCACTGAGGTGTAAAAAAACATATTTGATTAACATTGCAGTGCATTAGGGTGATTTAAAAAATGTCCAAATAAATTTGCTGGACAAAGTTTGGGGTTTTTTTATATCAAATAAACCGTTCCGTGTGCTTACCAGGCTACAGATAAAGCTGCTCTTCTGCCAGCTGATTCCTTGCCCGTGCTGCTGGAGTATCTCGCTTCATTAACCGACAATCAGCACATGCAGGTCACCATTACGCCTTCCGAACTCCTGTAATGTGTCCTCATTTATGTCTGACACATTCATGACCTTTGGCAATGTTATACAGCACGCAACACACTACAAAGGAGATTCAGACCTTTTGAGGACTGTATTGTAATGGCCCACCTGGCTTATGCAAACATCTGTAGCTCTTTTTCAGCACTCCAAGTAACAATACGCCACTCATTTGCCTGACCACACCTCGTGTGAAGGCCAACCCGCCCAGATGGGCGCAGGTTCATTTGCTATTAACAGTGTAGGCGCTGGATGGGAAAACGAGGACTGCCTTGGCTGAAACTGGCAAAGACACTTGCATTTGGGTTACCGCCACCTTGCCCCGAGTGCAAGATAGAGTACTAAATCAGGTAATCAGCCTTCATCTGCGAAATGAGGTTAATGTCATTTAGTGGGGAAATTCCCTTCAACAGCGAAAGAAAAAAAGGGAAAACTCTGGCAGAAATGGGTGGAGACAGTGGTGAGGTCATGGGTGGGCACTGGGCCCGGGTCCTAGCCTGGCACGGGTGGGCACTGTGCCCGGGTCCTAGCCTGGCACGGATGAGCACTGTGCCCGGGTCCTAGCCTGGCACGGGTGGGCATTGGGCCCGGGTCCTCGCATGGCACTGGTGGGCACTGCGCCCGGGTCCTAGCCTGGCACGGGTGGGCACTGGGCCTGGGTCCTAGCCTGGCGTGGGTGGGCACTGTGCCCGGGTCCTAGCCTGGCACAGGTGGGCACTGTGCCCGGGTCCTAGCCTGGCATGGGTGGGCACTGGGCCCGGGTCCTAGCCTGGCTCAGGTGGGCACTGGGCCCGGGTCCTAGCCTGGCACGGGTGGGCACTGGGCACGGGTCCTAGCCTGGCACAGGTGGGCACTGGGCCCTGGTCCTAGCGTGGCACGGGTGGGCACTGGGCCTGGGTCCTAGCGTGGCACGGGTGGGCACTGGGCCTGGGTCCTAGCCTGGCGTGGATGAGCACTGTGCCCGGGCCCTAGCCTAGCACGGGTGGGCACTGGGCCCGGGTCCTAGCCTGGCTGGCAGTCTGTTCCGCTGCAGTATCCAGAGAAGGAAGAGCTGGGGAGTGGTTAGTGCGTGCGTTCTGCACAAAACCCCCAAAAAAGCAGAACTGCCCCTCTGGGATACTGAACCGCCCCTCTGGGATACTGAACTGCCCCTCTGGGATACTGAATTGCCCCTCTGGGATGCTGAACCGCCCCTCTGGGAGACTGAACTGCCCCTCTGGGATACTGAACCGCCCCTCTGGGAGACTGAACTGCCCCTCTGGGAGACTGAACTGCCCCTCTGGGATACTGAACCACCCCTCTGGGAGACTGAACTGCCCCTCTGAGAGACTGAACCGCCCCTCTGGGAGACTGAACTGCCCCTCTGGGATACTGAATGCCCATCTGGGAGACTGAACTACCCCTCTGGGACCCTGAACTGTTCCTCTGGGAGACTGAGGGCTTGCTGTAGCTCATCCACTTCCTGTTCGCTGCTCGCAGGAGTGGAAATGCTGCTGTAGCTCATCCACTTCCAAGTTGGATGCATTGTGCGTTCAGAGATGCCCTTCTGCACAGCACTGTTTCAAAAAGCTGTTATTTGACCAATTTTGGCCTATGTGTGTGCGATGCGGTGTGTGTGTGATATAATGCGGTGTGTGTGTGTGTTTGTGTGTGTGTGAGATATAATGCGGTGTGTGTGTGTGTGATTCAGTGTGTGTGTGTTTATGTGATATAATGCGGTGTGTGTGTGTGATATAATGCAGTGTGTGTGTGTGATGCAGTGTGTGTGTGTGATATAATGCGGTGTGTGTGTGTGTGTGTGTGTGTGATATAATGTGTGTGTGTGTGTGTGTGTGGTATATAATGCGGTCTGTATGTGTGTGGTGTATAATGCAGTGTGTGTGTGATATGTGTGTGTGTTTGTGGTATATAATGGGATGTGTGTGTGTGGTATATAATGCAGTGTGTGTGTGTAATATGTGTGTGTGTTTGTGGTATATAATGGGGTGTGTGTGTGTGGTATATAATGTGGTGTGTGAGTGTGGTATATGATGCGGTGTGTGTGTGTGGTACAGTACTGTGCAAAGGTCTTAGGCACCTGTAAAAAGCTAAGATGCTTTCAAAAATAATTAAATGAAAGGTTATAAATATCGAAAAAATAATATAAAGAGTAGTAAATAGTTAAAAACTAAATAAAATAAATGTTTGGTGTGACCACCATTCGCCTTTAAAACTACATCAATTCTCTTAGGTACACTGTCCTGCAGTTTTATAAGAAAATCGGCGGGTAGGTTGTTCCAAGCATTTTGGATAACTTGCCACAGTTTCGCTTGATTCTGGCTCTCCAGTAATCCCAGAGACCCTTGATCAAGTTTTTATCTGAAAAGTAGTCTATTACTTAAAATATTACTTTAACAAAATACAAAAATGTGTCTGTAAAATTTCATTTTTTGGAAAATTCATATTTGAAAATCTCATATTTGCTCCTACTGACACACTAATGCAGAAACCAAAAAATAAACGTCTGAGACCAAATATATACTATATATTATATTTAAAAATCTAGGGTGCCTAAGACTTTTGCACAGTACTGTATATAACGCGGTGTGTGTGTGTGTGTGTGTGTGTGTGTGTGTGTGTGTGTGTGTGTGATATAATGTGGTGTATGTGTGATATAATTCGGTGTGTGTGTGTGTTGTATTATGCGGTGTGTGTGTGTGTGTGTGGTATATAATGTGGTGTGTGTGTGTGGTATATAATGCAGTGTGTGTGTGTGATATAATCCGGTGTGTGTGATATAATGCGGTGTGTGTGTGCGTGCGTGTCTGATATAATGCAGTATGTTCGTGGTGTGTTTACTTGCATATGTGTGTGTGATGCAGTGTGTTTGTGTGATATAATGTGTGTGTGTGTGATATAATGCGGTGTATGTGTGCATATGTGTGTGTCTGATATAATGCAGTGTGTTCGTGGTGTGTTTGCGTGCATATGTGTGTGTGATGCGGTGTGAGTGTGATATAATGCGGTCTGTGGGTGTGATATAATGTGGTGTGTGTGTGTAATATAATGTGGTGTGTTAGAGTGTGTGTGGTAAATAATGTGGTGTGTGTGTGTGTAATGTAATGCGGTGTGTTAGAGTGTGTGTGGTAAATAATGTGTGTGTGTGTGTGTGTGTAATATAATGCGGTGTGTTAGAGTGTGTGTGATATAATGCAGTGTGTGTGTATGGTATTTAGTGTGGTGTGTGTATGGTATTTAACGTGGTGTGTGTAATATAATGCGGTGTGTTAGAGTGTGTGTGGTAAATAATGTGGTGTGTGTGTGTAATATAATGCGGTGTGTTAGAGTGTGTGTGATATAATGCAGTGTGTGTGTATGGTATTTAATGCGGTGTGTTAGAGTGTGTGTGGTAAATAATGTGGCGTGTGTGTATGGTATTTAATGTGGTGTGTTAGAGTGTGTGTGGTAAATAATGTGGCGTGTGTGTATGGTATTTAATGTGGTGTGTGTTATGCTGCGTTTGTGCAGAGGGACCTGGCGGGCCACAGGAACATTGTGGGATTCCTGGACTCCAGCGTCATGCAAGTGGGAGGGGGGGACGTGTGGGAGGTGCTCATCCTCATGGACTTCTGTCGCGGTGAGTGTGTCTGTCTCTCTGCTTTTATGTCCATTTGTGCGGACAGTTAGGCACCATGGTTGTGTAAATGTGTTTGCATTGTTATTTTCAATGCTGTCACAAGTTTGTTGTTTTTTCTTCTTGGTCTTGGTGTCTTTGTGGTTACTAGTGAAGGTGATTACTTTGTAAGGGTGTTTATCTGGGTGTGGGTATGGTGATGATTGATTGTGAGTGTTTATAGGCCAGTTCACACCATATTCTTGGTGCGTTAAGCTGCAACTGGCGAACCTGCAATGTTCTTGAGCTTCACCTCTGATTAGACAGTAAAAAATATCAAATATAGCTGCAAGCAGCGATGCACGGGGTCCAAGCACACCCAGCCAATATTATGCCACTCAGCCAATCAGTGGCAAAATAACACAGTGACAAAAGGGATGTACCAGTGCACCATTGGTCTCACTCATGCAGTTTGGCCAAAACATTGGACGAAGAAATCTGGCTGATAGCATTTCCAAAATGGCTGCAATACAAGATGGAAACGACAGATAAGGTGCAGATATACACTCCTGGGCAAAAAAATAGGCCAAGCCCAAAATGGCAAAATATTAAGCTTTTAATGGTCTTAACAACAGATCATTGGTCAGAAAATTAGCAAGAATTAAACCAATGCACTCCTGAGACCTCCTGTGCCACCATTTGCTTGTTTACTTTTGCTGCAGTGAACTGTCTGGGGAAAAGCTAGAAACAGGGAAATTCACTAATAGAGGGTATGCATTGAAATCACTTTCCTACCGGAACACGCCCCCTCAGTCGGGACTGAGTGGCAAAACATGCTGCGACATGGCTGCCTTTAGTATAGGAAACTGCAAAACCCGGAGAAAAACAAAGATTATCTGCTTAAATTAAAGGCAGCTGGACTCGAAAGTGATCCTTACAACTTACCAAAGAACCAGTGGTCCGTTTATCTGCTTAAATTAAAGGCAGTTGGACTCTACAGTGATCCTTACAACTTACCAAAGAACCAGTGGTCCGTGGACATTCAACAAGAAATCCAACATAGCCTACCTGACACAAAATGACAACCGCAAATCCATGTTTCGGTGCCTGGATTCCAGTTGTTTCTGCGAATTGCAGCGATCCATCTGCTTCTCTTTTCTTTAGCTTTCGGCAGTCTGTAAAAAGATAGCTCCGATTTCTTGTTGAATCTATTTGTACAGTCAATCGCACAACAGCTCTTTCCCATTTTAGATGTTTTTTTGTGTCTTCGCGGCATTCAAGCTGAATGCTAACGCTGTCACTCATAGTCTTTCTGCCACTCAGTGGGTGTAACCGCAGCACTTTCGCCTGTGGTGACGTCATGTGCATACCCTCTATACAGTAGACAAATTAACATAATGTCAAATAAAAGAGTCATGTTTTGTATTTGGTTGCATATCATTTGCATGCCATGACTTCCTGATGTCTGTGACCTATTAACATCATCAGAGTCTGGGTATCTTATTTTCAGGTTTTTCTACAAGCGAAACAAAAACTGCATTTGAATGGAGCTCTGTGGGAATTGGGGGGTAGGACTAGATTCAGCTGTAAATTATGCTGATACAGTATAGAACACATTTGTTGGCTTTAAGTCATCAAGGGTCCAAGGTATCAAATGAGCCTCAAACCACCGTGCTGCTGCCAGATATGCAGTAGATACTACAAGAATTGTTTCTCCTGAATATTTTTTCCATTGAGTTCAACAGGAAAATTAATTAAGCCTTCAATGGTCTTAACAACAAATTATTGGTCAGAAAATTAGCAAGAATTTAACAAATGCACTCCTGAGACCTTACGTTATTGTAACTTTTTAGAAACACTGTCTACTGAACCAAATCATGCAAGTTCTATGTTTGTATGTCAAATGGTCTGGGAGGAGATGTCTTTTCAAGATTTTTCAACAAATTCGAAATGGCGGAAATCTAGAAATGATGGACATTATGACTCCTAAGCACTTGAGCTGTACATGAGGCGAGCCATCTTAGGAGGCAAGATTCAAGTCTCTAACTCAATATTTGAAATTCAGTTGACAGTTATTGCACCACAAAGTGGCCAGTCAGTGCCAAAATCTGTCATTGGCCATAGGGACGAACCCTCTACTAATGTGCCAAAGTTTCATTGATCTCAGCCATGTGGTTCGGCAAAAACTGAGGACAGAGAGTAATGGTGAATAGCATTTTCGAAATGGTGAAAATCCAAGATGGTAACAACAAATAAAGTACAGATATATGTTCCAGATGAGCGAATTGATCAACACAGCAAGTTTTAAACATCTGAAAGTATATTTAATGAATTTATGAAATAAAAATTATTGTGTTCTATAGCGTCACCATCTGACTGAATTGGGCCAATACTGGCCGTGGGTTGTGAGTCCCAATATAACTGCCCAATTTCATCAGTTTTTGTCAAACCGTTTGGGAGTTATTAACATTTCTGTGATAAGCCCCTACTACATTTTTATTGGCTTACTTCAGTTGGGTTTTTTGGAGTATCAGCTTTCTTTATGATAACTTTTTAGAGGACCATACAAATTGATGCAGGTTTCATGTAGATACATCAGACATTATAGGCGGAACGTTCTTCCTCCATTCTTTTCTATGAATAGATGCTCCTTTTTCCCATATGACCATAATACCCTCATAGTTAGGGGATTGGTGTTTTCTTAGCAGGTTATAAAACCTCCCCTCTGTAAACTGCCAACTTGCTCGCCACATCACATGAATGCTAGTAGCAGGGGCAATGTTTTTTTATTTCTTTTTTTTCTATTCTTTGTCATAATACAACTCCTCAGTTGAAGGAACTTCCAGAAATCTTCCCTTGGTATGTTGTATTTATGACTCAAGTGGTTCAAAAGACAGCAGATGTTGCCCTCAAACAAGAAATCTTTTAACATTATTCCTGCTCTCATTTCCCACATAACAGATTTTTTGTGAATTTTCAATGTGTTATTGTACCATATGGTTGACCCTCTGGTAGAATAGGGGTCTATGCTGTGTGTGTTCCTTATCTCCATTGCTACCCAGAGACTTTAGCTCAGTTCAGTTCAGTTCAGGTTAGTTTAGTTCACTAAACTAAACCAAACTGTAGTTTAGTTTAGATAGCTGGCTGATGGAGAATGCATAATGGCACCAGTCTATTCTTGGACAACCCCGGCCACGCTTTTTAACTGACGTGTGATTTCTTTTTATTTAAAAAGGGTTTCTTGTCTGTCCACAGGAAGCCATTCCTAGCTCTGTTAAATCTAGCAAGAAAGGCAGGAGGAAACTGCAGAGGCAGCATGTAAGTTATGCAGTTAGTTTGAGGAACTGCAATCATCTTTAAAGTGTTTGCCTTTCCTACCAATGAAAGACCCAACTTTCATTGGTAGTAAAGGTAAACACACAGCCGTCTCTGGACTATAATCAGTGCTTAAAAGTGTTACGCGCTGTGCTGTCATATAACTCAATAAACAGGGATGTGCTATACTACAGCGAACAAAGAAAGAAAAAAGAACATATAAAAGAGAACAGAAATGGCCAAAACATGATGCATCAAACCACCCAAGCGGTACTGATCTGCTGCTGTTCTCACCTCCTTAAGTAACAACCAGCCATAATAGATCCGTCAGACTTGCGTGTGTGACTGCTGAACACCCTCCACCCCCTCTCTGGGTTGTACGTGCTACCCTAATAGTATGGCATATCAGAACGTCTACATTAGTGAAGTCCAATGCCATGCCTGGCCGCTCACTCCCACTGACCTGGATCAGCCGTAGACATATATACATAGACGCCAGATCGGCCTTTGGATCTTACGTCAGCGTCGCCGCCATATTGGTCCAGGCAAGACTGGCCTGAAAACAAATAGAAGTAAACGGGGGAGCTGCGGTTTTCCTGGATAAAAAGCACTATAACATTTACATTTCTCAACCGATTTCAATGAGTCGTTTTTATATTCAAGGGTTTATGATCTACGTGGAAGAGGCTACAAAAAAAAGTTTTGTCTCCAGTTACTTAAAATCTCGATAGTTAGGCTATAATCGCTGCTCGACGCTCAAGAGAGGAATGTGTATCAACGTTAGGTTTACATGAACTGAATTACTTACGTGGTGGAAAATAATTCATTGTCATAAGGAATTGCCACAGTTAATTTTAACTTGGCAAGCTGGCCACAGAAGTAGAAGAATCACAGAAGAATCTTGTCTAAAGTAGGTACAGTTCTTCTGCCACTCAACACTGCCTTCCCTTCCCTGCCCTGGCACTGAATCGGAGGAATTTGACGAGGATATCCCGGGTGTATCTTGCCTTTTCGCAGGTGGTTTCCGTCCACATTTGTGTGGTCTTTGGATCTTAAAGCCTTAGCCACTGTTCAAGCCTAATCCCTTGGTCAGTAATGTGCATACAATGGCGTTCATGTCCCATATCTCTGAGTCTTCCAAGATTCCAACTATGCAAACGTTATTACAACGACCTGCATCTTCCAGATACCTGTGTGTCACCCTGTTCTGGAGGAGTGCCACCGTTTTTACCAGTTGAGTCCCTGTTTGTTCCCTGGATGCACTAGTCTTCCCGTGGGGAGATGCGGGTCTCTGCCAAAGCCCTTTTTCATTGCTCTGATATGAGTTGTGATTCCCTGTCACTTGGCCTTGGTGCTGGCTGGTTCTGCTGCCTGGTTCTGTGTCTGTGTCGGATGCCTGGTACTGTGGCTGTGTCAGATGCCTGGTACTGTGGCTGCCTGGTTATGTAGCTGTGCCGGATGCCTGGTACTGTGGATGCCTGGTTCTGTAGCTGTGTCGGATGCCTGGTTCTGTGGCTGTGTCAGATGCCTGGTACTGTGGCTGCCTGGTTCTGTAGCTGTGTCGGATGCCTGGTACTGTGGATGCCTGGTTCTGTGGCTGTCGGATGCCTGGTACTGTGGATGCCTGGTTCTGTAGCTGTGTCAGATGCCTGGTACTGTGGCTGCCTGGTTCTGTAGCTGTGTCGGATGCCTGGTACTGTGGATGCCTGGTTCTGTGGCTGTCGGATGCCTGGTACTGTGACTGTGTCCGATGCCAATCGGGTAGTTATAAATGTAATAAAACTGAAAATCGAGTAGTTATAAATGTAGTAAAACTGAAAATCGGGTAGTTATAAATGCAGTACAAATGCTCGTCGGGTAGTTAGGAATGGAGTATAACTGCCAATTGGGTAGTTATGAATGCAGTGTAACTGCTAATTTATATAGGTGATGTTTATGGGGGGGTTTTTTCATGGTGATTTGGGCATTCATGTGTTTGTGAGAGTGTTCCCGTGGGTGTTTAACCCGATGTTGACTTGGGAACAGTGCGGGAGTATTTGCGGGTGTGCTGAGGTGTTACGGGTCACACCCTGCAGGTGGGCAGGTGGTGAACCTGATGAACCAGCGCTTGCAGAGCGGCTTCTCCGAACCCGAAGTTCTCAGCATCTTCTGCGACACCTGTGAAGCTGTGGCACGGCTGCACCAGTGCAGGCCTCCGATCATACACCGTGACCTGAAGGTACGCCCCCAGAACCTCCCCCAGTGGTCTGAAGGTACGCCCCCAAAACCCCCCCCAGTAGTCTGAAGGTACGCCCCCAGAACCCCCCCAGTAGTCTGAAGGTACGCCCCCAGAACCCCCCCAGTAGTCTGAAGGTACGCCCCCAAACCCCCCCAGTGGTCTGAAGGTACGCCCCCAAAACCCCCCCAGTGGTCTGAAGGTACGCCCCCAAAACCCCCCCCAGTGGTCTGAAGGTACGCCCCCAAAACCCCCCCCAGTGGTCTGAAGGTACGCCCCCAAAACCCCCCCAGTTGTCTGAAGGTACGCCCCCAAAACCCCCCCAGTGGTCTGAAGGTACGCCCCCAGAACCCTCCCAGTGGTCTCGCAGTCACTTCGTGCATGTGTGGGTGTGTCTGTGTGTGTGTGGGCGTGCGCGCGCGTGTGTGTGTGCGGGCGTGTGTGCGCATGTGTGTGTGTGTGTCTGCGCGTGCGCACGCGTGTGACTGTGTGTGTGTGTGTGTGTGTGTGTGCGCGCGTGACTGTGTGTGTGTATGTGTGTCTGTGTGTGTAGGTGTGTGTGTGCGCATGTGTGACTGTGTGTGCATGTGTGTGTGCGTGCTTGTCTGTATGTGCGACTGTGTGTGTGCGTGCGTGTGTGTGTGTGTGTGTGCGCGCACACGCGTGACTGTGTGTGTATGTGTGTATGTGTGTCTGTGTGTGTGTGTGTAGGTGTGTGTGTGCGCATGTGTGACTGTGTGCATGTGTGTGTGACTGTGTGTGTGTGCGTGCGTGCGTGTGTATGCGTGCACGAGTGTGTGTTTGTACGTGTGTCTGTGTGCATGTGTGTATGTGTGTGCTAGGGCTGTCAAAAAATATTCGAAGTTCAAAAACTATTCGAAAATCTTTTTTTTTTTTTAAAGTTTGAACCTAAATTTGAGCTATCGAATATTAGTTTTGGATCCCGCGTTTTTTAATTAACATGAATATACAGGCTTAATTTCATGCGGCGAATCATGTTCATGCACGCAAAGTTCATTTCCTGTGCTAACGTTACTTTTTGTGTCAACAAAAAACGTTCTGCCCTGGATCCAGAGCAAGGGGATTGTCTGGTTTTCCTTGCCAATAACCTCCGTGATACTTACACATATACAGCTGACACCTAACGTTACTGGTCAGCTAGCCTCGTGAGCCACTGGGAGCCAGTCTATTTTTTCACTTCGTTCAACAGATCTGGTCAGCTAACAATTTAGGCTAAATAATGTTCCCATGGCAGGCTATGTTTCCTTTCTGTTCTGAAGATTTCGATAAAATTGGATGATGAAAGAAGTTAAACAAACTATACAGAGTAAGTAATTTATGTTGTTTTAGGCTACAGTTAGCCATTTGAATAGTTTTTGTGTTAAGAAATAAACAGGGATTTCCTATAAACAATCATTTCCCTATTATTGTGATTAATAAATGCCGAGTTGTGGCAAATTACATCTACGAGAAAGTGCTTTGTTCATTTGCGCATGAGGCTATAGAAACTGCAGGGAGCTCATTTATAAAATGAACTTGCATGCATACACGAAGTGAAGACCTGACGTAGAGCCACAGCCGTTTCCACGGTCAAATCGAGTCATGTTGAAATTTTATAAATCACTACTTTGACGTGATTTTCTACGTACGTGCCACAGTTGATCTAAAATATGTTTTATAAATGAGGCCCCAGATGTAGTAACCTAGTATGAAAGTTCACTGATGTCCTCTATTCTACTGCCCGCTTGTGGAAAATAACGCGCAGGCCAGTTTAGAGGGAGCGTCACGTGCATATTGTGCCCGACAATAAGCAGCTTATTTTTGTGAATTATAACCAAATGATATTCGAATATATTCAAACTCTAACTAATTACAAAAGCTAATATTCAAACTCAATTTCATGGCACTTTTGACAGCCTTAGTTTGTGCATGTGTGTCTATACGTGCGCGAGTGTGTGACGATGTGTGTGTGTGTCTGTGTGTGCGTGTGTGACTCTGTGTACGTGCGTCTGTGTGTGCGCATACCTGCGTGTCACTGTGTGCGTGTGTGACTGCGTGTATGTGCGTGTGTGTGCACACAAGTTTGCTTTTACCTACACTTGCATAGTCCCTCGCCCATGTTGATTTCTCTTTTTATTCCCTGTGCTCTTTCTCAAACCGCCCCCCACTCCACCCCTCTCTGTAGGTGGAGAACGTCCTGCTCCATGACCAGGGCCACTATGTGCTCTGTGATTTCGGCAGTGCCACAAACAGGTTCCAGAACCCTCAGAGTGAGGGCGCGACTGCGGTGGAGGACGAGATCAAGAAGTGAGTCGCTGCTGTCGTCACCAGCATTCAGTTCAGTTCCGTTCAGTCCAGTCCAGTCCAGTCCAGTACAGTTCAGTTCAGTTCAGTTCAGTTCAGTTCAGTTCAGTTCAGTTAGTTCAGTTCAGTTCAGTTCAATTCAATTATTTCAGTTCAGTTAGTTCAGTTCAATTCAGTTCAATTCAGTTCAGTTCAGTTCAGTTCAATTCAACTATTTCAGTTCAGTTCAGTTCAGTTAGTTCAGTTCAATTCAATTCAGTTCAGTTCAGTTCAGTTCATTTAGTTCAGTTTCGTTCAGTTAATTTAGATCAGTTCAGTTAGTTCAGTTCAATTCAGTTCAGTTCAGTTCAGTTCAGTTCAGTTAGTTCAGTTCAGTTCAATTCAATTATTTCAGTTCAGTTAGTTCAGTTCAATTCAGTTCAATTCAGTTCAGTTCAGTTCCGTTCAGTTTAGTTCAGTTCAATTCAACTATTTCAGTTCAGTTCAGTTCAGTTAGTTCAGTTCAGTTCAGTTCAGTTCAGTTCAGCTCAGTTCATTGAGTTCAGTTCAGTTCAGTTAGTTCAGATCAGTTCAGTTCAGTTCAGTTCAGTTCAGTTCAATCAATTCAGTTCAGTTCAATTCAATTAGTTCAGTTCAGTTCAATTAGTTCCGTTCAGTTCAGTTCAATTAGTTCCGTTCAGTTCAGTTCAGTTCAATTAGTTCAGATCAGTTCAGTTCAGTTCAGTTCAATTCAATTCAGTTCAGTTCATTATCTTGATGTTTATTATCTTTTGTAGCTTGTCATGCCTCCTAGTTTGACTAAGCATAGGTTAAATCAGAGTAATGTTTAAAGTGTGAGGTGGACTTAATGTGCTCATGGCTATGAATAACTGTACAAAAAGAGTATTGTACCTTATTGGACCTGTGTTTTGTAGTTGCTCCAATGACCTTCGGTTTGCACTTATTGTACGTTGCTTTGGATGAAAGCGTCTGCCAAATAAGTTAAGTGTAATGTAATTCATTTCAGTTTAATTAAATTATTTAACTCTTTTTACAAAGAGCATCATCACAAAGCAGGTTCACAGAGATTTTGGCCTGAACCCCCCAGAGCAGGCCGGGGGCAACAGTGGCTAGTAAATCTCCCAGGCTGGTAACAGGAAGAAACCTTGAGCAGAACCTGACTCAGAGGGGAAGCCCATCTGCCACTGGCTAGCACCGGTTAACTGGAAAAAGGCTGATTACATAATACACGTATAATAAACAGGAAACCGGCAGTACATAGATGTCAATGACAATATGTACTTGAAGCCGGGCAAGGATGACTCTATTCATAATGACACGATTCAGCCAGCGGGTGGCGCTATCAGGCAGGGGACAGGCAGGGGGACAGACACACTTCACGCTGCTGTATGTGTGTGTGTGTGTGTGTGTGTGTGTGTGTGTGGTGATCACAGCTCAGGCTGCTCTGTGTGTGTGTGTGTGTGTGTGTGTGTGTTTATCATACCTCAGGCTGCTGTATGTGTGTGTGTGTGTGCGTGTGCGTGTGCGTGTGTATGTATGTGTGTGTGCGTGTGTGTGTGTGTGTTATTGATCGCTGATGGGCATCCCTTTCCCTCATTGCAGGTACACCACGCTGTCGTACCGCGCTCCTGAAATGGTCAACCTCTACAGCGGAAAAATCATCACCACCAAGGCCGATATCTGGGTGAGTTTCATCTGAGCTCTGTCTGCAGTAAACTTCATAAAGTCCCAATATCTGATGTTTAGTGTGAGGTGTGTGTGTGTGCATATGTGCATACACGCGTGTGTGTATGAGCAAGCTCTCAGTATGTGTGCGCGTATGTGCACGCATGTGTGTGCGTGTGCATGTGTGTGCATGTATGTGCACGTATGTGTGTGCATGTGTGTGCTTGTGTGTGCGCGTATGTTGCGCGCACATGTGTGCGTGTGTGTGCGCTTATGTGCACACGTGTGTATATGAGCAAGCTCTCAGTATGTGTACAGTATACAGTAAGCTGTGTGTCCCTGCAGGCCCTGGGTTGCTTGCTGTATAAGCTGTGTTACTTCACGCACCCGTTTGGAGAGAGCCAGGTGGCCATCTGTGATGGTAGCTTCACTATCCCGGACACGTCCCGATACTCTCAAGATATGCACTGCCTCATTCGTGAGTTTCTCAGCCTCTGTTTCCATCTGTCCTGCCATACTTCTGTATGCTTGTGTTCATCTGCCCCAGTCTCTCCTCACTCTGTCTTTCTCTGTCATGGTGTCTTACTGTCTGAGCCTCTGTCTTTTAGTCTGTCTGACAGTGTTGTTGTGTTTTAGTCTGTCTGACAGTGTCTGCTGTTGTGTTTTACTCTGTCTGACAGTGTCTGCTGATGTGTTTTAGTCTGTCTGACAGTGTTGTTGTGTTTTAGTCTGTCTGACAGTGTCTGCTGTTATGTTTTAGTCTGTCTGACAGTGTCTGCTGTTGTGTTTTAGTCTGTCTGACAGTGTTGTTGTCTTTTAGTCTGTCTGACATGTTGTTGTCTTTCAGTCTGTCTGACCGTGTTGTTGTGTTTTAGTCTGTCTGACCTTGTCTGCTGTTGTGTTTTAGTCTGTCTGACAGTGTTGTTGTCTTTTAGTCTGTCTGACATGTTGTTGTCTTTCAGTCTGTCTGACAGTGTTGTTGTGTTTTATTCTATCTGATAGTGTTGTTATGTTTTAGTCTGTCTGACAATGTTGTGTTTTCGTCTGTCTGACAGTGTTGTTGTGTTTTAGTCTGTCTGACAGTGTCTGCTGTTGTGTTTTCGTCTGCCTAACAGTGTTGTTGTGTTTTAGTCTGTCTGACAGTGGCTGCTGTTGTCCTTTACATTACATTACATTATAGGCATTTGGCAGACTCTCTTGTCCAGAGTGACGTACAGCAAAGTGTATAACTATAACCAGGAACAAGTGTGTCGAAAACCCTAGAGAGAACTACCGTTCCAAGTGCAGGGAACAACCGCATAGTTTAACTTGGACCCTGTAGGTTAATCTGATTAACACTAACACAAAGAAGAACAGCAACAACGCAGTCTATGCAATAAATACAAGCACTAGTTAAGACACGAGTGCATTAACTAAGTCAACTAAGAAACAGCTACCTAGTTACAACCCTAAGCTTACAGTCAATTTAGAGATTACAGGGAGGTAGGGAGGGATGGGGAGAGGTGCAGCCTGAAGAGGTGAGTCTTCAGCAAGTGGCCAAAACCAGACTTCGTTTTTGAAGCTCATTTCCTGGTCTTGTTGTTCCTGGTTGCTCACTAGCGCCACTACGGTTGGCTCCAGTATAGGTGTTTTCATATCCGGTTTCCATGTAAGTCTACGGTACAAATGCGGTCAAAATACAAAGTCAATAAATTTTTCTCATGAGAACAAATAGTCACAATATGTGTATTTTATTTGTCTTATGACTGTCCATGGGTCGATTTCATGATTTATTGTGTCATTTGGGCACAGTTATAATATTTGTTGTGGACCAATGAGGTACAGTTTGCGTCACTTCCTGATTACTGCGGAGGACTAAGCTACAGTAGGGGCTACAATCTATGGTCACCGGGGTGGACGGTGGCGCCTCTTGGCCTTGACATTGCGGCTCCGGCCACGATCCACCTGTGCGAAGTCAGAAAATGCAGGCATGCCATTTCGTAGTGATTTCATTATGGCGTGTGCTATTTACAGCTGCACTAGACGACCATAAAATAATCCTCCTCTTAAGTTTTTCGGTAGCCGAGTCATTTTTACTATTTCCTTTAGCCTACTTAACCAAATAATTGGTTGGCAGAAAGTGTAATCAGCTTGCTATATTTGGTAGTCCAGTAGCCTATGCTAAAACAGTTTGCAACTTCGGCTACCAAGCCATTTGACTAGCTAGCTAACCTTAACCGGCAAACATTCAATCTGTCAGACGTGTTTGACGGCTTGTCAGTCGTGTACATTCCGTAAATGTCTACCTAGGCCAAGCTTCACGCATGTGACAAAGCTACTATAATCCCGATTTTGGGATAAACACTTTTTCAGTTTCACAAAGTGAATTAAGAGTCTCAAGGTTCATTTGCTGAATAACATACAACACACGATGAAATCACACACAGAGAATTTAACGAAATTAACCATCTTTATAAGACTGGCATTTAGAAAGGAACATGTTTTTAGCATTTAAGAGACCGACAAGCTAGGCATTTAAGAGAAGTGGTTCTCAGAATCGGTCCTGGGGGCTCCTTGCGTACATTGGCTTTTCTCCATTGGTTTTGATGATTTACAATAAAAAAATAATAGCCTAATAATAATTAGAAATTCAATGTAGGCTACATTATTTTTGTCTTCATGCACCAGGTGGAAAACTTGCTGCACAAAGTACGTTGTCATATTTACACGCCTGCAGATCAGTTATTAAAATACTTGGTAGATTTGTTAATCACCGCTGACGGTGTTAATTTTTATTCGGTAGAAAGTGATTTGCGAACGATCGGTCAGCTAGCGTCACCCAGCAAGTGAACACCACAAACAGCGATGGACTAGCTAGTAGCAGTTACTGGCTCATTAACTGACTATGGTGAAAACCTACGACGATAACTTGCAGGTCTACCAGACAGTTATATGAAAATTAGCTTAGTCAAATCACCAGTAGCCTACACATCTCTGATTGATTGACCATCAGTGTAGTCAATGTTCTTCCCCTGTGGTTCATATTGCTAATGCGTGAGCTAACCACGGATAGCCTACCTAGCTCACTGGCAAGCTGATATGCTAGCTAAGCATATTCGTTTTGCTGAGAAACATAAATTGAAGATAACTGAACATAATTGTATTTTTAATGTCATACATATAACGTGATTACATGACACAGTACAGTCACGGATGGAAATTAAACTCCATAAACATCTGATAATATATTTTAAAACACAATGGCAGACAGTCAGCTAGCCTCAAGTTCGTTCTGCAATCGTTCATTCGGGTTGATGGGCTTTTCCGCACCGGACTGTCAATCACATTGTAAAAATCACAGAGCCGCTTAACTCTATGGTTTTGGCTCCAAATCGACAACATGGCCGCGCCCGCCATTGAGCTTCAAAACGTGATTTAGAGACCTAAGGAGAGTCAATGGGTGACGTCACAGTAGCTTGTGACGTCACCCACAGTGTCCATATTTTTACAGTCTCTGGTCTTCAGTTGTCACTTGAAGGTGGTCAGGGTCTCAGCTGTTCTGACCTCCACGGGAAGGTCATTCCACCATCGTGGGACCAAAACAGACAGGAGATGTGACTTTTAGTCTGACAGTGTCTGCTGTTGTCTTTTAGTCTGTCTGACAGTGTCTGCTGATGTGTTTTAGTCTGTCTGACAGTGTCTGCTGTTGTGTTTTAGTCTGTCTGACAGTGTCGTTGTGTTTTAGTCTGTCTGAGCATTTTGTGTTTTAGTCTGTCTGACAGTGTTGTTGTGTTTTAGTTGGTCTGACAGTGTCTGGTATTGTGTTTTAGTCTGTCTGACAGTGTCTGCTGTTGTGTTGTTGTCTTTTAGTCTGTCTGACCGTGTCGTTGTGTTTTAGTCTGTCTGAACATTTTGTGTTTTAGTGTGTCTGACAGTGTTTGCTGCTGCATTTTAGTCTGACATTGTTTGCTGTTGTGCTTTAGACAGTGTCTGTTGGTGTGTTTTTGTGTGTCCGTTACTCCCTGTGTACTCTAAGCATCTCCCAATCTCTTTTCTGTGTCTCAGTCTGTGGCCTTCTGGTCTGTCTGTAAGGCAGTGTGTTTGGGTGCCTGCATGCTTCTGATCTTCTTTCTGCCCAGTGCCTGTCTGTATCCAGTGTCTTGCTCTCTGACCCTAACCCATCTCTCTGGCTTTGTGCTGCTGTTCCCCTGCTTCTCTCTCAAGCCTTGCCTGTCAGTCTGTGCGGCTCCACCTCTCTGGCCGGATTCGTTGTGCCTCTCCTGTGAATCTGTGTAAATTTGCTGTGGTCTTCTGGTCTGTGTGTTTGTACTATAGTCTTCCTGCTTGTAACGCCGCTGTGAGCCCTGTGTGGAACGCACGGTGCTCCTCCTGATTTACGCACACTACTGCATGTCTTTATTGTTCTCTCCTTCCATCACTCCTCCCTCTCTCTGTTTCTCCCTCTCGGTGCCCCTGTCTTATCGTGGCTGTTTTTCAGGGTACATGCTGGAGCCAGACCCTGACCAGAGGCCTGACATTTACCAGGTGTCCCACTTCGCCTTCATGTTGGCTCGACGAGACTGCCCGGTGCAGAACACACAGGTGAGCTCCCCTCAGGCAGTACGTGAGGAACACACAGGTGAGCTACTCTCAGGCCGTACTTGAGGAACACACAGGTGAGCTCCCCTCTGGCTGTACCTGAGGAACACACAGGTGAGCTCCCCTCAGGCTATACCTGAGGAACAACAGGTGAGCTGCCCTCAGGCCGTACCTGAGGAACACACAGGTGAGCTACCCTCAGGCCGTACCTGAGGAACACACAGGTGAGCTCCCCTCAGGCAGTACCTGAGGAACACACGGGTAAGCTACCCTCAGGCCGTACCTGAGGAACACACAGGTGAGCTCCGCTCAGGCGGTACCTGAGGAACACACAGGTGAGCTGCCCTCAGGCCGTACCTGAGGAACACACAGGTGAGCTCCCCTCAGGCCGTACCTGAGGAACACAGAGGTGAGCTCCCCTTAGGCAGTACCTGAGGAACACACGGGTAAGCTACCCTCAGGCCGTACCTGAGGAACACACAGGTGAGCTCCGCTCAGGCCGTACCTGAGGAACACACAGGTGAGCTACTCTCAGGCCGTACTTGAGGAACACACAGGTGAGCTCCCCTCTGGCTGTACCTGAGGAACACACAGGTGAGCTCCCCTCAGGCTATACCTGAGGAACAACAGGTGAGCTGCCCTCAGGCCGTACCTGAGGAACACACAGGTGAGCTACCCTCAGGCCGTACCTGAGGAACACACAGGTGAGCTCCCCTCAGGCAGTACCTGAGGAACACACGGGTAAGCTACCCTCAGGCCGTACCTGAGGAACACACAGGTGAGCTCCGCTCAGGCGGTACCTGAGGAACACACAGGTGAGCTGCCCTCAGGCCGTACCTGAGGAACACACAGGTGAGCTCCCCTCAGGCCGTACCTGAGGAACACACAGGTGAGCTCCCCTTAGGCAGTACCTGAGGAACACACGGGTAAGCTACCCTCAGGCCGTACCTGAGGAACACACAGGTGAGCTCCGCTCAGGCCGTACCTGACAGGTTTCCCCTGAGACCGTCTGTGTGCATGTGCCGTGCTTGCGGTCCAGAAGGTAAAAAGTACCGTTCTCTGAGATATTTCAGGGTCTTGCATTGAGCTGTTCTCATTCCGTCTGGTTTCTCGCTGGCCAGAATTTTTAAAACCAAATGCGTCTGGTCCATCCCTAACCTTTCTCACATGTCAATTCCTAGAATTCCACCATCCCAGAGAAACTTCCGGAGCCAGTGAGAGCCAGTGAGGCAGCGGCCAAGAAGAGTCATAACAAACCCAGGTATGCCTTCTGTTCAGCGCTGTCATGTTATTCTCCCCTCATTTCTCCTTCATAAACCATCATTTAGACCCCATAGTGTTCAATTAACCATGAACACCGTTCATTTAATGACAAATTGCACTATGATTAATGTCTATTAACCAGGCAATTTTCCTCAAGTATCATCTGTGATTGCTGAGTATGTGCAGGTTTGTATGATTTTGTTATGAATTGAGTGTAATTTCTCATAATACTCCCCCAGGCTCACAGACCCCATTCCGACCACAGAGACGTCCATCACCCCCCGACAGCGCCCCAAAGCCGGGCACCCTCAGCCCAGCTCGGGCATGCTGCCCATCCAGCCAGCCCTCACCCCCCGAAAGAGGGCCAACATCCCCCCTGGTGCTGCCCCGCCCATAGGTACGTACCTGCTGGTGCTGCCCCGCCCATAGGTACGTACCTGCTGGTGCTGCCCCGCCCATAGGTACATACCTGCTGGTGCTGCCCCGCCCATAGGTACGTACCTGCTGGTGCTGCCCCGCCCATAGGTACGTACCTGCTGGTGCTGCCCCGCCCATAGGTACATACCTGCTGGTGCTGCCCCGCCCATAGGTACGTACCTGCTGGTGCTGCCCCGCCCATAGGTACATACCTGCTGGTGCTGCCCCGCCCATAGGTATGTACCTGCTGGTGCTGCCCTGCCCATAGGTACGTACCTGCTGGTGCTGCCCCGCCCATAGGTACGTACCTGCTGGTGCTGCCCTGCCCACAGGTACATACCTGCTGGTGCTGCCCCGCCCATAGGTACGTACCTGCTGGTGCTGCCCCGCCCATAGGTACGTACCTGCTGAGCACCTGTCCCCCCTGGTGCTGCCCCGCCCATAGGTACGTACCTGCTGGTGCTGCCCCGCCCACAGGTACATACCTGCTGAGCACCTGTCCCCCCTGGTGCTGCCCCGCCCATAGGTACGTACCTGCTGGTGCTGCCCCGCCCATAGGTACGTACCTGCTGGTGCTGCCCCACCCATAGATACGTACCTGCTGGTGCTGCCCCGCCCATAGATACGTACCTGCTGGTGCTGCCCCGCCCATTGGTACGTACCTGCTGGTGCTGCCCCGCCCATAGGTATGTACCTGCTGAGCACCTGTCCCCCCTGGTGCTGCCCCGCCCATAGGTACGTACCTGCTGGTGCTGCCCCGCCCATAGGTACGTACGTATGTAGTTTGTACACTTTTTTAGTTCATTACAGTGGTGGTACATGTGACAAGAAGTAAATGTTACTGTGCTGTTAGCCTTTATTGATCGCCATACAAGGTTCATGTAAAGTAGCTAGCACAATTCAGGGTTTCCCCCAGAAAAGTTAGGCCCGGTGGCAAGTATCTTTTGATGGGGGCTGGCGGCCCAGTGGCCAAGTGTCTTTTTTTGATGGGGGCCCGGCACGGGCCAGCGACAGACTGATGGCAGCATTAAGGTAGGGCCCTATAGTTTCTGTGATAACAGAATCACGGATGGAATCGTGGAATTGAGAATTTTAAAAAGCTATACCACAGATTCCATAGGGCCCTACATTAAGTCAGTGCTAAAAGCTGACTGGAGATTTGAAAATATGACTACTTAATGTGAATGTTGTTATAAATAAGTCATTTATTCAACACACATTTTAAAAAATCAGCAACTATTTACAGCGTAACAGAGTCTTACAAAGAATCTGACAGCAATGTGCAGTCTTGGAATGCTGTGTTTTCAACAACAAAAGAAATTAAATTAAAATAAATAATATCAAAGTTTGCACTCTACAAAAAACTTGAATAAAGTCCTGATTGGCTACTGATTCTTACAGCCTTGGAATGCTGGGCACATTTCAACAAAAACAAAAACAAATTAAAATAAATAATATCAAAGTTTGCACTCTATGAAAAACTAGTAACGTTGTTGACTCGGTGGAGCCGCGAATGTTCGTAGTCTCTTCCTCATCGCCATCACCTCCAGTAGGCTATTTGGCCATCTGAAAAAACTGTCTAAGGTTTTTTGGCTTTTATCTTTCCTCTTTGACATTATCCCTAATTGTCACAAAGGAAGTTTCTGTGTTACTGACTGTTTGGCTAGCTAGCTAAGGTAGCGAAATGACCACATTGTCGTGCACATCAATGTCATCAAGCTAACGTTATTAATAAACAAGTGAAGTTGTTATTTTGATGGCGTGTAACAAGTCATGTAATGTTACAATGTATCGAACGTTACACTCATGCTACTAGTTTAACGTTACCTACACACTGCTTAAGTTAATGTAAAAAGAATGTACTTACCGACGAGTGAAGTGATAACGCAGTTTGTAACGAGGTCAGTTAGCCTACTAAATAAGAAATGGTGGCTTGCTAGGTAACGTTAGCTTGCGATAGTTGGAAGCGTCAGGTGTTGAACGTCATTCTACGCACAATGAGGGTAAAGAACACTGATCTCAGACCTGCTGTTTTCCTATAGAGGGTATGTATTGACGTCACTTTCCCACCGGAATACGCCCCCTCAGTCGGGACTGAGTGGCAAAACATGCTGCGACATGGCTGCCTTTAGTATAGGAAACTGCAAAACCGGGAGTAAGACAAACGATTATCTGCTTAAATTAAAGGCAGTAGGTGTAACCGCAGTGACTTCCACTTACTGTGACGTCATGTGCATACCCTCTACATAAGGACGAGAGTTGTGCCAATGAAAGTCAAGGAAGCCATTATGAGGTTGGGAAACATGGAGAGAAAACAAGCACGGAACCGTCCAGACCCACGGTGCAGCTTTCGGCAGTCTGTGAAAAGATAGCTCCGATTTCTTGTTGGATGTCCATGGACCACTGGTTCTTTGGTAAGTCGTAAGGATCACTGTCGAGTCCAACTACCTTTAATTTAAGCAGGTAATCGTTTGTTTTACTCCCGGTTTCGCAGTTTCCTATACTAAAGGCAGCCATGTCGCAGCATGTTTTGCCACTCAGTCCTGAATGAGGGGGCGTATTCCGGTGGGAAAGTGATGTCAATGCATACCCTCTATAGGGAAACACAAGCTTTAAATCTCCCCCAAAACAAAGCCACTTAACATGTCCCCATGGATTAGCACACCTACCTTGTAATCCTTTCCGCTTTTATTCAGTTTTATTCCTGCCTCAGAATATGGCTCTTTGACATGGTTTAGAGTCATTTGGCTCTTTGACATGGTTTAGAGTCATTTGGCTCTTTGACATGGTTTAGAGTCATTTGGCTCTTTGACATGGTTTAGAGTCATTTGGCTCTTTGACATGGTTTAGAGTCATTTGTTTCTGCAAGGGGTTCATAAATGATGCCGCTGATTAAATGATGATTTCACCACAGGTGTGAGCTTAGGCACTGCACAGCTGGCTGCCACCATCCAATCACAGAAGGCCCTGGCCACCACCGTCCAATCGCAGAAGCTGCAGGCTGCTCGGTCTCCAGCTTCCCAACATAAAACTACAGTAGTACAATCTCAGGCTCCGCCCACACAGACCCCTCCCCCTTCAGCTCAGGCCATGCCCACACAGGATTTCCTGAAGCAGCAGGTAAGGACGCTTCAAGGGCTGTTTGCTGTGCACGTGTGTGCACGTGTGTGTGTGTGAGTGTGCGCGTGTGTGGGTGTGTGTGTGCGTGTGCGTGTGTGTGCGTGTGCACGTGCGTGTGTGTGCGCATGTGGGTGTGTGTGCTCCACTTTAAAACGTAATTTGCAACTCTGTTTTAAAAGCATGCATGCTAACATCAGTGGCACATTCCCAAATGGCAGTAACCGCAGAAAGAATAACACTGCTTTGCAGAAAAGACGACAAAAACTTACAGATCGATTGACTTCTGCTGAGAAATTGACGGTGACATATGAGATTGAGTTTGACTTCTTAGGAAGGCGTTTACAGGTGCGGACATAGCAGAAGTGCTTTCTATCTTCAGCAGAAATAGTTTGTGCTGACCTCAGTGACAAAGCAAATAAAGGGGCTGCAGCGATCGGACACAGCTGTCATAGATGAAGGGCTGCAGACATGGCTAAAGACATTGACAAACTGGACAAGGACTCATTAGTGGCTCCCTTCCTCTGCGCGGCTTTGGATGAAAGCACGGAGGAGTGTGTGGCGGGGGGGACACCTCCACATTAGATTTACTGGTTGAGGCGGTTAATATGAACAGGACGTTTGGAGAACCTGGCTCCAAAGGGGAGATATATTTTTTCCATGAAGACATGTGAAATGCAATTGGCATTAAGACACAGAGAAGAGCAATGATAGGTTTAAATGAACTACAGCAACAGTGGCAGATTGGGTAGTCATGTATATGTGAGTATGTGTTTGTGTGGTCTGTAAAATAAAAGAGAAAAGCAGAAAAAACTGAGATACTTTTTCACAGAGATCTCAATTGCCATTAAATACAGCATTTAAAGACAACACAAATGTAATGGCGAGCATCGGCATAATCTTTCATGTGTACGCATTGCGATAACGACAATGATGCATAAATGCCATTGAAATTACACCAAAGTGATTCTCTAGTACAAGAGAAATTCTGGCAGTATGAAACTAGCAAACAAGATTGGGATGGGAAAATTGTGTATTGATATCGAATAAGCATAAATATAAACCAATAACGCGCTTTTAGCCAGAAACTACACATACTCTAATGCATAATCAAATGAGCCAAAGTCATTTCTGATACTCACATAATTTGCATTAATGTACAATCAGCAAAATGAAATTTGGGGAGAAAAGTTTCTGTGAATGGCAATCGAAGATGCCTAACTGACTGTGCTGCAGTGGAGTCGCCTGACTGTGCTGCAGTGGAGTCGCCTGACTGTGCTGCAGTGGAGTGTGGAGATGGCTGACTGTGTTGCAGTGGAGTGTGGAGATGCATGACTGTGCTGCAGTGGAGTGTGGAGATGCATGACTGTGCTGCAGTGGAGTGTGGAGATGGCTGACTGTGCTGCAGTGGAGTGTGGAGATGGCTGACTGTGCTGCAGTGGAGTGTGGAGATGCATGACTGTGTTGCAGTGGAGTGTGGAGATGCATGACTGTGCTGCAGTGGAGTGTGGAGATGCATGACTGTGCTGCAGTGGAGTGTGGAGTTGCCTGACTGTGCTGCAGTGGAGTCGCCCGACTGTGCTGCAGTGGAGTGTGGAGATGCCTGACTGCTGCAGTGGAGATGCCTGACTGTGCTGCAGTGGAGTTGCCTGACTGTGCTGCAGTGGAGTGTGGAGAAGCCTGACTGCTGCAGTGGAGATGCCTGACTGTGTTGCAGTGGAGTGTGAAGATGCATGACTGTGCTGCAGTGGAGTGTGGAGATGGCTGACTGTGTTGCGGTGGAGTGTGGAGATGCATGACTGTGTTGCAGTGGAGTGTGGAGATGCCTGACTGTGCTGCAGTGGAGTGTGGAGATGCCTGACTGTGCTGCAGTGGAGTGTGGAGATGGCTGACTGTGCTGCAGTGGAGTGTGGAGATGCCTGACTGTGTTGCAGTGGAGTGTGGAGATGCCTGACTGTGCTGCAGTGGAGTGTGGAGATGCCTGACTGTGCTGCAGTGGAGTGTGGAGATGCCTGACTGTGTTGCGGTGGAGTGTGGAGATGCCTGACTGTGCTGCGGTGGAGTGTGGAGTTGCCTGACTGTGTTGCAGTGGAGTGTGGAGATGCCTGACTGTGTTGCGGTGGAGTGTGGAGTTGCCTGACTGTGCTGTAGTGGAGTGTGGAGATGGCTGACTGTGCTGCAGTGGAGTGTGGAGATGCACGACTGTGCTGCAGTGGAGTGTGGAGATGCCTGACTGTGCTGCAGTGGAGTGTGGAGATGCCTGACTGTGTTGCGGTGGAGTGTGGAGATGCATGACTGTGCTGCAGTGGAGTGTGGAGGTACATTAAAGGAACCTTATATCGGGTGTCTCCCGATGCATGCCCAGAAGTCAGTTTTTCTTTTGGTGATTTTATAATCGGGATCACCCGTGTGGAATGAGGCACCTTGCAAACGCTGCGGTAGCGCTCAGTGTATGTTTGTGTTGGCCAGTTTTCTCATGTAAAACAGAGATTTTTGAACCTTGATATCTATGCCGTTTCAAAAAATCTCAATGCCATTTCACAGGTGGACTACAATTGCCATGGACTCGCCAAATACTGATTACTTTACACCATTACTATGTCGTGGATACCCCTAAAAAATTACCATAAAAAATTAAGACTTTTACGGAACCATAACTCAATTTAAACCCAACAGATCACCTCATTTGATTGGTCAGTTTGAGACATGGGTGCTTTTTATATTTTTATGGCTGTATCAAGACTAAATGTATGCTCATCGTGAGAAGGGCTAAGTTATGTAGTGCAGTGTTACAGAAAATATGATTTAAAAATTTGAAATACTACCTTGCAATCAAATACTTGTTTTAGGATGATGTTTAGAATTTCATATGTTAATAGTACATGCATAATAATACCAAGTATTAATTAAACCTCCTGGTGCAAAAATTTAATTAATCCCAAAAAACTCTGTTTGAAGTGAACTGTTTGCATTTACTGAAAGCCTCAAAACACAGGAAATGAACATTATCAGCCCTGACACTAACATCAGCCTGCTCTCCAGGTGTATCACCACAGAGCTTTGACCACTGCCCTGTTTACTGTATGCCTACTGTACTTCAAACAACATGCTCCCCATTGGGCAGATTGCTTAAGATTCATACCTTCTCTCATATGTTTACGTTTTGAATCCAGCTGTTTTAATTGCTAACACCCTCGTTTAATGTTTGGCACTCTGAATATCGAACACAGGTATATCAACAGTTAAAACTTACCCAACCTATAAAATACAGATAGGTGACAAATTAAAGGAAAAACCTGAACAAATGAGTAGAGATACATAACAAATGCAGGTACAATGCATGATACAATTAAGCAATTAACATCCTATCATGCTCAGTGGTATGTATAAAAATGCTGAGCAGGCCCAGTTGACCTCTATTTTCGATCAAGATGGCAAGAGGAAAAGATCAAGTGATTTTGAAAGAGGGTTCATTACTGGGGAATGGATGGCAGGAGCTTCAGTCACTAAGACTGCCCAACTGGCTAGTGTTTCAATAGGAGCAGTGACTAAAGTGACTTTGGGAAAGACATCAGTAAATGGGGTCAGGAATTGTGGTTGAAAGTGCACATTCAATGACCCTAATGCTCGTGCATTAGTGCCATGTCTAAGGAAAAACAGAAGAGCAACTCTACCTCAGGTGGCTGAGAACGTCAAAGCAGGACGTGATCAGACTATGTCAGCAAGAACAGTCAGTTGACGACTACTTAGAGGGATTTCATAGTAGGGTCGCAGTGCATAAATCCCTTCTTACAAAGACAAATGCACAATGGTGTTCAATGGTGCAGAAACCATAGGCACTGGTCTACAGAGATGTGGAAAAAAGTAATATGGTCAGATGAGTCATCCTTCATATTCTCGACAAGTGGGCGAGTGCATGTGTGGTGTACACTAAGAGACCGGTACAGGCCTGAATGCTGGAGCCCTACAGTGAGGGGGTCCAGTGGCTCTGTTATGCTGTGGGTGTCATTTTACTGACCTGGTTTGGATCCACTTGCTCCTTAGAGGCAAGGGTCACTGCAAATCAATACAGACTTATTCTGAGTGATCACCTTTATCCTTTATGATGAAAGATTTTTATACTGATGGGAGTGGTCTCTCCCAGGATAACAATGCCCCCATCCACAGGGCACGAGGGGTCACTGAATGCTTTAATAAGTTTGAGAATGATGTGAATCATATGCTGTGGTCTTTGCAGTCACCAGTTGTATAACTACGAGAGATTTTGGACCGACGTGTTAGACAGCGCTCTTCACCACCAAAACACCAAATGAGGGAATGTCATTTGGAAGAATAGTGTTCCATCCCTCCAGAGACTTGTAGTCTATGCCAAGGCACATTGAAGCTGTTCTGGTGGCTTATGGTGGCCCAACACCTTACAAAGAAACTTCATGTTGGTTTTTCCTTCAATTTGTCACCCATCTGTATATTTCTTTGATTTAATTTGGTAAATTATTGCTAAAATTATTACAAATTAAATTGTTGAATTTGTTGACTGCCAGAGCAACCTATTGGATCAACAGTTATCAAAATGTACTTCTCACAACCTGATTAAAATTAAGAAATTTATTAAGCTGCTATAGATTGGCGGCCTGTCCTCGGTGTATTCCTGCCTCTCGTCCAATGCATGCTTGGATAGATGGATTAAGTTACAACAAAATGCAACATTTAATAAAATGATGAACGTCAGCTACCTTAAACAATGAATGCTGCAGACATAGACAGGTTACAATCACAGAATAAATGAATGAGGGAAAAGCACCAAAGACAATACCCAGATAACCAATAACAAAGTTCAGAAATTGAAAGACAGCTGAATATTCGAAAAAAAGCCATGGATGAAAATGTAAAAACGTCAGTCCCTGCACACCAGTGTTAATTTTGGCAGCTATTTTAGATTCATTCTTAGTCTTAGACGAAAATGCACATTAGTTTTCGTCACATTTAGTCATTTTTATCCTTCTTAGTTTTAGTCTAGTTTTAGTTGATGAAAACTCAAAACATTTTAGTCTAGTTTTAGTCAACGAAAACTCATTGCAGGGACTCCCTGCTTTATATTTGATGTTTTCTATTCAAATTAATTCAGCTGGGTTAATACAGGTATTTGGAAATTGGATGCAAGTTGTAAGGTTGTATCAAGTATGCTGGAATTTCAACAGATGTAATATAGTGAGTGACTGTTGCAACTCTTAAAGCAACATTTCACTTTGTTAACACTTTTATTTGTGTAATATCCTTACCTTAGCTGGATATCTGTACCCTAGCCTCTCTCTCCCATCGATGTGATGCTGCTGTGCTATCCTCGCTACTACTAAGCTAAGGATATTGTACAGATAGAAGTGTGGAATGTTGCTTTACTCGAAGTCAAGAAACAAAACATTCTTTCTATGACTGTTGTGGTTATATTTATTTTCTGAAACTTCACATAAAACCAAAAGAGGTATGTATTTCTCTCTCGTAAGAAAATCAACTTGGGTCCAAAAGAGATATGTATTTCTCTCTCATAATAAAAACCAACTTAGGTAGTGTTTTTCTAGACACTTACTATACAATATACAATGTCTTTAACTTTCAAACACTTTTAACAGATTTTCAAGTTTGATTTACACTGTGTTGCTCTGGTTTAAGTCACTGTGTAAATGAAAAACAAAAAGTGGTACAGCAGAGTGCTTTAACAATCAAAGTCTCAGCAACAGATACAGTATGATATCAGCAGCAGCAGCATTAACCACCTCAAGTAGACAGAATTAGGCTACTACTGATCTCCATAATACGTTTGAGGAAAGTGCTTTTCTCTAAAATGAGCCTTGCTCTATTTTGACGACCATGAGTGAGGTCATCGTGTAAATGAAAAACAAAAAGTGATAGAGTGCTTTAACAATCAGAAGGGGCACAGTCTCAAAGCAAGTAACAGATACAGTATGACATCAGTAGCAGCATTAACCACCTCGAGTCTGTTTTCATTAATTTTCCTTTATCAAGCGTGCCAACGATGAGACTAATCATATGGCAAGTAGCATAACACACTAGTGTTGTGTCGTTCGCAAATGATTCGTTCAAAAGAACTAATCTTTTGGGTGAACGAAGTTTACTGAATCACTTCGTGAAACGATTCGTTTGCGAATGTGAACTGGTCGTTCACTGACTGACTATCATTTGCAGACTCCGTGAACTAATCAGTTCAGTGATTCGTTCAGTGAACGTACTACGCCCGAATCGTTCGCGAACGACACAACAGTACACTTGCCCGAATCGTTCGCGAACGACACAACAGTACACTTGCCCGCATCGTTCGCAAATGAACAGTACACTTGCGCGAATTGTTCGCGAACGACACAACACTAGTTTGTTCGTTCCTCTTGCTGTAGCGAATGCAAGGAGCGAGGAGTCTCTGGGGAGGAGAGTGGGTACGGTATGGAATAGGCTAATGGATAGTAAATGGATGATAATCGAACATCACTGTTAAGTGTGCTGTTTATTTTCAATGAAATAAGACTTTTTTTTAACATGTCTCAAAGTAGGCTAGCCAAGGCTACTATTTTATCGACTACATTTTATGAGAAAACGTGATCTACTTAGCCAACGTATATAAGCACTTTCTATTTCAAGCAGCCATTAGGACAATTCACGATAAAGAAATCCTTATCTAGGGCTAAAACAACCCATTTTGGGAAATGTAGTGAAATGAAATGGCCGCATGAAACACTTTCTTTGAAACTAAAATGTGTGTCGTAAAATCGAAACGAAAGCATTTTATGAAAAATAGGGATAGAAAGTGTTTGGTTTTTTTTGGCTATTAAGCATTCTGTAGGAAAATTCTCTGACTATAAATTCTCTCCCCCGGGTGACAACATCCAACAGCACCCACAGGCTTGCTAGCCCGTGGAAAAGCAAACCGGTTCTTAGAAGGTTCGCAAGTTGAACCAGCCCAAAACCAGAACTAGGTTCGCATTGGTGGAAGAGGGGTATGTGTGTATCATCTGTGGAGGAGGGGTTGGACCCGGGCAGCATTCAACCAATGACAAGGATGCACTGCTTTGTTTAAATCTTGCAAGATACCAGTAGATGCATGCACGATTGTAAAAAAGAATTCATGCAATTTCAATGTCAGTTCACCACTAACGTTTTAGTCTCGTCTCGTCTCGTTAACAAAAATGAAAATAAATTTAGTCACAGTTTTATTTTTCAAAGATCCATTTTCGTCTCATCAAGGTCTCGTCTTAGTCATGGGAAAAAGGTTGTTGACGCATATTTTTCGTCAACATTTTCATTAACAAAATTAACACTGCTACACACCTAGCACCAAGAAACACTAGGCCCACACGTAAGGTTCGGATTCATCAGATGGCAGCAGCAGATACCGGTACTGAAATGTCTACAGCAGCAGATGTTTCCTGGCTATCTTCTGAACTAAAGAAAGTTTTGCATTTTATGTTGTGTCCACCCCTTATTGGGTACAACGCTGTCACAGGATTGCGTAGGTGATTGCTGTTACTGTCCTGCTGGCTAAAGTTATAGCACTGCAAGCTAAGTACTTAACTAAAGCTGAATGGATGTTGAAATGGCAAATGAGGCACTAGCAAGCTAACTAATAGCTTGTGTTCTAGCTTGCTTTTGCGGTTTCATGAAAAACCACTAGGTTTATACATTTATCCACCAACTAGCTAACATTTGGTATCTATGTAATACACATCTACTAGCTATTTAGGTAGACGACTTAGCAATGTTTGCTTTCTGTGTAATACATAACTGCTAGCCGCTAGCTAGTTAGGTAATCTTAGCTACTGGCTCACATGCTAGTGTAGCTACCGCAAGTGCCAAACTTTCAAAGTACACAATCATGTGATAGCGTTGTATCCATTAAGGAACAGGTACATTACAATGGCCACAGAACTGGAAATAGGTGGTCGCCGACAGTGCAGAGCACACTGACGGAGCACTTACACTGGGTCACATGACAGAGTACCCAGCTCTGACGCTGCTTGTGCAAAAGGTGTGGTGGAAGGAAGTGAGCCAGTGCACATCTGGACTGCCCGACTTTAGTTTAGTTTAGTTATTTGACGATTCACTTTAAAAGGACAATTACATGTTTGGAAACACCAATGTACATGCACGATTAAAAGAGCATCAAGGATAACACGAAAATGATTTCCATTGTGGTCCTTGCTGTAGCTAGATGTCATGGAGGTGTGTGTGTGCGTGTACGAGATGGTGGAGTGCGGCATATAAAAGCACAAAAATATCAATATACAGTGAACATTTACATTGGGCATTAACAGGCCTTGTTTTGCCAAAAGGTTAAAATACACACTTCCTATTATACTAAAAAAATGGTCCATAGAGTGAGCTATATACAACCCTGCCTACACAACTGTCTTTACAGGGGTACATTATCTAAAGCCAGTGTTTCAGTTTAGCCTTAAATGTGGCTGGGTTTGTAGTCTGTTTGATGATATTAGGAACCTTATTCCAATCCTGGGCACCCGAGAATCTGAAAGAACTTTTACCCATCTGGCTACTAATCCTTACCAGCATCAGATTTGCTACACTAGACCTGGTGTTGTGCCTGTGAGCCTCTCTGACCTGCGGGAAGAAGTTTAATAAGTAATTTGGGGCTACACCATTTACGATTTTGTGAACCTGACAGAGTTTTAACTGTGTCGCTCTGGACTCCACAGGGAGCCAGTTTAGCTGCATGAACTGGTTCCTCCCTATGTGTTCTCATGGACCAAAACCTAAGACCACTCTAATCAGTTTATTTTTGGGAGACCTGAAGTTTTATCTTCCACAGCTTGGGCAGATTACAGTACCAGGATGTGCTAGCATAATCAAAGTCGCATTGGATTAAGCTGGATGCCACAAGTTTCTGACTTTCCATGTCCAGGAACGCTGACTTTCTGGCCAAGAACTTAGTTCTGGCGTTCACTTTCCCTACCACTTTCAGGGCCATACCTGCACCCCCTGCATTGCCGTCGAGTGTACAGCCCAAGTAATTGACGGGTGTTTTAACGGAGATGTCATTCCCTTTAAAATGTATTTTGAAATCCTTAGCCTTGTTTAATCTGGGTTTGGAGCCAAACAGAATTGATTCTGTTTTCCCAGGGTGTAAGGAGAGTTTATTATCAGAGAGCCATACACTGATGTTAGTCAGCTGTTCGTGAAGCCTTTCCTGGAGCTGAACCAAGTTTTTGTCAGCAACCTCCAGTGCTGAGTCGTCTGCATATAGGAACAGGTCACATTTACATGCCCATTTCATGTCATTTATATACACCACGAACAACAAGGGGCCTAGCACACTCCCTTGGGGGACTCCTACCAGGGCTGTCATGCCAAAGTACAAGCACTACATGAACAGTCAGGCAAGAGCAGGTACCCTTCAGCTCATTAAGAGTTTGCTCTTCAAAATGGGATAGTTTGACCGTTTCTATTTAAGTTATGTGCTGTATTTGGACTTTATTTTTCATTTTAAAAAAATGTTATGTAAGCAGGCAGCGCTACTTAATTGAAGTATGTCATGTTATTGCGGTTCTCTTGATGATTTTGTTTTGCTCATTTGGCCAGAATGAGTGACTCCCACTGGCCTTTGTGTTGGAGCTCTCTCCCCCCTCCCTGCTGTGGTGCTGGATGGCCGTCTCTCTAATCTGTCTGTGTCTCCTCTCCATGTGCCAACAGCCTCAGGCCAAGCCACCACCGGCGCAGCCGACAGTGTCCACACGAGCAGCGCAGCCAGCACAGCCAGCAGCCGGGGCAGTGTCTGCGGGGTCCGCAGGCATGCGGGTTGCAGCTGCTGCTCCTGTTGCCTCCCTGACAGCTTCGGCCCTTCAGAAACCTCAGCCAGGCTCGACCCCACCCGTCGCCCCTGCCAGGAGCTCCCGGCGTAGGCAGGCCAGCCTCGCTTCTCCTGTGGCTAAACCCTCACCTGCAGCCCAACCCTCACCTGCAGCTCAACCCTCACCTGCAACCCAACCCTCACCTGCAACCCTACCCTCACCTGCAACCCAACCCTCACCTGCAGCCCAAACCTCACCTGCAGCTCAACCCTCACCTGCAACCCAACCCTCACCTGCAGCCCAACCCTCACCCGCAGCCCAACCCTCACCCGCAGCCCAAACCTCACCTGCAGCTCAACCCTCACCTGCAACCCTACCCTCACCTGCAGCCCAGACCTCACCTGCAGCTCAACCCTCACCTGCAGCCCAACCCTCACCTGCAGCCCAACCCTCACCCACAGTCCAGACCTCACCTGCAGCTCAATCCTCACCTGCAGCCCTACCCTCACCTGCAGCTCAATCCTCACCTGCAGCTCAACCCTCACCTGCAGCTCAATCCTCACCTGCAGCTCAACCTGCAGCCCAACCCTCACCTGCAGCCCTACCCTCACCTGTGGCTAAACCCTCACCTGCAGCTCAGCCTGCAGCCCAACCCTCACCTGCAGCATCTGCACCTGTGGCAGGTGCTGCCCCCATCTTGGTGGGGGGGCCTGTCCTTGTACCCATTTCCACTGGCGTCCCACCTGAAGCCTGCACGCCTGCAGCAGGAGGCGCACCTGCAGTACCTGTCCCTGCCCCTGTCTCAGCTGACATCCCTGTGGCGCCCCCTGCAGTTGGGCCTGTGCAGACGGTAAATCTGTGCAGATGGGGAATTCCCATCAGCCCCGTGAGGCTTGGTTGCTAAGTCCATCAGACAGTGCCTGATCCTCAGGTTTTAATGCTTATATGAAATATGTGAATCAGGATACATCTCTGGAATGAAAGATAGCCCACTTTCACATCTGTTTTCACAAAGTATTTAAAGGAAGAGATGTGCACCATAGCCCATGATTGTGGTGGTTAAACATTAATTTGTTAGGCTCAGCTGTTTGCAGTCTTTCATCTGCTGATTATCTCTTTCAGTTGCTTTTAAATGCATTTTTAAAAAAGTAATATTTTAAAATCTCTCTCTCTCAGTCCATGTCCTCTGACGAGGGGTCTCAGGGGGCAGAGTCTGTGACTCCTGGCTCCTCCCCCGACTTTGCCCAGCAGAGGGGCCTGAGTGAACTTACCCAGGATGCAGAGACCCACCTCATGTCTTGGTGAGGGGGGGGGGGGTGTTGCAGACATATTGGTGCATAATGTACTCCATGCAAAAAAGTCTAAGCTGTCAGTATTGTGTGGCTCTGAAGTAAGGAGTCTGGTTTTTTGGCTTTTCTCTTATCTAAATGGTCAGCTCTGGAAAGGATGCTCAATCTTGTATTTCTGTGGTGTGTGCTTGTGTGTGTGTGTGTGTGTGTGCACATGTATACAACCCCACCATGTCACACAGTGTGCACCCTCTGGCCAAGACCAGCAGCACCATTACCCCAGCACCCTCAGCCCCCCCAGCGAGGCCATGCAGCCCCACCAAACAGTCTACCTGGAACCCCTTTGGTGATGAAAACCCTTTTGGTGATGACAACTTCTCCACACTGAGTGCTGAAGAGCTGCTCAACAAGAACTTTGGCAAAATGGAAGACAGTAAGCCTGCTTCTGTACTAGAGCAATATGAGTCACAGTAAGCCTGATTCTGGACTAGGGCAATACGAGTCACAGTAAGCCTGATTCTGTACTAGAGCATTATGAGTCACATTAAGCCTAATTCTTTACTAGAGCAATACGAGTCACAGTAAGCCTGATTCTGGACTACAGCAATACGAGTCACAGTAAGCCTGATTCTGTACTAGAGCATTATGAGTCACATTAAGCCTAATTCTTTACTAGAGCAATACGAGTCACAGTAAGCCTGATTCTGTACTAGAGCATTATGAGTCACATTAAGCCTAATTCTTTACTAGAGCAATACGAGTCACAGTAAGCCTGATTCTGTACTAGAGCATTATGAGTCACATTAAGCCTAATTCTTTACTAGAGCAATACGAGTCACATTAAGCCTGATTCTGTACTAGAGGGATATGAGTCACAGTAAGCCTGATTCTGTACTAGAGGGATATGAGTCACAGTAAGCCTGATTCTGTACTAGAGGGATATGAGTCACAGTAAGCCTGATTCTGTACTAGAGGGATGTGAGTCACAGTAAGCCTGATTCTGTACTAGAGGGATGTGAGTCACAGTAAACCTGATTCTGTACTAGAGGGATGTGAGTCACAGTAAGCCTGATTCTGTACTAGAGGGATGTGAGTCACAGTAAGCCTGATTCTGTACTAGAGGGATATGAGATATAGTAAGCCTGAATGTGTACTTGAGGGATGGCATCACTCTGTGGCCTCAGTCTTCATCCATCAATCTGTGTCGGTCAGGCAAGGCTAAGGGGACAGACGACAGTTTCACTGAGAGCCTCGTTCCAGGTCTCCAGCCTGCCCCAGCTGCTCCGGCTTCCCCGGCTGCACCAGCTGGTCCGGCTTCTCTGGTTGCCCCAGCTGCTCCAGCCGCCCCAGCTTCCAGTGGTTCGTGCCATATTGCAGGTACAGTTATTCTACAGTCAGGGTCACTTTACCCTTTCATCCATCCTATAGCCCCCCATTTGCTCTGTCATCTTCCCGCTCTTTCTCTCTATCCTTCCTCCTCTTTCTCTCTGTCCTCTTTCTGCTTTTTCTCTGTCCTCTTCCCGCTCTTTCTCTCTGTCCTCTTCCTGCTGTTTCTCTCTGTCCTCTTCCCACTCTTTCTCTGTCCTCTTCCCGTTCTTTTTCTCTGTCCTCTTCCCGCTCTTTCTCTCTGTCTTCCCGCTCTTTCTCTGTCCTTTTCCCGCTCTTCCTCTCTCTGTAACCCCCCCCCCCCCCCCCCCCCGCTGTTTATCTGTCTGTGGTTTTCAGCCCCCTGGGGGAAGCTGAACGGTAGGTCAGGGATCTCCACAGGCGTTCAGTGGAAGCTCCCTAGTGCTTGCGTCCCTCGGGTTATGGCTGCCATTCACCATCTCTTTGTTTCCGTTCAGCCGTTCAGCTCAGTTCAGCACTTTTAACAGAAACACTGTCACAGTCGCTTAACAGAAAAAACTGGAAATGAGGAAAAATGAGGTAAGACTGAGCCTGAACCTCCAAAAATCATCTGTCTCTCTGTCTCCTTGGGTTTCCTGCCTCGCCGAAGGGCCTGCTGATATCATGAGTCTGGACTCTGACGGTGCTCTGCTCAGTGTGCCCGGAGCTCTCCAGCCCCTGAGCCTCTCCAGTGCCCCAGGTAACACTTCAGTAATCTGTCACCTGCTTACAAAGGTGAACATTGGCACATTGTCTTGTAGTCATCCGGACTGTAGGGGGAAGCGTAGTCGCTGGTGAAAGCTTCCACACAGGACTAATTTCTCATATTTGACCTTTAACCTTTCTTCCCCCTCAAAACAAAAGGGGCATGGAGATGCCTGAGGTCTGCAAGCTGTCTGGTCACTGCCCCTCCTGCTACCTGGACTGTAAGTATGGATGGAGAGACTGTGTTTAGGATGCCCGCACGCATACGCCTGGCCTGGAGCAACTCATGCTGTTTAGAGTGTTCAGGTTCTCTGGTTGCGGGTTCATCCCTGGTATAACATCAAGGTGTGAGTGTGCATGTGTGAGGCCATGTTCGCACATGCAGTTTAATGTTTAGGACGTAGTATTGACTGAATTATTAACCTAATCTGGAACAGGAAGTGTGTGCAGGGTGTGCCAGATTTTTGTTTATTTTTTTCTGCTCTTTCGTCCTCCATCTGCATGGTGCTGATCAAGAAAACTTGACTTGCTTTTTGATTCTAATAATGTGATTAACTAGATTCTGAAATCTCTCTTTAAATGAATGGAACACATGAATTTGTGCGAAAGAAATTCACTAACAAAAAATAGTGAACATTTGGTACACCTATCTAGTATCAGGTAAGACACCCCTTAGCCTTCTTATCTTAACAGAGTGTGTCTGTTTTTAGGTTACCTGATCACAGCTCGATGGTCAGGGTGTCAGATTCATTACTAATAACTTGGGCAGTTGCACGGTAGTGTTTAATTGCTACCAAATGTGCAGGCCATGGAGACACCTGGTGGCCGGTCAGCAGAATGCACTGTGGAAAACTGCAGACATTAAGATACAGCTGTCCGTCTTTGGGTTCCGAGTCTGACTCATTAAATGGTGTGGGTCATAGAATACCTACAGACTGCATGCACTGCAAATGATTAATTAAAACACTATAGCATTCTAAAGCAAGTGAAGTCCCAGTGTGTTTGCAGAAAGCTGACTAACTTCATGGACAGACTTACCTGATTGAACTGCTCATTGATTCAGCCTTGCTTTCTCTCTGGTTCACGCTCTGTCTGCACCCAGCAGGTCATTGATTTGACATACTTGCAATTGAATCTTTTTGTGATTTTCTCTTGGCTTGTGAATTTGTCCAGTTTTTACTTGTTTTCATACTCAGTAGAGTTGTTATGCAAAGAGCTTATAATCAAAAAACATTTTTGCTGAAAGAGACATAAAGGAATGATTTCAGTAAAAGCATGGCCATAGCCAGAAAATTCATTAAACAGAAAACCTAATTCTTTCATTGTCACGTCAGATCTGTAAAAAAACATGTTTTCAACGTACAAAAATGCCAAGTTACTCACACGTACAAAGCACAGGGCCAAGTTAGTTGAAATAATTTAAGAAACACTGGGTAGCAGCATGGCTTTGGAATACAGCATGTGTAATTAGTGTTAGGTAAGAGGCAATATTGTGTATTGTAACTTGGCCTAATTTTTATATCAGTACTTTTAATGGCAGGCCTAGATTTTGCAAGTCTTAATGAGTTATAGTGCTTCGTATGTGTGAGTAACTTGGCATTTTTGTCCGTTGAAAATATTATTTCTTTTTGCACTTGTTAAGAGATACTGAGAACAATAATGCATATAAATGTGGAGTTTGAGAGGTATGCATGCGCATACATGCATGCGAACGTTATACATCGTAGGCAGTCCCGGATGCAGACTGCTGTGATTGGAGGGCAGACAGAGATTTTGGGGGGCCAACTTAATCACAGAATTTGTGACGAGAAGCGTAGCGGACCTGGGTGTAAAATTCTGAACTAACCTTTTTAGAAACGCTTGTGGATTACAGTTATGTTTATGTGAACTTTGGCAATCTGATCAACATCTACCGTTTAGCACTGGCACTATGCTGCATATACTGTATAAAACCACAGCTGAGACAAACGGCACAATGGCACATTTGAAAGCATAACAGGCCGGCACCATCAGGAACCAAACGGAAATCTCCTGGGGAAAGCACTGTATACACTCACTGGTTCGACAGGCAACCAACAATCCTTCATTTACAGAATTAAAGTATTTTTAATGGGGTGTTGTAGACACGACAGACGTAGTAATTGTTTATATGTCTGTTGAGAATGACTTGCTAACGAGGCGTTTGTAAGTGACTTTAGCTACAGTAGCCTATATTTAAAAAATTGGTAAACCGTAGAAACTGTGTTTATGTAATGTTTTGATTGGCTGGTGTAGCTAAATCTCCAATGGGCAGGAAAAAGAAGAAGGAGATAATGCACATATCTGAAAGCCCCGAACTTACGGGATTTTGCAGCATATTCCAGGCATTCAGTGTGTCAGATTTCACAATCCAATCTCTCTCTCTCTCGATTTGCCTCTGTTTTCCACAATTTTAGAGTAGTAGTAAAGGAATTCACGCGGGGTTAAAGTGCAGATTCTGAACTTTTATTAAAGGGTATTTCTATACATTTTGGCTTCACCATGTAGGAATTACAGCACGTTTTATACATTGCCCCCATTTCAGGACACCATAATGTTTGGGACAAATTAATGCTGTAGTCCTGTTTAGTACTTTGTCGCATATCCTTTGCATGCAATGACTGCTTGAAGTCTGTGACCTATAGACATCACCAGGTGCTGAGTATCTTCTCTGGTGATGGTCTTCCAGGCCTGTACAGCAGCCATCTTCAGCTCCTGCTTGTTTCGGGAGCTAGTTGTCATAAGTTGTCTATTCAGCGTATGAAACACACATTCAATTGATCTCAGATCAGAATTTGGTTGAACTTGAGCTGATAAAGTGCTTCTTTACACTTCATTATTCATTCTACTGCTGCTGTGAGCAGTTACACCATCAATGAAGACAAGTGAGCCAGTACCTGTGGCAGCTGTGCATGCCCAAACCATAACACCCCCACCATGTTTTACAGCTGAGAGGGGAAGCTTTGGATCTAGGGTAGTTTCAGTGCTAGTTTGTATTTGGCAGGGTTGTTTGTTTGCTGAACAGGTTACTCTACAGGGTTGGAGTCCTGATCTATGTGGTCACTTCTGGCACTACAATCTTTATTTCGCTCTAGTATGTTTCTTTTGTACCTCTGCACCTGGAACTAATGCACTTGTTGTACGTCGCTCTGGATAAGAGCGTCTGCTAAATGCCTGTAATGTAATGTAATGTAGTTCCTTTTGGCCTTCACACTTTGCTCTTGCCATCGCTCTAAAGTGAATCTTGGTCTCATCTGTCCACAAGACCTTCTTACAGAACTCAGAAGGCTCTTTTAGATACTTCTTTATAAACTGTAACCTGGCCATCCTGTTTTTCCAGCTAACATTATTTTTAATTTTATTCTGAACTCACAAATGTTGCACACCCACAACATTATATACAACCAATATACGATGGCTAGGCTGAATTCTCAATTCTGATTGACTGGGACTTGTGCATTATTTTTCAATATATGCTATGAAGTAGCACCTGCAAAAGTTCAATCACCGTTCCAAATGAATGCACGTTGCATTAATGACTTGATAAATTAAATTTGTAAGAGCAAGCAAGCCAAATACAATATCATACTTGCGAGGGTCAGCTTGATGTCCATGAATGACTGTATAGAGGGGAGATAGTCTAGTTACAGCTTGACTACGTTATAGTTCAGCCTCTGTTTTGAATATAATTCAGTAGTTCACTGGCTAACTATCTGTGATAACAAACATTCTGTGAGACCATTTTGACTTAAAACCGAACTGAATTTTAATATAAGGTAATGTGGTTACTAGAAAGACGCATTCCATGGTAAGTGGTATTAGGTATGAGATATTTGCTAGAATATGTACCATTTCCATTGCAATGGAATTGAACATTTTGAAATGCATGTTTTAATCACAATTGATGGGGGTAATAGGGTTTCCAGGTGTCTGGTTTTCGACCAGAATGTCCGGTTTTCAAATAATTTGTACATTATTTGTGGTCCCAACCAGACAATGTAATGTCCTGTCCATGTTATTGATGGGAGAAATGTACTGGTAGTATGTAATGAATTTGGATGTTTCTATCTCTCAGTCTACCGCATCAGGAAATGACTGCACAATCTGCGTTCTCTAGAAGTTTTTGCCTATTGCGATTTTAAGTCTTAAGAGAGGTTTTGGTCCCTCTCTCTCTCTCTTTCCCTCTCTCCCCCTCTCTCCCTGTCCTCTCTTTCCCCCTCCTTCTCTCCCTCTCTCTCCCCCACTGTCCCTCCCTCTCTATCTCTCCCTCCTTCCCCCTCTCTATCTCCCTCCCTCCCTCTCTCTCCCCCCTCCCTCTCTGTCTCTCTCTCCCTCCCTCTCTATCTCTCTGTCTCCCTCCCTGCTTCTCCGTCTCTCTCCCTCTCTCCCTGTCTCCCTCCTTTCCTCTCTCCCTTTGACAGAGAAACTAATTGAGGGTCTGAAGTCTCCAGAGACATCCCTCCTGCTCCCTGATCTGTTATCCCTGGCCGACCCCTTTGGTGGCTCTACAGCTGGCTCCAGCAATGGTGACTGTCTCTCTGCCTGCCTGCCTGTCCCGTCTGTCCTGTCTGTCTGTCTCTCTGCTTGCCTGCCTGTCTGTCTGTCTGTCTCTCTGCCTGCCGGCCTGCCTGTCTGTCTCGTCTGTCTGTCTGTCTCTCTGCCTGCCTGCCTGTCTGTCCCGTCTGTCCTGCCTGCCTGCCTGCCTGCCTGTCTGCCTGTCTGTCTCTCTGCCTGTCTGTCTGTCTGTCCCGTCTATCTGTCTGTCTGTCTGTCTGCCTGCCTGCCTGCCTATCCCATCTGTCTGTCTGTCTGCCTGCCTGTCTGTCTGTCTGTCTGTCTGTCTGTCTGCCTGTCTGCTTGTCTGTCTGTCTGTCTACAGCTGGCTCCAGCAATGGTGACTGTCTCTTTGTCTGCCTGCCTGTCTGCCTCGTCTGTCTGTCTGTCTGTCTGTCTGCCTGCCTGCCTGCCTGCCTGCCTGTCTGTCTGTCTGCTGCATGGTGTCGCACTCTAATGGTTTTGTGTTGGTCTGAGTACCTGTGATGTAGGGAAAGGAAGACCAAGAAGGCTTCCTGTAAAACCACTACAGATGTTATTCAGTGTTTTGCATAGAGGAAGCCAAACCTGTGCTCATTTGCAGTCTGGCTCAGCTGTGCTTGTCTGCAGGTTCAGCCTCAGCTGTGTGTGCTGTCGGGGACAGCCCTGCTGTCTGTGCTCTGAAGGCTATGTGCTCTAAATGGAAGCTCTTTGTCTCTGTGTAGTGGTCTTCGTGGACTCCTTGCTCCCTGGGTTAGACGCCCCCCAGCCTCAACAGCATGTGACCCCTCCCGAACCCAGCTCTGCTCGGTTGCTAGGTCAGTGACTGCCCTCCCCTCTCCCCCCAAACACTGCTCTGCATTCTATTTCACATACTATTTAAGACATATTATGTGATTTTGGAGGCAGCCAACTAGCTGGATGCCCTGGGTGCCTCCTGCAGGAGATCTGAAGAGAACAGAGCTCCTCAGACTGCCCCTCTCTCTCTGAATGCTGTGCATTGCCCGAGTGCTAAATCTCCAGCTCCTTTCTCTGCTTGCTTCAGCTTACTGCCCTTTTCAATGTTTTTTCTCCTTTCTACCTCTTAACCTTTGACCCCTTACCCTCTGCCCTCCCCACGGGTTGTGCGGCTCCTGCAGACGCCCTGACGGGGGCTGACACTCTGCTGGGCTGCTCCCTGCTCTCTAACCCCCCCACCCCGCCCGTGTCCTCCCTCTCCTCCCCTCCCTCCTCTGCGTCTGCGGTCTCTGCCTCCTTTCTGGATGAGTCTGCCCCCGCACAGCCCCTCACAGGTAAGGCCATCGCTGCCACACATCTGCATCACATCAGACATGTCACATGGTCAGAGTCATGCACCCCTGTCACATGGTCAGAGTCATGCACCCCTGTCACACGGTCAGAGTCATGCACCCCTGTCACATCTTCACAGACCAGTATTACCAGTGTCACATGGTCTGTAATCCACACCTGTGTTACTGCACATGATGGTTGATGAAGTTTTAGAGTTGCACACTTTTCCCCAAGATGGCAGAGCCATTGTTTGATTTGTTCATGGCAGTCAGCTCAGGTACAGGAGTGTGGTTATTTCTGGTTGTGGTATAAAGCAGACACACCCACAGCTCACCTGCATTGGAATGGTGTGATATTCACCTCCATTTATCTGATCTGCTCTGGGCTGGACTTCACTAACTTTCTCTCTCACCCATCCTCCACTCTCATTCCTGTTTGTTCCTCCTCCTTTGTGCTGTATTCTCCCTCCCTCTCTCATTACCTCTCCTCCTCTTCCTCCCTCCGTCCTCCGTCTCTCCTTCAATGCGCCTCAGACTGCTCCCTCCTCCTGTCGGAGCTGGACCCGCTGGAGAGCTTGGGGACGGGTGCAGAGGATGAGTTTGACCCCATCCCTGTGCTCAGCTCCAAAGGCCCTGCACAAGGTGAGGCCTCACTGACTCTGAACCTCAGTGATTAAAGTCTTTGCTTTTACCCAAATTTAATTTTTTTGCCGAAAATGTATTATAGTTTTGTTGTGACACTAAAACGCCCTTGTAAAATGTCAAATTCAGTCAGAATCATCTTCCACATAAACGCAGCCATGTTTGATATGACACGTACAAACAGGCCGATCGGAACGCGTGTGAGTGATTTAGTGAGTGATCATCTTCATCTTGTAATCTTGGCTGGGATTGGTTCTTTTATACCATGTGGTCTCTGAAACATGACACTGTCTATGCTCTAGTCGAATTGATTCAGAATTGCTGTGTAATGAGAAACAGCTAGCGGAGCCAGCAAGTGATGCCAGGAAGCTGTAGACCCAGCGATACAGTGCCCTCTATAATCTTTGGAACAAATACATATTTTTTCTTGATTAGCCGTTATGCTCCACTCCACTCCTTAAATTTGTAATCATACAATTTGCATGTGGTTACAGTGCAGATTTTCAGCTTTTATTAAAGGGTATTTTTAAAATTTTTGTTTTCACCATTTAGAAAGTACAGTACTTTTTATATAAAGCCCCCATTTCAGGGCACCATAATATTTGGGACATGTTAATATGTAAGGGAAAGTAGTCATGTCGCAGTGACTGCTTGAAGTCGGTGACCCATAGACATCACCAGGTGCTGAGTATCTTTTCTGGTGATGCAATGCCAGGCCTGTACTGCAGCCATCTTCGGCTCTTGCTTGTTTCAGGGGCTAGTTCCCTTAAGTTTTCTCTTCAGCATATTTAACTCAATTTTGGTGAATAACTTAGCCAGTCAAAATTCCTTTGTTGCTTTAGCAGTATTTTTCTAACCATTGTCTTACTGTCGGATGAAGTGCCGTCCAATGGGTTTGGGGTATTTGCTTGAACTTCAGCAAATTAGATGTTTCTGTACATTCATTCTGCTGGTGCTACCTGCGGTTACATCATCAATCCTCGTTTATCATCTACTAAACACAAACTATCCCAAATATGGGGTTTATAACTTAGTGCCACCACGTGTAGTTTGTCCATTTAACAAGCACCCCCTTCCTTCAGTCTCATCTGCAACTGTACCCCCCCAAGCATGACAATTTGGACAATAGCATCTATTTGGGAGTTCATGAAAATGTTATTTAACCAACAAAAATTCATATTGTGTCATAGCAACTAGATAAAACCAACAACGGCCCAAAGGTATGCCGATACAGCAGTGAAAATACACTGCTCACTGAATTGTGAAATAAAAAAGAGGGATTTAAGTGGAATTATAACACATCATTCTACTATCAATACCTGTGACTAAATATGGAATAAATATACAATCTTGGACGTGGAGATGTCCCTTTCAATATTCAGTGGTCATTTATTATCTTAAACCAGCCATTTGAGAAATAAAAACACACAAATAAAAAGAGTGGGTGGGCATTTATGATGGGCACATGCAAAACCCCGCTTGCTTTTTGCAATCTAGTGCCCAACACCATAAAGGATTGGCAGCCTTCCCCACCTGTCCCCTTTCTCTCTCTCTGTTCACAGGTGGACACTCGCGCAGTAACAGTGGCAGCTCAGACTCCAGCCTCCCTAATCTGGCCCGATCTCTCCTCCTGGTGGACCAGCTTATCGATTTGTAGGGGGAGGGATTGTGCCCCAGTCCCTCCCTCTCTCCGGGGGGCCCACTTTCAGACTCTTAACCAGTGGTCAATCTTTCCCAGTCACCTGGCCTTTACATCATTAGCTTCCCTAAGTCCTATTGGCTTATAAAAATTCCATCATGTTGTATTTTGTCTTGTCTTTAACCATGGCATCTTCACTATCTCTCTCTCATTCCCTCTATCCTCTCTCTTTTATCAAGCTCCATCTATCCATCTCCAGCTCCCCATGTGAGCTCCTTCCCCTGTAAGCTCCTCCCCCTTTGAGCTCCATCCCCTGTGAGCTCCTTCCTCTGTCAGCTCCTCCTCCTGTGAGCTCCTTCCTCTGTCAGCTCATCCTCCTGTGAGCTCTTTCCCGTCAGCTCCTTCCTCTGTATTGTGAGCTCCTTCCCCTGTCAGCTCCTCCCCCTGTGAACTCCTTCCCCTGTGAGTTCCTCCCCCTGAGAACTCCTTCTCCTGTGAGCTCCTCCCCCGGTGAACTCCTTCCCCTGTGAGCTCCTCCGCCTGTGAGCTCCTTCCCCTGTCAGCTCTTTTCCCTGTCAGCTCCTTCCTCTGTACCTTGAGCTCCTTCCCCTGTGAGCTCCTTCATCTGTGAGTTTTAACCTGTGAGCTCCTCCCCCTGTGAGCTCCTTCCTCTGTGAGCTTTCACCTGTGAGCTCCTCCCCCTGTGAATTCCTTCCCCTGCCAGCTCCTTCATCTGTGAGCTCCTTCACCTGTGAGCTCCTTCCCCTGTCAGCTCCTTCATCTGTGAGCTCCTTCCCCTGTCAGTTCCTTCATCTGTGACCTCCTTCCTCTGTCCTGTGAGCACATTTCGGTTTGAGATTTTTCTGTTGTTTGACTTTTTTCTGTCCTTTGTGGAGGCACAGAACAGGCTGTTTTCCCACAGTTCCCACACAGGTCCATGCCTGCAACACACATAGTGCTTTTCAGCCTGTCATCCTCTGACTGCGTCTGTTTGGTTGCCCTTACAAGATGTTGCCATCTCTGATCATCCAGTGTTTTGTTTCTGGTACTTTCGTAATTGTGATAAATGTTAATTTAATGGAGCTCATGTGTTTCATTTTTTATAACACTGGAATGACATTATATAAACTCTGGGTGCTGTAATCTAAGATTCTCAGTAACTTTTCCACAGGAAGAAAAAAGTTACCATAGTTCAACTACAAAATTAAATGTGTTCCAGATCACCCAGTGGTTGTCTTGTTGTCATCCAGGTTCTTAAGGACTTCTAGAGTTTTTCCTACCATGAAAAGGGTTTTTTTGTTTACGCAAAAGAAAATGTGATATACATTTTAGGCCATATTGCCCAGAATTGTTAAAAATGTCGTCCAGCTAACATCTGAAGTATGGCAATTCAAGTGTGGCATGAGTTTCCCCATAATTATGAGTCATTTTGACCTAGAAGCACATTTTGGAGCTTATATATGGCTGTGAAGAGGAGAGTCTCCTCTTTCTAGTGATAATATCTTCCTATTCCAAATTTTCAGCAAGATTCAAATCATTTAAACTGTCACTAAACTGTTTTTGAGAAAAAGGACTCCACAGTTCAACTGTGTCTGATTTAATAAAAATAGTTTGCTGTACAAACAAGCCGTTAACCCCCGACTCAAAATGACAGAACACGTTTCCTAGTGATAAGGATTAAAATATTATTATTCAAAATGTCACTTTTTCCCTGCACATACCTTCATGGCTCTGATTACTGGGTGGCAACGCAAACAAGCCAAGCATCCCTGCATGTGAAAGTCCTGCCCACAGAGCATGCTGTCTTGTCCTCTCTCCCTCTCTCTATTTTGCTCTCTCTCTCTCCTTCTCTGTCTCTCTCCCTCGCTCTCTCTTCTTTGCTTTTCTCCAACATTATCAGAGGGCTACATTGTGCCGATAAATATATAATATTTTAGTTTTCCCTTTCCTTGCTTTGGCGCATGGCAAAGATTTCTCTATGCAGGAAAACCCCCTTATATTAGCCATGGTTCCAGGACCCCCATTGCCCGACCTCACACCACGGTGTTTTACAGAATTTTTCAGGATAATGTGCAACCGCCAATCCTTTAGCGCGTTTCGTTTGTGGCACTTTGGGTAGCAGTGTTGTATGTTAATTTATTGGAGCTTAGTATGTTTAGTGGTATAATTTGTTATGCTGGGAGAAGACTTTTCTTAACCTGTGTGACCCTGCAGGCATCCACAGCACCGGGCCTACCGAGCATGCCATTCTCAGCCATTGCCCCACTTCCTTGTACATACCCCGTTTCCACGGCATCCGTTTGCCCTAAACAATGGATATCGTTTCTCTCCATCGACATGTGCCACTGTTTACGTGAACCCCTTTCCCCCCTCATTGTCAAATTAAGTTATAAAGTATATAGTAAAAAAAACAGATTCTAAAAGATATTTAAAATATGGTTCAGAATATATGTGAATATAGATGGAGTGGTTATTGAATGAATGTATGATATTTAAATCTCATTATTATGGATATAGTTTTACGCAGAATTCTTTATTTCTGTGTCTCCTGTAAGGAGTGTAAATTTGGGAGATTAGTGATGGCCGTCCACCATGGTGTAAGGACTGTCCTGTCCGTCCCTGTTATTGTTTGGTGAGAGGTCTGTTTGTGGAGCAGATGTGAAAACAGATGGTATTGATGTTGTTTTAAAAAAAAGCACTGTTTTAAACATTACCCCTGTGTCAGCACTTTTTTTTAAATATGCGTTTCCTCTGTCACCACAGAAACATGGAATTGTGTCCCAGAATGCACTCCTTTTTTTTGTCTCTGTACTGAAAAGGGTCTCTGGTGGGGGCTCCTGCCTTTAACAGGCTTGTCGTATCTGCTCTAATGAGCACGCCCTCTATACATGCATATCTCTGCAGCATGGGCACGCTGTTTCAGAAAACAGCTCGTAGCTCATGGTCACATTTATTTTGGACAAGCGCACAGCTTTTTGGAAGAAAATAAAAGGTGAAAGGACATGTAAAGGTCTTCAGTGCACAGCTGGAACGGTCTTTTTCCTTTTCGGCTAAAGTGCAGAATCTTTCATTTTATGGTCATTTTTCATTTTTTCTTCTTTTTTTAAAGCAAATCCATTAAACTCTTCTGCTTATGGATATGTGGTTGATTGATTGATTTGAGAAGACGGACACCATTGCTCACCCCCCCCCCCACCCACCCCACATGATGCAGGTAACTTATGCAGTTCCATCCCTGCAGCACAACTCTGCCCCCCCCCCCCCAAGACTCCACATGATGCAGATAACTTATGCAGTTCCATCCCTGCAGCACAACTCTGCCCCCCCCCCCCCCAAGACCCCACATGATGCAGGTAACTTATGCAGTTCCATCCCTGCAGCACAACTCTGCCCCCCCCCCAGACCCCACATGATGCAGGTAACTTATGCAGTTCCATCCCTGCAGCACAACTCTGCCCCCCCCAGACCCCACATGATGCAGGTAACTTATGCAGTTCCATCCCTGCAGCACAACTCTGCCCCCCCCAGACCCCACATGATGCAGGTAACTTATGCAGTTCCATCCCTGCAGCACACCACAGAGGGCCGCTGCACAGATGTGTCCCTGTCCGTAGAGTTTTACTTGTGTAACTTAGAGTGAAAAACTGCTGTACAGAATTAATTTTTGAAGAAAAACTGTTCTGAGGTGGTCAGAAATGGCTGTGCTGCTGTCTCCCTTCCCTGTATTGGAGTGAAGTATAATTATTTGGTGCATACTTTCTATTTTTATGCGATGGCATAGAAGAGTAAAAAAAAGGAAAAGGTGATAATAAACTTGTAAATGTCAGTGGAACTGCGGTCAGTATTTTTAAAAAAAATAAAATTCCTTTTAAAAATTAGCTCACATACACTCACAGGTACTGACAGTCAGCTGTGACAGACGCTGATGTTCACTGCTACAGACACTCACAGGTACTGACAGTCAGCTGTGACAGACCCTGATGTTCACAGCGACAGACACTCACAGGTACTGACAGTCAGCTGTGACAGACCCTGATGTTCACTGCTACAGACACTCACAGGTACTGACAGTCAGCTGTGACAGACCCTGATGTTCACAGCTACAGACACTCACAGGTACTGAAAGTCATAGCTGTGACAGACCCTGATGTTCACTGCTACAGGCACTCAGGTACTGACAGTCAGCTGTGACAGACCACCTTGCCCATACTCTTCCTTTCCCAAACCTTATGCATCACTTCCTTCTTAGCTGAGCCATCTTCCCCATACATGGTGTGTGTACTATGGAATGTTTAATGTGCCTAAATTTCGCGTCCCCACTACGTAATTAAAAATGAAAGGCGATCTACCCTTCTCTGTGCAGGTCCCCAGAGTATGGAATTCTCTCTGCCACATATTTACTGGTGAAGTTCAAGTTAAGATCCTTAAGATAAACAAGTTACATTTTCATTTAAAAAAAGGAACAGATGAACAACAGTCTGAGTGTGTACATGCTTTATTTTGGTAAGCTGTCTTGTCTTGCTGTACAAATTAGGTCATTCAAGTTGATCAAGTCCTCTCGTCATACATGAACAAAGAGACATTGAATGGGAGGAGCTTAGTTGGACACCAGGGTCATACCCTACAAACATGGACTTTTGCCTAAGTGCAAGGAGTTGCTAAATTTGTAGTGGTCCTGCTATCTACTCTAATGCAAGCAAATCTACAACTTCCTCTTGACCGTGCATTTCCTTCTACATTATGGAGAACTCATAAATATACTGTGAACTACACATAAAAATTCCAAGTGCTTCTGAGCATCTTGGCCTCAATATTGTATTAACAAAAACATTTAAAAATTGATTCCATTTTAAAACTATTCTGAATTACTCCTCTGCTGGGGCCTTGGGTATTAAAGGTTCCCTGCCCAAGGCCAAGCTAGCCCGTCTTGGTCAGCCCACAACAATCAAATCCTCAAAAATGATATATATACACAAACAATGAAAGGATGCAGAAAAAAATTATTTTGGTATTCAAGCACAGCCTCTCACTCTCTTAACCACACACCCACACATGCAGGATGAGTGACAAAGATGAAGTGGCCTTGACACAGTGCTCTTTGCCACGTGTCGGAACACCCTGTGCACGGACCCCGCCTCCGCTTTCCTCCTCCACCTTCCCAGGAGCACTGTTCCAGTCTCTCCTCCACCTTCCCAGGAGCACTGTTCCAGTCTCTCCTCCACCTTCCCCAGAGCACTGTTCCAGCCTCTGCTGGATCCCAGCAGACTGCTGACAGTTCTGCACGTCTCAGGTGGCCTCACAAGCTGGGTAGGATAATTCCAAGGGCCCTGACTGACAGGGGGTCTTAAAAATCATGCTGTAATTGTGCATGGATGGGGTAGCCTGGGATGGTGGGACCCACTGAAATCTTTTCATGTGACCCTGGTGGCACCCCTACTCACAGCTGCACAGAGGTTGATCTTTACAGAAGAACACCATCACGCTCAGTGTAGTAAGGAGGAGGGGGTCAGCTGCTTGCCCTGTTTGCTCTCAGAGTCTGGGCCTTCCGTATTCCGGCGTGGGTTGTTTGGTTTTCTGCTGCTCAACTTTATGGCATCCTGTCTGTGCCCTGCCCATTCTTACTGTGTGACCATGCTGTGGCACTGCTCCACGGACATGTACCCTTCCAAAGGGTCCTAGGCTTCACCCTCACTGCCCACCCTTCAGTTTTCCATTCCCTTTCTGTCTTTAGTCTGTAACCAAGGCTGATGCTGCCGCTCATCTATAGAAAGATGCACTTAAGAATGCTGGGTAATGATTATTAAGCGTGAGGTTCTGAGAGAGGACCGGATCTGTGACATCCTGCAGTTTGGCCTGAGCACAGAGAAGGGAGTGTTGAGAAAAGCCATCAAGCCTCTATGGGCGATTTTGTACCCAATGGAGAAAAAAAATTTTAAAAGTCAAAAATGTAAAATTTAAAATAACTGTCTTTAGTTTTAGAGTGTAATGCAGGAAAGGAAGAAGGGGTGATGTTCAGCTGCAGGGTTTGTTTCCTATCCCGTGGTGAAAGGAACAAGTGTCCCCCCCCCAGACAAAAAGGCCTTCCTTACGAGGATGGGCGAGGCGGAGGCCGGTCAGGGGGTGGGGCCCTGCAGGTCGGGGGGGCCTGAGGTGGTGGGAGCACATGCGCGGGTGATGAAGGGGGCGTTGGTGGCAGTGGAGAGGGTGGGGCCAGGGGCGGGGGGACGTCCAGGGAGGTTGGAGGCAGGGCCCGGGTTGGTGGGAGCATGTGCGGGAGAGGGGTGATGGAGGAAGGAGGTGGAGTTTTGGGCAGGGGAGGCAATGTGGAGGTCGGTGAGGCTGGGGGGTAGTGGCGGGAGGAGGGGCTGTAGATTGGGGAAATGGAGGGGTGGTGGTTGTAGAACGGGTATCGGGAGGGTGGGCTAGATTTTCCTCGGGTGAAGTTAATGCAGCGGCCCTGGAGAGAAAGAGAGAGACAGAGAGAACAGCAATTATTTCCTTATTTTTTGAACAGTGATCTGGGGAAGATTCTTGTAGTATCATAAATTCTAGACTCTTAACTTTCCTTACTAAACACAATGTCTTGAGTAGAAGTCAGATTGGATTTTTACCTAATCACCGCACAACCGATCATATTTACACCCTTACACACCCTAATTGAGAAATACGTAACCCAAAAAAAACAAAAACAAATATTTGCTTGCTTTATTGATTTTAGAAAAGCATTTGATTCTATTTGGCATGAAGGCTTATTCTACAAAATTATTTAAAGTAGTGTAGGGGGTAAAACCTATGATCTCATAAAATCAATGTACACAGGGAACAAAAAAAAATTGGCAACAAAAGAACAAATTTCTTCTCCACTGGGAGCGTGGAGTGAGACAGGGCTGCAGCCTTAGCCCAACTTGTTTCAATATTTATATTAATGAATTGGCAAACATACTAGAAAAAGCTGCAGTGCCTGGTCTCACTCTACACAACTCAGAGATGCCTGTTCTATGATCTGGTTCTCCTGTCCCCCAGTGAACAGGGGTTACAGAGAAGCCTAGATCTGCTAGAACAGTACTGCCAGACCTGGGCCCTGGCAGTAAATCTTAACAAAACTAAAATTATGACATTCCAAAAAAGATCCAGATCTCAGGGAACACAACACAAATTTATGTTAGGAGCACATTACATTGGACATTCCTCAAATTACAATTATTTAGGGCTAAAAATCAGTTCTACAGGAAACTTAAACATTGCAGTGAATGATCTAAGGGAGAAAGCACACAGGGCCTTCTACGCCATAAAATGACAAATTTCTGTAGAGATTCCAATTAGAATTTGGCTTAAAATCTTTGGAGCTAAAATTGATCCAATTGCTTTATGGTAGTGAAATGTGGGGTCCACTCATCAGTCAAGAATTTGGCAAATGGGACAAACATCCAATTGAAACCCTGCATGCAGAATTCTGTATCCTGAAATTACATAGAATCACAACAAACAATGCATGCAGGGCAGAATTATGCCAATACCCATTACTTATCAAAATACAAAAAGGTCAATCAAATTTTGAAAGCACTTAAAACAAAGTGAACCCCACTCACATCAATACAAAACCCTGCAATACCAAGAGTTGCACAAACTAAACAGTCCCCTCACTCAGCTGGTCCTGAGCCTTAGTTCTCCACACACACTAACACATACTATCACCTCACCTGCTCAGGATCAGAAAAAAAATACAAACATAATTAGAATAAACCCAATTGCAACACAGCTGAAACGGAATTATATAACTTACTGGGAAACTAAAACAGAATCACACAGTAAAATGAAATGTTATTTGGTCCTAAAAAGACTGTAGTGAACCACCACAGTTACTGACAAAAAACTGAGAATCACCTTGACGAGGTACAGACTCAGCAAGCACCACTTAGCCATAGAGACTGGCAGGCACAGAAAATCATGGTTGCCAGAAGAAAAAAGATTGTGCCAACAATGTAAAGGCAACCAAATTGAAACAGAAAAACACTTTGTGGTGGAATGTACCAAATTTGACCAAATTCGCCAAAAAATTCCACCCAAAAATTACTTATAATGTCTCCAATTCAATTATACACCCGATGAAGATAGATTACCCTTCTTATTAGGAGAAAAAAAGGTTGCTGCATACCATACTCTGAGGGACAATGTGTGACCACGTCATGCACACATTCACACACAGCATACACGCGTACTAGCAGACACATATTCACTCATGCACACAACACACAGATAGTCAGACAGAAAGGCAGAGAGAGAGAGAGGGAAAGAGAGAGAGAGAGGATTTATGTAAACACAAAGTACAAGGCTTTTCTTTACTTCACATAACTACACCCCCTGGTGTGTAGTCAAGGGTATACACACATATACACCATATAATCTTTAATTTAACCATGGTGTTTGTGTATATTGCCTTATAACAATAAGTTCAGGTCTATACCCATTTATTTTTTACTGTAAGTCGCATCACATATATCAATCAGCCTGGCAGTCACTCTACCACCTCATCAGTCTGTAGGAGAACAGCAACAACTTCTGGTAACACTTTACTATAAGGGTAAATGAATTGACATTAACTAATGTAGTAGTTAATGGGAGTTAATTATTTATGAATACATTAAAAACGAAATAAATCTGCAGCAAACTCTCATTCCGCAAAACCAATTCACAGTTGTGGCCATTCTAAGACAATCCTGTATCTGTATATGAATTTCATCCAGAAAAATAAGCTGGACTTTGTTCCTTCAACAATGATCCTGACCATACTGATTTGGTGGATATTCTTCCTACGTCAACAGATCTGATATTTTTTCCTATGATCTTTGTAAGAATCCACACACAATATATCTGCAATACATAGTAAACAGTAAAATTGTATTTTTTTTACATACCACTGGCAATAAGTATTAAAATTATGTTCACATAAGAATGTTCATGAAATGATATTTGATGTCAAAGTTACATAAAGTTCCAGCATTAATAACCTGAGGTCTTCATATAGATTACGAAACCATACTTTGCACAAATATTTTCTTGAAATAAAGGACATGCCTGAATCAATTTCAGTGTTTGTATTTATAAATTATAGCGGTTTTATAATATAGGCTAAGGGAAAATGTATTGAGGCATATTACTGGAACACTGAGAAAAGTGCTAAAATGTGCATGACAAAACACAAAATGGGAGTATTTAAAGAAATACAAAGTGCACTATTTTTCACATTTATTTGGTCGATAGCGCTTGATTGGGAAATTTGTTTGTGAAGAAAATGGCACAGACTGCCAGTATTTCTTTACTGAGGCGATTTTTTCTCTCAAATGTTATAAATGCAGCTATTTAAACCCAAATAATTAGGAAAGTCATGGAAGAAGGAGGATATTGCATTTATGGCCTGATGGCATCGCTCTGGCCTGTTTGCGTTAAGGGAAACTCTCACTCGCTGTCTCTCTGCAGGTGTGTGTGTGTGTGTGTGCGCGTGCGCGTTTCTAATTGAGAAACTTGGTGATGACAAAACATGAAAGAGGAGGAAAAAAATATCCGAATCCAAATAGTATTGGCAAAATTTGGGAGGAGAAAACATTCAGAAAGAAGGCACTATTCAAGTGTTGCCGAATATGGTATTCGTGCTCAGCCCCATCCTTACTGTATACACACACTGGTGAAGAGGTGAGCGTATTCGTACTCAGCCCCATCCTTACTGTATACACACACTGGTGAAGAGGTGAGCGTATTCGTGCTCAGCCCCATCCTTACTGTATACACACACTGGTGAAGAGGTGAGCGTATTCGTACTCAGCCCCATCCTTACTGTATACACACACTGGTGAAGAGGTGAGCGTATTCGTACTCAGCCCCATCCTTACTGTATACACACACTGGTGAAGAGGTGAGCGTATTCGTGCTCAGCCCCATCCTTACTGTATACACACACTGGTGAAGAGGTGAGCGTATTCGTGCTCAGCCCCATCCTTACTGTATACACACACTGGTGAAGAGGTGAGCGTATTCGTGCTCAGCCCCATCCTTACTGTATACACACACTGGTGAAGAGGTGAGCGTATTCGTGCTCAGCCCCATCCTTACTGTATACACACACTGGTGAAGAGGTGAGCGTATTCGTGCTCAGCCCCATCCTTACTGTATACACACACTGGTGAAAAGGTGAGCGTATTCGTGCTCAGCCCCATCCTTACTGTATACACACACTGGTGAAGAGGTGAGCGTATTCGTACTCAGCCCCATCCTTACTGTATACACACACTGGTGAAGAGGTGAGCGTATTCGTGCTCAGCCCCATCCTTACTGTATACACACACTGGTGAAGAGGTGAGCGTATTCGTACTCAGCCCCATCCTTACTGTGTACACACACTGGTGAAGAGGTGAGCGTATTCGTACTCAGCCCCATCCTTACTGTATACACACACTGGTGAAGAGGTGAGCGTATTCGTGCTCAGCCCCATCCTTACTGTATACACACACTGGTGAAGAGGTGAGCGTATTCGTGCTCAGCCCCATCCTTACTGTATACACACACTGGTGAAGAGGTGAGCTGAGCCGGCCCAGATGTTTTACTCACACATACAAAGCACTGTCTATAAGTCATTAAGTTACTTGAAACAATTTAGGAAACATTGGGTAGCGTTGCTTTGGAATACAGCTTGTTTAATTTGTAAGAGCTAAGATAGCCAATATATTCATGTAACTTGGCGCAATTTTGATATCAGTACGTTTAATGGCAGGGCTAGATTTGAATTAATGATTTATAGACAATGCTTTGTATGATATGGGTGAGCAACTTGGCATTTTTGAAAATGTGTTTTTCATCAGATATCATTTATTTTTGTACTGTGTTTGTTATGAGTAAGTGATAATAGTAATTCATATATAAATGTAGGCTATGACTGACATGCATACGCGTAAATGCATGCAAACACATATAGCCTACATTTTGAAAGAAACACACATCCATGAATTCAATGAATTCAATCATTTTTCCTTTACCATGAATGAAAGTGTATCATGTATTTAAATGGAAGCGTTTTAATGTACTATTGTACACAACAGACCTACTAATCGTTTGTATGTCGGTAGAGGATCTATTGGGATAGCTAACATTAATTTAGAAATGTGTCGTTGCAGTAGGCTAGTTAAAAAGTAGTCATCACTAGAGGTGCTGTGGTGAATCGATATGGGGTACCTGGCGTGATGAAGTCATTATCTTGTGGTAGTTTCTATACGACTGGTAACAATACCAACCGGGACCGAATCGCAACGCAGATGTTTCTGCTTAATTTCAGAGGTGTCTGTCCTAACATAATACACTCAGTCTGTCGTGTTGTTAGCAAAGTAGCTAACATTAAAATGAGTGAAAAAATACCTGAAAGCGGGACTGTCTAAAGTGTGGGTGTATTTTATTTGGATTTCAGAAATATAAAGGAGTCTCAAGCAAAGATTGTACAGATGCAAACGCAATAGTTGAAATGTTTTATTTTTAGTTAGCCAGCAGGGCAGTGTAATTATTTAGAGGTTCATTTGAGTCCAAGGGGGATTTTAACCCACGTCTGTCACTCGTCCAGAAGAGAAACGTACTACTCAGGGAGCTAGGAGGTAAGTTGACAGCAAGGATGTAAAGTTTTCTTCTTATAAACACGTGCACTTGTATATATGTGTATCTGTGTCCATTTTGTGTGTGTATCCGAAGTTGAACGCGTGGCTGCTGAGTCATGCCACAGATGCAGTGAGCTTCCAGCATCGTCCACGAGTGCAGGCAGCTTCGAGCTGCGGCGGTGGGAACAGAGCCTACAGGGCTGGCTGCTGCACATGTGCTGAACCCGAACCAGGAGCAGACCTCTGATGCCTGTTCAATGGGCTCAGTTTGAACACATTCCTCAAACCTGCTGACTATTCCTCTCTTCATCACCACTGTAAAAGCTCTCATCTGGTTTTAATATCCAGAATGTAAGCCAAGACTCCACTTCCTGTTGACTAGGTATAAGCCTACTTGCTGCTGATTTGATTCCAAGGCAAAGTGCTGCTCCAGAACTCCGTCAAGGAGTTTGGCTGTATGTCTAAGAATTGAAGATGAATATGAGTATGAGCTCCAAGTGAACCCCTGGAACAGAGGATCTGCTAAACTAATAAATAAGAATAGGATTTTGCTCTTTGAGCAACTATGAGGCTATGCATCATTCATTAAAGGCATACTGTGCAGGATTTTTGACCTTGCTGTGCTCCTGTGTTTACTGTCAAAGAAGTCTCCTCCTCTGTCCTCAACTCTGCCTACTAACCTCTGATTTTATATTTTATATCCGTTTTTATACCGTTTTTATTTTTGTATTTTTGTAGCCATTGAGGAAAAGGAATTCCAAGGTTGACTCTGGTTTTTGATCGGGCCCGACAGGCTGCCATTGCCGTGGCTAGCTACAAACACTCCACAGAAACCTGATCCAACCCCACAGGCTCTGTAGCCACAACCTCCCCTCCCCACACAGAAAAGAGCCTCACGCCTAGAAACGTCCCGAACACATTTTAGAAGAAGAAATACGGGCAGGGCAGCATGGATAATGTGCGCAAAGACAGAGATTGCCAGTGCGTCACAAATATGACAGGATGTTTACTTTATAATATATCTGCATAGAATGCTTTAATACTTGGACAAGCACAAGCACACACACATGAATGGCACAGACCCATTCATCTCTTCAGTATGCTGTGCACATTATGCACATGTGACATGTTTCTTGAAACTTTTTCCAAAAGCAAAATAAAAACAGTTGTCAGATACCCAAAGCCAATTCAAGCCAACATAATCACAGAGGGCAGGTCTTACTTCAAAGTTTTGTGTACATTAAACAGTGTACTATTCTGGATTGCAAAATAAGGAAGAGATCATTTATCCAATCAATCCAGCCCGTGAGAATGATGTCATGTGTGATGGTCACATGGACTCTGGCAGACTAGGCTGCCATCTGCCCTGTTTACATAAGCGTGCAGCTCCTGGCTAAGCTGATCTGGGTGGATCTACTCTGCCCTGTTTACATAAGCGTGCAGCTCCTGGCTAAGCTGATCTGGGTGGGTCTACTCTGCCCTGTTTACATAAGCGTGCAGCTCCTGGCTAAGCTGATCTGGGTGGGTCTACTCTGCCATGTTTACATAAGCGTGCAGCTCCTGGCTAAGCTGATCTGGGTGGGTCTACTCTGCCCTGTTTACATAAGCGTGCAGCTCCTGGCTAAGCTGATCTGGGTGGGTCTACTCTGCCCTGTTTACATAAGCGTGCAGCTCCTGGCTAAGCTGATCTGGGTGGGTCTACTCTGCCATGTTTACATAAGCGTGCAGCTCCTGGCTAAGCTGATCTGGGTGGGTCTACTCTGCCCTGTTTACATAAGCGTGCAGCTCCTGGCTAAGCTGATCTGGGTCGGTCTACTCTGCCCTGTTTACATAAGCGTGCAGCTCCTGGCTAAGCTGATCTGGGTGGGTCTACTCTGCCCTGTTTACATAAGCGTGCAGCTCCTGGCTAAGCTGATCTGGGTGGGTCTACTCTGCCCTGTTTACATAAGCGTGCAGCTCCTGGCTAAGCTGATCTGGGTGGGTCTACTCTGCCCTGTTTACATAAGCGTGCAGCTCCTGGCTAAGCTGATCTGGGTGGGTCTACTCTGCCCTGTTTACATAAGCGTGCAGCTCCTGGCTAAGCTGATCTGGGTGGGTCTACTCTGCCCTGTTTACATAAGCGTGCAGCTCCTGGCTAAGCTGATCTGGGTGGGTCTACTCTGCCCTGTTTACATAAGCGTGCAGCTCCTGGCTAAGCTGATCTGGGTGGGTCTACTCTGCCCTGTTTACATAAGCGTGCAGCTCCTGGCTAAGCTGATCTGGGTGGGTCTACTCTGCCCTGTTTACATAAGTGTGCAGCTCTTGGCTAAGCTGATTTGGTTCTCAACTGCTCTGAGCAGTAGAAACAATGACCTGTTGCGTATGGTATCCTGTGCTGGATTCCAATCAGGGGCAGCAGGGCTCTGGTACCTTGGACCAAGACATTTGGTGTTTTTCAATATCAGTTCTTGTCTGCTCTTGTGTTCCTGTAAACTTGTGTGACATAAAATTTAACAGCCCAATTTCTGTTCCAAAGGCAAGAACATTAGGTGAGAATGGTTAAAGATCCAGGGAGCGTTCTTGATTCACTCCAAATATCAATGATGCATCCAATGAATCTTTGCCAAATGAGAATGGACCTGATATCCCATCATTCATTGCACAATGGTGGACGAGACAGGTATGGACAGACTTTTCCCCGGGTATGGACAGACTTTTAGGAGAGGCTGATTTTTTGTAGTGGTAGCGTAACTGCACATCACAGGCACACAATGAATCTCAAATGCATATAGCAGTGTTCTCTGCCCTTGTGTTCTTGGAAGTGCAGTCTCTGAAGGAAACTTGATAATAGCATTCTTCACAAGAACTCAAGTCTGAACTTGACATTCTTGGTAACACGCATTGTTTCTTAATCAGAACAGAACAGGCCTCTCTCTCCTGCCCCCTGCTGGTGGGAGGTCCCTTAACATGAATATTGCCATCATGATGCCATCTATTTTCTAAAGTGCACCAGTCCCTTTTCCACCAAAACACCCTCACAACATGATGCTGCCACCCCCATGCTTCACAGTTGGGTGGTGTTCTTCAGATTAAAAGCCTCACCCTTTTCCCTCCATACATAGTGCCGATCATTATGGCCAAACAGTTCAATTTGTGTTTCATCTGAGAACACTCCAAAAGGCTAGGTCTTCGTCCTGGTGATCACCTGCAAACTTCATTCTGGCTTTTTCATGCCGGTCTTGGATAGGGGCTAATTCCGTGCACGACAGCTTTTCAGGCCATAGCGATGTAGGATTCTTTTAATGGTGGATGTAAATACTTTGGTACCTGATGCCTCCAACTCCTTCACTAGTTCCTTTGTTGTTGTCTTTGGGTTCATCTGAACCTTTCGGACCAAAGTTTGTTCAGTCCTGGGAGTTAATTTGTGCCTCCTTCCTGAATGATGCAGTGCCTGTGTGGTCCCAAGATTTTTATATTTGCATAAAATTGTTTGTACAGATGCTCGTGGTACCTTCACTTGTTTGGAAATTTCTCCTAAGGAGAAACTGGACTTGTGGAGGTCCACAATTTTTTTTCTGAGATCTTAGCTGACTTGTTTGGATTTTCTCATGGTATCAAGGGCAAAAAGACAGTGGCTCTAAAGGTAGGCCTTTAAATACAGCCACCGGTGCCAATTAACTCCTAATTATGACAATTAGCCAATCAGAAGCTTCTAAAAAGTCATTACATCAATTTCTGGAATCTGCCAGACTGTTTAAAGAGACAGTCAACTTGGTGTATGTAAACTTTTGACCCACTGGAATTCTGGTATAGTTAATTAAAGCTGGAATAAATCTGTCTCTAATTGACTTTCTTTTAACCTCTGATGTGAACAAAGTAGATGCCCTAATTGATCTGCCAAAAGAAATGTATAGCAACATGAAATGTGCAGGGTTGTGAAAAACTGAGTTTGAATATCTTTAGCTTGGTGTATGTAAACTTTTGGCCTCAACTGTATATATTTAATCAGTGGATGTTCTTAACCACCAGGAATATTTATGGTACATTGTTTACATTTTGTTCATTTATTTAGATATTTAATAAAGCAATTAAACATTTACTGTACTCTATGAGTGGATTTAAGCTGCAGTGGTAATTGTATTTATCTAGTCATGCAGTTAAGCGTTTGTGTCTGTGTGTATGCATGGTTGATTTATGTGGAATACTAAATCCATTCCGTCCGAATCCATTCAAAAATAAATGAAGAAAGGTCAGCTGCCTGATATTTACAAGAGATTCACAATTTATTTCTGTAAGCAAAACGTTCTCCGAATGGACCAATGAATGTTGCTCAATAGGCATGATGGGCAGCTGTGTCTCACCTTGGCTCCAGGGTGCGGCCTCATCACCGACACACGGTCATAACCTTTCCTCACCAAAACCCACAGGGCATCCAGCTTACCCTGGAGACAGAGACAGGGTACACAGCACATTAAACATCATAAGCTTTCCTCACCAAAACCCACAGGGCATCCAGCGCATTAAACATCCCTCACAAATACATATTTTTAAACCACTTTGATTACAACTTCCTTTATCCTTTATGTCCAACTTCCTTTATTCTTTTATCCCTAATCTAGACTTCACGCAGAGAGTGGTCAATGGCAGAAGCTCTGGGGATTTTCAAGACCAGACTTGATAGGGTATCAGATACCATCTAAAGCAGAGCACTAGGTACAATTTAGTTTGGAAAATAGCGAAAATTGTTGGTCTGAATGGCCTGTTGTCACCATTATTTTATGCTACATTTCATTACATTACAGGCATTTAGAAGACGCTCTTATCCAGAGTGACTATTACCTTATTATTTTCTAAGTACCTTATAAGTTATTATTTAATACACTGTTCCACTGTAGCTGTGTTCATTTGTTATTATCATACATACAGGAAGCTCTGTTCAGTTTAGAGAAGGAAAGCATTGTTACTGCATTGTTGTTTTACAACAATTTTGGGAATTTGTGCACATTCTGGCACATTCTATTTGAATTCCATCTAGTATGAAAACATCACCTTACAATTTGGTTGCTTTGTAATGTAATTTCTTTGTGTTAATCGCTGTATCTGTTTATCTTTCAGCTCCTCATTCATTTCCACCAGCTAGGTTGAGCTGCTGCTCCAATTTAAAGCAACACCAGCCGCGGGCCAATAAAAGACCTGCCCCACTGAAGATCAATTGATTGCTGGTTGCTTTCTGTTTTCCAGTAGTACCCATAATCATTTTGCATTCAGAAAGTCTAAGGATCCACATTATAATTTAAAATGAGCTTTACATAGGAAAGCTTAACATAGTACATTTTGAGTTCTTTTTATGGTGGTATTATCTAAGACAATTCCACTCATGGTCTTGACTCAGACTCGATCTCGGTCAGAGCTTAACAATGAGATATATGCACTGCAGGGAGTTTTAGCAGTGAGCTATATGCAGTGCAGAGAGTTTTAACAGTGAGATATATGCACTGCAGGGAGTTTTAGCAGTGAGCTATATGCAGTGCAGGGAGTTTTAACAGTGAGATATATGCAGTGCAGAGAGTTTTAACAGTGAGATATATGCACTGCAGGGAGTTTTAGCAGTGAGCTATATGCAGTGCAGAGAGTTTTAACAGTGAGATATATGCACTGCAGGGAGTTTTAGCAGTGAGCTATATGCAGTGCAGAGAGTTTTAGCAGTAAGATATATGCAGTGGAGGGAGTTTTAGCAGTAAGATATATGCAGTGCAGAGAGTTTTAACAGTGAGATATATGCAGCGCAGGGAGTTTTAGCAGTAAGATATATGCAGTGCAGGGAGTTTTAGTAGTGAGATATATGCAGTGCAGGGAGTTTTAACAGTGAGATATATGCAGTGCAGAGAGTTTTAACAGTGAGATATATGCAGTGCAGAGAGTTTTAACAGTGAGATATATGCAGTGCAGGGAGTTTTAGCAGTAAGATATATGCAGTGCAGGGAGTTTTAACAGTGGGATATATGCAGTGCAGAGAGTTTTAACAGTGAGATATATGCACTGCAGGGAGTTTTAGCAGTGAGCTATATGCAGTGCAGAGAGTTTTAACAGTGAGATATATGCACTGCAGGGAGTTTTAGCAGTGAGCTATATGCAGTGCAGAGAGTTTTAGCAGTAAGATATATGCAGTGGAGGGAGTTTTAGCAGTAAGATATATGCAGTGCAGAGAGTTTTAACAGTGAGATATATGCAGCGCAGGGAGTTTTAGCAGTAAGATATATGCAGTGCAGGGAGTTTTAGTAGTGAGATATATGCAGTGCAGGGAGTTTTAACAGTGAGATATATGCAGTGCAGAGAGTTTTAACAGTGAGATATATGCACTGCAGGGAGTTTTAGCAGTGAGCTATATGCAGTGCAGAGAGTTTTAGCAGTGAGATATATGCACTGCAGGGAGTTTTAGCAGTGAGCTATATGCAGTGCAGAGAGTTTTAACAGTGAGATATATGCACTGCAGGGAGTTTTAGCAGTGAGCTATATGCAGTGCAGAGAGTTTTAACAGTGAGATATATGCAGTGGAGGGAGTTTTAGCAGTAAGATATATGCAGTGCAGGGAGTTTAAGTCGTGAGATATATGCAGTGCAGGGAGTTTTAACAGTGAGATATATGCAGTGCAGAGAGTTTTAACAGTGAGATATATGCACTGCAGGGAGTTTTAGCAGTGAGCTATATGCAGTGCAGAGAGTTTTAACAGTGAGATATATGCACTGCAGGAATTTTAGCAGTAAGATATATGCAGTGCAGGGAGTTTTAGTAGTGAGATATATGCAGTGCAAGGAGTTTTAGCAGTGAGATATATGCAGTGCAGGGAGTTTTAGCAGTGAGATATATGCACTGCAGGGAGTTTTAGTAGTGAGATATATGCAGTGCAAGGAGTTTTAGCAGTGAGATATATGCAGTGCAGAGAGTTTTAACAGTGAGACATATGCAGTGCAGGGAGTTTTAACAGTGAGATATATGCAGTGCAGGGAGTTTTAACAGTGAGATATATGCAGTGCAGGGAGTTTTAGCAGTGAGATATATGCAGTGCAGAGAGTTTTAACAGTGAGATATATGCACTGCAGGGAGTTTTAGCAGTAAGATATATGCAGTGCAGGGAGTTTTAGCAGTGAGATATATGCAGTTCAGGGAGTTTTAACAGTGAGATATATGCAGTGCAGGGAGTTTTAGCAGTGAGATATATGCAGTTCAGGGAGTTTTAACAGTGAGATATATGCAGTGCAGGGAGTTTTAGCAGTGAGATATATGCGGTGCAGGGAGTTTTAACAATGAGATATATGCAGTGCAGGGAGTTTTTACAGTGAGATATATGCAGTGCAGTGAGTCTCCAGTTTGAGATACTTAGTGTGGTGATTCTGAGCAGTGAGTCACATGCAGGGCAGTGAGTGACAGGCTTAATGTGCTTACTGAATGGTTAATAGGAAATAGGCCTGCACTGAACTCAGGACCCTGGGGCACCACAGTTACCAATCGTGCCTCGTTCCCCCTCTCTTGAATGGCTACTGGTGCCCAGTAAGGAATTTGTAATGAGCAAAACAGCCAAGCAGAAAGACAGAGAATAGAATAGCCATATAAATGTTATTTTTTCCTGCTCCAGTATCATGTGATGTAATGTGTGTCTTACATTCTTCTGTTGGCACGTCCATTTGGCCAGAATTCTGTCCAGATGAATAAACTGTTCATGGAAAGTGCAACATGAGGAGCTGTGTGTGTGTCTGTGTGCATGCGTGCATGTGTGTGTGCGTGTGTGTCTGTCTGTGTCTGTGTGTGTGTGTGTGTGAATGTGAGTGCGTGCATGTGTGTGTGTGTGTCAGTGTGTGTGTGTGTCTGTCTGCCTGTGTATGTGTGAGTGCGTGCATGTATGTGCATGTGTGTGTGTGTGTTTGTGCGTGTGAGTGCGTGTGTTTCCGTGTGTGTGTGTGAGAGCATATGCCTGTGTGTATGTGTGTGAGTGTGTGTGTGTGAGTGCGTGCATGTGTGTGTGAGTGTATGTGTGTGTGTGAGTGTGTGTGTGTGTCTGTCTGTCTGTGTATTTGTGAGTGCGTGCATGTATGCGTGTGTGTGTGTGTGTGTGTTTGTGTGTGTGAGTGGGTGTGTTTGTGTGTGTGTGTGAGAGTGCGTGGGTGTGTGTGTGAGGGCATGTGCGTGTGTGTATGTGTGTGTGAGTGTGTGAGCGCATGGGTGTGTGTGTGTGTGTGTGTGTGTGTGTGTGTGTGTGTGTGTGTGTCTGTGTGTTTTTGCTTAAAAAATCTGCATCCAGACAAGCCCTAATCTCAGATAAAACTGGATTCTCTTAGAGCAGTGGTAATTAACCCACCCAACCCGAATCTGGCCCGTACCTTGATGGGGGAGCCTACCCCCTCCCTACCCCACCCGAATCTGGCCCGTACCTTGATGGGGGAGCCTACCGCCTCCCTACCCCACCCGAATCCAGCCCATACCTTGATGGGGGAGTACCACTTCCTGGGGCGCAGTGGCTTGCGCATGCCATTGTTGAGGGTGCGGACCGGGGGCATCTCATACTCCTGTTCCGGCAACTTCACCCGAGCGTTCCTTGCCTTCTCCAGTTTGGACCCCTCATCAGTGGAGCCCTTGTCCCCCCAACGCACCTGGACAAACCCCATCCATCATTATACTACAATGTGCAACCATACATTCCCCCCAACTTCAAAAAATAACTCTTCTCTACTCCCTCTGCCATCCTCCAAAAACAGTTCACCCCCCCAAATTCACCCCTCCCCTCCCCCTCCTAAACTCACCTCCATCCTCTTAATCCCGCCTACACCTCGCCCCCCATAGTAGGAGGCATCCACTGTTGGCCATTTCTTTTTGGGGATTCCATCCTCATCCTCATCCTAGAGTGAGAGAGGGTTCATGAATGAATTTTGAGGCAACAGTATGTCCATCACTGACTTACATCATCCAACTGTAAAAAGAGATGCAAAGCGATGATTGGTTTAAATTAGCAACCGCACATTGCAGCTCCATCCAATTTAGTATTGAGGAAGCCTTGCTGTACCCTCAGTCTGCCAGGAGCTAGGTGTGGTTTGGTAACCAGAAGACTACATGCTTGTCTCTGGGACTGCATATTTGGTTTTGTAGCCTGAAAACCCTCTAGAAAATGAATCAGAAAAATATAGCATACATATATATATATATATATATATATATATATACATATACATATATATATATATATATATATATATATATATATATATATATATATACATATACATATATATATATATATATATATATATATATATATATATATATATATATATATAGTAATAAACGCAGAGGCATTTAAGGTACATGAAAAGAGTTTATATTCCTGACAAGATTCATGGATTTTCAAAGGGTAGGGTAAAGAAATAATCTAAAGCAGTGGTCTCCAACCCTGGTCTTGGAGAACTACAGGGTCTGCTGTAAAAAGTGAAGAAGGGAGAAGCAGACAGGTGAAATAAGGACAGGTGTGGGCATGGGCAGTGGGAAGGTAAGAGTGAAGGATAGAGAAGAGAGAGGAAATGGGAGAGGAGAGTCAGTGACAGAGAAGCAAGGGGCAAACAGAGGGCAAAAGAGCTGTGGAGAAAGAAAAAAATATTGGGAGGAATGATCCTAATTATGACTTCATCCCTATGGAGGCTGCAGATTGGCTGAAATAAAATACCTTGGAAGACAAATTAAGCCTTGGCATTTCCTGTTTTTTAGGATCAAGGAACAAGGGAGGAGGACTGATGATAAAAGAGAAAGGATGGAAGGAAAATGACCAACTTTCTTCACTATTGCACTGAACTGTCTGTGAAATTAGTTATTCAGGAAAATAATAATAATAATAATAATAATAATAATAATAATAATAATAATAATAATAAGAATTATTATTATTATTATTATTATTATTATTATTATTGTTATTATTATTCCTTAACATTTAATATTATAAAGTAAAACATGATAAAACAATAAATAAAACAGGAAAAGCTAGTAGGCAAGATAAAAAAGAGTCCTGAGCTGTTGCTTTAAACTGTGTGCAGTAGTTGCCCGGGGGATAGCAACTGGTAATCCAAGCTTCTGGAGTATAATAACACAATGCTGCTTCACCTGGTTCCTTTTCTTTCATTATTAGAACATTAGGAAAACCAGCTGCTGATATTTTAAGGGTTCAGCTGGGAACATATGCTGACAGACAATCAGAAATGTACAATAGTTGTAAATCGTTAAGTGCTTTATAGATGAGCAGAAGCACTATAAAATCAATCCTTAAAGATAGCAGGAGCCAGTGCAGGGAGATCAGAACAGCAGTGATGTGTTCATGTGTTAGGGTTAGGGTCAAATTTCCTTGGTTTTGTTAAGATTCTGGCAACACTGTTTTGTACAAGTTGTAATCTATCAATCATCTTCTTTGGCAGTCCCATCAAGAGCGCATTACAATAATCTGGGCGACTAAATAGAATCCATGCATCAGCTTCTTAGCATCTTGCGGAGAGAGAAAAAGGTCTGACACGTGCTATATTTCTCAAGTGGAAAAAGGCTGTCGTGGTTACATAATCAATGTGAGGCTTGAAACTTCATTCAGAGCAAAGTATGACACCAAGATTTCTCAGTTCCGATGTAATGTGAGCAGCTGAATGTCCAAGTTTGCTAAGCTTTTTATCTTTATTTACATTTGCTCCTATGAGCAGAATTATAGTTTTGTCCTTGTTCAACTGGAGTTTTTTGCTCATCCAATCAACAATACTAGTGAAACGGCTCATCAATCGAGTTTAGGCATCAGGGTAATTGGTGAAACAGAGATATATAGCTGCATGTCATTGGAATACTTGTGAACGTTGCCTCCATACTTATAAATGATTTTACCCAATGGAAGCAAGTATAAGGAAAACAGGCATAGGCCAAGAATGGATCCCTGCAGAACACCCCGTACACTTCTACGAGCCTCTGAAACATAGGGAAATTCACTTATACAGTAGACAAATTAACATAATGTCAAATAAAAGAGTCATGTTTTGTATTTGGTTACATATCATTTGCATGCCATGACTTCCTGATGTCTGTGACCTATCAACATCATCAGAGTCTGGATATCTTATTTTCAGGTTGTCCTACAAGGGATACAAAAACAAGCATTTGAATGGATCTCTATGGGAATTATGTTAATTTGTCTACTGTATAAGTGAAGTGCCCTGTTTCTAGCTTTTCCCCAAACAGTTCACTGCAGCAAAAGTAAATGAGCAAATGGTGGCACAGGAGGTCTTAGGAGTGCATTTGTTTAATTCTTGCTAATTTTCTGACCAATGATTAGTTGTTAAGACCATTAAAAGCTTAATATTTTGCCATGTTGGGCTTGGCCCATTTTTTGCTGAGGAGTGTATATCTAGCACATCATCAGCTGAGCAATCAAAAGCATTTTTACATGCTGGTTGGATATGGATCAAAGGAGCAAGAAGGGGATTTCAATTTTGGAGATTAGATTATTAGGTGGCAGTGGCATAGGTTTCATTTGAACATTGGGGGGGGACATTAAGTGGGGGGTCAAACACTTAATTTCCTGCATTCTGGTGAATTTTTATGCGTCAATTTGTGCCTTTTCTGCATCAATTTATGGTGGAAATGAAAGTCCTCTGCTTCTTTCATGTTTTTATTGGGGGGGGGACAAATGCACATGTTCCAAATATTGAGGGGGATGTATCCCCCGCATCCCCCCCAAAATCTACGCCTATGTTAGGCGGTATACAGTCATTCCCAATTTGGTAATTTTTTATGTTCATGTTGAGGCAATGTGCATTCTTAACTTAACATTTTGAGTTTGTTGTTTTTCAGGATTGATTGATGCGGTCAGAAGACATGGTATTGGAGGAGCAGAATCAAAGACATGGAAAAGACTAGAGTCTCACCGAACTGTCTTCTATCTCAGGAAGAGGAGGCTCGTGGATGATCTGACAGAAGAGAGAGAAACACACATCAATTCTATTCTGTTAATAGTAATTTATTAACGCATGCTCTCTTTCAATTTACAATAAAAACAGAATCAGGGAGAGACAAAAGGAGATAGAGCTAAAGAGAGTTTTTATATAAATACATTTGGTCATTAAACAAAGCTCTTACAAGTGAACAACATATTTCACCACATACAGTAATCTACAGAAGTCCAAATAGTTTTATTGTGTCAAAAAAAACCAACACATTTTACCCCTTTCCGGTAAAGAGCTCAGAGGCTGGAGGATGAAGGAAGCACATACTTCATTGCACAGTAATTTAGAACACTAGAAATGAAATATGAAGCCAGATGTGTCTAAAGACAGACTGCTTTTGAGAGAGAGAGAGAGAAGCTGGCAAGAGAGTCTAACCCACGCATGTGTAGCTATGGATAACAGATCTGTTGTTTCTGTCACAATCATATACAAATGATCTGGTACACAATGATCTATGAAAAACAAACTCAAATCAAAAAATGTAAAATTACATAGTTTGTTGAATCAAATCCGATATGATCTTCCAACATTCCCTGTTTTCTAGGTAGTGGCCTGCTGGCCGTGTGACGTAATGTGTTACAAAGGATCAGAGACGAGGTTCTGGAACTTATGATGTTCTGGACAATAAGGCACTGGCTTGAGCCTCATAATCCAAATGGACCTCTTCTTGCTCTGCTCATTACTCAAAGCTGAAACTGAAGCCTGTATCCCATGGAAAGACTGAAAAACATTTTTATAAATAGTCCCGGGCAGAGAGAGGTGTCAGCTGAAAAATCTTTTTTTTTTTTTTACAAAACAAAAATGATACAGAAGAATTAGGGTGATCAAGGAAGCTCATGTACAAAAGATTTTTATTTGCAGTCCCCAAGGCCAGAGTGCTGGACTTAAAAGTTGATAGAGGAGTCCGCACAGACCAGGCAGCCGAGCACCACTGTCTCCCCTGAGAAAGGTATTTTTATTCCTATGCTTTCACCACCCATCATGTGTTTCTGCTCAGTAGAGTTGAATATTACACTCATTCCTGTCAAGTTATTGGCATATAAATCACAAAGCTGGCACAATTTCCCATAAAATCTGTGCATAAAGATGTTTTACAGATGAGCCCACAAGGCCTCTGACTGGAGGTTGGCTGGGCCCTATGGCTGGACACTTAAAACTGAGCTCCATCAGTAAATATCCAGCTGTGTAAATTATAATAAGCACAAATGGAAATTAAGATGAGTCTGGGTGAGGGGATAAGGATGAGGGGCTCCTAAAAAAAGTTGGCACACCCCTGCAAAACCGCTTTTGAACCAACCCTTTATTCAGGGTTCCACAGGTTCAATTCACAGCATTGCTCCAAAAGCCACTGCTTTTCATCCCATAGAATTTCTCCAAACTTGGATAGTTTTTTAGGCCCTCTTCTCTGTGTACCAACAGTAACAGAAAACACCACTAAAGAGCTCTATCCGTCACCCCTAAAGCGCTCTATCCTTCACCCCTAAAGCACTCTACCCTTCACCCCTAAAGCACTCTATCCTTCACCCATAAATCACTTTGTCCTTCGCCCCTAAATCACTCTGTCTTTCACCACTAAAACACTCTATCCTTCACCCCTAAATCACTTTCAGAGGTGGGTAGAGTAGCCAAAACCTGTACTCAAGTAAAAGTATTGTTACTTTAAAATAATAATGACTCAAGTAGAAGTAAAAGTAGTCATCCAAATAATTACTTGAGTAAGAGTAAGAAAGTATCTCGTGAAAAGACTACTCAAGTACTGAGTTACTTCATATAATCTGATTTAATGTTGAAATAAGAAGAGCAAGATGAACGTAAAAATCTAAATGTCCAAAATATAAAATTGTAAATGCTTGTCCCATAGAAATAAACCAAATATAAAATAGCCATGTGCAAATTCGAATATGGCCTAAATCATATCCCTTAAAACAATAATACAATAAAACAATACACAGGAGGTTCGTCAGAAGAGGACGATTTTCGCTTTCTGTTGGACTCCATTAAGTCTGTATACCCCGTCAGTTTGTTGGGGTGAACCCTCCGTTGACAGAAAAAATATCAATGAGGCTACAGGGATTTATCCATTAAAATAGACTCATCATCACAACAAAGAGGAGCCTGCTCAAATTCAAACAGAAACTTTATATGTGGGAAACATAATGCTTTGTAGCACCATTATTGTACCTTATGAGGCACTTCTCCACGATATTCCAAAGTCCCATGATGCCTTGCGCGGAATATGTGCAGAACTTCCGGTTTAGCGTAAACAAACGTTATGTATGCTATGCAATGTTCCAGCGCTCACTCTTGACTGTTGCATGCTTCACAAAAACTATTACACTACTAACTAATGCTTACACTACAGTGTGAAATATCCACATCAATACCAGTAACACACTCAATTTAAAAAATAACGTATATAACCGAAGTATTTTGAGCAATAAGAGCCTACTTACATAGCAATGATGAAATCTTATGTGTTCAGTAGATGGAGACAGAGACCGTAAATCAACAATACAGTTCAATCCGCTTGTTTTGCTCCAGAAAACGATGTCATCTAGGTCTATCAGCAAACATACGGCTTAGCTATGCCCAGAAGTCCTCAATAATAATAGTATTTCCCAAGAAATTACGAATAATCGTTAACCACGTTCCGTGCTGCCTCCAAATGCATAAGTGAATGCGACGATAAGAAAAATTTCGGTTACGCTGACCTAAAAAACGCTATTCCAAAAGCAAAATTAGACATGTTATACATTGTTAGAAAGCTTATACTCCCACCTACTGAATAAATGAATTGTCAATCAAGCCAGACTGTACTAAAAAGGGCGACAACGTAAACAACGCGTGTGGTATTACGCATAGCTATTTTGGAAGATACCGAGGCATCACAAATGCCCGTATATTTAGCGGTCCAAGCAGCGAAGCTGGTGGAACCCTATTGTTTTTGTTAGGATTATTATTATTATTATTATTATTATTATTATTATTAGGGGTCCAAGCAGCGAAGCTGGTGGAACCCTATTGTTTTTGTTAGGATTATTATTATTATTATTCTTATTATTTTTCTCCGCTAAAAGTGTCTGAGGCTCAGCAACCATAAGTCGTAGAGCAACCAAATTTGGCAGGTGGGTTCCTATGGCCCCCCACTACTCAGGCACTAAAAATCACCTATGTCGGCCAGATGGTGGCGCTATAACAAAGGGTTTTGCGTAAAAGGCCATAACTCCCACACCATAAGTTAGATCAACACAGAACTTCATCGACCTATGCATCTGAACGTGCTCTACAACTTTGCCACTGGCACCACCCATGTCTGCCATATTGTTTGCCCGCCATTTTAACTTTTACGTTGGGGCGTGGATGCTTTCTCTGCTAAAATGTCTGAGGCTCAGCAGCCATAAGTCCTAGAGCAACCAAATTTGGCAGGTGGGTTCCTATGGCCCCCCACTACTCAGGCACTAAAAATCACCTATGTCGGCCAGATGGTGGCGCTATAACAAAGGGTTTTGCCTAAAAGGTCATAACTCCCACACCGTAAGTCAGATCAACACAAAACTTCATAGACCGACGCATGTGAATGTGCTCTACAACTTTGCTATTGGGGCTACATATCTCCGCCATATTGTTTGCCTGCCATTTGGACTTTTTTATTAGGTGGGGTGCGGAAGAGCTGTGGCTCCAAATCTAAACGATTACGACATCTAGTAAACTTCTTTACGGCAAGCGACATCCATGGCGACGCAAGTAATCCGACACCGTAGGGTCTAGTTTTTATCAGTGAGGGGACGGTCTGAACGTCGGGGAAGCAGTGGAAGACAGTGCCAGACATTATTTGAAGACAGTATCGGGTGAGTTCGTTTAGTCTTTGAATCTGTCATTATGCTGAGAAATAGCTAAACCATTTTATTGATAGGTTCTGAGTTTCTGTGCAAACGCGCGAAAACACGCTGGTCCAATGAAACAATGACGGTAATGCATATAGTCCGCTTCGTGCCGTTGCTACCATAACATAACAAACTATCTTGTGTCTACAGCTGCAGTTTCTCGCTGCAATTTCTAATATTGAATATAAACAAAAGACGCGATTTATGCTGTATTCTGCCAATGTCTAAATAAATAATACGGTCCATTTGAAGACAATATCGGGTGAGTTCGTTTAGTCTTTAAATCCGTCATTATGCTGAGAGAAATTGTTTTCTCAATTTAATCTCTAAATTGACTGTAAGCTTAGGGTTGTAACTAGTTAGCTGTTTCGTTGGTGACTTAGTTAATGCACTCGTCTTAACTATTGCTTGTATTTTTGCATAGACTGCGTTGTTGCTGTTCTTGTTTGTGTTAGTGTTAATCAGTTTAACCTACAGGGTCCAAGTTGAACTAACGGTTGTTCCCTGCACTTGGAACGGCATTTCTCTCTAGGGTTTTCGACACACTTGTTCCTGGTTATGGTTATACACTTTGTTGTACGTCACTCTGGATAAGAGCGTCTGCCAAATGCCTGTATTGTAATGGAATGTAATGTAGTATTCCGTAGCAACAAGATAAACCCGACGTTAGCCCTAGAATATGCCAATATAGCAGTGAAAACGCTGCTCACTGAATAAGGAAATGAACGAGACAAAGTTTTTTAAAATTATGCCATGTCATTCTACATTCAATATCTGGGACTAAACATCGAATAAATATACAATCTTACCATTGGTTCTACACGTATACATGTCCCTTTTGCGAATGAGTGGTCATTTATTGTCTTGGACAATCCGTTTGTGAAATATATGCGCATATGTGACGCCTACCTTCAAAAATAGCTGTGCGTAATACCACACCTGTTGCTTACGGCGTTGTCGCCCTTTTTAGTGCAATTTTGCTTGATTGACAATTCATTTATTCAGTCGGTGAGAGTATAAGCTTTCTAACGATGTATAACATGTCTGTTTTTGCTTTTGGAATAGCGTTTTATAGGTCAGCGTAACCGAACATTTTCTTATATGCCAGTGTCTACATAAATAAAACGGTAGGCTGCTCTGCGTAGGTCGCGACTTGATATCTCGTCTTTTGTTTCGTTTTTTCTCAATGTCGTATTTATTATTTGAAATGCGTATTTATGCGTTATTATTCTATCTGTCTCTGTGGCGCTCTGAAATGTCCATTCTCTGCTAAGCTGAGCAATGGATTGGAATATGTGTCTGACGTAGTGTGGCACGGTATTCCAAAACTTCAGCACTTTCTCGGTACTTAAAAAAAAAGAAGAAAAAAGAAACGGTTCGCTATTAGAATATTCCGACGTTTGGTAGTTTTGAGTCAAATGTAAAAGCCAGAGAAAATTGTCTCCCGCATTACTGATTGAGAGGATGAAAAGTGTAATTTGTCAGAATATTCGCTAGAAGGCAGTAGCAACTAAGGTTGCCAAGTGAGGTGACTTGTGCTTGCACTCAGCTCCTTGATACAGCGCAAGCTTTGACTCAGTTCACTTCAGTAGCAATAGGTGTTCCAATTTGGAAATATTTCATTATATATAGATGCTGTATTGTTATTAAAATATACTGTTTTTAAATATATTTAAAGGTGAAAGACCTGTTGTAAATATTATTTAGTTTACAACTGTTTAATTTTTGAAATATATTTAACATATTTTTCTGTTGTTCTGTGTTGTAACACTATAGGCCTATGCATATTAATATGTTGAAGAGGCTTCAACTTAAAGGTTGTTAATGAACCAGGTAGTTAATAAACCATGAATTCGAAAATAAGGTCAACCCTTGTGGACATTACATTTCTCATCTATTAAGGTAATTTCAGTATCGTTAGGTACCGAGTATCGAATTAACATTGTTTATTTTTCAAGTATCATTTCAGTATTGAGTATCGTAATACTAAACCTGGTATCACTATCAAAGTCAAAATTTTGGTATCGTGACATTACTAGTGTGACGCCTTTTTTAGTTGCGGCACAGAATCACTGCAGCTGTGCATACACGCCGGACCATCTAAGTGTTACGACATGCCATCTAAGTGTTACGACATAGTAAAGGCCTTCGCGGGGAGCGGCCAGGACATATCCATGGCGACGTAACTAAGTAATCCGACAGCGTCTCTTAGCACAAAATTGGCCATAAGTCATCAATATTTTATACGATCATCATGATATTCAGTAGATATGTTGGGTGAAGGCATATGATCATGAGGACAAAGCCATTTTAAAATCGCTCCATAGGGGGCGCGATGGTGCCAATGCTTGGACCCCTCCCAACGCCGCTTGCGGCTTTAATTATTATTATTATTATTATTATATTATTTTTCTCCGCTAAAAGTGTCTGAGGCTCAGCAACCATAAGTCGTAGAGCAACCAAATTTGGCAGGTGGGTTCCTATGGCCCCCCACTACTCAGGCACTAAAAATCACCTATGTCGGCCAGATGGTGGCGCTATAACAAAGGGTTTTGCATAAAAGGCCATAACTCCCACACCATAAGTTAGATCAACACAAAACTTCATCGACCTATGCATCTGAACGTGCTCTACAACTTTGCCATTGGCACCACCCATGTCCGCCATATTGTTTGCCCGCCCTTTTAACTTTTACGTTGGGGCGTGGAAGCTTTCTCTGCTAAAATGTCTGAGGCTCAGCAACCTTAAGTCCTAGAGCAACCAAATTTGGCAGGTGGGTTCCTATGGCCCCCCACTACTCAGGCACTAAAAATCACCTATGTCGGCCAGATGGTGGCGCTATAACAAAGGATTTTGCCTAAAAGGTCATAACTCCCACACCGTAAATCAGATCAACACAAAACTTCATAGACCGACGCATGTGAATGTGCTCTACAACTTTGCTGTTGGGGCTACATATCTCCGCCATATTGTTTGCCTGCCATTTGGACTTTTTTATTAGGTGGGGTGCGGAAGAGCTGTGGCTCCAAATCTAAACGATTACGACATCTAGTAAACTTCTTTACGGCAAGCGACATCCATGGCGACACAAGTAATCCGACACCGTAGGGTCTAGTTTTTATCAGTGAGGGGACGGTCTGAACGTCGGGGAAGCAGTGGAAGACAGTGCCAGGCATTATTTGAAGACAGTATCGGGTGAGTTCGTTTAGTCTTTGAATCTGTCATTATGCTGAGAAATAGCTAAACCATTTTATTGATAGGTTCTGAGTTTCTGTGCAAACGCACGAAAACACGCTGGTCCAATGAAACAATGACGGTAATGCATATAGTCCGCTTCGTGCCGTTGCTACCATAACATAAACTATCTTGTGTCTACAGCTGCAGTTTCTCGCTGCAATTTCTAATATTGAATATAAACAAAAGACGCAATTTATGCTGTAGTCTGCCAATGTCGAAATAAATAATACGGTCCATTTGAAGACAATATCGGGTGAGTTCGTTTACTCTTTAAATCCGTCATTATGCTGAGAGAAATTGTTTTCTCAATTTAATCTCTAAATTGACTGTAAGCTTAGGGTTGTAACTAGTTAGCTGTTTCGTTGGTGACTTAGTTAATGCACTCTTAACTATTGCTTGTATTTTTGCATAGACTGCGTTGTTGCTGTTCTTGTTTGTGTTAGTGTTAATCAGTTTAACCTACAGGGTCCAAGTTGAACTAACGGTTGTTCCCTGCACTTGGAACGGCATTTCTCTCTAGGGTTTTCGACACACTTGTTCCTGGTTATGGTTATACACTTTGTTGTACGTCACTCTGGATAAGAGCGTCTGCCAAATGCCTGTATTGTAATGGAATGTAATGTAATATTCCGTAGCAACAAGATAAACCCGACGTTAGCCCTAAAATATGCCAATATAGCAGTGAAAACGCTGCTCACTGAATAAGGAAATAAACGAGACAAAGTTTTTTAAAATTATGCCATGTCATTCTACATTCAATATCTGGGACTAAACATCGAATGAATATACAATCTTACCACTGGTTTTACGCGTAGAAATGTCCCTTTTGCGAATGAGTGGTCATATATTGTCTTGGACAATCCGTTTGCGAAATATACGCGCATCTGTGACGCCAGGGTCGGCTATCTTCAATAACAGCTGTGCGTAATACCACACCTGTTGCTTACGGCGTTGTCGCCCTTTTTAGTGCAATTTGGCTTGATTGACAATTCATTTATTCAGTAGGTGAGAGTATAAGCTTTCTAACGATGTATAACATGTCTGATTTTGCTTTTGGAATAGCGTTTTATAGGTCAGCGTAACCAAAATTTATCTTATCTGCCAATGTCTCAATAAATAAAACGGTAGACTACTTTGCGCGCAGCACGCAGATCGCGAGTTGATATTACGTCTTTTTTCCGTTTTTTCTCAATGTCGTATTTATTATTTGAAATGTGCATTTATGTGTTATTATTCTATCTGTCTCTGTGGCGCTCTGAAATGTGCATTCTCTGCTAAGCTGAGCAATGGATTGGAATATGTGTCTGACGTAGTGTTGCACGGTATACCAAAACTTCAGCACTTTCTCGGTACTTAAAAAAAAAAAAAAAAAAAAGAAACGCTTCGGTATTAGAGTATTCCGACCTTCGGTAGTTTTGTGTCAAATGTAAAAGCCAGGGAAAATTGTCTCCCGCATTACTGATTGAGAGGATGAAAAGTGTAATTTGTCAGAATCTTCGCTAGAAGGCAGTAGCAACTAAGGTTGCCAAGTGAGGTGACTTGTGCTTGCACTCAGCTCCTTGATACAGCGCAAGCTTTGACTCAGTTCACTTCAGTAGCAATAGGTGTTCCAATTTGGAAATATTTTATTATATATAGATGCTGTATTGTTATTAAAATATACTGTTTTCAAATCTATTTAAAGGTGAAAGACCTGTTGTAAATATTATTTAGTTTACAACTGTTTAATTTTTGAAATATATTTAACATATTTTTCTATTGTTCAGTGTTGTAACACTATAGGCCTATGCATATTAATATGTTGAAGGCTTCAACTTAAAGGTTGTTAATGAACCAGGTAGTTAATAAACCATGAATTCGAAAATAAGGTCAACCCTTGTGGACATTACATTTCTCATCTATTAAGGTAATTTCAGTATCGTTAGGTACCGAGTATCGAATTAACATTGTTTATTTTTCAAGTATCATTTCAGTATTGAGTATCGTAATACTAAACCTGGTATCACTATCAAAGTCAAAATTTTGGTATCGTGACATTACTAGTGTGACGCCTTTTTTAGTTGCGGCACAGAATCACTGCAGCTGTGCATACACGCCGGACCATCTAAGTGTTACGACATGCCATCTAAGTGTTACGAAATAGTAAAGGCCTTCGCGGGAAGCGGCCAGGACATATCCATGGCGACGTAACTAAGTCATCCGACAGCGTCTCTTAGCACAAAATTGGCCATAAGTCATCAATATTTTATACGATCATCATGATATTCAGTAGATATGTTGGGTGAAGGCATATGATCATGAGGACAAAGCCATTTTAAAATCGCTCCATAGGGGGCGCGATGGTGCCAATGCTTGGACCCCTCCCAACGCCGCTTGCGGCTTTAATTCACAAACGGATTGTCCAAGACAATAAATGACCACTCAGTCAAATAGTTAGCTTTCCACAGCCAAAACTAACCTACAACTTACTGCCACATATTTTCTCAAGTTCGAAGTTGAGTTCTTGTAGGCTGAAATGTCCACATTTCTAGGCAGACAAAGAAGGCAGCGCATAATGTAACTACTGTTTTTGGTGGTCTGTAAGTAAAACGTAGTTTGAACGTGAGGCCAGGGGTGTTCTGCCTGCTACGAATCACCCGCCGTTGTTTCAGCCATTGTTGTCGCCCACTCATCCTTCTGTGTGCTGTGACTGGCTACGTTTGATTGGTGAAACGGAGTCATGTGGGGCTATGACAGAGCCAAAGCAAAGACCAGTCAGCCTCTTTGGCTGAAGTCTCTCTGAGAGAATGAAACGAACAGAACGTGCATTGAATAAAAAATGGGTAATAAATAGAAGTAAGGAGCGGAATGTAGCCGAATATAACGGAGTAAAAGTAACATTTTTTCTTCACAAGTATACTCGAGTAAAAGTGAAAAGTATGTTGCATTAAAACTACTCTTACAAGTACAATTTATTCAAAAAGTTACTTAAGTAAATGTAACGGAGTAAATATAACGCGTTACTACCCACCTCTGATCACTTTCAGTCACCCCTAAAACACTCTATCCTTCACCCTGAAAGCACTCAATCCTTCACCCCTAAAGTGCTCTATCCTTCACTCTTAAAACACTCTATTCTTCATCCCTAAAGCAGAGCAAATTCTACAAAGGATGTACCGGTTTAGTTTGAGAAGTAAATCACCTCATTTTGAGTCCTTCAGAATTTTATTATGAAACTTCCTGTGTGCTGATCCAGCATAGGAAACATTGTGTCTGGACCTTCAGGCAGACACAAACGCAGTCGCAAGAAAGGATGTAATTTAATAGAAAGTTGGGCTTGTCTTACCATCCTCCTCAAACTGCACGCTGTATAGTACCAACCATCACGGCTGTGTCTGTGGCAGTTTCCCCTAGCTCTGTGCACACTCCCCTCGTTGTTGCTTTGAGTAATTGTAGTGGCAGACTCACCACAGTACAGCACAGAGGCCAAAACCACCAAAGCACAGCCAGGACCAACAGAAGCAGGAGGACCAGCAGGGCTATGGCTAGGATCATCCCGTCAGACTGAGGAGAACCACAGAGGGAAAAGGAGGGGGGGGGGGGGGTAAGGGGATGGGAGCAACAGATGGAGAAAGGGGGAAGGAAGAGAGAATATTCAGAGAAAAGGGGAGAGGTGGAAGAGAAGAAATGGTAATGAACAGAGGGGGGAGGTGGAGGGATTAGGGGAGAGTGCAAGGAGAGGGGAAGAAAGAAAGAGTTGCAAATGAGAGGGTGGAAAAGGAGTATGTATGAGTGAAAGTATGCAGGAAGGACAAACATTGGAGGTAGGGATGGAGAAAGAGTGATTTAGTGACTGATAGACGGGGAGAGACATTTGTAATGTGATTAACCATATTTTTATTAAGACAAAGTAGAACCTCCTGTCATTAAGAAACAGAATTGACACAGGAAACAGGGGCCTGGCCATCTGATTAATTTACTGAATTGGGAGGATGGTATAAAGTGATGCATGGACGCAGTGCATCATGGGAGTTCTTATTATTATTTTAGCTTACACAGCCAACTGTGGTGATGGTGACTGAGCTGGATATGAAGCTCAGGCCATTGTTCATACTGACATGTAGAGTGGCAGATCTGAGAAAGAGAAGGGAAAGAAAAAAATCCTAACTCAAATCTGTTGTTTCTGATAGAGACATTTGGTATATTTTCACATTTTATTCATATTATGAAATATGGAATATGTACTGTATATCTGGACATATTTTATGGAATATAATGTTGGCTATGGAACGTTTGGCACAGTATACAGGGTATTATGGTTTGTAGCAGGCATACCAAAATCTGGGCCATGAGGCCAGGTGAAGTCTTAGTCTTCATTTTTCCCCCTCTAATCAAAGACTGATTTATACCTGGGACACATGTTCCTGGAATTTCTGACCAATCAGTTGCATTAATTAATGAATAAACCAACAGGTGGAAAAGAAGACCAATAATACTCCTGGAGCTGAAGGCCAGATTGTGAGTTGTCAGGTGTGGTTTACATGCTGAGAACAATAATGTCACCTACGTTCCTACTTCCTGCATGACTGGAGCAGGACAAAGCAGGTAGGTGTCCTTCACCACCAACGGCCTCTCCACTGGAGGGCACGGGGAAAGAGAAAGAGAAAGAGAGAGAGAGAGAAGATAGTTAATCTACCGATACCAATGAAAACTAGCCTACAGCAGTGATGGGACCCCTTGAGCAACAATCACCTCCATATAACTGACTTGTTTGAACCAATCAAAATGTTTTTCTCTTCACAGTAGAAACAGAATAGCTGGATCATATCAGCAAACCAGTGCATAGCATACTGTATCACCACACATATGTGCCTTATTACCACATTATCTTTCTGTAGATCTTTCTGGTCTACAACCCCCCCAGACATTCCCATGTCACCCCCCTGCTCACTGACCTCCACTGGCTGCCTGTTATGGCTCGCATCAAATTTAAGACCTTGGTGCTTGCATACCAGGCAGCTAAGAGGTCAGCACCAGGATACATCCAGAGGATCATCAGACCCTACACACCAGCCAGACCTCTCCGTTCTGCCACCTCTGGACGCTTGGCACCTCCCCCTCTTCGTGTCTGTACTTCCCGCTCCCGTCTGCTGTCTGTCCTGGCCCCTTGCTGGTGGAATGACCTCCCCGTGGCGGTCAGAACAGCAGAGAATCTGACTACCTTCAAACGCAGACTAAAGACTCATCTCTTCAGGCTGCACCTCTCCCCACCCCTCCCTAGCCTATAGTTTAGCTCAATGTACCTAGTTAGGCTAATACGATCACGTTAGTTTTTATTTGGCAGGATTGTTTTTGTCTGATTCTGATTAGGCAAATGTGATTTCAGTGCTAGTTTGTACTTGGCAGGATTGTTTGTTTGTTTGCTGAACAGGTTAACCTACAGGGTTGGAGTCCTGATCTATGTGGTCACTTCTGGCACTATGATCTTTACTTCACTCTAGTGTGTTTCTTTTGCACCTCTGCACCTTGAACTAATGCACTTGTTGTACGTCGCTCTGGATAAGAGCGTCTGCTAAATGCCTGTAATGTAATGTAATGTAATGTAATGAACCACGACTCAAGAGAGCCAATGATAAGAAAACCCTGTACAGATATTTACCTTATTAAAAACTAAATGTGTAGACAATGTTTTAACCCAAAATGAATTACTATAAGGGTTCAGAAACAGTTTGTAACTCAAGTGGCTGTCGGTTCAATCCCCAGGCGAGGTATTGCTGCTGGAGGCCTACTCTTGAGCAAGTTGGAATTATAGTGTTTTATTCTGTTTCATTTTGTTGGCCATAAATGACCCTAAATACTATATTTTACTTTAACTTTTACCCCCTGATTTTATGATGTCTCTGTGTAAAAAAATAAGCAAAAGAAAAGGTAGGAAGCTGTGTACAATGTGACGGCTGTTTCATCATTGTGAATTCTGCACTCAGATTCCCAAAAGGTGGTAGTCCTATTAAATGCAGGCACAATGCCTATTTTACCATTTTGATTTTTGGACAGTAGACTGATATGAAACAATGTTCCCAGAATTGTCGATTAAAATGTTTTAAAATGCTTTTCACACTTTTTTACACCAGAAATTAACTTTAAAAAAAAACCCTGAGAAGTATGTTAATGATTAGAAAGGCAGGTAATGGTGCGTAAAAAACTTTTAACACACCCAAGGAGTGATAGTTTATTGATTACTTATTGTTAACCTCTTCCAAAGATTATATATCAAGGCAACTATTGGGTCACATGACTCAAAAATAAATAAATGGGCCAAACTGTTAAATTGCACATAGAAACACCTGATTTGGCAGGGCTGGAACTACCAATAGATTTGGATAGGATTGCATAGGTTTCCATAGATTTCCATACGTGACCCGTTTACCCACTGAAACCACCATCCTCTTATGACTCTTTTACCCACTGAAACCACCATCCTACTGTGATCCGCTGACCCACTGAAACCATCATCCTACTGTGACCCACTGACCCACTGAAACCGCCATCCTACTATGACCCGCTGACCCACTGAATCCACCATCCTGCTGTGACCCGTTTACCCACTGAAACCGCCATCCTACTATGACCCTCTTACCCACTTAAACCACCATCCTACTGTGACCCTCTTACCCACTGAAACCACCATCCTGCTATGACCCTCTTACCCACTGAAACCACCATCCTACTGTGACCCATTTACCCACTCAAACAACCATCCTACTGTGACCCATTTACCCACTGAAACCACCATCCTGCTATGACCCATTTACCCACTGAAACTGCCATCCTGCTATGACCCATTTACCCACTCAAACCGCTATACTGCTGTGACCCGATTACCCACTGAAACCACCGTCCTGTTTTCACCCGTTTACCCACTGATACCGCCATCCTATTGTGACCTGTTTACCCACTGAAACCACCATTCTGCTTTCAACCATTTGCCCACTGAAACCACCATCTTGCTGTGACCTATTTACCCACTGAAACCACCATCCTGCTGTGACCCTTTTACCCACTGAACCCATCATACTGCTGTGACCCGTTTACCCACTGAAACCACCATCCTGCTATGACCCTTTTACCCACTGAAACCACCATCCTGCTGTGACCCATTTACCCACTGAAACTGCCATCCTGCTATGATCCACATACCCACTGAAACCACCATCCTGCTATGACCCTTTTACCGACTGAAACCACCATCCTGCTGTGACCCATTTACCCACTGAAACTGCCATCCTGCTATGATCCGCATACCCACTGAAACCACTATCCTGCTGTGACTCGTTCACCCACTGAAACCGCCATCCTGCTGTGACCCGTTTACCCACTGAACCTGCCATCCTGCTATGACCTGTTTACCCACTGAAACCACCAGCCTGCTGTGACCAGTTTACACACTAAAACCGCCATCCTGCTATGACCTGTTCGTTCAATGAAACCACCATCCTGCTGTGACTCGTTTATCCAATGAAACCACCACCCTGCTGTGACCCATTTACCCACTGAAACCGGCATCCTGCTGTGACCTGTTTACCCACTCTAACCACCATCCCACTATGACCCGTTTACCCATGCGTGGAGAAGGAACCCTGGAGCCCCACACTGCGGTTCAAAGCCAAAAACCATTCACACCAGCATACTGTGGCTGATCACTGAACCAGTCTGAACTGTCAATGAGAACATCAGCCATTAGCTTAGAGAGAGGGAGTGATCTGGAGCTCAGCTTTTGTTTCTGGTAAAGACATGTAATTGGCTGTATCCTGTGGCTACATTTTCACATTTTGTTTAGCCTGTGAAATATGTATATTTGGGCATGGTGTAGATCACGTTGTAGATTTGGCAATGTAGTACTGATAATGAAATGTATGGTGCAGTTTTGTATTATGGTTCGTGGCAGGTATTTAAGCTCTGGCAGCTTCCAAACCTTAAGGATGCTATTGTAGATGTCTCTCACCAGAAGAACCACAGAAGGTGGCCTTCATCTCAGCCCACCCCTCTCTCCACACCCTCCCTTTCCCTCACCGTGACATGAATCACCTGCTCCTCTAACTCCCGCTGACTGTTGGACTGAGGTGGTGGAACTGGTTTATTGAACACCCATTTCTCAATATTTTCTGTCAAACCTCTCTTTCATCTCTCTATTTCTTCTTTCGAATATCATGCCAGAGCTATCACTTATCCAACAAAATGTTTGATTGCCACCAAGTCTTCTGGGAAGTTTCATTGATGCCCTGCTCACCTCCCTTCCTGAAGATGGCATCCCAATGACCCTGCTGGGAGATCTAAATATCCATGGGAACAGCTCATGGAAGACTGTGCCACCCTACGGGCACTCAGCTGAGGTGTCACTGCACATGATATGTGGTCCATTAATGCACTCATCTAGAATGCTATCTGCATGCAGGAGTGAGTCTGACTGCTATCCGCATGCAGGAGTGAGTCTGACTGCTATCCGCATGTAGGAGTGAGTCTGAGTGCTATCCGCATGTAGGGGTGAGTCTGACTGCTATCCGCATGTAGGAGTGAGTCTGAGCACTATCGGATGCAGGAGTGAGTCTGAATGCTATCCGCATGTAGGAGTGAGTCTGACTGCTATCTGCATGTAGGGGTGAGTCTGACTGCTATCCGCATGTAGGAGTGAGTCTGAGTGCTATCTGCATGTAGGAGTGAGTCTGACTGCTATCTGCATGTAGGGGTGAGTCTGACTGCTATCCGCATGTAGGAGTGAGTCTGAGTGCTATCTGCATGTAGGAGTGAGTCTGACTGCTATCTGCATGGAGGGGTGAGTCTGACTGCTATCCGCATGTAGGAGTGAGTCTGACTGCTATCTGCATGTAGGAGTGAGTCTGACTGCTATCTGCATGTAGGGGTGAGTCTGACTGCTATCCGCATGTAGGAGTGAGTCTGAGTGCTATCTGCATGTAGGAGTGAGTCTGACTGCTATCCGCATGTAGGGGTGAGTCTGACTGCTATCCGCATGTAGGAGTGAGTCTGACTGCTATCTGCATGTAGGGGTGAGTCTGACTGCTATCCGCATGTAGGAGTGAGTCTGACTGCTATCTGCATGTAGGAGTGAGTCTGACTGCTATCTGCATGTAGGGGTGAGTCTGACTGCTACTCTGTCCATATGCAGGAATTTTCTTTACTTAAAGTCAGGGAGTCGTTTATGCGGAAGCTGCAGAGGACCAGGTCGGCGTTGCGAGCGTGGAGGAAACCATTTCCCCTGACGACCACCTGGAAGGTCTCTGAGACGAGAGAGTGAGAGGGAGAGAAAATACACAGCATAACTATAACAGTGCCATGTAAGAACACAGAGAGGGAGGAAGAGAAAATACACAGCATAACTATAACAGCACCATGTAAAAACACAGAGAGGGAGGGAGAGGGAGGGAGAGGGGGGAAGAGGGAGGGAGAGGGGGGAATAGGGAGGGAGAGGGAGGGAGTGGGGAAGAGGGAGGTGCCTGACTCACTTCCTGCACAGATGGAGGAAGATTTCAGAGCGTAAAGCCTGACTGACCTCCTGCACAGAAGGAGGTGCCTGACTCATCTCCTTCACAGATGGAGGAAAGTTTCAGAGAGTAAAGCCTGACTCACCTCCTGCACAGATGGAGGTGCCTGACTCACCTCCTGCACAGATGGAGGAAGGTTTCAGAGTGTAAAGCCTGACTCACCTTCTGTACAGATGGAGGAAGGCTTGAGAGTGTATAGCCTGACTCACAATCCTGCACAGATGGAGGAAGGTTTGAGAGTGTAAAGCCTGACTCAGCTCCTACACATATGGTGGAAGGTTTCAGAGTGTGAAGTCTGACTCTCTCCTGCACAGATGGAGGAAGATTTGAGAGTGTAAAGCCTGACTCACCTCCTGCACAGATGGAGGAAGGTTTCAGAGTGTAAAGCCTGCCTCACCTCCTGCACAGATGGAGGTGCCTGACTCACCTCCTGCACAGATGGAGGAAGGTTTCAGAGTGTAAAGCCTGCCTCACCTCCTGCACAGATGGAGGAAGTTTTGAAAGTGTAAAGCCTGACTGACCTCCTGTACAGATGGAGGAAGGTTTCAGAGCATAAAGCCTGACTGACATCCTGCACAGATGGAGGATCTTTTGAAAGTGTAAAGCCTGACTCACCTCCTGCACAGATGGAGGAAGGTTTCAGAGCATAAAACCTGACTGACCTCTTGCACAGATGGAGGAAGGTTCCACAGCCAGGATCTCAATGCAGGACCTCTTCAGGATCTGCAGGGTGAGGAGTGGAGAGGGGAACGGAGTGGAGGGGAGGCATGGGAGGGGAAGAGTGGGGAGTGGAGGGGAGGAGAGGGGAGGGAAGGAGTCAGGAGGGGTTTGGAGGGGAGGAGTCGCGATGAGTGGGGGGGTTGAGGGGAGGGGAGGAGTCGGGAGGGGTGGGAGGGAAGAGGAGGAGAGACAGGCCCCAGGCATGTTATCACTCTGTTTTTGTAATCTCTTCCTTTGCAGTCATAGCTTCCCAACCCCCTGACATCTCAAACAGGCAGAACCCCATAATGAGATCTCCTGCTATGTGTACGATGTCACTGCTGGGGTCACTGTATTTAGTACAGAAGCAGTCATTTTACAGAAACTCAATCAAATTTTGATCCATCACACTTTGTGCAGTGGTAAGGAATGGCAATAATCATTGTTCCATCACTGTTCTATCCCACAATTAAGGCAGATTCTCACCATCATAGACAAAACTTTCTGTCCATCTTTTCTATTTTCAGATTTTGTTTCTTTTGTTACAGTGTCCTTCTCACAGGTCTGCCCTCCACTGCTGTCTAAAACTGTTCAATGTCCTCTTCCACTCTCCCAAACCAAGCCCCTCCCACTCTCCCAACCCAGGACCCTCCCACTCTCCCAAACCAAGATTCTCCCACTCTTCCAATCCAGGCTCCTCCCACTCTCCCAAATCAGGCCCCTCCCAATCTCCCAAACCAGGCCCCTACCACTCTCCTAGCCCAGGCCTCTCCCATTTTCCCAAACCAGGCCCCACCCACTCTCCAAAACCAGGCCCCTCTCAATCTTCCAAACCAGGCCCCTCCCAGTCTCACAACCCAGGCCCCTCCTACACTCCCAAAGCAGGCCCCTCCCACTCTCCCAACCTAAGCCACTCCCACTCTCCCAAACCAGGCCCCTCCCACTCTCCCAACCCAGGCCTCTTCACACTCCTAAAATATGCCCCTCTTCTTGTCCCAGGTTGGACACTCCTCTCACCGAACCAATGATCCCTTGTAGGGCCTCAAAACCATCGTTCACAGGGAAGACATGATCTTTGCTGTCTGCAATTGTCGCCAGCTGATGAGAGAGAAAGAGGAAACAACTGTACAGAAACCCCAAATGTATACTATTGGAAGGGCCAAGTTTTCAGCTTCGACCAAACAGACACCATGACTGGACCATACGATTCTCATACAGTAGGCCAGACCTTGAATGGTATACCTGGGTTGCAGGTCATTTACAGGGGACATGTTAAAATTAAGTTAAGTTCAATGGTAAACAACACAATTTAATGTCAATAAAGGGTTTGTCTAAAATATAATTGTAACTTGAGTTCCATAGGTGGTCCACCTGCGTTTCATTGAAGTCCTTCACTCCCACGCAGTAAACAATAGCTCCCAGCTGGCGGGCCCGGCTGGCCTGGAAGCACACACAAATATTTTTATTTCAACTGAGAAGTTTAAAAGGTAGAGCAAACCATTGTTTGAATAACAGTCAAAGGAAATCTGTGTAAGTGTAATACAAAGTCATGCACAACCTCTACCGTCTGACTGTAAGCTACCTGAAAGAAAGCTGAAATTCTGTTATCTGGTGCTTGAAGACAAAAGCAAGACTATTGCACTACAATGGCAGACAGTGATCTGTGTCAACAGCTCATGAAGCAGTTGTATGTTTGGTTAATGATTTTGGCACAACAAAATATGCAAGTAACTAACAATCGAGTAATCAACAAGCTAATGAAGAACTTGAGTTACACTTAGTCAAGTCAATAACAAATTTATTCCATTGATTAAAAACAAAGGAGCCTATTCTGTAGAGCTCCGGCTGGTCTGTCAATCGCCATGGAGCCTGGTTCTGTTTGCTTATTCAGCACTTCTTCAGGAGAAAGCGGTATGGGAAGCAGATGTGCTGGTAAGCCAGGAAGATACAATTAGGCTGGATAGATACAGTAAGGGAAGGTACAGTAAGGCTGGATAGATAAAGTAAGGGAAGATACATGTGAAGTGTGTGGAGTTGTTTGTGAAATGGGGTCAGAGGGTACAGAAATTAGGGCTGAGAGTCCTAAAAAAACTGAGAATGTGTTCATTGTGGTTATTTCTCTAGTGAACCCTGTAAAGTGCCAAACTTTCAGTGCTGTATAGGTTTGGGGCAAGCCGCTCCACCAAGTCATAACTTGTTGGGATGGCAGGTATTGACATGTTCACATGTTGACATTCATGGGCACTACCTCTCTCTCTGCCACGTCGAACTGATCCACGCGAAGCTCTCCATCTGTCAGAGCAATGATGACGCTTGCTGTGCGGTACCCTGTATCCGTGGGAACAGACCAGAGTAAACCTGCTTGCCTCAACAAATACTGCATGTGCTGTCTGGCTTATGCTCTGCACCGCAAAGAAAGAATCCAAACATTGACCTTATGCAATGAGCCCACCAAAAGTAGAATTTAACAAACACTTCCGGTGCTGATACACCTGCTTACCATCTGTGTTCCCATAGTATATCTGCTCACTGGCCTGAAGGAAGAAAAAGAGGGATTTAGAGACTAAGAGACTTTTCTAAGCCTTTTCATGCGCTGATGTCAGTTTCTGGCAATGATATCATTTTGGCTCCTTGCTCACTCTGTAACCTGATCCAGAATGGTGACCATTTCCACCTCAAAAACAAGTTTCCATTGTCCATTTTGAAAGCCAAGACAGTGCCACTGGGCACCTCACCTTCTGGAGACCCTTGTCCATGAATGTGTCTCCTCCTGGTTGCACAGTCTGGAGTTCATGCAGCCCCATGCGAATCCGTTCCCTACACAGGCAGACAGAGAGATGGATGTATGGGCAGGTGGACAGATGGACAGACACACATATAGATGGACAGACACACATACACATGGACAGACACACAAACAAGTGGACAGACAAATGAAGAAAATGAGATCAGATAGATACATTGGAAGAGAAAAAAGTATTTCTGCCCTCAAGCCCTAAGTGACAGTAAGAGCCCTAATGCGGCAACAGAATGGAGTTTTGAAGTTTGTGAATTTTCTAAAACTGTTGGGATTCAGGCATTATGTGTAAAACAATGTCCAATTCCACCCTTCGAAGCACTGGGAAAAACATTCCATTCCATGCTGGTGCAGCGTTTGCATCACTGGAGGATATCTAAGCAGTGCGGGCTAGTGGTGGTGCCGGAACACACATAATGGAATGGAACAGGAGGGAAACACAAAATGGCTGAAAATAGCTTCTCCTTTCAAAGCCAGAGAGTGTTCTGTGTCCAGGATCTGGAGCTCAAGTTTCTCTGACACAATAACATACCTGCAGGCTACTTTTGAGATTTTACAGTAATATACCAGCTGTTCACATGTGGACAATTTCAACAATAATGCGTTGAGACGTGTTCTTTAACCCCTTTAAAAACCCTGGGATAATCATTTTGGTGCAGAAGTTCATTTCTCCTGCATTTCCACTTTGTTTAGATTATATATTTGTCACTTAATTGTTTTAAGGTAATATGTTCTTAAAAATGCATTAGTGTTTGAATGACCGCAACCGGCCTGTCCAGCAACCCCAAAAAGTATTGTGATGACAAGATGCATGTTGTTGTTTCAGTGGTAATCTGTTTTCTCTTAAAAGACATGGGTCACAAAGCACTGGTCCTTTGTGCAGAGTGCACTCTTGCAGGCCTAATCCTCACCTGTCCTCAGTCAGCTTCATCAGGATCCGGCCCTGGGTGGAGAACACGATGAAGGACATGCGCAGCTGTGGGCTGGGAGGAACACAAGCCATCACACAGCAGCTCCACATTCGCTTGCCTTCTTCCACTGGCAATAAATACTTTCTTAAGCTGTTTGGACAATTTGGATGAAAATACACTTACACTCACCCTTACCCATTATCCTTCTATTTGGGGGGGGGGGGGGCTATTTTTATATTGGCCAGGAATTTTGATTCCCCTTACCTTATGAATCTATGTGCCAAATGGTTGACAAAGTAATATATTTCATCCCAGTGGTTCTGAACACTGCCAGACCTGCAAAGAGAAAGGTGCCACTTGGTTAACCCCTTAGCGCACATTCCAAATCTGGCCAATCCTTGCTCATTTTAGGGGGTACCCCATTTAAAGCTTTATAACTCCAGATGAGAACATCACAAAGACTTGAAGAATGGCTTAAATGAAGCAAGATATTTGTACAATTTACAATACTAGTGCAGATTAGTTTATATTCATAATTTTGGAAGAAATAAAGTGCCACAAATGCAGTTGTCTAGACAAAAAATCAAAAATGAATTTGCACTTTTTTAGTTTGCAGTGAAATACTGAGTGAGAGATTGTATATATACAGCAGGTTAAACTATACATGTGCTGGATCAAAACCTTCTTGACCACAAGTTCATAAAATCTAAGGGTGGATATGTAGAACTACTATAGATGTATGAAGCAAAAACTAAGCAGTGTACCCAGCGTCTCCAAATCTATCCAAAATGTCTAAATTATGCATTGCTGTAAATCACAACATATTCACGTATTTCACTGCAAATCAACTGTTTTGTCTCAAGAAACTCACTGTTGCATCATTTTCAAGTGGCAATTACAAGCTTTCCATCAGTACAGTGGTCTAAAATATCTAGGGGTCCAGAAACATATCCAAAATCTTTCCAAAAATGAATCAAATGCTTTTTGTCCATTATAAAAAAGCCCCTTATGAAGTTTTAAGATGGAACATTGCTATCAGGTTAAAAAATAGTGTAAAAATATTGTCACACAATGCGGTACAGTACCTAAATGTGTAATAATTAACTCTTGTATGTATTTCTATACTCTGTACTCTCATATGTTTTCTTGTATGGGGATGGGGCGACATGAAAACAATTTTCAACCATCCACCACGTTTTGGCAATGCTCCAACTCTCACGTCATCACTGTTGCATGCTCACAAAAACTATTACACTAAGCTTACATTACAGTGTGAAACATCCACATTATATAATACCACTAACCTATTGAAGTGTTTTCAGCAGTAATACTTACATAGCAATTATGAAATCTTATCTGTTTTCAGTAGATAGAGACAGAGACAGGAAATCAATGGTATAGTTCTATCCGCTCCTGTCTTACACCAGAAAACGATGTCAGCTCGGTCTGTCAGCAAACATATGGCTTAGCTGTGCTCAGAAGTCCTCAATAATAATAATATTTTCCAAGAAATTCCGAAAAATAGTTGACAATGTTTCGTCAGCAGCGTCTTTACTGCTACCACAGAGTGAATTCCTAATTGAATGCGATGATAAGAAAATTTTATACATCGTTAGAAAGCTTATAATCTCACCTACTTAATTAATGAATTATTAATCAAGCCAGACTGTACTAAAAAGGATGACAACGCCGAAAACAACACGTGTGGTATTACTCACAGCTATTTTGGAAGATACCCAGGCATCCCAAATGCGCGTATATTTCACAAACGGATTGTCCAAGACAATGTATGACCATTCAGTCTCAAAAGGGACATCTCTACGCATAAAACCGACGGTAAGGTTGTATATTTATTCAATATTTAGTCCCAGATATTGACTGTAGAATTACATGGTATCATTTTTAAAAACTTTTTCTTGTTTATTTCGTTATTCAGTGAGCAGGGTTTTTACTGCTGTATAGGTATATCTTAGGGCTATTGTCGGGTTTATCTTGTTGCTATGATGGAAAATACGATTTTTTTTTTGTGGTGAAAGAATATTTTTATGAATATTCTTATGAATATTATGAAGATAGGCAATATTGTCCATTATGTCAAGACTGGGGGGTGTTGTGTAGATGAGACTGCAGGGAGGGGGTGTGTGTTAAATGAACGACCAGAGCGACACTGGTGGCACTGCGAAACTCCGTATTCAGCATAGTTGTCGTGTATCACCTACTAATGAAACTAAAACAACGCGTTTCTGTTATTAACTCATACTTTGGTTGCAGTAGCACCAAATGTCTGAGTTTAGTAATTTAGCGTGCTGACCACTAGGGGCTGTGCGCTAAGAGGTTAAAAAAAGAAAGCAGGACAGAGTGTGAAACGTCCACTTATCATCAGTACTGAAACAAAATGTGCAAACATTGTTCAGCGCAAACGTAGTTATTTTAGAAAATTATGGCATTATACAACCAGTTATATAAGGATGCAAATCTGTCCAACACTGACCCCCCAACTTGATTAATTAAAAAATTAACAATTTTTAAACTTTGTATTTTTTAACCTTGTTAGTGAAGTTTGACCATCGGAGTCTAACAAAGTTTAAATCCAGTTTATTCCAGGATTTTCATCATTCAAAGGAAGGAAAATGGTTTTTCATAGACACATTCAAAATTTATACTTTCTGTAATTTTGATACAGAATCATGATTTATTTAAATGTTATGATTTTGGCTTTCATATAATTTACCTAATATTGATTGGTTGGTTGGTCTCCATCTAATTCCAATGAGACGAAAAAAAAAAAAAAACTTGTATGTCTACATCCATTTTAGGGTTTTTGAGGAAATGTCCCACTCCTGATTCCTGATTAGTTTTTAATTTTCTTGTTCATGAAAGCCAGATAGTATTCTGTTTTACCTGTTCTAGATTAAGGTCCCCTCCTGCCTTAATTTAAAACTGCATTGGGTAAGTTTTTCAAAAGACATCGGGAAACAGTCATGCTTAATTGGCAGCAATCATAGAAAGAGCAGTGAGAGAAATCCAGCACCATACCAGATGTTTATACCCTCAGAGTCTGTGTTCTAAAACCAGGGAATCAGCCTGAGTTTTTGTTTTTCAAACAAAGTGGTTTACAAGGTGAACCAAACAAGGAGATTGGCCGGTTCATTTTATTAGCCAATTAACGGTGAGTTTGACCTAGCACATTGACATAACAGTACACATAGGTAGTAACTTGAGAAAGAACGTAACAGTTTCGCCAGAGATGGACAAATGACCTGCTCCTGCATCAATGGTGCTATCTAATGTCAAAAAGAAGAAAAGAAAATTAGATACAGCTAGCTCTAAAACTACAATAAATATCAAAGCTCAATTCAGAAGGTGGTGAGAGCTTCGGGAGCAGGGGGAGGTGAAGCCGGACGCGGAGCTTGCATTATTTCTGCTGGAACACTAGTATACCTGGACTTTGTGCTTGCCAGCTAGTAGTATCTTCAAAAATTTAGTTACCGAAGTAGCTAGGTAGGAGTCAAACTGTGTCACCCTTGCAACATCTTTTGATATGAGCAATGCTGGTGTAATGCTATTTTTTGACTCCATTGCAGATTTCAGGATAATCTAAGCTATGGATGATGTCTGCTTTTTTCCTTAAAGGCATACTATGCAGGAGTTTTACCTTGAAAACATTATAAAAAAAACCATTCTATGATGCACTGGTAATTGCACACATGGCTCTGTCTTTGCACACAATTGCCGAATCCATGCTCCTCTGCCGGAATTTCTTCTTCTAAGATGAAGAGATGCTCGAGACATTTCTGAGCATGACGCTCATTTTTGTGAGGAGAGGGATGGGTAGGGCTGCCAGATGTAGAACTTCTCAAATTGGAGAACATGCACAGCTGGCAGCATAATTGGCAGTAACATCGTGTTTTAAAGGATAAATCTTCATCTAACCAGATACCCATATACTTAACACTGGGCTCTCTGAATTTTAAACCCATCCATTGTATGAATATTCCTGTTCCCTTTACTAAAGAGCATATCTACTAAAGAGCATGTCATTTGTTTTGGCTGGGTAAAACACAAGTTTAAGACTTGATAGACATTCTGAATGGCCTGAAATTCTGAGTCGGCGTGTAAATTTCTAAAAGCTTTATCAACTGAGGGTGCTGAAGTGTAAATGATGCTATCATCCATACAGTAACAGAACTATTTGCAATCAGTGAGCCCAGCTCACTTATCTATAAAGCAAAAGCAACGAACCCAACATAGAGCCCTGGGGGATCTCTTTGATACCTCAGGAAAACTAGACTGATGCCCCTCTGTCACTATTGCTTGGATTCTGCCTTTAAGGTAGACCCCAAACCACCTGCACTTATAAAAACAGTGCTATCAGAACAAATTGTCCAGCTTACCCAGATGAATATTGGGACTAATTGTATCAGAGGCTGTTGATAAATAATTAAACAAGGCAAGGCAATGCTCTATTTAAAAAATGATAATAATACATTTTATATTTTATATATTATATATATATATGCATATGCATGTCCAAGGTATCAAATGAGCCTCAAACCACCTTGCTGCTGCCAGATATGCAGTAGATACTACAAGCATTGTTTCTCCTGAATATTTTTTCCATTGAGTTCAATGGGAAAATTAATCAGGAGAAACAATGCTTGTAGTATCTACTGCATATCTGACAGCAGCACGGTGGTTTGAGGCTCATTTGATACCTTGGACTTTTGATGACTTAAAGCCATTTAGCCAACAAATGTGTTCCATACTGTATCAGCATAATTTACAGCTGAATCTAGACCCACCCCCCAATTCACATAGAGATCCATTCAAATGCAAAGAGTTTTTGTATCGCTTGTAGGACAATCGGAAAATAAGATATCCAGACTCTGATGATGTTGATAGCTCACAGACATCAGAAAGTTATGGCATGCAAATGATATGCAACCAAATACAAAACATGACTCTTATTTGACATGTTAATTTGTCTACTGTATAAGTGAATTGTCCTGTTTCTAGCTTTTCCCCAAACAGTTCACTGCAGCAAAAGTAAATGAGCAAATGGTGGCACAGGAGGTCTCAGGAGTGCATTTGTTTAATTCTTGCTAATTTTCTGACCAATGATTTGTTGTTAAGACCATTAAAAGCTTAATATTTTGCCATTTTGGGCTTGGCCCATTTTTTTGCGCAGGAGTGTAGTTGACTTTAACTAGGTTTTAAAATAAGCAATAGTTTCTAAAAGAGATAACTGATTTCATAACTAACTATCAGCATAACTGATTAAAATAACTTAAAGGGGAATTGCACTTTCAAACACATATGGGCTTATTTTGTTTATATTGTCCTTCTAATGAATGTGTCAACCTTCACTTTTCGATTAGTTGTTTTGTTTTAAAGGTCTAACGTTAGAAACAAGGACCTATTTTTTTTAGCGCAAGTCCACATAGTAGTACGGTTTCTGGTTTTTTTTTCTTCTTTGAAAAAAAGTATAGCGTTGTAGTCATGCAATGATATGCTGCCTAGGTCTACTTCCTGAATTTGTCAAGGTAAGCAACAAAACATCGTAAAATATTAACAAACAAAAAAAAAAAAAAAAAAAAAGTTGAAAACGTCGACACATTCATTAGAAGAAAATTAGAAATAAAATAAGCCCATATGTGTCTTAAAGTATAATTCCCCTTTAAAAAGCCATTAGTATTTGAATGACTGGGTATGCTGTCACCAGTTTTCATAAAAAGGAGGAAAACCTTCAGGCCATATGTTTATTAAGAACACAGAACACTTTTTGGTTAAGCAGCAGCCTGAAAACAGTGTCCAACATGACACACTGATGATCAGAGACAAAGAGGTCTTTCATAGCAATGCTATTTAAACCCAGGCCCAGACTAAACACCAGGCCAAGACTAAACACCAGGCCTAGACTAAACACCAGGCCCAGGCTAAACACCAGGCCAAGACTAAATATCAGGCCAAGATGTGATTTGAGCCAGGCTCATGCTGAACCAAATTAAAGGACTCAGTAATGTTTAAAAATTCAGCTGCAGTGCTATTTAAAGTGTCATCTATGTGGACGTCACCAACCAAAAGCACCTGAACAAACTTAATAATAATCTAGAACAACAGAAGATAACAGTTCTGTAAATCCAGACAAGAACACAGGGTTTTGTTTAGGGGGGCAGTAGATAGCATAAAATATATACACAGAGTATAGGATCGTTGCACATAATTTTAAACATCAAAACTTTGAAACTGTAAAATTTACTGACAGCAATGGGGCTGCATTTAAAAACAACTGCAATTCAGACTGGCATGATGGACTATAAAGGTAGCCAGGATGAGTGGATGGAGGGGAGGAGCAGCACAATGCGGGCAGAGGTTCCTGCTGTTATAGAGGCTTGGAGACCGCTGGAGTTGAGGATGTGACAAGCTGGCAGAGCGAGAGTCGGCTGCTAAGAGTGCAGGGCTCTGCTGAGGGCAGAGTTTGTGTGATGCCAGTCCCTCCAAAGCCTGAAATTTGTTCTCCAAAAGTAGAATCACTTGAGTAGAGGGCCAAGAAAGAGGGGTCAGCTCTTTTTGTGACCCCTCACACTGATCCACGGCCCAGGTAGGGGGGGTAGAACAAGCCAGGGACAGGGTTTTGCCACAAGCATGTTCCACAGTGCATCTTCTGCTGCTGGGTTCTCCTGCGGGGGGTTTCTCATGTGGCTGGCTTCTCCTGTGGGGGTTTCTCCTGCAGCTGGGTTCTCCTTCTGAACTAATGGCTCTGTGGTTAGTGTACTCACAATCTCCTTCTGAACTAATGGCTCTGTGGTTAGTGTACTCACAATCTCCTTCTGAATTAATGGCTCTGTGGATAGGGTACTCACAATCTCCTTCTGAATTAATGGCTCTGTGGATAGGGTACTCACAATCTCCTTCTGAATGAATGGCTCTGTGGTTAGTGTACTCACACCCTTCTGAATTAATGGCTCTATGGTTAGTGTACTCACAATCTCCTTCTGAATTAATGGCTCTGTGGTTAGTGTACTCACAATCTCCTTCTGAATTAATGGAGGATAATGGAGCTTCCTGCATTGAAAACAAGGTTCTCTCGAACCTAGGAGCCCCCGAAGCTGAACTCAATGAAAGAAAAGCTCACTGTGCCCCTCTGTGATCCTGCTCAGTGATTTTAACATTCAGCTGGATTCTCAATGTTCTCTTAACACTGAATTCATGTCAATACTTGATTGCTTCAATTTCACACAGCATGTAAACTTCCCCACACTCATGGCCACGCACTAGACCAAATCCGCTCCACAGGCCAAAGTTCTGTTTCTGTTTCTGGTTCAGATCTTGGCATTTCTGACCACAAGCTCATTGAATTCAGCCTTGACATCCTCCTTCCTCATTTCAGTAAAAAGTGTGTTGTATCATTCCATAAAATTAAGTCAGTTGACCCTCACAATAACTGCCACGGTTTCAACTACCTTTGTCAACAATGTAATACTTTCCTACATTTTTTTCAAGACAAAACAACATTTACTCAGATACCTCCCCCAGCAGCTCATCTGATATTCCCACAGAAACTCATAATACTAATCCTGACGTCACCCTCAGAAGTTTCCCACTCGCTGACCCTGCCTACATCACTGAAATCATTCATAAATCTAGCTCATCTACCTGCCTTCTCAACTGTGCCCCTGCCTCTCTGCTCAAAGCATGCCTTCCCAATATCTCTCTCTGGCAGCCTTTGGAGGGTTAGTTGCGGCTTGCATACCTTGACTTTTTCCTTGGTTATTTTGTCTCCAATGGCACAGAGGCCTTTGGAGGACGGAGTGTAGCACAGTGGGTAAGGAACTGGGCTTGTAACCGAAAGGTCGCAGGTTCGATTCCTGGGTAAGGACACTGCCGTTGTACCCTTGAGCAAGGTACTTAACCTGCATTGCTTCAGTATATATCCAGCTGTATAAATGGATACAATGTAAAATGCTATGTAAAAGTTGTGTAAGTCGCTCTGGATAAGAGCGTCTGCTAAATGCCTGTAATGTAATAATATTTCCAAATGGCACTCCTGAGGTGCTGTGAACTTACACTTTTCCATTTTGAATGTATAACCTACATGCTACTTGAATAGAATGACGTTATTTAATTTTGAGGCTACCTAAATGTATGCGCAGATAAATAATACAGTTAATGCATGTAGCTTACTTGTAGCTATCATTTTAACTACAGTCATACAATTACAATGAAAAGATTGGTCAAGTTCAAGTTGCATTTATTGTCATTCTTGTCATTATTAAGGGGTGTAAGAAAAATAATGGAATACAGTACCCTGGGACCACTGTCAGAACAGCCATAAACAATTAAAAACAGAAATATACACAGGAAATAACATTATAAAAAGAAGAAAGACAATAAATGTTAAATGAAAAGTGTGCATTTTTCCTGCTGGGGGGGATTTATATCAAAGTCAAATTGAACAGCATATGATCCACACAAACGGTTTATTGGCTTTTGAATAGATTATGATACTGTGCGCATTGCATGTGAAAGCCCTGAAATTAGCAACTCACCATGTGCTGGGCTGGGACTTACACCATAGACCTGGCCGTGGCAGGTGGCAGTGCAAATCGTAGACTATGCTTGACACCCAAATTGCGCTGCACCAAAATTGCAGTGCGCTGCATGATCTTCACTGACGTAGTGCCAACAGCATGTCTCCTTCTACTTTCGGACGCAGTGAGTCACCAAATTTACTAAACAAGCTCAGATGCATCAAATCCATAACTCAAATGCCACTTCGCCAGTGCGACAGCCCTAACTGTAGTTATCAATGGTTATGATCTCAATTTATTTCCAGATCCGCCACAATGCAAACTCCAGTTTCTTTCCACATGATATTTAGCTCAGGTCCTTTGGGGACACATCAGCTGGGCGTAGGGTTCAAATTATTACAGCATCTGTGCTCTTCAGCCAAAAGTCCTCAGCTATTCACTCAGTTATTCAATATGTTTTTGCAAATATTGAATTTATGTTATTTAAGTTAACAGCATTATATGCTTTTCTGTCTTTCTCTTCTTTTTTCTTTCCCTCCCTCTGTCTCTTTGCTCCTCCCACCATTTTTTTCCATTGTTAGGAAGATATGAGTCCCACTGCAGACACAGCTGCCAGATTCAGAAGAGCTGGGACAGCTGGACCAGAGAGAGAGGAGAGAGACAGAGAGGGAGGGAGGGAGAGACAGAGAGAGAGAGGGAGGAAGAGAGAGACAGAGATAGAGATGGAGGAAGAGAAAGAGAGCAAAGGAGAGAGACAGAGAGGGAGAGAGATGAAAGAGGGAGGGAAAGGGGGGAGAGATAAAGAGAGAGGGAGGGAGAGGGAGTAAGAAAGAAAGGGAGAGAGAGAAAGGAGGGAGGGAGAGAGTAAAAAGGGAGGGTAAAAGGGAGAAAGACAGAGAGGAGAGAGGGAGGGAGAGCAGGAGAGCGAGAAAGTGTGTGTGTGAGAAACAGAGAGAGAGAGAGTAGTTCATTTCTTTTGGTAACCGTGAATTTTTGTATCTGCCTTTTTCAATTTTAGTGGTGTGGTCACTGAGTCTGTATTTGGTCAGGATCTGTCTCTGCTTTGTATCTCTGACAGAGAAGAGATACTCTGCTGGAGTATAGTCTTTTTTTAAGGGTTTGATAGCAATTTAGTCGACTTTGTATTTTGGTTTCTTTATCCCAATGTTCCAAATACAGTTGTTTTGTTTGTTGCATAATTTGGGTTATACTGATTTGCGGCTGGTGAGCAGTGCCGGTCGGAGCTTGGTGCAGGTTAGTTTGGGTTACAGAATTAGTAAGCTTCAGTACCATTTGACTGAGGGGACTCTTTTCTGGGTTCAGTTCTTGGGATTGTAGCACTTTAGATTGTAGCGTGTCATTGGGACTTGATTTGAGGTGTATCGAGAATTTTAGAGCTCTTTTTTGTATATTTATTACCAATGGAAATCGGCCTAATTCTGCCCTACATGCATTGTTAGGTGCTTTCCTTTGTATTTGTAAGATATTTCTGCAGAATTCAGTATGTAATGTTTCAACTGGATTCTTGTCCCATGCAGTGTAGTCTTGCTGACTGAGTGGACCCCAGACCTCACTTTCATAAAGCGCAATAGGCTGAATTACACTGTCGAATAATTTGGACCAGATTCTAATTGGGATATTTAGTTTGAAAAGTTGTCTCTCTATTGCATATACAGATGAAAATTAGCTCTTGAGCTAACTCTGGCACTGTACCATTTGATGCAACTGCGGAAATGTTGATTACTGTTGATTACTGTGTGTTGTCCCTTTTAAATAAATAAATAAATATTGCTCTTCGAGCTTTTTCTTTTAATGCATTTACTGCTATGTGGAAACTTCTTGATGCAGTGATAGTCAGACCAAGGTAAGTATAATTCAGAGTGTGCTCTAGGGCGGTGTTACCTAGAGTTTATTTGTATCTGTTTTCCTGACATCTGGGCTTCTTTTGAAAAATTATGATTTTTGTCTTTTTTGAAAATTTACTGCCTGGGCCCAGTTCTGGCAGTATTGCTGAAGAAGATCCAGGTGTTGCTGTAACCCCTTTTCTGTGGGTGACAGAGGACCAAATCATCTGTATAGAGCAAACATTTGATCTCTTTGTCACACAGTGTGAGATCAGGAGCTGCAGACTTTTCCAACAACACCGGTAACTCATGAATGTATTCTCGCGTGAAGAACTCTGTCCTTTTATTGCCATTTCGTACCGCACAATTGTTTTCTATGTGGTCACTGTAAGACAGCAGAGGTGGAGACAGAGCTGTACTTACTCCTAAACTGTACAAAATATACAAATATAAGAAAAATATATCACCACAAATTTTCAGAAATTATAAAAAAACTTCCATTCATTATCAAAGAATGAAAAATGTGCAGTCCTATTAGGACAAGGACCAACAGCACCAATTGCGGCTCAATATATCTCAGTTTGCCATAACCTGAGGGACACTGAGTGACCATCCTACATAATTATATTTATTTTTTTCTATAAATACTTGTGTCGATTGAACATTAATATTGTTACTGTTCTGTTTTTTGTTTATAGAATGTTCACTGTTATTAGTATTCCACTGTACATATGTATTTTGAATTAATTTATGATGCTTTGGCAATATGTACGTATGTATTTCCTGCCAATAAAGCAATTTGAATTTGAGTAGTTAATTTAATAGATAACATATGTTATGTTACCGTCATTTATGTTGTTATTGTTGTTGATTTTTTAAATTATTATTTTTACTATATATTTTCTTACTATGGTTGATACTATGGTTGATTCTTGTTATCACTACGCTTTGGAAATATGTATTTTTAAATATGTCATGCCAATAAAGCATTTGAATTTGAGAGAGAGAGAGAGAGAGAGAGAGAGAGAGAGAGAGAGAGAGAGAGAGAGAGAGAGAATTTAAATTTTAACCAATGGCGAGTTCAATACATAATTTTTATGCATCAATGACAATTAATTCACTTAAGTGAACAAAAGCAAAGAAGACACCCCTACTCAGTCACCCATTGCCCTGAGCAAACAGAAGCTCTCCTTCCTCCACTGAGCATACTACTCCCCTATAGCCCCATACACTCTGAAAAACTCCTAGTGTCCTCATGGCCCTGCAGTACCTGAACTCTACCATGACTCTGGCCTTAATCATACCCCTGACCATAGCCACCACATCTTGTGCATCCCCTCGATCAACCATGGCTTTACAGCTAGGTAAATTGCCATTTTTGCCTGCCCCAAAACAAAGTTAATGAGCTGAGACTTCGCCCTCTGTCTTTGACTGTATGGAAACCCCAGGATAAAAACCTGAAAGAGAGAGAGAGAGAGAGAGAGAGAGAGAGAGAGAGTGGAATCTTATATGATACAGAGCTGTATATATAGTAATGGTCGGGGAGTGTTTGTGTTTCTAGACCAAAAAAAGAAGTCTGTGTGAGGTGTCCAAATTGGACTTTTGTACCAGGAAATGGAGGAATAGAGAGGAGCAGGCGAGGGGAGGAAAGAATGCAATATTTTAGCCAGAGAAAGAGAGCAGAAGAAGAGGGGATAGGCTATGAATAATGAGAGACAGAGACAGAAAGGAAAAACAGTGGAGAAGAAATAAAAGAAGGAAGGAGGTGAAAAATAACATTCTGAAGGGAAGAGTTTAAAAACACAAAGAAACAGGCCGTTCAGACTGCTACAGTTCACCTAACCCTAACCATAACCCTCTAACTGTGCAGTCCCTTACTGCCTAACCCTCTAACTGTGCAGTCTCTTACTGCCTAACCCTAACCCTCTAACAGTGCAGTCTCGTACTGCCTAACCCTATCCCTCTAACTGTGCAGTCTCGTACTGCCTAACCCTATCCCACTAACTGTGCAGTCTCTTACTGCCTTACCCTAACCCTCTAACTGTGCAGTCCCTTACTGCCTAACCCTCTAACTGTGCAGTCTCTTAATGCCTAACCCTAACCCTCTAACTGTGCAGTCTCTTACTGCCTAACCCTCTAACTGAGCAGTCTCTCACTGCCTAACCCTAACCCTCTAACTGTGCAGTCTCTCACTGCCTAACCCTCTAACTGTGCAATCTCGTACTGCCTAACCCTACCCCTTTAACTGTGCAGTCCCTCACTGCCTAACCCTCTAACTGTGCAGTCTCTTACTGCCTAACCCTCTAACTAAGCAGTCTCTCACTGCCTAACCCTAACCCTCTAACTGTGCAGTCTCGTACTGCCTAACCCTAACCCTCTAACTGTGCGATCTCTTACTGCCTAACCCTGACCCTCTAACTGTGCAGTCCCTTACTGCCTAACCCTGACCCTCTAACTGTGCAGTCTCTTACTGCCTAACCATCTAACTGTGCAGTCTCTTAATGCCTAACCCTAACCCTCTAACTGTGCAGTCTCTTAATGCCTAACCCTGACCATCTAACTGTGCAGTCTCTTAATGCATAACCCTATCCCTCTAACTGTGCAGTCTCTCACTGCCTAACCCTCTAACTGTGCAGTCTCTCACTGCCTAACCCTCTAACTGTGCAATCTCGTACTGCCTAACCCTACCCCTTTAACTGTGCAGTCTCTTACTGCCTAACCCTCTAACTGTGCAGTCTCTTACTGCCTAACCCTCTAACTGTGCAGTCTCTTACTGCCTAACCCTAACCCTCTAACTGTGCAGTCTCTCACTGCCTAACCCTAACCCTCTAACTGTGCAGTCTCTTACTGCCTAACCCTAACCATCTAAATGTGCAGTCTCATACTACCTAACCCTAACCCTCTAAATGTGCAGTCTCGTACTGCCTAACCCTCTAAATATGCAGACTCTTATTGTTGCGGTTTTCTGAACATCTGTATCCACAAGCACTGGCTCGCTCCTGCATTGACCACAGCAAAACATTTTCACCAAGGACACAAATGCAGTCTTCAGCTGTAGATGTAGAAAAATATCCCATTCATGATTTAGAAAATATCAGATCAAGTAAATGTTTGCATTTGTTAAATAACTGAGAAGTTAGCTGGCACAAATACTGAAACTTATTGGCTCGTATAATTCACCCCTGGTTTAGCTCAACACCATGATCATGGATTCTGGGTCAAATCTAGTCAAATAAGATCAGTAAAGGTCATGGATGGTGTGTGAGCTCTGCTAAGTTTGAACATCATTTACATAAATGTGGCAAACACAAGATTTAATCCAGGGTTGTGAAACAAATTGGAGGGCCACAGTGCCTGCAGGTATTTGTGTTTTTTTTTTTTTTTTGTTTTTTTTTGATCAGCAGTCATTTCCTTGAAAACAAGGTGTGTAGATTTTTTTTAGTCGATTAGGGATTAATCACTGGTGCTGAAACACAGTAAACACTGTGGCTGTGGACTGGACCCAAGCAGCCTCTCCATGCCTTCAAAACATATGCTTTAACTGGCAAAGTCCATACAGCCCAGAAGGGCTAATGAATGCTTGAAACAGAATGCTTTTATTTTACACCCAACAGGTATTGAGCTGGACTTAACTGGTTTTTAAATGAATCCATGGACTTGCTCTGCAGTACTTTAATGGATTAGTGCTCAGGTATACACCTGAAGGAGCCCTCAGATCACGTTTTCCCCCTGCACCGATAACCTGTAGATCCATATTGGACTGTAAGTAAGGAATAAACAAAGAAAGCTGAAAGTGGCTAGCACTGGACTCCTGAAGCAGCACAGGCTAAGCCCACTCAATAGCCTCACATAATGGGCAGGGGCTCTGTTTCCATGAACCAAATGAGTTAGCTACAGTGGAATGCTTTATCTGTGTGTCTAAATTCCAATTTGCTGTTTGATACACGCTGGCCAAATCATGTTATAATCTTAGCCCTATTCTTCAAACAAAACTAGCTTTGGTTTTTCTTATCAGTCCGATATTTCATGTTAGAGCTCATTGTTTTGCTAAATAGAAATTATGAGTCAATCTCAAAATATGTGCTAAATAATCCCAGCCATACGGTTTCAATTTGCAAGCACATACAAAAATGTTTTTGAACTGTGCTTCAACATTTCTGATATTGTACAACACTGTTTCTGCATCCAAGGATGCCCTTTAACACTGTGGCAAAAAAGTGAAAGGAATGTATCCTTTAATAAATGCATGATGTCTTGAAGAGCATTGTGCTTCTTTTCATTTGTTGTCAGTGATGTACTCCAATGGGTGGATGTACACCAACTCCAAGGTCTAACAGCCCGATCACATTCAGATTCAACGTTGTAGATTCTACACATGCTGAAGCAGAAAGCGGTCTTAGAGAAGATTATGTTGAAACCCCTGAAGTAAAATAATGCGTAAAAAGAAACTATTTATATGTGACAGGGAAAATAATTTTTCAAAAGGACTAAAGTTTTTTTAGGACACTAACTATTCTCTTATCTCTTCTTTTTAAATGATGGGACACACTAAACACTATTGTGTTTAGTGTGTCCCATCATTTAAAAAGAAGAGATAAGAGAATGTTGGTTTGTTTTTGCTTTTTGCTTTTCTTTGTACTTTCAGGCCACAAATAGGATATTTGAAATTTGGCCTTCTCTTGTTCATTAACAGATTGTTTTTTGTCTATTTTCACATCAGCGTTTGCAGTAAAGAGGGACAGGGATGGACAGAACAGATTATTCAGGGTTAAAACTCCAGTCTACCTTGTGCTTTTAAATCATCAGCTGCTGGAGTTTGGACAGATCCCTGCAGTCTAAGGTCTTGGCGCCACAGAAACTGCCGCCTGTCTGCAACTGGAAAATTCATCAAAAGCTCTCTGCAAATTACTTACAAAAACACAGAGAGGGACACAGAGGTGGGGGGAGGACAGAGAGAGAGAGAGAGAGAGAGAGAGAGAGAGAGAGAGAGATATTGAAGAGAGAAAAAGTGACTGAGAAGAAGGATAGAGAGAGGGAAGGATCAACAGACAGGGATAGTGAGACAAAGACAGAGAGCGGGTTAACAAAAATTAGAGAAAAAGAAAAAAGAAAGAGAGAGAGAGAAGGGGGGATAGAGGGGCTGCGGATAGGGGTTGGGGGGGGTTAGCCCACACAGACTGAAAGGTGTGAAAGATCACCAACTGACTGTAAAAATCTCCCAAGATACTTTCAGTAAATAGCCTGCAGTGAGTTTCTGACCGGCAGATCAACTTCATGACTGTGGCCCGGTTCATCGCCATTCTGATCATTTAGAAATCTCACTTCTAATAAGTCTTCCTTTAACACTACAAAGGGCAGAGATGATGCCATTAGGCGTTTGGACTCAAAACTCATAATTACTCCAGCACCACCATATCTGGCCTTAAAATAACTGCTTTTAGAATTCTAAAAAGTCAACCCATGAAAGAAATACAGGCAGTTTGTGCCATTTTCTTCACAAAACCCCCCACCAGACAATATGCAGCAGGTGCTGGTACCCAGGTGTGAATAGGTAGCAGGTGCTGGTACCCAGGTGTGAATAGGTAGCAAGTGCTGGTACCCAGGTGTGAATAGGTAGCAGGTGCTGGTACCCAGGTGTGATTAGGTAGCAAGTGCTGGTACCCAGGTGTGAATAGGTAGCAGGTGCTGGTACCCAGGTGTGAATAGGTAGCAAGTGCTGGTATCCAGGTGTGAATAGGTAGCAAGTGCTGGTACCCAGGTGTGAATAGGTAGCAAGTGCTGGTACCCAGGTGTGAATAGGCAGCATGTGCTGGTACACAGGTGTGAATGGATTTCTCTCTCCTCCGGCACCCTATTCAGCAACTGAATGTTTGACGTTTTGATACAAATCACTTGATCAAGCACATTTGAAACTAAGTTTGCACATATAATCACAGAAAATTAATTCAATGCAGTCATCTGATGAAGATGATTTACTTTGATGATTGACCTCAGCATGGGGATAATAATTGTGGGTGCTGTAGTCAGCTAACTCAACGGAGATAACACTTCCAACATACTTTCAGTTTTCCACTGAAACTGTGACTTTGGCTAAAGACAACTGCGTGGATCTCATTCCCTGCTCACACAGATGGACAAAGATGTGCATTCCCTGTGGAACCGATGAGTAAGAGGAAAGAGACAGTACATACAGTATGTAAACATGCACTGGGGAAGAGACAAACGTGGTGAATTTGTTATGACCGAAGAAATTGCTTTTTTAAGATACTGCACTTTGTATTTCTTTAGCCCCTTTTTCCATGTTGTGTTTTTCCTTGTTTTGCACATTTTAGCATGCTCGGTGCAATGCACCTTGGAACATTTCCCTTACACTATATGACAAAACTACTATAATATAGAAATAAAAATTATGAAATTGATACATTTGTGTCCTTTATTTCTAGACAATAGTTTTGCAACTTGTGGTTTTGTAATGTTTATGGAATTAGGCTGCTGTGGGTGCAGAAATAGATGCTGTAATGCTGTAATGCTGTAACGTTGTAAAGCTGTAATGCTGTAACACTGTAAAGCTGTAACGCTGTGATGCTGCAAAGCTGTAATGCTGTAACACTGTAGTGTTGTAACGCTGTAATGCTGTAACTGTAAAGCTGTAATGCTGTAACTCTGTAAAGCTATAATGTTGTAATGCTGTAACGCTGTAATGCTGTGACGTTGTAAAGCTGTAACGCTGTAATGCTGTAACACTGTAAAGCTGTAACGCTGTAATGCTCTAACGCCGTAATGCTGTAATGTTGTAAAGCTGTAATGCTGTAACACTGTTAAGTTGTAATGCTGTAAAGCTGTAACGCTGTAATTCTGTGACGTTGTAATGCTGTAACACTGTAAGTCTGTAATGCTGTAACAATGTAATTCTGTAAAGCTGTAACGCTGTAACACTGTAATGCTGTAACGCTGTGATGCTGCACAGCTGTAATGCTGTAACACTGTAGTGTTGTAACGCTGTAATGCTGTAACTGTAAAGCTGTACTGCTGTAACTCTGTAAAGTTATAATGTTGTAATGCTGTAACGCTGTAATGCTGTGACGCTGTAACACTGTAGTGTTGTAACGCTGTAACGCTGTAAAGCTGTAATGTTGTAATACTGGATCTCTGTAAAACTGTAATGCTGTGACGCTGTAAAGCTGTAATGTTGTAACGCTGTAATGCTGTAACTCTGTAAAGCTGTAATGCTGTAACTGTAAGGCTGTAATGCTGTAACTCTGTAATGCTGTAACTCTGTAAAGCTGTAATGCTGTAACACTGGATCTCTGTGAAACTGTAATGCTGTGACGCTATAAAGCTGTAATGTTGTAACGCTGTAATGCTGTAACTCTGTAAAGCTGTAATGCTGTAATGCTGTAACTGTAAGGCTGTAATGCTGTAACTCTGTAAAGCTGTAATGCTGTGATGCTGTACTGCTGTAATGCAGTGACGCTGTAATGCTGGATCAGCCTGACGCCACTGGGAGTCAGGTTTTGGCAGTAGAAGGTAGTAAAAAATGCAGCCCAGTGTTAATTGTGTGCTGTCAAATATCTAGTTTTTAGATTACCGCCTTAGAGAAATAGACAATATAATTTGATCTGGCAAACTTTCTCTGTGAAACCACAGAAATGGTCTCGCTCTGTCTCTCCTCCTCCCCCCCCCACCCCCACCCCCCACCCACACACACAACCATGGCAATTATAGTCACAACCAAGGTCTTCTAAATGTATATAAAACCTGGAGTTTTCTCTCCTTTTAGAATTTTATTGCTTTATTACCTTCTGGAGGGAACAGGGAAGGCTATTTATGGGGCCAGAGGCCCAGCATGGCTAAAGAACACACAAAGGTAATTTTTCTTTTGATTTTAAATTTGAATGCAATTGGTGAAATCTGAAAAATCATTGACTGGAAATCTTAATGCCTATATAGATAATGGTTGTTGAGACCTGACAGTTGAAATGTATATTTTTAGAAGCAGTTCTAGTTTTAAGTGGAGACTCTAGCAAGGTCATGTTTTTATTCTGACAAGTTGCTAATTTCAGAGATTCTTCAAACACACTCAAGTAGCCTATCTTTAATTTTCCAAATTAAATTGGACAGTCTTGATTTTTTAAATGAAATGTAAAGCTTATTTTAAAGAAAGAAGTGGATGAATGAATGCTGCTTTATTAAGTGACTATCAGTGTAAAAGTGCATTATAAATTATAAAAATAATCCTTCTGAATTGGCTCTTGAGGGCAAACGTCATTCTGTGGCTTCAACCGAACCCACATGCACAGAGAAGGCTAGCACTCTGTCATCCTCCTTGTGTATACATTATACAATGTCCTGTTATGACCTGTTACTTAACTGGGCTTTTGTGCCAGCATATCCACAGCAAGTCACGGTCAGCACATTTTCAAAACACCAGACTCTCCAACTATTCATTAATTCTGTATTGGATCATTCTTCTCAATTGGCTTCCCAACTAGAAAGCAGTGGCAACAAGTTTGTTTGGCTTCTTAGCCAACATGCACAGAGGCTGTCAACTTCCACCCACTTTTATATGAGGTGTATTGTAAGTCACTTGTGAAAACATGCAAATTATTTAATGTAGAAAATAGGAGTTGAACCCCTGGGGCCCCCTGGTGGACGTCCCCCAGAACCAGGCGCTCTGCTGGCGAGACAGAGACCGGGCTTCACTCACTTGTCCAGGACGAAGTAGAGGTCAAATCCCCCGTAGCAGGAAGACCTGGCGTCCTGGCTGTGTCCAGCACCTGCTGTCATTAGCACCACCAGCGTGGTGCACAACTTCAGCAAGAGGTGGGCGCCCTCTACTGGCCCGGAGGACATTGTGCTGAAGTCGGGGAGACCAGGAGAAGCAGCCCGAGTATCCCCAACAGATTCACCCCCAAAAGCCTCAAAAATAAAAACAAAAAACCTTGCAAAAACAGATCCAGAGTCAGAAATGCAGCAGTGGTCCTCCTTCTGCTAACGGTCCTTCACTTTCATGCACATTTGTGCAGCTTGCTTTAATTTTTTTTTTTTTAAATATGTATATATTATTTTTTATTATACAAATAATAATTATTTTATTCTTTTCCTTTTTTGTAGACTGTATTGTAATCCAAGATACTTCTTATACAGTTAAAAAATGGCTAGAAAGCAAATAGACAGGTGGATTCTGATCCGTTTCCTAAAAGGCAACTGTTCTGGTAGAGCACCTGCTGAACCCTCTCTAAAAAAGAATTATTCCATAACAGGTTTAAAAAGACAGTCTGTGAAATCTGGGGAGCTCCCTGTTTCAGTCCTTCCAACTGTCTGAAGGTAAACTTCAGAGCGAGAAAGAGCACGATCGAGTTATCCTCTGCAGTTTTCAGATTCCAACGTCAGGAGACAGGAGATACTCTCTGGACAGAATCGGGAAACTCTGATCAGAGACAAACCCTCAAGCATTCACACACACACGCACACGGGTGCACGCACACACACAGACACACACACGCGCCCTGTTTTTCATTGCTTCTTCTTGTTAACATATGGGGCACATGTGTTCCAGAGACTTCCACTGCAATCCATTTCAGTTTATGAGAGCTTCACACTCCTTCCAAAACTCTCCAAAACACTCCCTCTCTCTCTCTTTCTTGCTCCCCCCTTCTCCCTCTCTCCCTCTTTGTCTCTCTCTGAAATAATAATGTAAGCGAATTGGATCACTGTGGTGCTGATTCCCCCTGGTGGTAGGACAGGGAACCCAACTCAAAGTAACTCAAAGATAGATGAGATAATGTAATGAGTTTTTCATATCATACTGAAAGGCCCTGTTTCCACAGACAAGGACTAATGGCCTGTAGGGAATCTAGTAATTACTATCCATCCACCCATCATCTAACCCATTTTTTCCCAACCTCAGTCCTGGAGTACCCCTTTGTATGCTGGTTTTCGTTCCAACCACAATTGCAATGCCAGAATTTTAAGTTGTTCATTTTTCTTAATTAGGTGCTTATCATGTGTAGAGGGATTATTAACCCACTTAAGCCACATCATGTCAAAAATAGCCATGAACAATAAAGTTACCATGTTCATATTGTGCTTATTGTGCTTTATTGCAAAAAATTACATAGAAGAGGTAACAAACTTTTTGGACCAATTGAAAAACTTAATCAATAGACCTGAACATGTAGTGGAACGTTTAATTTCCTGAAATGTATTGACACAATGCAGGTTCAGCTCGCTGCCATTTGCTTTGTCTTTGAACTCTTCATTCTTCCAGATGGTTAGTTTTAGTGCCAGGTGTCCACACTTTGACCAATTAGAAGCCCATTGACTCACCTCAGTCTTTAATTTGATCCCGTTAAAAATAATTTACCTTTTAATGTAATTGATTGCAATGTAGCACAATAAGCACAGTGTGAACATGGGAATTTTATTCTTCATGGAATGCTTAGCAATTTCTGACATAATGTGGTTGAAGAGGGTAAATAATCCCTCTAAACACGAAGAGTACCTAATTAAGAAAAATTTATAACTTGTTATAATTCTGGAATTCATTTGTGGTCGGAACGAAAACCAGCATACACAGGGGTACTCCAGGACCGAGATTGTGCTGGAGCCTATCCCAGCATGCATTGGATGAGAGTCAGGAATACGCCCTTGGCCGGTCACCAGTGCACACACACCATTCACTCACACACTCATACCTAGGAGCAATTTAGACTCTCCAATTCTCCCAACCTGCATGTCATTGGACAGTGGGAGGAAATCGGAATACCCAGAGGAAACCCATGCGGACACGGGGAGAACATGCAAACTCCACACAGAAAGGTCCCGGCTGGGAATTGGGGCCAAGGACCTTCTTGCTGTGAGGTGACAGTGCTACCCACTGCATACCAATAACCAAAATTAAGCAAAATAATTATGTTTGCGCATTGGTGAAAAGTTCCACTAGTATACGTAAGCCAAAGAAAAATTTACGTTGAGTCCAGGTCCTAAAGACTTACATTTCTATTATCGATTGAAAAATTAGAAAAACTCCATTTCAAATTGCTGGCTGGAAGCAGATGTGCATTTCTGAAAAAACCTCATCTAAATCTCAAAGGGAGATGCAGGCATTTATCTCTGGAGGTACGACTCTGCTCGCAGGCTGCTACATGCAGGCCCCTCCTTTCCCAGGCATGGGGCCCAGGCTGCTACATACAGGCCCCTCCATTCCCAGGCATGAGGCCCAGGCTGCTACATGCAGACCCCTCCGTTCCCAGGCATGAGGCCCAGGCTGCTACATGCAGGCCCCTCCTTTCCCAGGCATGGGGCCCAGGCTGCTACATACAGGCCCCTCCGTTCCCAGGCATGAGGCCCAGGCTGCTACATGCAGACCCCTCCTTTCCCAGGCTGCTACATGCAGGCCCCTCCTTTCCCAGGCATGGGGCCCAGGCTGCTACATACAGGCCCCTCCGTTCCCAGGCATGAGGCCCAGGCTGCTACATGCAGACCCCTCCTTTCCCAGGCTGCTACATGCAGGTCCCTCCTTTCCCAGGCTGCTACATGCAGACCCCTCCTTTCCCAGGCTGCTACATACAGGCCCCTCCTTTCCCAGGCTGCTACATACAGGCCCCTCCTTTCCCAGGCTGCTACATACAGGTCCTCCTTTCCCAGGCTGCTACAGACAGGTCCCTCCTTTCCCAGGCTGCTACATGCAGGTCCCTCCTTTCCCAGGCTGCTACATACAGGCCCCTCCTTTCCCAGGCTGCTACATACAGGCCCCTCCTTTCCCAGGCTGCTACATGCAGGTCCCTCCTTTCCCAGGCTGCTACATGCAGACCCCTCCTTTCCCAGGCTGCCACATACAGACCCCTCCTTTCCCAGGCTGCTACATGCAGGTCCCTCCTTTCCCAGGCTGCTACATGCAGGTCCCTCCTTTCCCAGGCTGCTACATACAGGTCCCTCCTTTCCCAGGCTGCTACATGCAGGTCCCTCCTTTCCCAGGCTGCTACATACAGGCCCCTCCTTTCCCAGGCTGCTACATACAGGCCCCTCCTTTCCCAGGCTGCTACATACAGGTCCTCCTTTCCCAGGCTGCTACAGACAGGTCCCTCCTTTCCCAGGCTGCTACATACAGGCCCCTCCTTTCCCAGGCTGCTACATGCAGGTCCCTCCTTTCCCAGGCTGCTACATGCAGGTCCCTCCTTTCCCAGGCTGCTACATACAGGTCCTCCTATCCCAGGCTGCTACATACAGGTCCCTCCTTTCCCAGACTGCTACATACAGGCCCCTCCTTTCCCAGGCTGCTACGTGCAGGTCCCTCCTTCCCCACACGGAAGTAAGGACATGAACTGGATGCGCCATTTGTTTTGAAAACCATGAACTGGCAGGCAGCCATGTCAAATTCCATCATGCGGTCATCCAGAATATACCAGGAACACCCAGAAAATGATCCCCTTTCACACAGACACCTCACACATGCTTCTTTCAGAAAAAGAGTACACACTGAGGCCTCTGTATGCACAGCTTAGTGATGTTTCCAACTCTGCTTACTTTTCAATCTCTTTCTCTCTGTTAACCCCTTAGCGCACATGCCAAATCTGGCTAATCCATGCCCATTTAGGGGGTACCCTAAATGGACCCCTCACCAATGGTTTCCAGAGGATGCAGAATAAGCATTTTCGCAAGTTAGGAGACTGAGGTGTGTGTTGATGATCTGGCTTGAATGACAGCACTTGAGCAGGTTTTTGACACGGTTGAGTTGCGAGTTTGGCAATTGCTTTTTTAAAAATCCGTCCAACTCATCTCATCTTCAGAGATCTACTTTTTTGTGTTTATAACTAAGACACGTTGATATGCTTAGTTGTAGCTAGGACTCCTCTTTGCTGTCTTCCTCAGCTAGCTAATCTGACCTTACAATTTGACCGACAAAACAAGCTAACAATTTTCACAAATAGACACTTGACATTGGACAATGTCATACACAAACATGTTTACCATCAATCTTTGCATATCAGGAAATAACAGCAGTACCAAAGAAATGATTGCAAATGATTTCATTGAATAGTTTAAACAATATGTTTTCTGCAGTATATACAGTATATACGTTTTACATGATCACTAACGGCTTTGCAATAAGAATACATTCTTTAATGCTGTCATTTGCTTGTGCTTTGAAAGAAGGTAGCCCAGTAAACACTAGGGCTGCCACTAATGACTATTTTTCTATCAACTAATCTATCGATTATTTTACCGATTAGTCAATTAATCTGAACGATTAATTTTCCTCCAAAAAATATAATTGACCATTTAATTTAAGTTCATTTTATTTTGACAACAACAAACTGTATGTGTCATTGTATAACGCAGCACAAAACAAAATGTAAACAGGTTTTCATAGTAAAGTGCAAAACTGTGGGTATACACTGGCAACTCCAACATGATAAATAAATAAAAAGAGGGCTTATTATTTAAGTCAGTATTGTTCTCCAAAATAAATCCAAGTTTCTATTAAACCCCTTATCAAAGTAAAAAGTTAGGTCTGCATATTAAACAAAGTGCAACATGTTTAGAGTCTAAGAGACTATGGTGTCCAGCTCAAAGTCCAACTCAAATATTGGAATCAAATGTCTGTTAGACATGTGTGTTCTAATATAAGAATGTCACATTTTCTGGACTTACAGTAGGCTAGCTCTTCTCTTGGAAACTTTTCACTACTGACTAATGCCTACATTACAGTGTGAAATATCCACATTATATAATACCACTGACCTATTTAAAGACACTCAATTTCAAAAATAACGTACATAACCGAAATATTTTGAGCAGTAATATTTGCATAGCAATGATGAAATTTTACCTGTGTTCAGTAGATAGAGACAGAGACAGTAAATCAATGACCGTTCTATCCGCTTCTGTCCTGCTCCAGAAAACGATGTCAGATGGGTCTATTAGCAAACATATGGTTTAGCTATGCCCAGAAGTCCTCAATAATAATAGTATTTTCCAAGAAATTACGAGAAATCACTGACACCGTTTTGTTAGGTGCAGCGTCTTTTACTGCTACCTCAGAGTGAATGCGTAAGTGAATGCCATGATTCATGAATAAAAAAAACAATGCATCGATTTAAAATATTGATGTCGATGCATTTTCAGCATCGACATCATTGAATATGTCACGAATCGCGGCAGCCCTATATGATAGATATAGGGCCTATGGTAGATATAGGGTCATGATAGATATAGGGTTTATGGTAGATATGGGGTGTATGGCAGATATAGGGTTATGATAGATATAGGGTGTGTGGTAGATATAGGGTTATGATAGATAGAGGCTGTGATAGATATAGAGTGTATGGTAGATAAAGGGTTATGGTAGATAGAGGGTGTATGGTAGATATAGGGTTATGGTAGATAGAGGGTGTATGGTAGATATAGGGTTGTGATAGATATAGGGTGTATGGTAGATATAGGGTGTATGATAGATATAGGGTGTGTGGTAGATATAGGGTTATGATAGATATAGGATGTATGGTAGATATAGGGTGTGTGGTAGATATAGGGTTGTGATAGATATAGGGTGTATGGTAGATATAGGGTGTACGATAGATATAGGGTGTATGGTTGATAAAGGGTGTATGATAGATATAGGGTGTGTGGTATATACAGGGTGTATGGTAGATATAGGGTGTGCGGTAGATATAGGGTGTATGGTAGATAGAGGGTGCATGGTAGATATAGGGTGTATGGTAGATATAGGGTGTATGGTAGATATAGGGTGTATGATAGATATAGGATGTATGGTAGATATAGGGTGTGTGGTAGATATAGGGTGTATGATAGATATAGGATGTATGGTAGATATAGGGTGTGTGGTAGATATAGGGTGTATGATAGATATAGGGTGTGTGGTAGATATAGGGTTATGATAGATATAGGGTGTATGGTTGATAAAGGGTGTATGGTAGATATAGGGTGTGTGGTAGATATAGGGTGTGCGGTAGATATAGGGTGTATGGTAGATAGAGGGTGCATGGTAGATATAGGGTGTATGGTAGATAAAGGGTGTGTGGTAGATAGAGGGTGTATGATAGATAGAGGGTCTATGATAGATATAGGGTGTATGCTAGATACAGGGTGTATGGTAGATATAGGTAGTATGATAGATACAGGGTGTATGGCAGATATAGGGTTATGATAGATATAGGTTGTGTGGTAGATATAGGGTGTATGGTAGATATAGGGTTATGATAGATAGAGGCTGTGATAGATATAGGGTTATGGTAGATAGAGGGTGTATGGTAGATATAGGGTTGTGATAGATGTAGGGTATATGGTAGATATAGGGTGTATGATAGATATAGGGTGTGCGGTAGATATAGGGTTATGATAGCGATAAGATGTAGGGTAGATATAGGGTATATGGTAGATATAGGGTCTATGATAGATATAGGGTGTGTGGTAGATATAGGGTGTATGATAGATATAGGGTGTGTGGTAGATATAGGGTGTATGAAAGATATAGTGCGTATGATAGATATAAGATGTATGGTAGATATAGGGTGTATGGTAGATATAGGGTCTATGATAGATATAGGGTGTGTGGTAGATATAGGGTATATTATAGATATAGGGTGTATGGTAGATATAGGGTTATTATAGATATAGGGTGTATGGTAGATATAGGGTGTGTGGTAGATAAAGGGTGTATGGTAGATATAGGGTGTATGATAGATATAGGGTGTGTGGCAGATATAGGGTTATGATAGATATAGGATATATAGTAGATATAGGGTGTGTGGTAGATATAGGGTGTATGATAGATATAGGGTGTGTGGTAGATATAAGGTTATGATAGATATAGGATGTATGGTAGATAAAGGGTGTATGGTATATATAGGGTGTGTGGTAGATAAAGAGTGTATGGTATATATAGGGTGTGTGGTAGATATAGGGTGTATGGTATATAAAGGGTGTATGGTAGATATAGGGTGTATGATAGATATAGGGTGTATGGTAGATAGAGGGTGTATGATAGATATAGGGTGTGTGGTAGATATAGGGTTATGATAGATATAGGATGTATGGTAGATATAGAGTGTGTGGTAGATGTAGGGTTATGATAGATATAGGATGTATGGTAGATATATGGTGTATGGTATATAGAGGGTGTATGATAGATATAGGGTGTGTGGTAGATATAGAGTTATGATAGATATACGGTTTATGGTAGATAGAGGGTGTATGATAGATATAGGGTGATGATAGATACAGGGTGTGATAGATATAGGGTACATGATAGATACAGGGTGTGATAGATATAGGGTACATGATAGATATAGGGTGTATGGTAGATGTAGGTTTATGATAGATAGAGGGTGTATGGTAGATATAGGGTGTATGATAGATATAAGGTTATGATAGATATAGGATGTATGGTAGATATAGGGTGTGTGGTAGATATAGGATTATGATAGATATAGGGTGTATGGTAGATATAGGGTTATGATAGATATATGGTGTATGGTATATAGAGGGTGTATGGTAGATATAGGGTGTGTGGTAGATATAGGGTTATGATAGATATAGGGTGTGCGGTAGATATGGGGTGTATGGTAGATAAAGGGTGTGTGGTAGATAGAGGGTGTATGATAGACAGAGGGTCTATGATAGATATAGGGTGTATGATAGATACAGGGTGTATGATAGATATAGGGTGAGTGGTAGATATAGGTTTATGATAGATAGAGGGTGTATGGTAGATATAGGTTTATGAGAGATATAGGGTGTATGGTAGATAGAGGGTGTGATAGATATAGGGTGTATGATAGACAGAGGGTCTATGGTAGATATAGGGTGTATGGTAGATAGAGAGTGTGTGGTAGATATAGGGTGTATGATAGATATAGGGTGTATGACAGATATAGGGTGTATGGTTGGTATGACTCTGGCTGCTGATATGGGGCAGTGGAGGCTGATCCGATGCCATCAGCTCCTTCCACTCATAAACTGTGTATTATATTACATTACTGTCTAATGCAGAGCAACTTACACAGCTTTTTACACAGTATTTGCATTGCATCCATTTATACAGCTGGATAAATACTGAAACAAAGCAGGTTAAAGTACCTTGTTCAAGGGTACAACTGCAGTGTCCTACCTGGAAATCAAACCAGCAACTTTTAGGTTATAAAAGTATGTGAACTCAAGTTTTCTACCAAACTACCATGAAAAATAATAACAGGGACACTGAGAATCATCATTTTAAAGTTTGTTGTATTTTATACCTTGCATCTCTTACCACAGCTGAAAACCCTCCTTCAGTAACTTCAGTTAATTTGCCTGGACTAGCCTTTTTGAGACAGCTGATTGAGCTGCTGGTAACGGTGTTTGCGTGGGTGACATTACACATAAGGGGCGCCACCAATTAGCATATTTTCCAAATGTTTAGTATCTACATTTACATTTAGGCTATATCTAACATTTACATTTACCATTTATATATACATTTAACATTTATATTTACATATAATATAGAATTTTCAATCTTGTTGAATGAATAATATTGGACAAGTGATTACTGTTCTAGATTAATTTCTCTCTAAAAGTTATATTTGAAAATTTACTTGGCGATGCTGAATGTGCGAACATTGAGCAGGGTTACACTGTGCAACTTTTCACCTACAGCCCCCTATAGGCCACTGTGGCTTTGGTCAGGGACTCAATATATGACTTTTCGCTCAAAGCTGTTTATATATGTTCACTCTACAGTTCACCTGTAAGACATTATTTTAGTCACTCTACAGTTCACCTGTAAGACATTATTTTAGTCAACAAAAGAATAAATCTCAGCCAGAAGTCTCTTCCTGAAAGATGAAACCAATAATAATAATAATAATAATAATAATAATAATAATAATAATAATAATAATATTTTTTTACACTTACTGCCATACCACTGTGAAAACGCCCAATCTCGTCTGATCTCGGAAGCTAAGCAGGTTCAGGTTTGGTTAGTACTTGGACGGGAAACTGCCTGGAAATACCAGGTGCAGTAAGCACTATGGGCTGACATAGCTCAAGAGGTAAGAGTGGTTGTGTGCCAGTTGGAGGGTTGCTGGTTCGATCCCCCGCCCTGGGTGTGAAGCGTTCCTCAGCAAGACACCTAACCCCTAATTGCTCCCAACAAGCTGATTAGTACCTTGCATGGCAGCCTTTCACTGTTGGTGTGTGTGTGTGTGTGTGTGTGTGTGTGTGTGTGTGTGTGTGTGTGTGTGTGAATGAGAGGCATCAACTGTAAAGTGCTATATAAATGCAGTCCATTTAATAATAATAATAATAATAATAATAATAATAATAATAATAATAATAATAATCACCACCACCATCATTATCATAATAATTGCGCAATTAAAGGCTTATCATATTAAATGAAATTATATTTTCATAGTTTAATTGATGTCAAATAATGTGAATAACTTGTTCCAGGTTCAGAAACGGTCTAGAAACATTTTGTAACTGATTTCACTGTCTGAGTGGTACGGATAGCTGCTTCTGAGGAGGCGCAGTGGCCAACTGCAGATGCACTGAAGTTAATCCTAGTAGCACGCGCAAATTAGCCTGGCATCCTGCCGCCGCTGTGTGCACACGCCGTCGTCGCCGTTTCTGCTAAGTGTGCAAAGTTTGGTGCTGGCACCGTGCCCGCCTATGGCAGCGAATTAGTGCCCCAGAATAAAGACTTTGAGAGGGGAAGAGCTCCGATTTAAACCCGCCTTCCGGCCAGACCTCATTGTAGCAACCCCCCCACCGCCACCACCACAAAAAAGACATCGCATTTTCTCCCCTCTCCTTCCCACTTTCAAAAAACGACCCTCCAGTCTGGAACTATGAATCTCCCCTCGGGATGTTTGCTTATACTGAGCAGTCTTCGCGTGTTACTGGCGATCGATTTTGACGAGGTAGAAACAAGTTACTATGTGGAGCCTGCCGACACTGTGGATGCAGTTGATTACAAGGATCCCTGCAAAGCTGGTATGGCTCTAAAAAGTTACACTCTCTCGTTTAGTTGGAAAGGAAACCGTAAACTGAAAACATAGTAATATCTGAAATCTGTGGCGAAAAAAGGACGCAATTTCTGAAACTGACGGGAAAATACGTGGCTTTACTGGGAAAAGCAAAGTGAAGTGAGACCAAAAGCCAACTGTCACATTATGCTTGCTATGTTTGTGAAGTAGCATATATAGGTGATAACTGGAGAGGGCCGATTTGATTGTAGGTTGATACTGCACATAAATGTCTCGCATGCCTTTACACACCATTCAGAAACATGAAAGATTTTGACATCGGGACTTGCTTGGTTTTATGGGCTTGGGGAAAAGTGAAGTTTGTACAATAAACTGATAGCAATAGGCAGGCGGTATAGCCTACGTGCTTAAAAATAGGGGAACGGACATGTCTTTTGTTAGAGCTTACCGCAAGGCTAAATGTATGCTTTGTAGAGTACGAAAACAGTTGTCAAAAAGGACATCTTACGACTCGAAGACCCTGTGAACATTTCTGTGGAGAAAAGACGGTTAAATGCCGTCGAGGCGTTCAGGTGAAAGTACGGCTTCAATTTGGTTGAAAAGTGAAGGTTTTCTAGCCAAATATGTATGTTATACCCTATCGTGGCAAAACATGAGCTGTATTGGGGTTAACCTAGTCTGTTTACGTCAAACGTCTCTGAACGTAGATTCTCACCCCTCTGGACATCAAAAAGCAGTCGAAGTTATCCATGTTTTGACAGCAGTGATCGGCTGTAGGCTACGGATAGCAACGAACACCGAACAAAAGTAAACTTAAGTAAATACTCAAGAGAGATGTTAGTTTTGTAGTTTTACCAGCAGGTTTGCAATTCGTCATGAATGTCGTTTCCATCCTCCTACACATTAATAACGATAATAATTAACTTGCTGTAGGCTGCCGTTTCCTCGAGCATTTTGTGGAAACAACTGGCTGAGAAATGCGGACTATGGTTGATGTGTTTTGTGTCTACAACATGCGGCGGAATGCACTTTTCTAATTCATTTGAACAAATGACTGGCACCCACCAGCAGCTGCTGGCTGCTGTAAACAGGAGGGCATTCACACTATAACGGTAATGGCTCTTTGTCCTACACTCTAATCTTTGTAATACCGTATTAGGCTACTCACTATTAGTCATATATCTATCAAACCATGTACTTGTAAGAAAACGCCAAATTAAAATAAAAATATATAGGCTATAAAAAACAAAACAAATATCGTAAAAACATTTTTGCGCTCGCATGAAGTACATTTTGAGGTTATTCGATGCAGAAGTTCGATAAATAGCGATGGAAACTGAATTTGTTCACATGATGTAGGGGCAGAACACGTGTGTTTCCTTTGTCAACGAATGGCCAGATCGTGCTGAACTGGAGATCGAACGTCGTTTAAGACAATCTGACATTTTGCACCCAAAGACTGTTCGTAAAGTTCCTGACCACCAGCCAGAACTGTTCTACACGTCTTCGTTTCCAAGAGTACGGCACCTGTCGTGGTCAAGTCGTCGCTGTCGGGAAACAAGAAATATTCCCAAGGATAGTTTGCAGGAAATAGTTATAATTTATTCCCCGATAGCAAGCAGTTCGTGAAAACCCCTCTAAATGTGGGATGTTTCGCTGACGTGCACACAGTCTGTTTTTATTCGCTGAAAATTAGTTTATGGAAACGTATCTGATTCGCATTTTTGATTGTCCAGTTTTCAATAATGTGGATAAATTTTTCAATGTCGGGCAGACAACACAAAAATGTACGTGTGCGTATGCAGCAAAATAGGTATCGGAACAAATTATTCGCTGTAAAAATCCTCGTTGGTGCACAAAGTAGCCTAATGAGGAAGCCCATATGTGCGCATGTCTTCGCCTGTACTGCGAGGCCGGTTTCAGATTTATGTTGTGTTTTTCTGCTTCCACAGAGTTCCCTAGCTATTTTTGGCAAGCTGCTAACTCTGAGAGATGCTCTCTGTACCCCACTGGACAATACCCTGAGGTTCAGGGGTGGCTTGTCCACACTCCTTGGCTCGGATTTGGGCCAGCTGTCCCCTTGACGGATCATGTGATGTTCACTTGTGGTGCTGAAGCTTTTGAACACTGGAAAAAGGTCTGAGAGAGCAAGAGAGAGAGAGGAAGAAAGAGAGAGAGAGAGAGAGAGAGAGAGAGAGAGAGAGAGAAAGAGAGAGAGAGAGAGAGAGAGAAAGAGAGAGAGACATCTTTTTTGTGACAAGTGTAAACTGGGCAAACTGCGGACCGAGAATGCAGACTGCCATTCTCTGGACACGGAGGGCTTTTGGCCTTAAAACCCCTGTTGAACCTTGATTCATTAGGCTGTACTCAGCTCCCACTGTTGTTCTGCCCTCCCTCATTAGTCTGCCTCATTAAGATGGGTTTAACTCTTCCTGCTGGTTTGCCACCACCTGCTTGGAGCTAATCCAAAGTACAGGGGGAGAAAACTGTCAATTTCTGCCAGTGACATTAGTGGAGGCTTACTTTCTGTCAGATCACTTTGAGCAGCAAGTAAGTGTTGTTGTTGTTGTTGATGATGATGATGATGATGATTCTGTAGAGAAATGCAGGGCTTTCATTTAAAAATGGCCTTACGATCAAATCTTATCTTACATAGTGGCTTTTTCTGAAAACCACGACTGAGTGGTTATTTATAACATCCCACTTGGCATGGCTATGATTGTATATGATCCTATCTCTACTCGTTTATACTAGAGCAGCGCTACTCAACTTCAGGGTGGTATAGTTATACTATGAAGCGAGATTATAAGGGTAAGTGAGCTAACTTAAGCTTTAACCCTGGGTTTACCGTATCATGATGCTGAATCACTTTTAATGGGTGTATATCGTCAAGGTAACTCATGCTGCACGGCTAACCTTGGCCGCGTCCCTTGTATGTGGAGAACTCTGCTGGGTAAGTTTCTGGGTAACTTGACATGAGCACAGAATTTTCTGCTCCTCAAAGCGAGCTTGAAATTTGCTAAACCAGAGCAGCAACTCCTTTATCTTAAACCTGAAATTTTCTAGGCTTAGTCTGAGTTGGCTGGATAATGATCCTGGCTATTTAAGCTTATCCTATTCCTGAACTCCCAACTAGAATTTTCAACTATGGCTGAGAGGCACCAATCAATATACATAGGTGCACTGACAGTATGGCGAGAGAGTTTTGCAAGACCCTTTGGCGCATGCATAGGTTTTTTGTATGAAATGTACAGGTTCAGTCATGACAGGATTGGGCATTGTGATAGGATCCTACTTGGGAACAGGGGCTACGTTTAGGTCATACTTTTTGGCCCCATTCCCTGACCCTGTCTCAGGGCCACACTTGTGGCACAGGGCAGCTCTAGCCCACACAAGGGTTTGAACTGAAATGACTATTGGTCAGATAAAGGAAAAATTTACATGTCTCCATGTCCACTCCATCCACTCGATAGGGCATGTGACATACTCCATGCTTGTGCACTCGATAGGGCATGTGACATACTCCATGCTTGTGCACTCGATAGGGCATGTGACATACTCCATGCTCGTGCACTCGATAGAGCACGTGACATACTCTGTTCGTGCTGAGCTTCATAATGTAACCACCGTGAGAAGAGAGAGGACCCCTGCATTCCTTTATTGATCAATTTACTTTTCAATTTATAAATTCATCAATGTTCCTCCTCTAATCGAAAATATAAGTGGGATTATACACAAATTTATTAATAATCACTTACAAGCTTTTTGTCAAGCAGCGGAATCTCCACTTTAAAGACCCTGAGCAGTCAAAATCATGATTTTAAAATGCTTATATTTTGATCAAAGACTATAAGGTTACTTACACATAGATTTTTAAAGTATTTCATCCATGAATGTAATGAATTAGATTTTTTCCTAAGAACTATACAATGCTCGACATTGCTGCCTGGTGTAGTATTTGGTATTGGTGGTCTTGAGACCAAATTCTTGATGTCACAAATGTTTCTAATTTGCATTGACCAATGTGCGGTGGCCACTCACCCAGTAGGAATATTTATGTAGTGTGCACTCCCAAGCTCAAAGCCATGACCGAATTCTCAAATAAATATTGCGCGGGCCTGCTGCTAACATTAACTGTAAGTAATCATCCAGCCAGTAAGTCAGCCAAGCTTCCAGATCGACTGACAAAATGCAAATGCAGGTAGGCATACCTTCGCTGCAGTAGGGTGTCCTGAGTTTCCTAGGTGATCGCTTTCCATAGCACACTAAGGTCAGAAATTAAGGAGAATAAAACAGGCTCAACTGCTAAGCTGCTGTATTTTAAGCACCACTCACTTCTGCTTCAGTTCTCCTGATGCTACCACATTTCATCTCTTTAACAATTGATGTCACTGTGGCTTCTACAGAGATCATTTGCACCATGTCTGAAGACGGACTGTCGGGGTTCTCAGTAGGCTACTCCATAGGCTATGTCGACAACGGCCTGGCCAACAAGCTGGACCTACAAGCCGTGGTTAAAAATTTGCACAAAGAAAAGCAAGGGGACAGTCCCTTAGGGCAGTAGTATAGACAAGCAGCAAGACAGGGCTACAGGAATCCCTCAAGTGGGAGTGTACTGATTTCATTCATTTATATTTACCTTGATTGTATTGCTTTGCAGCCCATTTTTGTAGGCTAATGGCCAGCAAAAATGGAGGGGAGGGGCGGGCACACGCAGGGGGGGCATTGCAGGGGTTAGAGATACTACACTATGCCAGTGGTGAAAGCAATCAACTCCTTAGATAAAGGCGTCTCCATTCCTGGAGGGTCCCATAGAGCTCAGGGGTCTAATTGCAGGGCAGAGATCATTTAGAGACATCATAAATCCCCTGGCTTTCTCCATGGGTAGTCAATGTCTATGTTCTGACAAAGATATAGATTCTCAATGGAGGGAATATAGTGCATATGCATGTTTCTGAGTCCTCAGTGTCCATATCCATTCGTCCCTTAATTATGGGACAGTGATAGGCCTGAGTAATTATTGAGTTTATAAATAAACTTTGGTGTGATTGCTTCAGGCAAGATTTTTAAAAATCCTGTATCAAGCTTAAAGTTTAGGAGCTACAGAATGTGCAGTTTCTTGTTAGAAATAAACTGTGGGACCATTAGTGAGGGAGTAGATTTGTTCTTTGTGAGTGGCGAGACAAATAAGGCATTATCTAAGGAAATGACACAATCAGCAGTTTTTGCCAGTGCTCCTTCCTGGCTTCATTGGCAGCAACTGCTTTGCTTTGTGCCATTATGATTATTTGTACATTATATCAGTGTTATGGCAGCCGGTGCTCTCATATGTATTCTAGCTTCAGAGCAAGCTCTATCCATGTGGAAAATACAGTAAATAAGCATTCTTGATATACACTTTAATTATACTTCTAAGTGCTATAACTATAAAATAGTATCCTTCAATTACACTTCAGCATAATGTTTTTTCAAATGTGAATTTTCTCTTCTTTCTGGCATTAGACAGCACCAGCGATACAGGAACACGTCATTACTGACAGGATCTATTGGTGAAAGTCTAGCTACAGTGAGCACCATGATTCATTGGACAGTGACACATTTTTTGTTATTTTGGTTCTGTACTCTAGAACTTTGAGTTTGAAAGGATACAATGACAATGAGGATGAAGTGCATACTGTCAGCTTTAATTTGAGGGAATTTTCATCCATATCGGATGAACTGTTTAAATGGTAAATGGTAAATGGACTGCATTTATACAGCGCTTTTATCCAAAGCGCTTTACAATTGATGCCTCTCATTTGCCAGAGCAGTTAGGGGTTAGGTGTCTTGCTCAAGGACACTTCGACACGCCCAGGGCGGGGTTTGAACCGGCAGCCCTCCGACTGCCAGACAATCGCTCTTACCTCCTGAGCTATGTCGCCCTCAATTATGTCAAAAGACCCGGTAGACCGAGGAAGACCACTGTAGTGGATGACCGGAGAATACTCTCTATGGTGAAGAAAACCCCCCTGACAACAGCCCAACAGATCAAAAACACTCTCCTGGATGCAGGTGTAGATGTGTCAAAGTCTACCATACGTAGCAGACTACACCAGCAGGACTACAGAGGGTACACTACAAGATGCAAACCACTGATAAGCCTGAAGAACAGAAAGGCGAGATTACAGTTTGCTAAAAAGCACCTAAAAGAGCTCCAAGAGTTCTGGAACAAAGTCTTGTGGACAGATGAGACAAAGATTAACATGTACCAGAGTGATGGAAAGAGGAAAGTGTGGAGAAAAAAAGGAAATGCCCATGATCCAAAGCATACCACCTCATCCGTGAAACATGGTGGAGGGGGTGTAATGGCTTGGGCCTGTATGGCTGCCAGTGGAACAGTCTCACTTGTTTTCATCAATGATTTTACTGCAGACAGAAGTAGAACAATGAATTCTGAAGTCTACAGAAATATTTTATCTGCTCAGATAAAACCAAATGCCTCCAAACTCATTGGACGGCACTTCATCATGCAACAAGACAATGACCTGAAACATACTGCTAGAGCAACGAAGGGGATTTTGACGGCCGAAAAGTGGAAAATCCTTGACTGGCCGAGTCAATCACCGGATCTGAATCCAATTGAACATGCATTTTACATGCTGAAGAGGAGACTGAAGGCAAAAAGTCCCCGAAACAAGCAGAAACTGAAGATGGCTGCAATACAGGCTTGGCAGTACATCACCAGGGAAGATACCCAGCGTCTGGTGATGTCTATGCGTCGCAGACTTCAAGCAGTCATTGCATGCAAAGGATATGCAACCAAATATTAAAAATGATTACTTTACATTATGTTAAACTGTCCAATATTTTTTGCCCAAAAATGGGGGGACTGTGTACTATAATTTCTAAACGGTTCATCCAGTATGTATGAAAATACCCTCAAATTAAAGCTGACAGTCTGCACTTCAACCTCATTGTCATTGTATCCTTTCAAACTCAAATTGCTAGAGTACAGAACCAAAATAACAGCAAATGTGTCACTGTCCAATAAATTATGGTGCTTACTGTATGTGTACTGTTAAGTGAATGTGCAAGGTCAGTCTCATTGTTGATTGGTTCATGATTTGAAGAGCCTCTCTCTTTGATTGGTTCACTCTGTTTTGAAAACAAGAAATTGGGCCAAATCCCTGGTCTTTGAACACAGAATTTATGGTGTTTATGGCGCTGGACTTCTCCCACAGCAGCTCTTTCTATGGTTGCTACCAATTAAGCGTGACTGTTCCCTGATATCTTGATTAAAAAGTTACCTTCTGCAGCTTTAATTCATGCTGTTTATTGGAATGCACTGTATGCCAAAACTTTGGCAATACAAAATTTCATACAGAATTATTCTCAAGTGCAATTTCGATCCTTGTACCTTAGAATAGCAATAAAACGGAGCACCACTAGTACCACCTTGGTATGGCACATAATTAGCCAGAAACTCTGCTAAAACAGAGAGAGAAATAACTCCTCCTTTCCTCCAGTGCCTAAGAGCTGCTACTTGCTGATAATGAACTGACAGAAATATATTATGCTACGCTGTATTTTAAAAATCAATCATGACAACAAAGTGGTTTTCAAATGTTTATTTAACAGGCCCACTCAATAATCCCAGGCTCAGAAATATTTAAATCCTGGCACCACCAGCGGTAAGGCCCGCAATTTTAATCTAGGGAATGTTATTTGTAGTTTTTATATTATCATCACATTTAATTGGAATGGCTGGTATGCCATCCGCTAAGTTACACCTTGGTGGAGCGGCATGCCCCACACCTACACAGCACCAAGAGTTGATTTCTGTACCTTCTGACCTCATGTAAACACACCAAATTCAGATACAACTTCACACATCTATACAATATTTTGCACTTTTTTCTGACCTCAGTCTTACTCCCTTACTCACTCTTCGCTTGGCCACTGTATGCATTTTAACAGCATCGTTAATGGCAAAATGGCATCAGTAATGGCAAAATCCAAACGTTATACATTCCTATTTACATCAAGCCCAATTTAATGAAAACTGGTTGAGAAATAAGTGTAACCTGTGCTCTATGAATACACTACCATTTGTTCAGATGTGGATCTTGGCCGCCCCAGTATGGTGGCTGTGCAGAGGCGTCTGAACTGGGTCGGGCGAGGCATCTAGATTATCATATCTATGTATAAGACAGGCTGCCTGTCATGACAGAGAAATTTTCAGCAACCTTTGACCTCAGCAGCCAATGGTAAAGTATTTAGTGAGGAGGTGTGGCACAAGTGAAAAAAAAGTTAAAATAATAAATAAATGAGGCGTGGTCATGGTTTGTAGCTGTGCTTGCTAAGACATACTACATTGTGCTTGCCTGAAGGTACGCATTGTTTAAATTCACTGTGATGCCTGCCAGGAAGGGTACTGAGGAACATAGTTCTTCTCCAATTTCTTGGAGAACATCCTGCTGTCTTCCAAAGCCTGAATTTTCTTCAGGACCACGGACAGCATCAGCCTTACCTACAGGCATGTTCAGCTGAAGCTGAACCTACAGGAACACACAGCTGAAGCTGTACCTACAGGAGCACACCGCTGAAGCTGAACCTAGAGCCATGTTCAGCTGAAGCTGTACCTAGAGGAGCACACAGCTGAAGCTGTACCTACAGGAACGCACAGCTGAAGCTGAACCTAGAGCCATGTTCAGCTGAAGCTGTACCTAGAGGAGCACACAGCAGAAGCTGTACCTATAGGCATGTTCAGCTGAATCATGTACCTACAGGAACACACAGCTGAAGCAGAACCTAGAGGCATGTTCAGCTGAAGCTGTACCTACAGGCATGTTCAGCTGAATCCTGTACCTACAGAAACATACAGCTGAGGCTGAACCTACAAGAACACACAGCTGAAGCTGTACCTACAGTAGCACATAGCTGAAGCTGAACCTAGAGCCATGTTCAGCTGAAGCTGTACCTACAGGAGCACACAGCTGAAGCTGAACCTAGAGCCATGTTCAGCTGAAGCTGTACCTACAGGAGCACACAGCTGAAGCTGAACCTAGAGCCATGTTCAGCTGAAGCTGTACCTAGTGGAACACACAGCTGAAGCTGTACCTACAGGAACACACAGCTGAAGCTGAACCTAGAGTCATGTTCAGCTGAAGCTGTACCTACAGGCATGTTCAGCTGAATCCTGTACGTACAGGAACACACAGCTGAAGCTGTACCTACAGGAACACACAGCTGAAGCTGTACCTAGAGGAGCACACAGCTGAGGCTGAACCTAGGGCCATTGTCAGCTGAAGCTGTACCTACAGGGACACACAGCTGAAGCTGTGCCTACAGGCATGTTCAGCTGAATCGTGTACCTACAGGAGCACACAGCTGAAGCTGTACCTACAGGAACACACAGCTGAAGCTGAACCTGCAGGAGCACACAGCTGAAGCTGAACCTAGAGGCATGTTCAGCTGAAGCTGATGGGTAAACAGCCCTCTTTGCTTTGATTAAGCCAACCCACCTGTCATTATATGACAATCCCCAAGTGGGTACATCACAGGAAAAGCAGAAATCAGCCCTGTGGCAATTTTAACTGTACTTGTAACCATGATGGATTAATCCAGTTTTTATCCCTTTTACCCTTGAGCAAGGTCCTTAACCAAAAATATTTTCCAAATTTCCGGATGTTCAGATTGGCATTTTGTGAAAAAAGAATTCATGTACACTACCTTAGGGGATCTTTTTCTTAGCTGGTAAGTATCATTATACAATATATTCTTTCTACCTAACCTTGGCCGGATTTCTTATCATTCATGAGTAAATTTTGTGTTCCCCTGTATCGTTAACATAGCTTACATTTGTCTGTTTAATCAGATTTCACAAAAGCAAATTAATGTAATCATGCATGTCTGTCACAAACAGAATAGCCGTGAGCAAACAGAGTGGTTTCTGCTTATTAAAGTCTATAATGTGGGCCTAAAAGGGTTTATAGACCCAGTACCATTTCCTGCATTACTGAGAACAATCTTTGTGTTGCAAGAGTGGAAAGAGCAAAGGGTTTGAAAGCTTCTTAAATGACTCATTCCTAATGAACTAATAAGGATGTGATTGTGTTCTGCCAGCTTTTCTTTTCAAAGTGAACTGCATTTGCACTTGCATTGTACAGTATTTTGCTTAATTATCCTGTCCATCAGAACTGCTGTTCATCTGGAAATTGCTTGGGTTTATAGTCTGAACTTTCACAGGTTAAATTTTAAAAAGGATGATGTGGTCAGGGTTTTTTTTTTTTTAATTTCATTTTATTTTTAGTAGCCCCACAGGGTTACTAAAATACACTGGCAGTTATTTTTAGTAGCCCCACAGGGTTACTAAAATACACTGGCAGTTATTTTATACAGTGTTTAGAAACTGGAGACTGGAAGCAAGACAATATGTGATAGGAGCCAGAAAATCAGACTTATGTCCAGGAAAGTTGATTTTGAGTTTTTGTAGCATAAGCAAGCCGAGAAACAGAGCTTCAAATAGATGTATCATACATGGAGATTGGACAATTATTGAGGAAGTTGTGTTTTTTTTAATTTAGAAATTTATGCTGAATGGGCTGCCAGAAAACCAGAGATTTACACTGCCAGATATTGACAAGGGATTCCCACACATATGTGACATATTTCCTTAGCAACCATGTGTTTAAATAGATACCAGTTACACCAAATTACACGTAATGCATTGTGGTGGTATGTTCTACCTATTTGTTGTTGAATGCATGGAATACAAATATTTAAACTGCTTAGAAATCAACTTTAATGTAGGTTGAAAGCAGAAGTTGGGATTCTCACTGCCTCTTGTTCACACCCACTCAGACTTTGAATTAATTTATGCAGCCTTAGTCACACCCCTACCTTGAATAACAATGATGCCTTTGACAAGCTGTTAATAGCTGCTCTCCTACTACTCACCAGTGAAAATAATAGTACTTTAAAGTTACATCATTCTGAAAGTAATTAAGCTACCACACGCTACTGGGAAATGTAGTTAAGCTACTAGAGAGAACAACAAGAGGGAGAAACACCATGTTAAATTAAAATAAAACTTTATTTGTATTGAGTAAAGGGATTGTCATCTCACTCCTGTTCACCGTCGTGAATATCTTTCCAAGAAGGATAAGCTCTTTCTCGTCCTAAGTTAAAGATGCCATGCACAGCCTCATATCATAGATCACGTCTGAGGACAGTTTTAGCGTGCAAGACCCTTCATCAGAGTTTTCTTTTTGCTTCTTCCCACATTTGCAATCAAATGCAAGAATTTTCCCCATCTCCTTCTCGCTATGGGCGTTCACAGAATCGACTGAACTCAAAACTTTAGCTTCCTCCGCGGCGACAACATCAGATTCATCTCGGTCATCATCAGAAAACTGTACGCTTTCCTCAATGTCTGTATCTGATGCGTCTGATAAACCATCTTCTGAGGCATCACCTCTATCCACAAATTAATCCATTACCATGTCAATCCATTCGTTCTTGTCGCTGGCACTATCAAAATTCAGCTCAGTAATTTGTTGGAGAGCTTTAGCCACATTACCTGCGTTGTCACACATGTTAGAATCTCTCAAGACACTCGTAATCACTCGTAAAAAAGTAGACTAGATTGTAAACAACACAAGGTATTTCCTGACTACTTATGCAGGAATGTCATGGGGAACGGTCATTAATATGGATGTCCCGCCATTGTCCTGCCCCCTCGCAACAAGCAGACAGAGAGAGAGATAGAGAGAAAGAGAGTTTCATTGTTTAACTTTTTCTCATGTTTACCGATCAAATATCAAGGTATTAGAAAGTATACATGTTTAAGAAGTAATTTCTGTGTTTTCAATTAAAACATGATTTTGTAGAGAATCACCTCAGCCGACTTACGCCTGGGTTCAGTGGCTCCTGTCACATATAGTACCAATACATAAGAAAGGGGACCATACTGATCTAAGAAACTACAGGCCTGTTAGTTTAAATTGCATCACATGTGAAGTACTGGCATCTACCATTAGAGTGTCCATTGTCAGTGCTGGGACCACTGCTCTTCCTCATTCATATAAATGACCTTGATGGGGACATAGGTACATTAGTCAAATTTGCAGATGATGCAAAACTTGGAGGTTCAGATAATAGTTGGGAAGTTACTAAAGTAAAGTTTTAAATAAAATTCAGAAGTGGGTGGAAACGTGGCAAATTAAATTTAATATAACCAAATGAAACATTCTGCATGTAGGAAATAAAAACATTATGCAGGATTACTTAATGCGAGGAACAAAATTGGAATGGGGTCAGTTTGAAAAAGACTTGGGAGTAATGGTTGATCAAAGCCTTTCAGGTTCTAGGCACTGTGCTGTAGCAGTAAAGAAAAGGTCAACATGACACTGGGATATATAGCCAAAGTAGTATAGATCCAAGGAAGTTATACTGATCTTATATGATGCATTTGTTAGACCACACTTAGAGTATTGTGTGCAGTTCTGGGGACCGTACTACAAGAAATTTATCGAGGCTCTGGAAAAAGTTCAAAGAAGGGCAACTAAGTTTGTGGGTGATTTGATTGAGACTTTTAAATTTATAACAGGGAATAACAAAGTGAACTGCAAGAGATTATCCTGGTTGAGTTGTGTTTTTAGAACGAGGGTGCATTAGAAAAGGGTCAATTCCGCACCACCATCGGGAAGTGTTTCTTCACACAGAGTGTAGTCTCTATGTGGCATAGCCTGCTAGGTCATGTAGTTGAGGCAGAAACTGGGGGTTTTCAAGACCAGGCTTGAATTTGTAGGCAAACCAATGATAAGGTGCACTAGGGAGGAAAATGGCAAGCATTGTTGGGTTGAATGTCCTATTCTCTTTGTTATGTTATATTTTATGTCATGTTATGTTATGTTTTATGTTAAACAGCTTCCGAACAACCTCACTACTCCTAGACTAGTGCCAGACAATGATTAATCATGCTGTGACAGTTTTGGCCAATGTTGCAACTTTTCAATTAATCACAACACATTAACAAAAATATATTTCTTTACAGAAGTTACAAGGGTCTAAAATGAACTTCAGCTGTTCTGATATAGAAATGTTGGCTAACCCTGAGCTGTGGTTCTCATAGTTACCTTGTAATAAATTCTGGAATGTGGAGTGATTCCCACCTCACTTGCTGTGTGTGGAATGCGCTGTACTGATTTACCTTTTGCACAGGGGATGGAATGCGCTATACTGCTTTTCCTTTTGCACAGGGGCTGCAATGCACTGTACTGATTTACCTTTTGAACAGGGGCTGGAATGTGCTGTACTGATTTACCTTTTGAACAGGGGCTGGAATGTGCTGTACTGATTTACCTTTTGCACAGGGGATGGAATGCACTGTACTGATTTACCTTTTGAACAGGGGCTGCAATGCACTGTACTGATTTACCTTTTGAACAGGGGCTGGAATGTGCTGTACTGATTTACCTTTTGCACAGGGGATGGAATGCACTGTACTGATTTACCTTTTGAACAGGGGCTGCAATGCACTGTACTGATTTACCTTTTGAACAGGGGCTGGAATGTGCTGTACTGATTTACCTTTTGCACAGGGGATGGAATGCACTGTACTGGTTTACCTTTTGAACAGGGGCTGATGAGAGCTTTGTGTTTGTTTGCTTAGCCTGACCGATCTTGCCAAGTTTGTCAAAGTCATTTGATCTTAATTTCCAATCTGCCTAGTGGTCTGAGAGGCCTGTGGAGTGGCTCCTAGAGGAAACATATTTTTGGCTTTTCTGTTAAATGAATCAAATATACTGCACTATGCTAACTGTGTGAACTTTTTGGAAAGTAAAATAATAAACATATTTACTTTACATTTTTTTGTTTCTGTGTGTAGTTTACATCCCTCTCTCCAATGGGAAGTCATTTAGCTGGTGTAAGGGCATCATATTTAAGGCTGGGCAGTGGCTGTGGCCATGCCTTCTAGAAATAGCTGGTGCAGACTCAGAACAGCCCATACTCTTATTTAACATTGTCTTTTCCTTCTCAAGTGATGGAGCAGAGCAATCTGATGGCTGCTGGGACTGACCCTGCCAACAGAAACACTGACAGAGTTCTTACTTTTGACACAACAGGACTAGCATTAGAGAATGTAGAATGTACAAGTGAAAGGGAATGTATGATGGATGTAGAAGTGAAGACAGAAGGCTGAGTGTAAGCCGTTAGTGCTGTTGTTGCCCTGGTAATGCCGGCAGTGTAAGTCTCATGAGTTTGGCAGTTGACTGAATGAGGCTTAGTTTTGAGTTCATTACCCTCTCACTGGTGTAATGGAACCAGCATATGTAGACCAACAAAACATTTCCCCAAAAATTGCATCACAGTCTAATTTCTGTTCTCCTTTATAGCTCTAGCCCTGACGTACTACCTGGAAAGATGGTTTAGCAGGAGGAGACCAGACATTTCATTTTGGATGTTTGAACTTGATCTTGAAGTCTGGCGATGGGATGCACCTGGCCTTAAAGGGATACTTCACTTTGGAGTTGATTGACCTTGTCTTAATGTATGCTTCTGAATGGCCCTGTCAGATTTAGTGTGTTGGGTAAACCTGTCAACTTTATGATGGCTGTGGTTTTTGGTCTAAAGCAATAAAATACGATTCAGGAGCTTGGACAGCAACATTATACTTCCAGCATTTGTACTTACTTTTCTGAAGAATAATCATATATTTTCCATTTTATTATTGCTTCTCAATGAAACGTATCAGCACAATGTATCAGTCCATTCAACCATTATCTTACCCGCTTGTTCCTGGTCATGGTCGCGGTGGGGGGGGGGGGGGGGGGGGGGGGGGGGGCTGGAGTCTATCCCAGCATGCATTGGGTATGAGGCAGGTATACACCCTGTACAGTTCACCAGACCATCACAGGGCAGGCACACTCATGCCTACAGGCAAATTTAGACTTTCCAGTTTGCCTGGCTTGCATGTATTTGGACTGTGGGAGGAGACCGGAGTACCCAAAGGAAACCCACATGGACGTGGGAGGAACATGCAGACTCCACATAGAAAGGCCCCTTCTGGGATTGAAACCAGGAACCTACTAGCTGTGAGGCGACAGTGCATTCAACAGCACCACCATCATCTCAATATAAAAGCAGATATACATTCATCATTTTGAATAAATGCATTAAAATTACCAATTGTGACAAGACTTTATATGAAAGTAGCAATATGTGGATTACAAGGTGGATTTCTCTAGTGGCGTGGTACTAGCAGATTTGTGGTATGATTCTGGTATTTGCACATTTACACATTGATTAATGTTAGTTAATTTGATGTAGCTTTAAATCCATAGTATCAAAAGGCCTTTGGATCATATGCTTACACACAGGTGGCTCTTGAACTCTCTTGGCACTGAACTGGGTGATTTGTTGATCCTGCAGTTCTGCCATTGCAAAGGCCTCATTAAACTCTCTCTCTCTCTCTCTCTCTCTCTCTCCCTCTCTCTCTCTCTCTCTCTCTCTCTCTCTCTCTCTCTCAGAGCAAATATTTGTGGAAACTGATTTTGTAATAACTTGTTCCCTGACTCAAATCATCTGACAGGAACAATTTGTCCTCAGCTTTGACTAGCAATTAAAAATGAAGAAAAGTGGCCAAATGAGACAGAGAGAGAGAGAGAGAGAGAGAGAGAGAGAGAGAGAGAGAGAAAGAGAGAGAGAGAGAGAGCAGCGCCTTAAGAGAGTTTGGCTTGTGGGGCACTATAGGTTAACAGGTGCTTTGAGTAAAACCTACACTAAAGCATTAAGCAGAGTTAGCTATTTTATCCTTCTGCCCACTGGCTTGCTCCATCACTGAATCCTCTGGCACTGCCGACCCAGTGCCCCTCCCTGTCTGTATGTCCTCCTCGTCTGTATGTCCTCCCAGTCCGTATGTCCTCCCAGTCTGTATGTCCTCCCTGTCCTTATGTCTTCCCAGTCCATATGTCCTCCCTGTTCGTTTGTCCACTCACATCCTCTCTGGAAAGGACGTCTGCCTGACTGTCCGTGCTTCTGTCTTAGCCGCCTTTCTGGGAGACATTGCCTTGGACGAGGATGACCTACGTATGTTCAAGAAGGACCGCATCCTGAACACAAGCCAGCAAACCCGCCCGAACTTCAACCTCACAACTGCAGGTGTGAGTGCTGTTTGGCCAGGGATGGAAGGGGCCTAAGGGGTGATCAAACAAACAAATGACATTTTGTAACACTCAGTGTCTTTTGAAAGACAGAACAGTCTGTTTACTTCAGGATTCTGTGTTCAGTGTTCTATTTTTAAATTCCTAAACCCTGCAGAGGGGTGGATAAGTCTCTGATGAAAAGTTGGGTCACAATGCCTCAATGTATTTTTGCAAACAAAGATTTTGTTCTGTACAAAGGCCCTTTCCAGACTGCATGGCCGGCTTTTCTTAAAGCTTGTGAAACCAATGTGTGTAAGTCACTACTTGGTTTGTTATGCTGAATGACAGATGCTCCCGCCGCTGATTCGAGTCTGAATGCCACAACACCAGGCCCAAACGTAACTGAGCTGGGCCTAAACAGCGCTACATCTGAAAACCGAAGCTCACGTCGCAGGAAGAGGGCGGCAACCTCCCGGTCTGAGAGGATTTGGCCAGATGGGGTCATCCCATACGTGATTAGCGGGAATTTCAGTGGTGAGTAGGGCTATGTTCTAAAAGCTGTGGGCCTGAAGCCTTAGTCCATTTGTCCATTTGTAAAATAACCATTGGATTGCTGCATTAGAAGGTGCATACAACTTGTGGCTTGACGGGTTTTCATTAATAAGTACATGAAACAACAGTATTATACTTGGGTTGGGCCCTGAAGTGGGGGCAGGGCATGGTGATGGGTTTAAAAACACATAGCTCCAAAGCTGCATTGGTGAAGTGCTGCTGGTGTATTTTTTTGTTCATTGCTTTTGCAACACATAAACAATGTTTGAAATGATGAAACTTTTTGTTAGACTGAGGTAGGTTAAGCTGAACACATCAGCCTAGCCCCTCAGACACTCTCTGATTGGTGCTTCCATAGCGTAGCCTGCCCTCCCTCCCCCCGGCCCCAGATGCTCTCTGATTGGTGCTTCTATAGCTCAGCCTGCCCCCCCCCCCCGGCCCCAGACACTCTCTGATTGGTGCTTCCATAGCTTAGCCTGCCCTCCCTCCCCCCCGGCCCCAGATGCTCTCTGATTGGTGCTTCTATAGCTTAGCCTGCCGCCCCTCCCCCCCCGGCCCCAGACACTCTCTGATTGGTGTTTCTTTAGCTTAGCCTGCCACCCCTCCCCCCCCCGGCCCCAGACGCTCTTTGATTGGTGCTTTTATAGCTTAGCCTGCCCCCACTCCCCCCCCCCCCCCCCCGGCCCCAGACACTCTCTGATTGGTGCTTCCATAGCTTAGCCTGCCCTCCCTCCCCCCCGGCCCCAGATGCTCTCTGATTGGTGCTTCTATAGCTTAGCCTGCCCCCCCTCCCCCCCCGGCCCCAGACACTCTCTGATTGGTGTTTCCTTAGCTTAGCCTGCCACCCCTCCCCCCCCGGCCCCAGACGCTCTTTGATTGGTGCTTTTATAGCTTAGCCTGCCCCCACTCCCCCCCCCCCCCCCCCGCCCCAGACACTCTCTGATTGGTGCTTCCTTAGCTTAGCCTACCCCCAGGCCCCAGACGCTCTCTGATTGGTGCTCATCTCTAGGCAGTCAGCGGGCCATATTCCGTCAGGCCATGCGTCACTGGGAGAAGCACACCTGCGTGACATTTATCGAGAGGACGGACGAGGAGAGCTACATCGTGTTCACCTACCGACCTTGCGGGTGAGGCTTCTCTGAAGGAAAGGGGGAGATGGCAAGTTCAGGTGGGGGAGTTTAGATGCTGGGGGTGGGGTAGGGTTTGTTATCAACTCATTCCCTTATAACTGCTCCAGACTTTGTCCATTATGACTGCTCCAGACTGTTCCTTATGTCCCAGACTGGGGACGACATAGCTCAGGGGGTAAGAGCGGTTGTCTGGCAGTCGGAGGGTTGCCGGTTCGATGCTCCGCCCTGGACGTGTCGAAGTGTCCCTGAGCAAGACACCTAACCCCTAATTGCACCCAACGAGCTGATTGGTACTTTGCATGGCAGCCTTTCACCATTGGTGTGTGAGTGTGTGTGTGTGAATGGGTGAATGAGAAGCATCAATTGTAAAGCGCTTTGGATAAAAGTGCTATATAAATACAGTCCATTTACCATTTACCATTTACCTTATGACTGCTCCAGACTCAGTCCCTTATGTCTGCTCCAGACTCAGTCCCTTATGACTGCTCCAGACTCAGTCCCTTATGTCTGCTCCAGACTCAGTCCCTTATGACTGCTCCAGACTCAGTCCCTTATAACTGCTCTAGACTCAGTCCCTTATGACTGCTCCAGACTCAGTCCCTTATGACTGCTCCAGACTCAGTCCCTTATAACTGCTCTAGACTCAGTCCCTTATAACTGCTCTAGACTCAGTCCCTTATGACTGCTCCAGTCTCAGTCCCTTATGACTGCTCCAGATTCAGTTTCTTATGACTGCTCCAGACTCAGTCCCTTATAACTGCTCCAGACTGTTCCTTATGACTGCTCCAGACTCAGTCCCTTATGGCTGCTCCAGACTCAGTCCCTTATGTCTGCCCCAGACTGTCCCTTATGCCTGCTCCAGACTCAGTCCCTTATGACTGCTCCAGACTGTCCCTTATGTCTGCTCCAGACTCAGTCCCTTATGGCTGCTCCAGACTCAGTCCCTTATGTCTGCTCCAGACTGTCCCTTATGTCTGCTCCAGACTCAGTCCCTTATGATTGCTCCAGACTGTCCCTTATGTCTGCTCCAGACTCAGTCCCTCGAGACTGCTCCAGTCTGTCCCTTATGTCTGCTCCAGACTAAGTCCCTTATGTCTGCTCCTGACTCAGTCTCTTATGTCTACTCCAGACTCAGACCCCTATGACTGCGCAAGACTCAGTCTCTTATGTCTACTCCAGACTCAGTCCCTTATGACTGCTCCAGACTGTCCCTTTTGTCTGCTCCAGACTCAGTCCCATATGACTGCTCCAGACTCAGTCTCTTATGTTTACTCCAGACTCAGACCCCTATGACTGCTCCAGACTCAGTCTCTTATGTCTACTCCAGACTCAGTCCCTTATGTCTGCTCCAGACTCAGTCCCTTATGATTGCTCCAGACTGTCCCTTATGTCTGCTCCAGACTAAGTCCCTTATGTCTGCTCCTGACTCAGTCTCTTATGTCTACTCCAGAATCAGACCCCTATGACTGCGCAAGACTCAGTCCCTTTTGTCTGCTCCAGACTCAGTCCCGTATGACTGCTCCAGACTCAGTCTCTTATGACTGCTCCAGACTCAGTGCCGTATGACTGGTCCGGACTGTCCCTTATGACTGCTCCAGACTCAGTGCCTTATGACTGGTTCGGACTGTCCCTTATGACTGCTCCAGACTCAGTGCCTTACGACTGGTCAGGACTGTCCCTTATGACTGCTCCAGACTCATTCCCTTATGTCTGCTCCAGACTCAGTCCCTTATGTCTGCTCCAGACTCAGTCCCTTATGACTGCTCCAGACTCAGTCCCTTATGACTGCTCCAGACTCAGTCCCTTATGACTGCTCCAGACTCAGTCCCTTATAACTGCTCGAGACTCAGTCCCTTATGACTGCTCCAGACTCAGTCCCTTATGACTGCTCCAGACTCACTCCCTTATGTCTGCTCCAGACTCTGTCCCTTATAACTGCTGCAGACTATCCCTTATGACTGCTCCAGTCTCAGTCCCTTATGACTGCTCCAGATTCAGTTTCTTATGACTGCTCCAGACTCAGTCCCTTATAACTGCTCCGGACTGTTCCTTATGACTGCTCCAGACTCAGTCCCTTATGGCTGCTCCAGACTCAGTCCCTTATGTCTGCCCCAGACTGTCCCTTATGTCTGCTCCAGACTCACTCCCTTATGATTGCTCCAGACTGTGCCTTATGTCAGCTCCTGACTCAGTCTCTTATGTTTACTCCAGACCCAGACCCCTATGACTGCTCCAGACTCAGTCTCTTATGTCTACTCCAGACTCAATCCCTTATGACTGCTCCAGACTCAGTGCCTTACGACTGGTCCGGACTGTCCCTTATGACTGCTCCAGACTCATTCCCTTATGACTGCTCCAGACTCAGTCCCTTATGACTTCTCCAGACTGTCCCTTATGATTGCTCCAGACTCACTCCCTTATGTCTGCTCCAGACTCTGTCCCTTATAACTGCTGCAGACTATCCCTTATGTCTGCTCCAGTCTCAGTCCCTTATGACTGCTCCAGATTCAGTTTCTTATGACTGCTCCAGACTCAGTCCCTTATAACTGCTCCAGACTGTTCCTTATGACTGCTCCAGACTCAGTCCCTTATGGCTGCTCCAGACTTAGTCCCTTATGTCTGCCCCAGACTGTCCCTTATGCCTGCTCCAGACTCAGTCCCCTATGACTGCTCCAGACTCAGTCTCTTATGTCTACTCCAGACTCAGTCCCTTATGTCTGCTCCAGACTCAGTCCCTTATGATTGCTCCAGACTGTCCCTTATGTCTGCTCCAGACTAAGTCCCTTATGTCTGCTCCTGACTCAGTCTCTTATGTCTACTCCAGACTCAGACCCCTATGACTGCGCAAGACTCAGTCCCTTTTGTCTGCTCCAGACTCAGTCCCGTATGACTGCTCCAGACTCAGTTCCGTATGACTGGTCCGGACTGTCCCTTATGACTGCTCCAGACTCAGTGCCTTATGACTGGTTCGGACTGTCCCTTATGACTGCTCCAGACTCAGTGCCTTACGACTGGTCAGGACTGTCCCTTATGACTGCTCCAGACTCATTCCCTTATGTCTGCTCCAGACTCAGTCCCTTATGTCTGCTCCAGACTCAGTCCCTTATGACTGCTCCAGACTCAGTCCCTTATGATTGCTCCAGACTGTCCCTTATGTCTGCTCCAGACTCAGTCCCTCGAGACTGCTCCAGTCTGTCCCTTATGTCTGCTCCAGACTAAGTCCCTTATGTCTGCTCCTGACTCAGTCTCTTATGTCTACTCCAGACTCAGACCCCTATGACTGCTCCAGACTCAGTCTCTTATGTCTACTCCAGACTCAGTCCCTTATGACTGCTCCAGACTGTCCCTTTTGTCTGCTCCAGACTCAGTCCCGTATGACTGCTCCAGACTCAGTCTCTTATGTTTACTCCAGACTCAGACCCCTATGACTGCTCCAGACTCAGTCTCTTATGTCTACTCCAGACTCAGTCCCTTATGTCTGCTCCAGACTCAGTCCCTTATAATTGCTCCAGACTGTCCCTTATGTCTGCTCCAGACTAAGTCCCTTATGTCTGCTCCTGACTCAGTCTCTTATGTCTACTCCAGAATCAGACCCCTATGACTGCGCAAGACTCAGTCCCTTTTGTCTGCTCCAGACTCAGTCCCGTATGACTGCTCCAGACTCAGTCTCTTATGACTGCTCCAGACTCAGTGCCGTATGACTGGTCCGGACTGTCCCTTATGACTGCTCCAGACTCAGTGCCTTATGACTGGTTCGGACTGTCCCTTATGACTGCTCCAGACTCAGTGCCTTACGACTGGTCAGGACTGTCCCTTATGACTGCTCCAGACTCATTCCCTTATGTCTGCTCCAGACTCAGTCCCTTATGTCTGCTCCAGACTCAGTCCCTTATGACTGCTCCAGACTCAGTCCCTTATGACTGCTCCAGACTCAGTCCCTTATAACTGCTCTAGACTCAGTCCCTTATGACTGCTCCAGACTCAGTCCCTTATGACTGCTCCAGACTCACTCCCTTATGTCTGCTCCAGACTCTGTCCCTTATAACTGCTGCAGACTATCCCTTATGACTGCTCCAGTCTCAGTCCCTTATGACTGCTCCAGATTCGGTTTCTTATGACTGCTCCAGACTCAGTCCCTTATAACTGCTCCGGACTGTTCCTTATGACTGCTCCAGACTCAGTCCCTTATGGCTGCTCCAGACTCAGTCCCTTATGTCTGCCCCAGACTGTCCCTTATGTCTGCTCCAGACTAAGTCCCTTATGTCTGCTCCTGACTCAGTCTCTTATGTCTACTCCAGAATCAGACCCCTATGACTGCGCAAGACTCAGTCCCTTTTGTCTGCTCCAGACTCAGTCCCGTATGACTGCTCCAGACTCAGTCTCTTATGACTGCTCCAGACTCAGTGCCGTATGACTGGTCCGGACTGTCCCTTATGACTGCTCCAGACTCAGTGCCTTATGATTGCTCCAGACTGTGCCTTATGTCTGCTCCAGACTAAGTCCCTTATGTCAGCTCCTGACTCAGTCTCTTATGTTTACTCCAGACCCAGACCCCTATGACTGCTCCAGACTCAGTCTCTTATGTCTACTCCAGACTCAGTCCCTTATGACTGCTCCAGACTCAGTGCCTTACGACTGGTCCGGACTGTCCCTTATGACTGCTCCAGACTCATTCCCTTATGACTGCTCCAGACTCAGTCCCTTATGACTTCTCCAGACTGTCCCTTATGATTGCTCCAGACTCACTCCCTTATGTCTGCTCCAGACTCTGTCCCTTATAACTGCTGCAGACTATCCCTTATGACTGCTCCAGTCTCAGTCCCTTATGACTGCTCCAGATTCAGTTTCTTATGACTGCTCCAGACTCAGTCCCTTATAACTGCTCCAGACTGTTCCTTATGACTGCTCCAGACTCAGTCCCTTATGGCTGCTCCAGACTCAGTCCCTTATGTCTGCCCCAGACTGTCCCTTATGCCTGCTCCAGACTCAGTCCCTTATGACTGCTCCAGACTGTCCCTTATGTCTGCTCCAGACTCAGTCCCTTATGGCTGCTCCAGACTCAGTCCCTTATGTCTGCTCCAGACTGTCCCTTATGTCTGCTCCAGACTCAGTCCCTTATGATTGCTCCAGACTGTCCCTTATGTCTGCTCCAGACTCAGTCCCTTATGTCTGCTCCAGACTGTCCCTTATGTCTTCTCCAGACTCAGTCCCTTATGATTGCTCCAGACTGTCCCTTATGTCTGCTCCAGACTAAGTCCCTTATGTCTGTTCCTGACTCAGTCTCTTATGTTTACTCCAGACTCAGACCCCTATGACTGCTCCAGACTCAGTCTCTTATGTCTACTCCAGACTCAGTCCCTTATGACTGCTCCAGACTGTCCCTTTTGTCTGCTCCAGACTCAGTCTCGTGTGACTGCTCCAGACTCAGTCTCTTATGTCTGCCCCAGACTGTCCCTTATGTCTGCTCCAGACCCAGTCCCTTATGACTGCTCCAGACTGTCCCTTATGTCTGCTCCAGACTCAGTCCCTTATGGCTGCTCCAGACTCAGTCCCTTATGTCTGCTCCAGACTGTCCCTTATGTCTGCGCCAGACTAAGTCCCTTATGTCTGCTCCTGACTCAGTCTCTTATGTCTACTCCAGACTCAGACCCCTATGACTGCTCCAGACTCAGTCTCTTATGTCTACTCCAAACTCAGTCCCTTATGACTGCTCCAGACTGTCCCTTTTGTCTGCTCCAGACTCAGTCCCGTATGACTGCTCCAGACTCAGTCCCTTATGTCTACTCCAGACTCAGACCCCTATGACTGCTCCAGACTCAGTCTCTTATGTCTACTCCAGACTCAGTCCCTTATGTCTGCTCCAGACTCAGTCCCTTATGATTGCTCCAGACTGTCCCTTATGTCTGCTCCAGACTAAGTCCCTTATGTCTGCTCCTGACTCAGTCTCTTATGTCTACTCCAGACTCAGACCCCTATGACTGCGCAAGACTCAGTCCCTTTTGTCTGCTCCAGACTCAGTCCCGTATGACTGCTCCAGACTCAGTCTCTTATGACTGCTCCAGACTCAGTGCCGTATGACTGGTCCGGACTGTCCCTTATGACTGCTCCAGACTCAGTCCCTTATGACTGGTTCGGACTGTCCCTTATGACTGATCCAGACTCAGTGCCTTACGACTGGTTCGGACTGTCCCTTATGACTGCTCCAGACTCATTCCCTTATGTCTGCTCCAGACTCAGTCCCTTATGTCTGCTCCAGACTCAGTCCCTTATGACTGCTCCAGACTCAGTCCCTTATGTCTGCTCCAGACTCAGTCCCTTATGTCTGCTCCAGACTCAGTTCCTTATGACTGCTCCAGACTCAGTCCCTTATAACTGCTCTAGACTCACTCCCTTATGTCTGCTCCAGACTCTGTCCCTTATAACTGCTGCAGACTATCCCTTATGACTGCTCCAGTCTCAGTCCCTTATGACTGCTCCAGACTCAGTCCCTTATAACTGCTCCAGACTGTTCCTTATGACTGCTCCAGACTCAGTCCCTTATGGCTGCTCCAGACTCAGTCCCTTATGTCTGCCCCAGACTGTCCCTTATGTCTGCTCCAGACTCAGTCCCTTATGACTGCTCCAGACTGTCCCTTATGTCTGCTCCAGACTCAGTCCCTTATGGCTGCTCCAGACTCAGTCTCTTATGTCTATTCCAGACTCAGTCCCTTATGACTGCTCCAGACTGTCCCTTTTGTCTGCTCCAGACTCAGTCCCATATGACTGCTCCAGACTCAGTCTCTTATGACTGCTCCAGACTCATTGCCGTATGACTGGTCCGGACTGTCCCTTATGACTGCTCCAGACTCAGTGCCTTATGACTGGTTCGGACTGTCCCTTATGACTGCTCCAGACTCAGTGCCTTACGACTGGTCCGGGCTGTCCCTTATGACTGCTCCAAACTCATTCCCTTATGTCTGCTCCAGACTCAGTCCCTTATGTCTGCTCCAGACTCAGTCCCTTATGACTGCTCCAGACTCAGTCCCTTATGTCTGCTCCAGACTCAGTCCCTTATGACTGCTCCAGACTCAGTCCCTTATAACTGCTCCAGACTCAGTCCCTTATGACTGCTCCAGTCTCAGTCCCTTATGACTGCTCCAGGTTCAGTTTCTTATGACTGCTCCAGACTCAGTCCCTTATAACTGCTCCAGACTCAGTCCCTTATGACTGCTCCAGTCTCAGTCCCTTATGACTGCTCCAGTTTCAGTTTCTTATGACTGCTCCAGACTCAGTCCCTTTTGTCTGCTCCAGACTCAGTCTTGTGTGACTGCTCCAGACTCAGTCCCTTATGTCTGCTCCAGACTGTCCCTTATGTCTTCTCCAGACTCAGTCCCTTATGATTGCTCCAGACTGTCCCTTATGTCTGCTCCAGACTAAGTCCCTTATGTCTGCTCCTGACTCAGTCTCTTATGTTTACTCCAGACTCAGACCCCTATAACTGCTCCAGACTCAGTCTCTTATGTCTACTCCAGACTCAGTCCCTTATGACTGCTCCAGACTGTCCCTTTTGTCTGCTCCAGACTCAGTCTCGTGTGACTGCTCCAGACTCAGTCCCTTATGTCTGCCCCAGACTGTCCCTTATGTCTGCTCCAGACTCAGTCCCTTATGACTGCTCCAGACTGTCCCTTATGTCTGCTCCAGACTCAGTCCCTTATGGCTGCTCCAGACTCAGTCCCTTATGTCTGCTCCAGACTGTCCCTTATGTCTGCTCCAGACTAAGTCCCTTATGTCTGCTCCTGACTCAGTCTCTTATGTCTACTCCAGACTCAGACCCCTATGACTGCTCCAGACTCAGTCTCTTATGTCTACTCCAGACTCAGTCCCTTATGACTGCTCCAGACTGTCCCTTTTGTCTGCTCCAGACTCAGTCCTGTATGACTACTCCAGACTCAGTCTCTTATGTCTACTCCAGACTCAGACCCCTATGACTGCTCCAGACTCAGTCTCTTATGTCTACTCCAGACTCAGTCCCTTATGACTGCTCCAGACTCAGTCCCTTATAACTGCTCCAGACTGTTCCTTATGACTGCTCCAGACTCAGTCCCTTATGGCTGCTCCAGACTCAGTCCCTTATGTCTGCCCCAGACTGTCCCTTATGTCTGCTCCAGACTCAGTCCCTTATGACTGCTCCAGACTGTCCCTTATGTCTGCTCCAGACTCAGTCCCTTATGGCTGCTCCAGACTCAGTCTCTTATGTCTATTCCAGACTCAGTCCCTTATGACTGCTCCAGACTGTCCCTTTTGTCTGCTCCAGACTCAGTCCCATATGACTGCTCCAGACTCAGTCTCTTATGACTGCTCCAGACTCATTGCCGTATGACTGGTCCGGACTGTCCCTTATGACTGCTCCAGACTCAGTGCCTTATGACTGGTTCGGACTGTCCCTTATGACTGCTCCAGACTCAGTGCCTTACGACTGGTCCGGGCTGTCCCTTATGACTGCTCCAAACTCATTCCCTTATGTCTGCTCCAGACTCAGTCCCTTATGTCTGCTCCAGACTCAGTCCCTTATGACTGCTCCAGACTCAGTCCCTTATGTCTGCTCCAGACTCAGTCCCTTATGACTGCTCCAGACTCAGTCCCTTATAACTGCTCCAGACTCAGTCCCTTATGACTGCTCCAGTCTCAGTCCCTTATGACTGCTCCAGGTTCAGTTTCTTATGACTGCTCCAGACTCAGTCCCTTATAACTGCTCCAGACTCAGTCCCTTATGACTGCTCCAGTCTCAGTCCCTTATGACTGCTCCAGTTTCAGTTTCTTATGACTGCTCCAGACTCAGTCCCTTTTGTCTGCTCCAGACTCAGTCTTGTGTGACTGCTCCAGACTCAGTCCCTTATGTCTGCTCCAGACTGTCCCTTATGTCTTCTCCAGACTCAGTCCCTTATGATTGCTCCAGACTGTCCCTTATGTCTGCTCCAGACTAAGTCCCTTATGTCTGCTCCTGACTCAGTCTCTTATGTTTACTCCAGACTCAGACCCCTATAACTGCTCCAGACTCAGTCTCTTATGTCTACTCCAGACTCAGTCCCTTATGACTGCTCCAGACTGTCCCTTTTGTCTGCTCCAGACTCAGTCTCGTGTGACTGCTCCAGACTCAGTCCCTTATGTCTGCCCCAGACTGTCCCTTATGTCTGCTCCAGACTCAGTCCCTTATGACTGCTCCAGACTGTCCCTTATGTCTGCTCCAGACTCAGTCCCTTATGGCTGCTCCAGACTCAGTCCCTTATGTCTGCTCCAGACTGTCCCTTATGTCTGCTCCAGACTAAGTCCCTTATGTCTGCTCCTGACTCAGTCTCTTATGTCTACTCCAGACTCAGACCCCTATGACTGCTCCAGACTCAGTCTCTTATGTCTACTCCAGACTCAGTCCCTTATGACTGCTCCAGACTGTCCCTTTTGTCTGCTCCAGACTCAGTCCTGTATGACTACTCCAGACTCAGTCTCTTATGTCTACTCCAGACTCAGACCCCTATGACTGCTCCAGACTCAGTCTCTTATGTCTACTCCAGACTCAGTCCCTTATGACTGCTCCAGACTGTCCCTTTTGTCTGCTCCAGACTCAGTCTCGTATGACTGCTCCAGACTCAGTCCCTTATGACTGCTCCACACTGTCCCTTATGTCTGCTCCACACTCAGTCCCTTATAACTGCTCTAGACTCAGTCCCTTATGTCTGCTCCAGACTCAGTCCCTTATGACTGCTCCAGACTCAGTCCCTTATGACTGCTCCAGGCTGTCCCTTATGACTGCTCCAGACTCAGTTCTTTATGACTGCTCCAGACAGTCCCTTTTGACTGCTCCAGACTTAGTCCCTTATGTCTGCTCCAGACTCAGTCCCTTATGACTGCTCCAGACTCAGTCCCTTATGTCTGCTCCAGACTCAGTCCCTTATAACTGCTCCAGACTCAGTCCCTTATGTCTGCTCCAGACTCAGTCCCTTATGACTGCTCCTGACTCAGTCCCTTATGTCTGCTCCAGACTCAGTCCCTTATGACTTCTCCAGACTCAGTCCCTTATGTCTGCTCCAGACTCAGTCCCTTATGTCTGCTCCAGGCTGTCCCTTATGACTGCTCCAGACTCAGTTCTTTATGACTGCTCCAGACTGTCCCTTATGACTTCTCCAGTCTCAGTCCCTTATGACTGCTCCAGACTCAGGAACAAATTATAGAGCAGGCAGTGGAATGCTTGGGCTGATTAGTCTGCCCAGACATTCAAGGGGACTTTCTGCTGCTGCCAGCCTCCACTCTGCCCAGATGCACCAAACGCACATTGTTTCACTTCTGTTCTGTTCTCAAAGTGTTTCTGAGTATGATCCAGCTCAAGGCAGGTTAGTTAAAGCAATACTTTATGTATACAGTAAATGGCATTACGTTTGGGACAAAGCTATATATTCTTGATTTAACTCTGTATTCCATAATTTTTTTATTTTTGGTCAAATAATTCATGTTTCTAAAGTGCAGATTTTCAGCTTTTATTAAAGGATATATTAATACATTTTGATTTCACCATGTAGAAATAACAGCACTTCTTAAAAAATACCCCCCCCCCTCATTTCAGGGCACCATAATGTTTGGGACAGATGGCTTCACAGGTTTTTCTCATTAGTAAGGTGTGTTCAATTGCTTTCCTAGTGCTTTCTTAGATATAAGAGAACTTTCATTATCTAGTCTTTATTCTAAGTTATTCTAAGTATTCTAAGTCTGAGTTAAATCTGGAAAAATGGAGGTCACGGTGTATGTGCATGTTTGTGTGTGCATGTGTGTGTGTGCGTGTATATATATATATATATATATATATATATATATATATATATGCACACATACTAGTTCCAGTTTTCCAGTTGACTCCCTTCCCTGACCCTGTCCCCATTCCATCAAAAGTCAGCATATGTTCCCCTGCAGATGCTGTTCTTATGTGGGGAGAAGAGGAGGGGGTCCCCAGGCTATCTCCATTGGAAAGAACTGTGACAAGTTTGGCATCGTGGTGCACGAGTTGGGTCATGTGATTGGATTCTGGCATGAGCACACTAGGCCTGATAGGGATGACCATGTCAGCATCGTCAGAGAGAACATCCAGCCTGGTAACACGCCTCACTTCCTGTCAGTCTGCTCACTTCCTGTCAGTATCCCCCATCAAAACAACTAATGTTGTTTTACATGAGCTGCCTGTACCTTCATTATTGAGCTTCCACTGTTAGTTCACAAGGATAACCACAGAGTAGAGGCTCAACCTTATATACTGACTTCTTATCAAAACCTGCAAATGCATGGCAGATGACCGTTTTTTAACGATTGTATTTTGTCATATATACTATGATTATGTTATCATATTATATTCAGTCCAACAACTTTCTCCCCCTCCCATGTAGAGCTGCAGCTTTAAAAGGTATTTTGAGTGATCCAGACCTTGGCTATCCTTACCATTCAAGATCATCATTGTGGTGCCCCGCCGCCCCACCACCCCCCAACAACCTTTTTTCTTTCTTGCAGATTTTGTGTGTGTAGTTATCATTCATGTTCCAAAGTGGGAAGGGGTTTTCAGCATTTCACAAGAAAGGAATCCAAATGAACTATGACTGGCCAATCAGTGAGGCTTTGGTCGTGTATTTAAAGCCTGTGCATTTATGACCAATCAGTGAGGCTCTGGTCGCATATTTAAAACCTGTGCATCTATGGCCAATCAGTGAGGCTGTGGTCACATATTTAAAGCCTGTGCATTTATGACCAATCAGTGAGGCTCTGGTCGCATATTTAAAACCTGTGTATTTATGGCCAATCAGTGAGGCTCTGGTCACATATTTAAAACCTGTGCATTAATGACCAATCAGTGAGGCTCTGGTTGCATATTTAAAACCTGTGCATTTATGGCCAATCAGTGAGGCTCTGGTCACATATTAAAACCTGTGCATTTGTGGCCAATCAGTGAGGCTCTGGTCCCATATTTAAAACCTGTGCAATTGTGGCCAATCAGTGAGGCTCTAGTCACATATTTAAAACCTGTGCATTTATGGCCAATCAGTGAGGCTCTGGTTGCATATTTGAAACCTGTGCATTCGCATATAAAACCTCTGACCGCATATTTAAAACCTGTGCATTTATGGCCAATCAGTGAGGCTCTGGTCACCTATTTAAAACCTGTGCATTTATGGCCAATCAGTGAGGCTCTGGTCACATATTTAAAACCTGTGCATTAATGACCAATCAGTGAGGCTCTGGTCACATATTTAAAACCTGTGCATTAATGACCAATCAGTGAGGCTCTGGTCGCATATTTAAAACCTGTGCATTTATGGCCAATCAGTGAGGCTCTGGTCGCATATTTAAAACCTGTGCATTTATGGCCAATCAGTGAGGCTCTGGTCGCATATTAAAACCTGTGCCTTTGTGGCCAATCAGTGAGGCTCTAGTCCCATATTTGAAACCTGTGCAATTGCGGCCAATCAGTGAGGCTCTGGTCACATATTAAAACCTGTGCATTTGTGGCCAATCAGTGAGGCTCTGGTCCCATATTTGAAACCTGTGCAATTGTGGCCAATCAGTGAGGCTCTGGTCGCATATTTAAAACCAGTGCATTTATGACCAATCAGTGAGGCTCTGGTCCCATATTTTAAACCTGTGCATTTGTGGCCAATCAGTCAGGCTCTGGTTGCATATGTAAAACCGGTTTATACACTAATGGGGCTCTTGCCCCTCAGCTGTTGCACCGTGCCAGTTGTATGTGAGCCATAGTGTCCTTTCCCCCACAGGGCAGGAGTACAACTTCCTTAAGATGGAACCAGGGGAGGTGGATTCACTGGGGGAAGTGTACGACTTTGACAGCATAATGCACTACGCTAGGAACACCTTTTCCAGGTAGGAAAACATGTGGCTATATATTGAAGGGACATTTGTCCAATTTTCTGTCTTATGGTCAAGGTCAAGATCAAAGGGCTGTAAGCATCCATTCACTTTAAATACGGGTTATGGGGGGATATGTGGCAGCGATTCCCCCCCATGTGGACATCTGTGGGCCCTTCTCTATCTGTCACCCTCTGCTTTCCACTAGCCGTACCGCTAAAAAGAAAATGGCGCTTCAGTGGGGCAGATTGCATGGGTTTAAAGTGCTGTGACTATGATTTGAATAACTGTGATTTATGCAGTTGACTCATAGCAAACTATTTCATATCTGCAATATTTGGTTATCATTATGAATCCAAGAAGAACAGAGGTTTTTATAGAATACTGGTGGTGAGACAGAATGAGGGAGAGGAGATGAACATGTTAAGACAGTCCTTCATATGAGAGTTTATACGGATATTCTTCATATCGAAACGTTTCACTTGTCTCCTGTTCATTGTCTCATTGCTGAGTTTCGTTGCTTTTCTAAATGATCTTCACCACCACCAATGTGTAGCACCCACCTGGGTGATGCATGGCAGCTATTTTTCACCAGAATGCTCACCACGCATGAACTGTGGTGGAAAGAAAATTTTTAGCCAGTTAAAGCAGGGGATGATTAGATGGCAGGTTGAGATAGCCAGGTTGGGAATTTTGCCAGGACACCAAGGAACCCCTTACACTTTGTGATGAGGGTCTTTAATGAGGTCTTAAACCGCTTTGCGCAGATGCCAAATCTGGCCAATCCTTGCCCATTTAGGAGGTGCCCGTGAGAGAGCTTTATATCTCCAGGTGTGAGCATCGGAGACTTGGAAAATGGCTTAAATGAAGCAAGACAGTTATACCTTTATTTTTACCTAAATTATGAATATGAACTAATAATAATTAGTTCATATTCATAATTAGGTATACATAAATTGCCACAAATGCAGTTATCTTTGCAAAAAGGCGAAGATGAAGTTGTTCTCCTTCAGTTTGAAATAAAATACTGAGAAATCACATACATACAGCAGGTAAAACTATACATGTCTTGGATCATAAACACATTGACCACAAGTATGCAAAATCTGATGGTCATATGAAGAACTACCGAAGATTTGTGAAGCAAAATGTAAGCATTGTATTCTAGTGTCTCCAAATCAATCCAAAATAGCTGAATTAATCAAATCTTCCAAAAAACTTTGGAAGAAACAATTAAGCCTGAACGAGTGCTTTTATATTGAACCAGAATGTTATGGTTGAATGCTGTGCTGAAAAAAAACCACTCATGCAGACACACGGGGTATGAGTGGTTTAAATATCCCATATACCTTTGGAAAGCTTGTACTGTCCTCTATAGGATAAAGGAGGTATCAATCAAATAAGAACAAACTTATAAGACTTTCAGTGGTGTAAAATGAAAGGGGGGTTTGTTCATGGTCCTTGGAAATACCTACCCCCCCCTTTCTATTTGTGTGTTTACTTCTCAAACAGATTGTTCAAGACAATCAATGACCCCTGAATTTTGAAAGGAACATCTTTACATGTAAAACTAATGGTAAGATTGTGTATGTATTCCATATTTAGTCGCAGAAATTGATGGTAGAATGACATGGTATAATTCCACAAAAATCTGTCCTGTTTATTTCGCCATTTCATTTTCACTGCTGTATTGGCATGTCTTAGGGCTATTGCTAACTTTATCTTGTTGCTGTGACGGAATACAAATTTTTGGTGGTGAAAGAATATTGGGCAACAAGGGGGCCCAGAGAGATTTCACCATGCCAGTGGCCTAACATGCATTTCTTTGGGCTGTTAGAATGTAAGGCTAACATGTTTTGTTGTTTCTTGTTTCTTAATACTTTTTCTCCCCTCATGGTTGTAGCCTCACCTTACCTTTATGTTTGATTTAGTAAGCTTGGATAAATTAAATAAAACATAAAAAAGCTTCCCTGGGTGGAATACATCTTCAGCTATTATGCTCTTACTCAAATTTCCCCAAGTTGTATTTTGTGAAGACAAACTCCCACACCTGAGCTGGCAATGGCGTATCCAGCATTACAGCATCGACTTATGCACCAGTAACAACCTAATTTGATAAAGGTTATGAAATTATATATTGCAAAACATTTTTTTTTAATTAAAAGGACACAAATCAATCAATTTGAGTTGCAAAACCTGCTATGGACCTCTTTTTAGATGAGACTGAAATAAAAAGCTGAAAAAATTCAACATTTGTACTGTATTTATAAATTATAGCGGTTTTGTCATATAGGCTGAAGGGAAAATTCTTAGAGGCAAATAACAGAACTACTGACAAAAGTGCTAAATGTGCATGACAAAACAAAAGGAAAGGAAGTAAATTAAGCCTTGAAAGTTGATGCAATCAATTCCGACAGGTGTCCCAACTTTTGTTGATTACATACAAACCCGCTGGCTGTATAAAATCAGTGTTGGAACAGACTATATTACTACACCCTCCAAAGCATTATTTGTACAATATTGCACTGCAGGAAGTAGTATATTGCTATTATAATGGCAATAAAAAGGCAATTAACAAAGAAAGACAGACAGACCATTATAACCCTTAAAAGTGTAGGTCTTTCCTTTTGAGAAATTGCAAAGCAAGCCACGGTGTCAGTGAGTACAGTTTCCTACACCATTGAAAGGCACTTGGAAACTGGAGGAAACTCTGACAGGAAGAGGTCCGGCAGACCCAAAGCCACAACAGAATCATAAGTTTCTGAGAAATGGAAATGGAATTGAAAGTAGTTCAAGAAATAAAGCTGCAATAGCCTATTTTTAAAAAGTGATTTCTTTGGTCATAACAAATTCAGCACATTTCTCCCTCCATTCCCTTTGGAGACACTATCTATCACTATAACTATAGTACCCCCAATTGTTCATCCCCACCGTGAAGGCTTTATCAACTTCAGTCGATTGCAGAAAATTAATTTTGTGTGATTATTTGTGCAAAGTAAGTTTTGATAGCACTTGATTGCGAAACTCGCATCAAAGCACTGGTTGTTCAGTTGCTGAACAGCATGCTGGAGTAGACAGCGACATGTTCGCACCAGAGTAAAAGCACCTTTTGTGTATTGTCGGGGGTTGGGGTTGTGAACAGGCATGGACTGGGCCTATATTCTACCGGGCAAATGCCCGGTGGGCCGACCTACTTTTGGGCCAGTGGGCCTTTGGTTCATACTGACACTGACCTGGCCCAATTTCAGTGGCCCATTGGTTTGTTTTCTATACTGACACTGGGCTGGCCCAATCACATGTCTAGGCCCCACCCCTCGCTGTCCGTTCCTGCCCTTGAGACTCGAGTCGACATCACCTCAGCCTCGTAGTCGGTGCGGTGTGCGATGGAGAAAGGAAAGCGTAAAAGTGGTGCTGAGAAATTGCGGGAGAAAAAAATAAGAAAGCTGGCGGAGGATGCCTCAAAATGTGTCAAAATAACTTCAATGTTTGCTGGAACGACTGTGGGGGCTCCTGCAGTACCTGCTGCTGGCAGTCAGCACCAGCAGCAGGTGTTTAAAATCAGAGATGTGACGGTCCAAGTTGAGGCAGACAGCGAGACAGCTCTGATAGTGAGTTCTGAGCAGGATGAACCCGAAAGGGCAGACGAGGGACAGTCACAAAATGAGCAGGATAGTGAAGCTGAAGTGGTAAGCAGCAGCATGTGGTTAGTCTGTCACTCTCAAGCAAAACTATAAGCTATTAATGACGTTAGCATTGTTTGGCCGCAAGCTAGCGTTATCATTATCAATGTTGGGGAGACACCATGGCTAACTATGCACTGTCGTTGATTTTTCTGAATTTTAAAAACAGTTATTTTAAGCCCAAATATTTAGGAAAATCGTGGAAGGAGGGGGATATAGCTTTACAGTGGTGGAGTAATTTTAATTATAAAGTCTCCAAAGCATGATAACGCTGTTTAATACTTGGTGCTGACTTCTGAGTGAATCGTATCAAAGAGATAGGAAAAAATAATTCCGTATAATATTGGGCAAAGTCGGGGAGAAGGCATTATCCGAGTGTTGCCAAGTATGGTATTTGTATTCAGCACCATCCCTAATGGGTAGATATTTTATGTCTTTCACAGAACAGTTTTTTGTATTTTGTGATCTCGACATAGCAGACTTGTTCCCTTATTTTGTAATCATGAGAAAACAAAAATTGTTTTCTTGAGATCAAGAAATAAATTAGTATAAATGGATTGACAAACTAAAAGTTTCAAACGACTGGTGATTGACAATGGCTGAGTTGGCTCTGGTTGATTTATCTGAGCTTAGTTGTGTCTATTTTGATTAAGGCTTAGCACAATCAGAGATTACATTTATGCCTGCTGATTACAGATAATTACTACATCAGCGTTCACCATCGGAGATGGAAACTGGAGAAATGGATTATGTCAAGATCACAAAATTAAAAAAAAAAAGGTAAGACTTTTTCTCATGGTCATGATGTGAAAAAACAAGCTTGTTACTGTTTCTTGAAATCACATAATTATTTTGTGGTCACAAGAAAACAAAATTAAAAAAATGTATCCAAATCTCCAGCCTTAGGTAAAGGCCGTTCAGGTGTAGGTTATTATTTTTTATACCTCTTTATAATTGCCAAAATGTGAGTAGAAATTATTTACGGTCATATATTTAAAGAAATGGAAGTAGTGTTATTAGCTTGCGGTGTTGTCAACTAGGTAGCTACAGAAGACAGGAAGCTGTCGGCTGAAGTCATGGCTGCTTGTCATGAAAATCGATTAGCCTGTTCTTTTTGGCTGGACCGCAACAGCAGGGCCAGCCCTACAAATACGAATGTCTGTGACTGAGTGACTGAGTGATGAATTTGCACCATTGGTCGGCCAGATCACATGCGTCATAATAACCAAATAAACAAGCGAGTACAGCATTTTCTCCTCGTCCTCAGGCAGAGTGACAAACAGGGCAGAGGATAGGATTACGTTACCGGAGAACAAGAAAAAAGGTAGATTTAACTAGCTAACGTTAAGTTAGATTTTAGAGTTTAAATAAACATTCGCAATGTATTCTCTATGGATGTTCATGGCCAACTAATTCTTATTAATATTAATAATATATCGTGAAATAATGTTCCAGCTAATGTTAGCCAGGTAACGTAAACAGATTTGCATATGAAATAGGCAAAATATCGCCTAACAACCTGTACCTAGTTATTTAGAAAAAAATGTCCTTGTTATCCTCCAGTGGTTATTTTTTCAGTACTTTCGCTTTTTTTTTTCAGTGCCGGAAAATAAGTCAGAGGTGGCCCAGCGCTAGCTTTTGGTTGCTAAGGGGACCTGTATCGACCACCCCATATAAATGAATGTATCGGCACGTCCAGGAATCCGTACATATTCACAGTTGTAACCCAAGTCGCAGGATGCAAAATAGCCATTAGGAAAGCTGTGCCATTGGGTTTAGTGGGTCGCAATGAGATAATTCCAAGCGTGTTATTGTCTTAAAGTTGATATAGTAAATAAGGCTGTATTAATATAACTAAATGTATATGTATGAAGTTGGTTTTTCACATCAGTTTATTATGTGTATTTTTACTGGACTTACATTTTAATAGGTAACAATGTCCAGTTCTCTGTAATAAATTACAAAGTAAATACACTAGCGGTTCAGGTGGTTGATACACGTCCCGCCCCTCAGGTGGTCGATAATGTGCTGTCGCTCTAACATTACTTTCGCTAGAGAGGGGCTCAAGGTTCTTAGCTATACCCCACTCTAACGCTGGCGGCACGTGCGCACCACCCAGGTACAACAAAACCCTTTCCCCCGCTGCTGAAAAACATCCCAGAGGAAACACTGTTAGGTCCAGCCATATGCTAGGTTTTAACCTGGTCTTGTTTTCTAAACAACACAAAACGAAGGATGCGTGTAATATTATTTGGTCAGCATCACCTTGCATGACACAGACATGTCATTCACAACTTTTTTACATGATGGAATCCATTTTATTCCATGCTATCCTCATACAGGGACGGGTGAGATGAGTTCATGAAACACAGAACACAGAATGTATGGCTGTACCTTTGAGAAGGTACTTATCCTGCATTGCTTCAGTATGTATATTTACACTGGCTGCCTGTTAATTTTGTGACTGGTTTAAATGGCCCAGCGGTTCAGTATTGATCTCTGACTGATGACCTCCAGTCTGCAGCAGCTGGCCTGCAGTAGTTTCAAAGGTGAAGTGCACAAAGTCTCCGTCTGTTTTTATGTAACTAATCTGGAAAGTGTTTGTTTTCTCTTGACTTCTGAGGATATCTTTAAACATTGATAGCACTCCATCTTCCATGCATCTATGTGGGTGGAAAGCTGACGGGCAACTTTCCATAGCAGGCAGACAAAATTATTTGGGTCGAGTTTTGTACTTTTGAAATAGCAGCTTGATTTTTAAACACTTTATTTATTTTGTAAACAGATAATTTAATAAATTGAGGATTTTGGGCATTTATTTGGGCATTGACATTATTTGCGACTTTTTTTTTTACATAAGTTTAAATCACTCCCACTTAGTTTTATAGAAAACACTTTTTTACACTTAAGTTTTGAACTTTACAAATTTACAGTGGAGAGCATATGCTAGTTAATTGTGTAGATAAGTATTGATATGTAAATATGAGAATTTATACAGATTGGATGTTAGATTGTAAAGGTATGGTGAAATGAAGGATTAAGGTGTGTTTCAGGCTCTAGGTGGCCTTTGGAGCAAGGCATGATGGGAAGGCAGCCACTGGCTCAGTGCCTCTGGCATATCACCTTGGTCCGCCCTCCCCTGGGGTGCTCAGTGGCCCTCTCTGTGGAGGCTTGCTAAAGCAAACAGAGAACAGCCAGTGGGGCTTTTGTCTGCCTGGACAGGGGCTGGAATGGCCTTGTTCTCTGGCAAGCCCCCCCCCCCCCACAGTGCTGTTTGCACATGCCTGCTGTTCACAGGCATAATACCATGGGAACAGAGTGTGAGCAAGCTTAGAAACTGGTGCACCCCCTCCCCCACTGGGGAAGAAGAGCACACCCCCTCCCCCACCCAGGGTAGAATAACACACACCCCTCCCCCACCCAGGGGAGAATAGCACACACCCCTCCCCCACCCAGGGGAGAATAGCACACACCCCTTCCCCACCTGGGGCAGAATAGCACACCCCCTCCACCACCCAGGGAAGAATAGCACACACCCCTCCCCCACCTGGGTGGAGAATAGCACACCCCCTCCCCCACCCGGGGAGGAATAGCACACACCCCTCCCCCACCCAGGGGAGAATAGCACACACCCCTCCTCCACCCAGGAGAGAATAGCACACACCCCTCCCCCAACCGGGGAAGAATAGCACACACCCCCTCCCTCACCCGGGGGAGAATAGCACACACCCCTCCCCCACCCGGGGAAGAATAGCACACACCCCCTCCCTCACCCGGGGGAGAATAGCACACACCCCTCCCCCACCCGGGGGAGAATAGCACACACCCCCTCCCCCACCCGGGGGAGAATAGCACACACCCCTCCCCCACCCGGGGGAGAATAGCACACACCCCTCCCCCACCCAGGGGAAAATAGCACACACTCCCTCCCCCACCCGGGGGAGAATAGCATACACCCCCTCCCCCACCCAGGGGAGAATAGCACACACCCCTCCCCCACCCAGGGGAGAATAGCACACCTGCACCCCCAGCCAGGGCAGAGCTAAACTGTCTAAACTGTGGCTATATTATACCCAGAATGATTCAAACAATGAAACGTGCTTGTTATGTTAAAGAAGGTAGAATACCGGTTCTGGGTCCTGTTTCGCACATGTATAATTAATTAATTCATCAAAATTAATGGGTTAATTTGACAGCCTTATTATAAAGCAATGGCAATCCTATTGACATGGCTCCATACAACCTATTCTTGTCATATAAGATGATTAACCTGAATAGTCGTTTTTTGATTTTGTAGATATATTCAAGTGTACAGTTTTTTTGTGCTGAAAATACAGGTGGTTTTGCATACAACAAATTTTGGTTGCTTTTTGTACTCAAAATGACAAGAATCGGAACCAGGATTCAATAAGAACCGGATTCGATAAGTAGAACTGGAATGGAATCAGAATTCATGAAATCTAAACGATACCCAACTCTAGGGACAAGTCTTGTGAACAAAATGAGGGTCATCAGGGGCCTGATGGGTAAGCCTGTTTCTGTAGAAGACAGTGAAAAAAATGTTAAGCTGAGTGTCATGATATTCGGATGTAAAGAATTTGTGGAGAGTGAAATCGGATAATTATCAAAAAAATGATTGAATTTTCAACACACTATGTGGCCGCCATATGCAAATCAGCAGTTGTGGGCATGGCTATTTTCAGCAAAACAGCCTGGCGCAGCCTGGCGCTCCAGATGTAGGATACAAAATTGCAACCTCATTGGTCAAACGGTTGAAGAGTTATAAACATTTCAACTTATTTGGTTATTATAGTGCCAGCTATTGGCAGAGAGGTCCCAAAACTTGCCCTCAGAATCATGTGATGTACTTGTATACCACATTTAGTGAAGATCGGACATTGTGTTCATGAGTTACAGCTGTTTTAGTAAAAATGGCCACGCCCACCACAGTTGATTAACATGTGGCAGCCAGAATGTTTTGAAAGTCAATATTTTTTCTATTATTAGTGACGTTCAGTCTCCAGAGATTCTTTCTAGCGTTATTTGGCCACAATGGGCCAAACGGCCCCAGACTTCTTAGCAAAAGTACATTTCGGAGAAAATTCAAAATGGCAGAACATTTTTGCAGGTGCAAAATCACGAATAAATCAAGAATATGTGTTTTGTTTGACATGAGCCACGGAATCTGGGGAAAAAAACCATTTTGATTCAACACCACACGGTTTGGGGGTTATGGACTAAAATGTAAGTGGTTGCATTACAGCGCCACCATCTGGCCACAAGAAATCATCGTGATAATCTTAGTAGTAGTGGGGAGCGTAATAACGTGCCGAGTTTCATAGCTCGATGTTTTACGATTTTTTCGCGGCCTGTTTCATTTAAGGGAAGGATTTTTTTTTTAAGTTGATCAAAAACAATAGGGTTCTAGGCTTTGCTGCTTGGACCACAAGCAATAATAATAATAATAATAATAGTAAGGTTGCTTCTGGTTACACCAGGTTGCTTCTGCAGTATTTAACTAGGGTGTTGATTTTGAATTCCTGATCTTCAGGAAACAAAAAAAGCAGCTGCACTACTGTACACATACTGCTGTACACTGCTGTGCACTGCTGTACTGTACACTGCTGTGCACTGCTGTACTGTACACTACTGTACACTGCTCCACTGTACACTGCTGCACACTGCTCTGCTGTACACTGCTATACACTGCTCTGCTGTACACTGCTATACACTGCTCTGCTGTACACTGCTATACACTGCTCTGCTGTACACGGCTTTACTGTACACTGTTGTGCACTGCTGTACTGTACACTGCTGTACACTGCTCTGCTGTACACTGCTGTATACTGCTCTACTGTACACGGCTTTACTCTACACTGCTGTACACTGCTTAACTGTACACTGCTGTACACTGCTCTGCTGTACACTGCTGTATACTGCTCTACTGTACACGGCTTTACTGTACACTGCTGTACACTGCTCTGCTGTACACTGCTGCACACTGCTCTGCTGTACACGGCTTTACTGTACACTGTTGTGCACTGCTGTACTGTACACTGCTGTATACTGCTCTACTGTACACGGCTTTACTCTACACTGCTGTACACTGCTTAACTGTACACTGCTGTACACTGCTCTGCTGTACACTGCTGTATACTGCTCTACTGTACACGGCTTTACTGTACACTGCTGTACACTGCTCTGCTGTATACTGCTGTACACTGCTTTACTGTACACTGCTGTACACTGCTCTGCTGTACACTGCTGTATACTGCTCTACTGTACACGGCTTTACTGTACACTGCTGTACACTGTTCTGCTGTACACTGCTGTACACTGCTCTGCTGTACACTGCTTTACTGTACACTGCTGTACACTGCTCTGCTGTACACTGCTGTACTGTACACTACTGTACACTGCTGTACACTGCTCTGCGGTACACATATTGCTGTACACTGCTCTACTGTACACTGCTGTACACTGCTCTGCTGTACACTGCTGTACACTGCTCTATTGTACACTGCTGTACACTGCTCTACTGTGCACTGCTGTACACTGCTCTGCTGTACACTGCTGTATACTGCTCTACTGTACACGGCTTTACTGTACACTGCTGTACACTGCTCTGCTGTACACTGCTGTACTGTACACTACTGTACACTGCTGTACACTGCTCTGCTGTACACTGCTGTACACTGCTCTGCTGTACACTGCTGTATACTGCTCTACTGTACACGGCTTTACTGTACACTGCTGTACACTGCTCTGCTGTATACTGCTGTACACTGCTTTACTGTACACTGCTCTACACTGCTCTGCTGTACACTGCTGTATACCGCCATCTGTACACGGCTTTACTGTACACTGCTGTACACTGCTCTGCTGTACACTGCTGTACACTGCTTTACTGTACACTGCTGTACACTGCTCTGCTGTACACTGCTGTATACTGCTCTACTGTACACGGCTTTACTGTACACTGCTGTACACTGTTCTGCTGTACACTGCTATACACTGCTCTGCTGTACACGGCTTTACTGTACACTGCTGTACACTGTTCTGCTGTACACTGCTGCACACTGCTCTGCTGTACACTGCTATACACTGCTCTGCTGTACACGGCTTTACTGTACACTGCTGTACACTGCTCTGCTGTACACTGCTGTACACTGCTCTGCTGTACACTGCTGCACACTGCTCTGTTGTACACGGCTTTACTGCACACTGCTGTACACTGCTGTACACTGCTCTACTGTACACTGCTGCACACTACGCTGCTCTACTGTACACTGCTGTACACTGCTCTGCTGTACACTGCTGTTCACTGCTCTGCTGTACACTGCTGCACACTGCTCTGCTGTACACGGCTTTACTGTACACTGCTGTACACTGCTGTACGCTGCTCTACTGTACACTGCTGTACACTGCTCTGCTGTACACTGCTGCACACTGCTCTGTTGTACACGGCTTTACTGCACACTGCTGTACACTGCTGTATACTGCTCTACTGTACACGGCTTTACTGTACACTGCTGTACACTGCTCTGCTGTACACTGCTGTACACTGCTCTGCTGTACACTGCTGCACACTGCTCTGTTGTACACGGCTTTACTGCACACTGCTGTACACTGCTGTACACTGCTCTACTGTACACTGCTGCACACTGTACACTGCTTTACTCTACACTGCTGTACACTGCTGTACTGTCCACTGCTGTACACTGCTCTGCTGTACACTGCTGTACACTGCTTTACTGTACACTGCTGTACACTGCTCTACTGTACACTGCTGTACACTGCTGCACACTGCTCTGCTGTACACTGCTGCACACTGCTCTGCTGTACACTGCTATACACTGTTCTGCTGTACACTACTGTACACTGCTCTGCTGTACACTGCTGCACACTGCTCTGCTGTACACTGTTCTGCTGTACACTGCTCTGCTATACACTGCTGTACACTGCTCTGCTGTACATTGCTGTACACTGCTCTTCTGAACACTGCTCCGCTGTGTACTCTCACTATGGCATAATGTCAGTATGGCCATTGTCTGATCCAGAATCAAAGTTTGTGTTCTGAAGGGATATTGATATGGTCTTCCTGATCTTTCAGGATACAGCCGGTGCTCTGGTCTACTCATAGCTTTCTATTATTATCTAGATATCTGACAACATACAATCATTGCTACATGTTATCATATTCAACCAATCATATGCACGTCACACATTTTTTAAACTGACAGTCAGACCTCTCCAGCGTGGCTCTTTGCATGCTTCCCTTGCTGCTGCTCAGAGAATTACACTCACCCTCGCCCACCCCAGCTTGCACCTGGTGGGGGGGGGGGGGGGGGGGGGTTGATTGTTCTTCTGTTTAATAGGGGAGGTGTACCATTCTCCCTGTTTGATAGGTTAGTGCATTCTGGTGCACCAAACCAAAATAATGACATTGCATATTCATTAGTATATGTAATCTAAATACGTACGTTATCCTTACTGAAATGCAGTCTTTTTACATGTGATTTTTTTCCTAAAAGGCACAGTATAGGATAAGAACGAAAGGTGATCATGCTTTTGCTGTAAAAGCTGTGAGACCCTGGAACAGTATTAGAGCTTCTGATTCAGTGGGCTCTTTTAAATCCTTTCCTGGACTCATTTTTATCAATCTGAAGTGTATGTGAGAGTGTATGATCTGTATTTCATTTCCGTTTTACTGGTTTTTACCTATTTTCACTACTCTCTAAGTGTAAGTGTTTCCTCTAAATGCAGAGGCATCTTTCTGGATACTATCCTCCCTCGCTATGATGTGAATGGGGTGCGGCCTCCTATTGGACAGAGAACACGGCTAAGCAAAGGGGACATTGCACAGGCCCACAAGCTCTACAAATGTTCAAGTAAGGCCTACTCACACTACAAACACTAACTACACACACTACAAACAATAACTACACCAACTACAATCAATAACTACACACACTACAAACACTAACTACACACTCTGCTAACACTAACTACTCACCGTACTAACACTAACTACTCACACTACAAACACTAACTAGACACACTACAAATACTAACTACTCACACTACAAACGCTAAATACTCACACTACAAACACACACACACACTATAAATACTAACTATAAACACTACAAACACTAATAACACACACTACAAAGACTAACTACACCCACTACAAACACTAACTACTCACACTACAAACACTAACTACACATACTATATACACTAATTGCACACACTAAAAAACATTAACTACTCACACTACAATATAAGCATGTAGCTACTTAACATGAACAAAACTTCTAACTGATTGATGTACAGTATGTCTCTGTAAAAGCCTGTCGGTGGTTAATTTCCATCAAAACGTTTTATTTATCAGTCTGTAAAAAATTGAGCCATTTAAAGTATGTCAGAAAACCCTGAATCTGCTTCATTTACTTGTTGCTATAGCTGTAAACCCTTGTAGCTGTTGTGGTTTTTTCAACAAGCAGTTGCTGCCAACCAGCCATGTGTCCCAGCCCATAGGCTTATACATTTACATGGAGGCTCTTTGTGGCTCTGAGACTGCAGTATATAGTCTTCAAATAACTGAGCATCCACTGCTGGGGGTGGAGGGCAGGAAGTGTCTTGAGAGACAGAATGTTATGTGCCCTTTGCACCAGCACACAACCACAGGATTTGTGGGACATGGCTTTGGCGAATTAACTGCAAATCCAGTCCTGCTCTACCGGGGGAATGCTTGGTATGAAGGAGTTCTTTTTAATCCTACTGTTCTGTTTACCTTGGGTCTAATATACCCAGGACAATATTGGGATTTTAAAGCAATGTAGAAATAAGCTTTATGCAAAAACTCAATACATTACCTTTATCTCAATTTCAAACATTTCTCGTGCTTTGGTAGGGTGTGGTGTTGTGGTTTGGTAGGGTGTGGTGGTGTGCTTTGGTAGGGTGTGGTGTTGTGGTTTGGTGGTTTGGTAGGGTGTGGTGTTGTGCCTTGGTAGGGTGTGGTGTTGTGCCTTGGTAGGGTATGCTGCTGTGCTTTGGTAGGGTGTGGTGGTCTGCTTTGGTTCAGTGTGGTGTTGTGGTTTGATAGGGTGTGGTGGTGTGATTTGGTAGGGTGTGGTGTTGTGGTTTGGTGGTTTGGTAGGGTGTAGTGTTGTGCTTTGGTAGGGTGTGGTGGTGTGCTTTGGTAGGGTGTGGTGGCCTGCTTTGGTAGGGTGTGGTGTTGTGCTTTGGTAGGGTGTGGTGGTGTGTTTGGTAGGGTGTGGTGGTCTGCTTTGGGAGTGTGTGCTGCTGTGCTTTGTTAGGGTGTGGTGGCCTGCTTTGGTAGGGTGTGGTGTTGTGCTTTGGTAGGGTGTGGTGGTGTGTTTGGTAGGGTGTGGTGGTCTGCTTTAGGAGTGTGTGCTGCTGTGCTTTGTTAGGGTGTGGTGGTCTGCTTTGGTAGGGTGTGGTTTGGTGGTTTGGTAGGGTGTGGTGGTGTGCTTTGGTAGGGTGTGGTGGCCTGCTTTGGTAGGGTGTGGTGTTGTGCTTTCGTAGGGTGTGGTGGTCTGCTTTGGTTCGGTGTGGTGTTGTGGTTTGATAGGGTGTGGTGGCGTGCTTTGGTAGGGTGTGGTGTTGTGGTTTGGTGGTTTGGTAGGGTGTGGTGTTGTGCTTTGGTAGGGTGTGGTGGTGTGCTTTGGTAGGGTGTGGTGGCCTGCTTTGATAGGGTGTGGTGTTGTGCTTTGGTAGGGTGTGGTGGTGTGTTTGGTAGGGTGTGGTGGTCTGCTTTGGGAGGGTGTGGTGGCCTGCTTTGGTAGGGTGTGGTGTTGTGGTTTGATAGGGTGTGGTGGTGTGCTTTGGTAGGGTGTGGTGTTGTGGTTTGGTAGGGTGTGGTGGTGTGCTTTGGTAGGGTGTGGTGGCCTGCTTTGGTAGGGTGTGGTGTTGTGCTTTGGTAGGGTGTGGTGGTGTGTTTGGTAGGGTGTGGTGTTGTGCTTTGGTAGGGTGTGGTGGTGTGCTTTGGTAGGGTATGATGGTGTGTTCTGGTAGGGTGTGGTGGTGAGCTTTGGTAGGGTGTGGTGTTGTGCTTTGGTAGGGTGTGGTTTTGTGCTCTGGTAGGGTGTGGTGGTGTGCTTTGGTTGGGTATGGTGTTGTGCTTTTGTAGGGTGTGGTGGTGTGCTTTGGTTGGGTATGGGGTTATGCTTTGGTAGGGTGTGGTGGTGTGCTTTGGTAGGGTGTGGTGATGCGTTTTACATCTTGTGTTCTGGTAGAGTGTGGCGACAGCCTGCAGGACAGCAGTGGAAACTTCTCCTCGCCTGGGTTCCCCAACGGATACTCCGCCTACATGCACTGTGTCTGGAGGATTTCGGTGACGCCTGGGGAAAAGGTAGGCAGGCCACCCCTAAAGCACTGAAGAAGACCTGCTTCTTCAGCGAAGGCCATTATGCAGAGGGACAACCAGTCAGGGCAGGGTTGTGGGGGAGCTGCAGGAAAAGGTGCATGAAAATTTAACTCAGAAGGTATTTGGTGTAACTACATCAAAAGAAACTGTAGGCTATAAGAAAACATACTGTTTAACATTTTCCTAATTACCTAGTAGTAATGTGCTAATCCCTATTATTTGAGAGAGTAGGTACCTATGTAGGTACAGTGCCTTTGGAAAGTATTCAGACCCCTTCACTTTTTCCACATTTTGTTACATTACAGGCTTATTCTAAAATTGATTAAATTCATTTTTATTCTCATCAATCTACGCACAATACCCCATAATGACAACGTAAAAATAAGTTTTTAGAAATCTTTGCAAATTTATTAAAAATAAATTTGCTGAAATATCACTTTTACATTTTACTTTTACTTTTACAAGTATTCAGGCCCTATGGCACTCAGGTTTCAGCTCAGGTGCATCCTGTTTCCATTGATCATGCATGAGATGTTTCTACAACCTGATTGTAGTCCACCTGTGGTAAATTCAATTGATTGGACATTATTTTGAAAGGCACACAACTGTCTTTATAAGATCCCACAGTTAACAGTGCATGTCAGAGCAGAAAACCAATCCATGAAGTCGAAGGAATTGTCTGTAGACCTCCGAGACAGGATTCTGCCAAGGTACAGATCTGGGGAAGGGTACAAGAACATTTCTTCAACATTGAAGGTCCCAAAGAACACAGTGGCCTCCATCATTCTTAAATGGAAGAAGTTTGGAACCTCCAGGACTCTTCCTAGAGCTGGCCACCCGGCCAAACTCAGCAATCGGGGGAGAAGGGTCTTAGTCAGGGAGGTGACCAAGAACCCAATGGCCACTCTGACAGAGCTCCAGAGTTCCTCTGTGGAGATGTGAGTATCCTCCAGAAGGACAACCCTCTCTGCAGCACTCCACCAATCAGGCCTTTATGGTAGAGTGGCCAGACATAAGCCACTCCTCAAGAAAAGGCACATGACAACCCGCTTGAAGTTTGCCAAAAAGCACATAAAGGACTCTCAGACTGTGAGAAACAAGGTTCTCAGGTCAGATGAAACCGAGATTGAACTCTTTAGCCACAATGCCAAGCATCACATCTGGAGGAAACCAGGCAATTCTCATCACCTGGCCAATACCATCACCACGGTGAAGCATGGTGGTGACAGCATCATGATGGTGGGGATGCTTTTCAGCGGCAGGAACTGGGAGACTAGTCAGAATCGAGGGAAAGATCAACAGAACAAAGCACAGACAAATCCTTGATGAACACCTGCGCCAGAGTGCTCAGGAAGGTTCACCTTCCAACAGGACAACGACCCTAAGCACACAGCCAAGACAACGCAGGAGTGGCTTCGGGACAAGTCTGTGAATGTCCTTGAGTGGCCCAGCCAAAGCCTGGATTTGAACTCGTTCAAACATCTCTGGAGAAACCTGAAAATAGTTGTGCAGCAATTTCCCCCATCCAACCTGACAGAGCTTGAGAGAATCTGCAGAGAAGAATGGGAGAAATACCCTAAATACAGGTGTGCCATGCTTGTAGCGACATAGCGTTTGGAGGAGTGTTCTCTGGTCAGATGAAACAAAAATTGAACTGTTTGACCATAATGATCAGCGCTATGCATGGAGGAAAAAGGGTGAGGCTTTTAATCCGAAGAACACCATCCCAACTGTGAGGCATGGGGATGGCAGCATCAGGTTGTGGGGATGTTTTGCTGGAATGGGGACTGGTGCACTTCAGAAAATATATGGCATCATGAGGAAGGATTATCTACACTGAAAAAAATATATAAATGCCACACATTTGCATTTTATTGAGTTCAAATGTAATAAACGTAAATCAGTCAACTGAAATAGATGCATTAAGCACTTATCTATTGATTTCATGTGATTGGGGTTACAGATATGCATTTGTTAGTCACAGATACCCCAAAAAAGAACATACCATGAAAAGAACAGAATACCAATCAGTATCTTGTGTGACCACCATTTGCCACATGCAACGCAACACATCTCCTTTGCATTGAATTGATCAAATTGTTGATTGTAGCCTGTGGAATATTGTCCCACTCCTCTTCAATAGCTGTACGAAGTTGTTGGATATTAGTGGGAACTGGAACATGCTGTCATATGCGCCGGTCCAGAGCATCCCAAACATGCTCAATGGGTGACATGTCTGGTGAGTTTGCAGGCCATGGAAGAAATGGGACATTTTCAGCTTCAAGGAATTGTGTACAGATCCTTGCAACATGGGACCGTGCATTATCATGCTGAAACATGAGGTCATGGCAGTGGATGAATAGCACAGCAATGGGCCTCAGGATCTCATCACAATGTCTCTGTGCATTCAAATTGCCATGGATAAAATGCACTTGAGTTCTCTGCCCATAGGATATGCCTGCCCATACGAACACCCTACCACCACTATGGGCCACTCTTCACAACGTTGACATCAGCAAACCACTTACCCACCCAGTGCCATACACGCTGCCTGCCATCTGCCCTGTACAGCTGAAACCGTGATTCATCAGTGAAGAAGACCGTTCTCTAGCATGCCAGCGGCCTTCGAAGGTAAGCTCTTTCCCACTCACGTCGATTGTGACACCAAACTGTAGACAAATCAAGACCCCAGTGAGGACGTTGAGCATGCAAATGAACTTCCTTGAGGCGATTTCTGACAGTTTGTGCAGAAATTCTATGGTTGTGTAAACCAACTGTTTCATCAGCTGTCCATGTGGCTGGCCTCAGACGATCCCGCAGGTGAAGAAGTCGGATGTGGCAGTCCTGGGCTAGCATGGTTTCACGTGGTCTGCAGTTGTGAGGCCTGTTGGACGAACTTCCAAAATCTCTGAAACGACACTAGAGGCGGCTTATGGTGGAGAAATGGACACCCATTACTCTGGAAACAGCTCTACAGGACATTCCTGAAGTCAGCATGCCATTTGCATGATCTCTTAACTTTTGATGCATCTGTGACATCTTATTGAATAACAAAAGTCTCAACATTTTAGGGTGGCCTTTTATTGACCCCATCATAAGGAACACCTGTGTAGTGATCGTGACCTTTAATCAGCATCTTGATATGCCACACCTGTGCAGGAGATGGATTATCTTGACAAAGGAGCAATGCTAGCTAACAGTGATATAAACAAATTTGTGGGCAGAATTTGAGAGAAATAAGATCTTTGTGCACATAGAACAAATCTTTGAGGTATTATTTAAATGCATTAAAAATGGCTGCAAAGTCAGCTCATAAGACTTGTTGTAACTATGCCTTACAATAATCAGCACTCCCTTGATTTCTTGAGTGGCAGTAGGGGTAATCAATCACTTCACTGGGGTCATCAGATGGGCAGCCTCCTTCTCTGGTGTTTCGTTGATAAGCCCACGACACCTCCAGAAGGCTCACCGGCAACATCTGGCGTCCCAGGTGCGCCCCCCTCCACTTTTACCCCTTCCTATAGGTTGATGGTCACCTTGCAGCCCAGATCGGGTCCTTTCTCTTCAACCAAAGCTAGTTGCTGCTACACTCGGCAGCCTCCGACATTAACCTTATGGCTTGCCGTAGGGCCCGCCCTCAAACTCCTATCTCTTTCAGGAGCCCAGTGGTTGATTTGGCCACCTCCACCTCTGCAGCCCACCTCCACTCATGCTCTTCTGCACTGCTTCAGCTGCTATGTGTGCGTATTTCAACCTTTTCCGTTCATACGCTTCATCCACTGCAGCCTCCCAAGGCACAGTTAGCTTCACAATGCATAAGGATATCTGTGAGGTAGACCACAAGACCAGGTCCGGCCTAAGATCTGTTGTCATGATCTCTGGCGGAAAGATGAGCTTCTGGTCTAGATCCACCTGCATCTTCCAGTCACAGGCTGTGTCCAGCAGGCTCGATTCCCTCCTTGTAGTTGGAAGCTTTTGGAGTTGTCCTGCTGGTACGAAGGCGGAGGTGTTAGAGAAGCCAGTTGTTTGGGGAGATAGGGCGTTGGCAACAGTTCTCCTTTGCTCCCGGATACTTGGCAGTTGCCGGAGTACCTGATTGTCTCCAGGGATAGCGGTCTTGGGAAAGACTGGTTTTGCAGCCGGTAAGGATGTGCCTTAGAGTTGCCGGTGTTTTGCAGAGCGGACATGATGGATCTTCTCCAAACCACTGCTTTAAGTTCTTGGGAGTGGGAAGCACATCGTAGATGGCTCTGATGATGAAGCTAATTCTGCCTCCTTCCATCTCCCACAGATCCTTCCAGGTGAGTTTGCGGTAGTCCAGGTTTTCCCATGTTGTCCATTGGAACTGTTCAGCCTGTGAAACTGCCCTTGCACCTCGCATTGCCTCTTCTTGCTGGCGGACCTTAGCAACTACCAGCTTTCGCCACTGGGCTGATGTTGCTTTGTGCCAAGAGGGACAACTTGTCACAAGACCAAAACCACCTCTCCCATGCTGCACCTGACCTTCAATGTCTCCGTGCCTGAGAGCAGATTTTGCTTGCTCTACAGCCTCAGACGGGGTCCACTTCCTCCCAGCTGTCAGCCTGGGAGCAGTTGCTCGTATCCCAACGTCTTGAGACTCAGCCAGGGTCATGTCCAGCCTCACCTTGGTGCACTTGTATTTTTCACTGAGGCTAGAGACAGGCAGTTCCAGTGCACCATTCCCATACAAGCCGATAGTGCTGCGGAAACACAGAAGTCCAAGCCATTTCTTTATGTAGGAGCAGATTGTTCTCTCCAGCTTCTCGACTTTGGTGATGGGAATCTCGTAGACTGTCAAAGGCCACATCAGATGTGGAAGCAGTCCAAACTGCAGGCACCACAGTTTCAGCTTGCCAGGGAGTAAGGCCTTGTCTATGCTGACCAGTCCTTTGATGGTTTCCTCCCTGATTTGGATGCTCCAGTCTGTGTCTTTGAGGCTTGCATTGTACCACCACCCAAAGCTCTTGACAGGCAATTCCGACACCGTTGGAATGGGTGTGTCATCGATGTGGAATCTCTGGTCTGTAAGTTTCCCTTTAACAATGGATACGCTCCTGGATTTACTGGGTTTAAACCTCATTCGTGCCCACTTCATGTTTGACTGAAGCTTTTCCAGCAGTCGCTTTGTACATGCGACAGTTGAGGTCAGGGTGGTCATGTCGTCCAAGTGAGCACGAATGGGAGGTAGTCACTCTCCAGACTTCCGGCGTTCTCCTCCTATGACCTATCTGGATGCTCGGATGATTAGTTCCATTGGTTGCCATGGTGAAGGCTAGAGGGGAGATGGTGCGGCCTGCCATTATTCCTACTTCCAAAGATTTCCATGATGTAGTGTACTCTGTTGTTGTGAGACAGAACTGCAGATCTTGGAAGTAGTTTTTCACCAGGTTTGTCATGGTCATTGGCACGTGGAAGAAATCAAAGGCTGTCCAGAGAAGGATCCTCCTCCACCACCACAAGCTATAAACACCCCAGAATCCTCCTGCAACACCATAACCTACCACACCCCAGAATCCTCCTCCATCACCACAACCCGTAATATCCCAGAATCTTCCTCCACCACCATTTCCTAGGGATTCCTCTCCTGGGGACAATTTTAAATGATTTGCTGCAGCCACACCATACTACACTACCAGATTTCAGGTTGCTGAGCTGAAGATAGATAGAGAGTAAACAATTCCTTTAAAGGGTTAAAACATACAATATTTTACACACATTTAGTGTAAGGATTGCTTTTCCCTGTGCCTTTTCCACATTTTTGATGCACACATTCCAGGGCTGGCTGATGGTTTATTTTTGGGGACTCTCCTCTAGATGGTAGGCTTGGTGCAAATTACAGTATGTTTGGTTGTCCAGGGAGGCTTCTTCATATCACCAGCTGGTTGGGATCGACAGGTGATAACCGATATATTGAAAATGGCAGATATTGCTCTGATACTTCAGCCTGTCAATATATCAGTGAAATCCTATCTTGGACCATGCCTCTGTGCCGAAAATGTCAAAATCCTCGATATTCTTAGGCTTGTACTTGTAAACTTCCCTCCTCAGTTCAGGCCACAGGTTTTCAATAGTTAGCCATTGGAAAACATTGATTTTGTGTTCCCGCAACACCTTCTGTGTTAATTTTGATGTATTTTTGGGGTCACTGTCTTATTGAAAGGTCCATGAACAGCTAAGTCTCAACTTTCTGGCAGAGGCAACCAGGGTTTTGGGGTGAGAAAGGATAGCAGGAGAGGGAACAGCATGAGAGAGGAGAATAAGGAGAGGGAGCAGCAGGAGAGAGGATCAAAGGAGAGAGAGCAATAGGAGAAAGGAGAAGAAGGGAACAGCAAGAGAGAGAGATGAGAGGAAGGAGAGGGAGCAGCAGGAGAGAGCAGAGGAAAGAGAGGGAACAGTACGAGAGAGGAGAGGAAAGAGAGGGAACAGCAGGAGAGAGGAGAAGAAGGAGTTAACTGTTTGTTAACTTCTTTTTCAAGAGACATTGTATAATAGAAATTAGGTGATTATTAGGATTCAGAGCAATTTCCCCCTTACAAAGGGGCAGCACAAAGGCAGTTTTCTAATTACTGGGTATTTTGGACATTTGGAAAGACGGTTAGGGTTGAATAAGTAAGAGAGTGGCAATGAGATCAGGTCAGCAGAGAGCTTGAGGAAGAAGGGGTCAATAAAATTGACCCCAGCAGATTTTGTAGGGTGAATGGCCTCATTCACGAAACATGCGTACAATCAGATTGAATTGTAAACTGTTTAACTCCTTGAACCCGAATGACACCTATTGGCATCATAAACACTCTTTAATCTCAGATGAATAACTCTATTATTTCTGAATGTAGCAACGTTCTTATTTCACTTCCTTTTTTTTGTTATGCAGTGGAGACTTGCACCTCTCGTATACATCAAACTGACAACAATACAAGCAGATTTGCGTTTTAAAACCGCAGCTATATTTTGCTATATTTAAATTTAAGCTGTTTCGTCACCAACAGTACTAGCTGATGAAAACACGAATCACAGAGCTCACAGCACTGCAGTTCTAATACTTCAGAAATGTTTCAGAAATAAATGTTATTAGTAGAACTACCACTTCAAGCCATACTTCATTCTAATGACGAAGATGATGGTTCGGGAAGTGAAGGTGAATGTGCACTTTCTGGGAATGGGGATAATTATTTCCGTGAAAGTGGAACTGAAACCAACAACTTCATGCTGTTCTAATATGTTACATGTTGTTTACGGTTTGTGTAATGAAAGACAAATGTCACTATGTTATGACTACATTCAACGACTATGTTGACGATTATAACTATAGGAATATAACCATTGTTTTACAGGCATTACAAAGCCTACAGTTATACTGAAACTATGTTTGAAACATTGGGAAACATTCTGTAGGCTTTGTCACCTGCTTCAGTAGCTTGTAGACTCATCATTCAGTTCATGGCAAAAATATATATAATTAGTTGTATGCATAGTTATTTATAAAGGTATTTATTTTTGTTTTATCTCATAGTTATATATAATGTAGATTTATTTTTATTTTTTAATTTATTATTGTTAATCATAGTTATTTATTGTTTAAATTGTTTCCAGTGTCATCAAAACAAAATAAAACAGTTTTATTGAACCATTTCAGTTCTCTAAGAATATTTCCACCAGGTACTCTGCTGATATTATAAAGCAACGGTATATCCTGTTGACATGGCTCTATGATGTGATTACTCCAAATAACATATTGGCAATTTAAGATGATATACCTGAGTTGACACTTTTGGTTTTGGTGATATACTCAAGTGAACACATTTTTTAGCAAGTGAAAATAATTTTTTTCCTCCCAAAATAGGCTCTACCAACTAATCCATATCATATCCAGGCCTAAACTTAGATAGGACATGTATTTGCAGATAGGACAAGTCTTGTGAAAAAGTGATGAGTTGCAAGAGGGCCAAATTTGGCCACTATTATTCAAATTAGGATCTTTTTCCCATCTCTTTGATGTGATTTGCTCAGAAGTCAGCACCAAGTTTCTCAATTTGATGCACACACATACCTGCAGAGGGACAGCGAGTAAGAACTTCCCTTCACACTAGATAGGCCAGAGCGACACCATCGTGCTTTGGGGACTTTATAATTAATATTCAGGCTTAAAATAACCACGTTTTTAAAATAAAAAAAAAATAGAGAAATACAGGCAGTTTGTGCCACTTTCTTCACAACTCCTTGACAATAGACAACAGATGCTTTTACCCAGTTGTGAACGTGTCGCTGTCTACTCCAGCATGCTGTTCAGCAACTGAATGACCAGTGCTTTGAAAAGAGTTTCCCAATCAAGCACTGTCGAAACTAAATACAATCACACAAAATTCATTCACAGCATTCATCTGATGAAGTTGTAAAGCCTTTAGGGTGGGGATGAATAATTGTGGATGCTGCAGTTCTAGAAATGATAGGCAAGAACTCTGCAGAGATAATGGCACCCATGTATTTTTAGTTTTTCACTGAAACTGATACTTTGAATAAACTGAATAGAGCAGTTACATGACAATTGCGTGAAATGTAACCAATTTAAGTGCGTGTGATCCCAGCAAACCACCAAAGCTGCGTGTTGTCTGTGGAATTAATAAGAGGAGAACGACAAAAAAGCGCACTCCAGGGAGAAGGGAGGGAGAAATGTGCTGAATTTCTTATGACTGAAGAAATTACACTTTTTTTCTTTAACTTCATTTTCCAATTTGTGTTTTTCATGCACATTTTAGCACTTTTCTCAGTGTTCCTGTACTATGCCTCAATACATTTTCCTTTAGCCTATATAACAAATCACTATAATTATATAAACATCACTATAATTTGAAAATACAACGTTGACTCATCTAAAAAGAGGTCCATAGCAGGTTTGCAAATTGATCGAGTTATGTCTTTTATTTTAAGAAAATAGTTTAGCAATATATGATATCATAATTTTTATCAAATTAGGCTGGTGCAGAAATCGATGCTGTAAAGCTGGATATGTCTGATGCCGCTGCCAGCTCATGTGCAGGAGCTTGTCTTCACAAAATACAGTTTGAGAAAGTTTGAGTAAGAGCATAATAGCTGAAGATGTATTCCACCCAAGGAAATTTTCAATTGCTTTTTCAAATTTATCCAAGCTTATGCAAATCAGAGATACAGGTAAAGTGGGGCTTCAACGAGGGGAGAACAAGTATTAACAAAAAACAGTAAACACATTTTGTAGTTTAAAAACCGACCGACAGACAGAGCTATAGAGCTGCGGTAGCAGCTAAAAAATCATTAGGAATTCATTGCATGCAGTAGTTCATAACGAAGATGAGGAACTATGTTTTTAATTATAAAATTATGTTTTCAGTTTATAATGGACTTAACGTGTCTCTGAGGTAGAGGTTGTAGTGGGGTTCATGCAGTTCATACTATGCAGTTCAGAGCAAGGATGAGTAATTTTCTTTTTGATTTATAAAAGCATTATGTCTATGTTTGACTCTTTGCTATAAAAGCATGTTATGGCTATGTAATATATATGTTGTTTGTTAAATACAGCTTTAAAATGTTGTTAAACTGGATTATTATTGTTGTCATTGTAAAACCATGATTTTAATACTTTAATATCTGAACAATAGCAGTGCCAGTGATTATAATGGTAAACATAAGGGACTTCTGGAATTTTGTCACTTTTGGGTCAAAGACATATTTTTCCTTGATTTATTTTCTTTAAGGGTATTTATACACTTTGGTTTCACCCTAGAAATTAGAGGAGTTTATACATAGACACCCCCGTTTCAGGGCACCATAATGTTTAAGACAAATAAATATAAAGTGTCAACAATAATCAGCAGTAGGTTAAATAAATGTATAATAAGGAAATGAAGCCAACAATAAGATTAAAGGTAAGACACAGTGAGCTGCTAATCTTCACAATGTGTGATTTGCCCACTTGTTTTTCTTTATTAAAGATCATCCTGAACTTCACCTCCTTGGACCTGTACCGAAGTCACCTGTGCTGGTACGACCATGTGGAGATCAGGGACGGCTACTGGAGGCAAGCACCACTCAAAGGTCTCTGCCCGTTGGTGCTGAACTGAGAGCTTCTGTCTGTGGGTCTGCCTGAGGTCTCTATAAGTCTCTACCACAGTGATTACTTACCAAGCTGTGAAAGTCAGCAGCAGGGAGGGTCTTAAATCAGAGAGATGTTCTCTGCAGTCTTTACAAGAAGTTGTTTTGATCAGAGCAATGCACTTTGGTAACCAGAGAGAAATTAATTCAAAAATATATTTAAAAATATATACAATATTCTCCATCAGAGGCAGTTTAGATATTAAATATATGGTCACAATAGAGTTTTATTCAGTGTGATGCTTTTTACTGAAAGGCCCTTATGAGAGGGTTTCACATCTTAGAGGGCCTGAAGTCAGTGAGATGCTCTGTTGAGTCTTTATGAGACAGCTTTTGTCAGAGGTGCTCTCTATCTGCACATTTCCTGAGAAAATGACACATTCATATTGTCAGCTATCAAATTCATTCCAGTGCTGTCAGTTTCAAGGAAGATAATCGAAAGGTATAGCGCACAGCAGAACCGGCGCACAGCAGAACTGGCGCACAGCAGAACCGGGGCACAGCAGAACTGGCGCACAGCAGAACCGGCGCCAGCAGAACCGGGGCACAGCAGAACCGGGGCACAGCAGAACCGGCGCACAGCAGAACCGGCGCACAGCAGAACCGGGGCACAGCAGAACCGGCACACAGCAGAACCGGGGCACAGCAGAACCGGCGCACAGCAGAACCGGCACCAGCAGAACCGGGGCACAGCAGAACCGGGGCACAGCAGAACCGGCGCACAGCAGAACCGGCGCACAGCAGAACCGGCACCAGCAGAACCGGCACAGCAGAACCGGGGCACAGCAGAACCGGCGCACAGCAGAACCGGGGCACAGCAGAACCGGCGCCAGCAGAACCGGGGCACAGCAGAACCGGGGCACAACAGAACCGGCACAGCAGAACCGGCACAGCAGAACCGGGGCACAGCAGAACCGGCGCCAGCAGAACCAGGGCACAGCAGAACCGGCGCACAGCAGAACCGGCGCCAGCAGAACCGGCGCACAGCAGAACCGGCACCAGCAGAACCGGCGCACAGCAGAACCGGCGCCAGCAGAACCGGCGCCAGCAGAACCGGCGCACAGCAGAACCGGGGCACAGCAGAACTGGCACACAGCAGAACTGGCGCCAGCAGAACCGGGGCACAGCAGAACTGGCGCACAGCAGAACCGGCGCACAGCAGAACCGGCGGCAGCAGAACCGGGGCACAGCAGAACCGGCACCAGCAGAACCGGGGCCAGCAGAACCGGCGCCAGCAGAACCGGGGCACAGCAGAACCGGCGCCATCACAACCAGTGCACAGCAGAACCGGCGCCAGCAGAACCGGCGCACAGCAGAACCGGGGCACAGCAGAACCGGCGCCAGCAGAACCGGCACACAGCAGAACTGGCGCACAGCAGAACCGGCACAGCAGAACCGGGGCACAGCAGAACCGGCGCACAGCAGAACCGGGGCACAGCAGAACCGGCTCCAGGAGAGCACCGAAGAGGGGGGTGTTTGAAATACTGAAGAGGGGGCGTTTGAAACACCGAAGAGGGGGCGTTTGAAATACTGAAGAGGGGGCGTTTGAAACACCGAAGAGGGGGCGTTTGAAATACTGAAGAGGGGGCGTTTGAAACACCGAAGAGGGGGCGTTTGAAATACCGAAGAGGGGGCGTTTGAAATACTGAAGAGGGGGCGTTTGAAATACTGAAGAGGGGGCGTTTGAAATACTGAAGAGGGGGCGTTTGAAATACTGAAGAGGGGGCGTTTGAAACACCGAAGAGGGGGCGTTTGAAACACCGAAGAGGGGGCGTTTGAAATACTGAAGAGGGGGCGTTTGAAACACCAAAGAGGGGGCGTTTGAAATACTGAAGAGGGGGCGTTTGAAATACTGAAGAGGGGGCGTTGATGTAACGCAAAGTATTCCCAGCTAGACGAACATATGCAGCCCGATTGTGGCCCAGAATCCGCGTTTTGTTGGGCCGGAAACAAACATGTTGCTACTACAACCAACCAAAACTATTTGTGAGCTGCTTGCAGATGGCAGAGTATTAAATAATCTTAATATGAAAATATATTACTACATAAAAAGCAAAATACATCTTCAAACACTCGGCTCATCGATAGGCGATGTAGCCTGTCTTTCAATGGCTGGGGTAGCCATCACCATCAGCCATCACCACAAATACAAATGATACGTCTTAGATACACAAATTCAGCAGTTTTACCGTGATACGGTTACAAGTTACAATGACACCACCACCAAGTAATTCATTGTGTCTGCTTTACTAATATAACGCTCATTGTGACCTGTTGATTAACAGATGCATCTGAAAATCGTGAGTTGTTCAACATAACACAACGTAACTTATGGGAACAAGCTTAACCAGACAACCAATCAAAAATTGGCTTTGCATAACAGACTTCCCTTAACTAAAATATTGCTATTGTAATATTATCACTAGAAAGCCGATGCACTTGGGTGTCTTTTATTTATTTAATTAAAATCCTTTTTCACATTGATCTTGACTGAGAGGGCGGGACAGTCTGGGTGAGGGGTCACCCTGTTAGCAGCTGACTATATAGCCTGTTAGCAGCTGGACAATGCAGAGTGAACCAGGCTCTCTGAGGCATGGGATACGTAAGCAACCCATTGCCTCGACTAAACCATTGTGCAACAGCTTTCTGAAGCACAAGCTGTATGTATTAAGGCCAGGAATACTGGGTTCAGCCTCAGCTTCAACAAACTTGTGGATATTATTTATTTAATCAGATTCAGCACTTATTCAGAATAACTTTTGCAAGAGAGTCTTTTAAAGACAAGAGTTTACTGGACAATGTGATCACAGAATAAATGTTATTATTCATCACAAACATTTTTGAGAGTTAATAATGTGCGTTCAGTGTGCATTCTACCATGGAGCAATGACTTGTACTTCCCCGTCCCATCTCAGTTCTAACAGCTGGTTCAGAAAACTTACTAAAATCCGATTGAAGATTATCTTTTGAACAGCTTCATTAGGAGAAAGCTTGTATGGGAAAGAACCGTCCAGTGATGGGAAAAATTAACAGGCGGGTCTTAATCAAAGACAAAAAGATGAAAACAGTGCTGAAAGGTTCACTACCTCACTAGGTAAGAGCTGATTGGGCAGACCGTGCAGTGCAGTGATAGCTTATTAGTGCTGCTCTTTTTGTTTCTAGGTCGTTTCTGTGGCGACCAGGTGCCAGAACCAATCATCTCCACCGACAGCCGACTCTGGATTGAGTTCCGCAGCAGCAGCAACTGGGTGGGCAAAGGTTTCTCAGCTGTGTATGAAGGTACGCCCGCTGGTATTCAAAGCTGAAACGCATGCTGATGGCCGAACAGGTCTGGGGCCCGTATCATGAAAGAAGCTCAACTTAGTTAAGCCAAGTCCAAGTTAACCAGCTCCTACATATCCTAACCATGGAAATAATGGGTATTACAATTCTGGCTATAAAATCAATCTGTCAACCTAGGATTTCCCACTCAAGTTATCTGTGCGCTCACACAAAAGGGGTGGTGTTTGTAACATTGAGCCAACTGCACAGAACCATGAGAGAGAAAAAGCCATGTATTGCCTTACATAAGCAATTTTCTTTTCTTTTTATAGGATGAGTTTGGAAGGTTCGGCATTAGCTCATGAGCACCGCTGAGAGATGGGAAGGGGGAGAACAGTTGAGAATTTACCTTTGTCAGATCCTTTAGCCTACATGTTTTTGTGTTTCTTAGTGAGCTTTTCTCACAAGAGATCCTCACTAAAGGCACCGCAACGCCCGGCGATAGTGTTTTTATAAGACCTGCTTCTGTGTAAATACTCACTGCACCTACATCAACAGGTACGGAAGCACAATCTGGTCATGTTTCAAGTTAAAATGTGAATCAGCAACTGCATTTCATTTTCTCTGTACATGTTTCTGTTGGATTGGATAGCGTTCTACCTGCAAAAAAAACAGCGATCAGGCTGTGAACATGAACACATGGCTTACCATGTCCCTGCCCCAGCCAGTTTCGGGAGTAAGAAAAGAAGTGATGTATGAACAAACTTTGTATATGACTTGAAGGAAAACAAAATGCAATACAAGCCATGTGTACTTACTACTGTACTTACTACTAATGCATGCCGTGTTGCAAAAACAGTCGTACTGAGACAAAAAGCACTGGCCTTGCCTGTCTCATATTCTTTTTGTTCTCACAGCTGTGCAGCCAGTAACAAGCTGGCTGTGATTGGTTCGCTGCACTGCAGCGAACCAGAAGTTAGCGAGCTAGCTAAGTTTATTTATTTCAGTCACATTTTCTGTTTTATAGTGCTAACAGTTGCAGCTTTTGATATTAAAACATAACAGTTAGCTTGTTTGTGGTATATTGTTTGAGTGGTGCCATTCCATTTCAGTTGACCTAAAATGAGCATGTGGGGTGGAATGGATATGGTCAGAATGTTACAGTCACACATTTCTGTGGTTAAGCATCCTATGAAGCCAAACTGAAGCTGATGGGTGTTTGGTGTTTGTTTAAGTCTTATGAACAAGTCTGATGTTCAAAAATCACATGTGAACACCCAACATGTGAAAAGTACACATAAACTAAACATATAAAAATAATCCCACTTATAAAATGAGAGAGGGAAAAGGGAACTTATGCTATTTCAAGACACATCTTTTGTTTTGACATTAAAATTGTAGTTCACATTTGAAAAAATGAATACGCAAATTTCACGACTTCATGTGAACTATTTTCATTCACATATGAAAAAAGCCAATCACGTGTGAATCAGCAATTCATTTTTCTTTTACATTTGTGGAATTATGAATGATTTTATATGCTCCTTATATTGTTCTATATTATTTATCTATTAGTTGTATTATACTATAACATGATGTATGTAGCTAGCTAAATTTATTAGTAGTACATTTTTCACTACTAAAATATTTTCAATATTAAGCGCCATTCTGATGTTTCGATTCTCCAGTTGGGCATGTAGCCTACTCACCCAAATTAAAAAAAAATGGATTATAAGTTGTTTTTTTCCCAGAAGGTAAATTTATTGCCTTAATTACTACCAGGAAATCACCTCTGGGTAGAGCAATATGTGGTCTGTGACTTAAATATTTGTATAAAGGTCAGACAGTAATGATTTCTAAGAACATTCCAGTGAAAAGAAAATTGTATACTGTAAAAGTTTCATTAGAATTAGACTGAAACTATCTTTGTCAACTATAACTACTGTGCTTTAAGTCGACTAAAACCAAGTTTAAACTAACGGTATATAACATAGGCGTAGATTTTGGGGGGGGGGGGGGGGCGCAGGGGATACATCCCCCTCAATATTTAGAACACGTGCATTTGTCCCCCCGAATAAAAACATGAAAGAAGCCTTTCCACCGTAAATTGATGCAGAAAATGCACAAATTGATGCATAAAAATTCACCAGATTGCAGGAAATGTTTTGACGCTCAAAATTTCCTTGGGGAGGACCCCCAGACCCCACTTAATGTGTCCCCCCCAATGTTCAAATGAAACCTACGCCACTGGTATATGACTAAAAAGGGAATAGAACTAAAATCCAATTTATTCAGAAGATTATGACGTAGGGCTCTATTTTCATAAACCAAACGCGATGGGGAACGCAAGAGTAAGCGTTGGCGGTATCACTCTGAGGGCGTGTCGGCGAGAAATTTGGTAATTTCATGACGCCAATCTTGGCGCACCTGATGGCGGTATCGCTAAAAGGCAGGGTTTAAATGTCCAAGATGTGTCTCTATGGTAGCCAATCAAATTGTTGTTCTCATGCTTTAAAAAAAATCCAGTTGGAACGCAATCGCTCCATGCAATTTCATAATGAGCAACCCAAACGCACTGGACCGTCAACGACAACTGCGCTTTTTTTTTCAGAAATACTTACGACAAAAGTACAAAAATATATTAGAAAAAATATATAATATTCTCCATCAGAGGCAGTTTAGATATTAAATGTATGGTCACAATAGAGTTTTATTCAGTGTGATGCTTTTTACTGAAAGGCCCTTATGAGAAGGTTTCACATGCTCATCTTAGAGGGCCTGAAGTCAGTGAGATGCTCTGTTGAGTCTTTATGAGACAGCTTTTGTCAGAGGTCCTCTCTATCTGCACATTTCCTGAGAAAATGACACTTTCATATTGTCAGCTATCAAATTCATTTCAAATTGCTAGGACTGTAGCAATTTATGGATCACAATCCACACCATCTTGTCTCCCCGACGTTCGGAAGGCGTGGGAGGAGGTGGCGAATGCATTAAATGCAGTTTGAACGGCCTGTCAATGCCGAAAAAAAAATGGTTGAATATAATGTGTAATATAATTTAGATATTTTAGGCTATTGGCCTACATGATCGCAGGTTTCTTGTAATCTGTCCTGTTTTATTCTAGTAGTTTAAATTAAAATGAATTAATTCATAATAATTATAGGCTATTTGGTCATTAAATGGAAGTGTAATGTTGGCATCACCTATAGACACTACATAGAACTACATGACTAATAAGTTGCGTTGAGTCTATTGCATTGCCGCTAAGAGGTGGTTCCAGCTGATCATAATGCAATGGGTCTTCGTTGGTTCAAATTGTCACTGTTTAGAACACGCCCCAGACAGCGCCACCCCTCCCACTGCGGCGCAAGCGAAAGGGTGTAATGTTGGGAATTTGTTGATCCTGGCGGTATTGCTGAGAAACGCCATAGCGCCAGTTTAAGATGTTGATGCTCTCCACAAGCTTGCCCCTTGCATCGCTTTGAAAATAGAGCCCTTAACCTGAATCAAATTTGGGTGTCAAAATAAACAGTGCTGCACTGAAAAATTATATATATTATTTTTTTTTTTGATTATTGAATACCCCAGGGTTACTTGTGCACTTCTACTGTGATGTTACACAGATCCTGGTTTTCTGACACTAACGGGCTAACTGTGACCAGGGCTGCCTCTACTGTGACGTTGCACAGAACATGGTTTTCTGACGCTAACGGGCTAACTGTGACTAGGGCTTAAGGAAATTTGCAAGGCCCAGTAAAGCACTTCACACTCACAGGGGCGGCCAAACCATGACTCTGATGCAGACTTAAAACCCTACTGGGAAAAAAGGGGCGGATTGGCAGTGGAAAATGATTGTGTGCTGTGGGGTCTCAGAGCTGTGGTGCCTGCTGCTGTATGGGGTACCTTACACAATGAGCTACATGGAAATCACTGGGGAATGGCTAAAATGAAAGCACTTGCAAGAAGCCATTGCTGGAGGCCTAGATTAGATTCAGACATAGAACAGACAGTTAAAATGTGTCAGATCTGTCAAACAAACAGACACCTGCCAAACAGTGATCCGGTCTGTCAGATCTGCCCAACAAACAGACACCTGCCAAACAGTGATCCAGTGCACCCATGGAAATGGCAGCACATAATATAGGTTTTTCCAGGGAGGTGCATACCCAGAGGAAAAATCTTTTGCTCCAGATAGTCTTTTCTTTAACTCTTTAGAAAGTAGAAAGATCTCTATTGTACACCTTTTTGAGATCACTTCAATCTGAATTGTTGCTCCTAAAACCCCCTTAGGAGAAAAGATGAGATAATGAGAGAATTAATTTGATTCTTCAGTAAGACGAATGGATATTGAATTGAGATACGGTTGTTTCTCATGAGGTCACTATTAAGAAACTGAGACATATTTGAGAAGAATCATGAGATCCTAGGAGTCATAGCTGAGTTTTCTTTGAGCTCTTTCTCTGATCTCATGGTCCCATATTCAGGAAACCTAAATTAGACTTATTTAAGATCATTTAGAGATCTCTTGTTTTGATCAGAGTAAGACATAAATTAGATTATATGTGGTTGTTTCTCCTGAATTGAATTTGAGAAGTAGGAGAAAAAGCCTTTGGTCTCACCTTAGCATTAAAAATAGCTCATTTGTGTCTAGGAGAAATGAAAGAAACAACTATGAAATCTCTTCTTGGATTTTGCTTTCCTATGGGTAGTGCATAGTGTTGATAGTTTTCTGTTTACATACAGTAATATGCCTCGCAGGACACAGGTAACACCAGCATAGTTGTGTTGTGTCTGTTTGTTTCAGACAGAGCAATGTGTACTAGTCAGGGATTGCAGAGAGAGGGGTGGTTACCTGGATAGTTAAAATGGTACTTAGTTCTGTTACTTACCTTGTTCAGCTAGAAGAGAATCTGTGTAAGAAAGATGTTGACCAAATGATTTTGTTACTTGTCCAAGCTCGATCACAGATGGACAACGAGGCCCGAGAGTGGCATATCTCTGGCTGTAAACACCCAGTAAAAAGAAAACGAGTTAAGGTACCATGGAAACACATAAAAATATGTATGGTTTGTGTTGCATAAGGGTTTCTGAAAAGTTATTACTGGGTCATTTTGAATGTATCAGAAAACCAGAGTGTATGAATGTATCAGAATTTTGATTTTCCAGGGAGGAGTGTGGTATATTCATTTTATCAAGTAAAATGACATTATAGTCCATCCACAAATATCATATTGAATGAACCATGTTGTGTCCCCTCCTGGCCTAACGGTGTCTCGTGCATGTGACACCTGCATACGCACAGCCAGTCGCAGCCTGAATGGAGGCATACACGTGATATCAGCAAAAATTTACTTTCTTTTGAAACTCCTCCTCACTCTCGGAATTTGAGTTAATATTTGAACCCAGGTACAAGACAGAAAGACTTATTCTCAAACATCTACTGATTTTAGAGATAGGAGACCAGTCGCAATGTTGTTGTAATTTTGTAGGCAACCTTTTGACTCCAAATAATCATATTTTAAAACCCTAACAGGATTCACTCGCTAGCAAACGTGCTAATGAATGACACTCCTGCTAGGATGCTAATTAGACAAACTATTGATAAAATATGAACACATTTTTAGAACATTTCAGCATTTTAGCTAGGTTATACACATTCAAATTTAAAAAATGGGAGGGTCCTCTGGATACGGGCATCTGAATGCGGTTCTGTGGGTGCCAGCCTGCAATACTGCTGCCTCCAATCGTGAGCTGAATGCAAAAACAACAAACCAGTTTTACATATGTGGGCGTGTCCAATGACCATATATGGCAGTCTGGGCGGATTTTCCTTGCAGTCGTGGACTCCACCTTTTTGGCCAAATGCGCTTGCGTTGGTTGTAAAAACTGGTGGCACCCCGGTTTTGGCTTCACACCATAGCCATAGGACAGGAATGGGTCACATCATCATCACTTTGTCCATTTCTTTTCTACGGTCTATGGTTTAAACATTAGTTAGCTAGCTAGCAAGCTAGAGTACCGACCGTATTTACACTGGAGAATAGTACATGAAAGTAACAAATGGACAGCTCAGTCACATCGGAGAATATATACCCCCCAGGGTCGAGTGACGGCAGTGCGTGGTAGAAGACTGTCACACTCTGCATAAGAGCATCTGCTAAATGCCTTAAAATGTGAAAACCTCCCACTCTCATTTTCTCCTCTTAGCCATATGTGGAGGGGAGGTAAACCGGGACATTGGGCAGATCCAGTCCCCCAACTACCCGGACGACTACCGGCCCAACAAGGTCTGCATGTGGACGATCACTGTGGCACAGGGGTTCCACGTGGGCCTTGCCTTCCAGTCCTTTGAGGTATACGCGTCCTTTGTCCTTTGTTTCTGTAGTGTCAACTGTGTCAGGGATTTCTGCTTAATTATTGTGTCTACGGCCTAATAAGGTAAAACCAGTTTTTTTTTGGTGAAGGACCGGAATATAGAATCTGTGGGCAAAATTCAGAATTTCAACAAAGCGCAACTTTCTGAAATTGAATTTTGAAGTATATTTCTAAGTGAATAAGTGGTACCATGTTCTCAATACCAGCATTCCAAAGGTGTTGTGTGACTCAATTCCCCACTCTCAGTGCTGTGCTTCACATCATTAGTTCAAATTTCAGCATAGTTTCAGTGTATACAGAACTATGAACAGATAGTGAGTGAATTACCACCCACTTTACATCCAAGGACAGTTCTGTAAAAACAATCAAATACGCAGAGGACACAACCGTTGTAGGCCTCATCTCCAACAATGATGAAACCCAATACCGCATTGAGGTGGCCCAAGCTGTCACTTGGTGCGCAAACAATGACCTCCTGCTTAATGCAGCCAAAACCCAAGAACTCATTATTGACTTCTGATGCATGCCAAATCCCAAAATACCCATACAAATAAATGGAGACCACATCACCACCACCGACTCTTTTAAATTCCTCAGAACATACATTAGCAATATCCTGAAGTGGAAAACTAACACTGAGCACATCATTGCAAAAGCTCAACAACGACTTTACTTCCTTAGACAGCTTAAAAAATACCGGCTTTCAATCAAGCATCAACTTCTCGTTCTGTTCTGCTCAGCCATGATCGAGTCCATCATCACATCCTCTATTACAGTATGGTCCCGCAGCACGGACAGTCAAACACAGAAAAAACTACAGTGGATTGTCAACAAGGCATCCAAAATCATAGGCCACCCACTCCCCTCAGTCGAATCTCTACATACTCACCAAACTCTAAAGCGAGCAAAGAAGATCATTTCCGCCCCCTCACATCCTGCTCATCACCTCTTCCAGTTCCTTCCCTCAAGGAGGTGCTACAGGTCATTGTCCACTAGGACTGAACACTTCACTAACAGCTTTTTTCCCTTAGCTATCAGGACTCTGAACTCCTCCCTCTAGCCCCCTCCTCACATACTACTGACATGCATTATCATGCATCTATTATATATGGTTGTGTGTACTATTTTATTTTTTTTATTTTTTTTGGGATGATTTGTTGACTGTACCCCTGTATTGTGTCATGCTAATATGTGGATTGTCTGCTGTTGTCCATTTATGTATTGTGCTGCAGAGTATAACATAACACACTGTACCAAAAACACATTCCACCGGCCTTGGCCATGTGGCTGGCTGGCTGCCTACCTACCTACCTACCTACCTACCTACCCACCCACCCAGGGGTCTGCGTTTCATTGCTCTCTAGCGACCCCTGCTGGTCAATCAGGCACCCGTGGCCTGCAGCTGCATACAGCAGGGGTCCCCGATGGTCGATCAAGCACCCGTGGACTGTGTCCAAAAGCTACATATGAAAGGTCTTCCTCCAACTCCACACTAGGGATGTGACAGTATGAAAATTTCACAGTATTATAATCGTATTACTCAATATCACGATTTTCGGTATATCACAGCATCAGGTTTTAAGCTATAAAAATAAAAAAAATCACGCAAAGTTTACACCTCGATCTGTTTATTTATGGATCTGCAGATTTTTTAAACCATTTTAATTGAAAAATAAAACAAAAAATGCAACTGAATAGTTCACTCTTTGTAATTGTATATTTAAAATAATAAAAATCATTTTTCCTGAATCCAAAGTGAGCCCACACGGATGAACGACTTCGCTTTTTGGGGGGATATAATTCTCGATTACGGTCGCTATCAGAATCAGTGTCAGACATCGCAGGTGTTGTAAGGGACTGCAAACGGAGAGGCCGTGTAGTTTTATAACAGCTAGCTAACCAGCGTTGCCAGGTGGTAAATATTAAACTATCGTACCGGACGCTTAAAATTATCATATTTTAAAGAAAATTATCATATTTTAAAGAAAATTATCGTACACAGCCAAAAAAGAGAAATCATATGCGTAAATAGCCTATGTAATTTCACGAAAATAGCGTATTTATTGTAAGCAACAACCTTGTTTGACACGCCTACTCTCATTCTTCAGCCAATGAGTGCAATACCAACAGCCACAAAGGGGAGAAAAACATTTGCGCACCACATACGCTGCATGGAAGCAGGCAACTTCCTGGACCCTACTCAAATGAATGAGACTCACACTGAAAAGCCTGGTCTACGGATAATGTCAAATAGCCTACAATTAAAGCGCAATCGCTCAAACATGTAATCGTTATAATTGAGAGCTGTAAAATTCATCAGCATGGAAACAACTGTTGTGTAGAATTATGACACGTTATGCTGTGTCAATGTATTTAATATGCTGTATCAATGTTTGTTTGTTCTTGTGAAAGCATGTCTCTTTTCAAAACGTCCAAAAAATCTCTCATTGCATAACTGGCCCTACCTAGTCTGTGAGTTCAACTTCAACCTCAGTTCATCTGACGACTTTCTCTTTGCCTCTCCCCTGCCTTCGCCTGACTCCTCGGCACTCATTTAGTTAGTTTTTTTAACTCGTTTTTTACATGAATGAAAAAATAACATTGTTGGTAATTTGTTAGTAGCAAGCTAGCTTACATTTTACATCAGAAAGAACGAGCGGGAGAACCACAGCTGTGCAGCTGCTCGCTCCCGTGGGGGCACGCACGTCATGCATCAAGCATAATGATTGGCTGGAAAGACGCGACCTGTTTTTTAGGGGTCCAAGCAGCGAAGCTGGTGGAACCCTATTGTTTTTGTTAGGATTATTATTAGGGGTCCAAGCAACGAAGCTGGTGGAACCCTATTGTTTTTGTTAGGATTATTATTATTATTATTCTTATTATTTTTCTCCGCTAAAAGTGTCTGAGGCTCAGCAACCATAAGTCGTAGAGCAACCAAATTTGGCAGGTGGGTTCCTATGGGCCCCCACTACTCAGGCACTAAAAATCACCTATGTCGGCCAGATGGTGGCGCTATAACAAAGGGTTTTGCATAAAAGGCCATAACTCCCACACCATAAGTTAGATCGACACAAAACTTCATCGACCTATGCATCTGAACGTGCTCTACAACTTTGCCATTGGCACCACCCATGTCCGCCATATTGTTTGCCCGCCATTTTAACTTTTACGTTGGGGCGTGGAAGCTTTCTCTGCTAAAATGTCTGAGGCTCAGCAACCTTAAGTCCTAGAGCAACCAAATTTGGCAGGTGGGTTCCTATGGCCCCCCACTACTCAGGCACTAAAAATCACCTATGTCGGCCAGATGGTGGCGCTATAACAAAGGATTTTGCCTAAAAGGTCATAACTCCCACACCGTAAATCAGATCAACACAAAACTTCATAGACCGACGCACGTGAATGTGCTCTACAACTTTGCTGTTGGGGCTACATATCTCCGCCATATTGTTTGCCTGCCATTTGGACTTTTTTATTAGGTGGGGTGCGGAAGAGCTGTGGCTCCAAATCTAAACGATTACGACATCTAGTAAACTTCTTTACGGCAAGCGACATCCATGGCGACGCAAGTAATCCGACACCGTAGGGTCTAGTTTTTATCAGTGAGGGGACGGTCTGAACGTCGGGGAAGCAGTGGAAGACAGTGGCAGACATTATTTGAAGACAGTATCGGGTGAGTTCGTTTAGTCTTTGAATCTGTCATTATGCTGAGAAATAGCTAAACCATTTTATTGATAGGTTCTGAGTTTCTGTGCAAACGCACGAAAACACGCTGGTCCAATGAAACAATGACGGTAATGCATATAGTCCGCTTCGTGCCGTTGCTACCATAACATAACAAACTATCTTGTGTCTACAGCTGCAGTTTCTCGCTGCAATTTCTAATATTGAATATAAACAAAAGACGCAATTTATGCTGTAGTCTGCCAATGTCTAGATAAATAATACGGTCCATTTGAAGACAATATCGGGTGAGTTCGTTTAGTCTTTAAATCCGTCATTATGCTGAGAGAAATTGTTTTCTCAATTTAATCTCTAAATTGACTGTAAGCTTAGGGTTGTAACTAGTTAGCTGTTTCGTTGGTGACTTAGTTAATGCACTCGTCTTAACTATTGCTTGTATTTTTGCATAGACTGCGTTGTTGCTGTTCTTGTTTGTGTTAGTGTTAATCAGTTTAACCTACAGGGTCCAAGTTGAACTAACGGTTGTTCCCTGCACTTGGAACGGCATTTCTCTCTAGGGTGTTCGACACACTTGTTCCTGGTTATTGTTGTACGTCACTCTGGATAAGAGCGTCTGCCAAATGCCTGTATTGTAATGGAATGTAATGTAATATTCCGTAGCAACAAGATAAACCCGACGTTAGCCCTAAAATATGCCAATATAGCAGTGAAAACGCTGCTCACTGAATAAGGAAATAAACGAGACAAAGTTTTTTAAAATTATGCCATGTCATTCTACATTCAAAATCTGGGGCTAAACATCGAATAAATATACAATCTTACCACTGGTTTTACGCGTAGAGATGTCCCTTTTGCGAATGAGTGGTCATATATTGTCTTGGACAATCCGTTTGCGAAATATACGCGCATCTGTGACGCCAGGGTCCGCTATCTTCAATAACAGCTGTGCGTAATACCACACCTGTTGCTTACGGCGTTGTCGCCCTTTTTAGTGCAATTTGGCTTGATTGACAATTCATTTATTCAGTAGGTGAGAGTATAAGCTTTCTAACGATGTATAACATGTCTGATTTTGCTTTTGGAATAGCGTTTTATAGGTCAGCATAACCAAAATTTATCTTATCTGCCAATGTCTAAATAAATAAAACGGTAGACTACTTTGCGCGCAGCACGCAGACCGCGAGTTGATATTACGTCTTTTATTTCCGTTTTTTCTCAATGTCGTATTTATTATTTGAAATGTGCATTTATGTGTTATTATTCTATCTGTCTCTGTGGCGCTCTGAAATGTGCATTCTCTGCTAAGCTGAGCAATGGATTGGAATATGTGTCTGACGTAGTGTTGCACGGTATACCAAAACTTCAGCACTTTCTCGGTACTTAAAAAAAAAAAAAAAAAAAAAGAAACGCTTCGGTATTAGAATATTCCGACGTTCGGTAGTTTTGAGTCAAATGTAAAGGCCAGGGGAAATTGTCTCCCGCATTACTGATTGAGAGGATGAAAAGTGTCATTTGTCAGAATCTTCGCTAGAAGGCAGTAGCAACTAAGGTTGCCAAGTGAGGTGACTTGTGCTTGCACTCAGCTCCTTGATACAGCGCAAGCTTTGACTCAGTTCACTTCAGTAGCAATAGGTGTTCCAATTTGGAAATATTTTATTACATATAGATGCTGTATTGTTATTAAAATATACTGTTTTTAAATCTATTTAAAGGTGAAAGACCTGTTGTAAATATTATTTAGTTTACAACTGTTTAATTTTTGAAATATATTTAACATATTTTTCTATTGTTCAGTGTTGTAACACTATAGGCCTATGCATATTAATATGTTGAAGAGGCTTCAACTTAAAGGTTGTTAATGAACCAGGTAGTTAATAAACCATGAATTCGAAAATAAGGTCAACCCTTGTGGACATTACATTTCTCATCTATTAAGGTAATTTCAGTATCGTTAGGTACCGAGTATCGAATTAACACCGTTTATTTTTCAAGTATCATTTCAGTATTGAGTATCGTAATACTAAACCTGGTATCACTATCAAAGTCAAAATTTTGGTATCGTGACATTACTAGTGTGACGCCTTTTTTAGTTGCGGCACAGAAACACTGCAGCTGTGCATACATGCCGGACCATCTAAGTGTTACGACATAGTAAAGGCCTTCGCGGGAAGCGGCCAGGACATATCCATGGCGACGTAACTAAGTCATCCGACAACGTCTCTTAGCACAAAATTGGCCATAAGTCATCATATTTTATACGATCATCATGATATTCAGTAGATATGTTGGGTGAAGGCATATGATCATGAGGACAAAGCCATTTTAAAATCGCTCCATAGGGGGCGCGATGGTGCCAATGCTTGGACCCCTCCCAACGCCGCTTGCGGCTTTAATTATTATTATTATTATTATTATTATTAGGGGTCCAAGCAGCGAAGCTGGTGGAACCCTATTGTTTTTGTTAGGATTATTATTATTATTATTATTATTCTTATTATTTTTCTCCGCTAAAAGTGTCTGAGGCTCAGCAACCATAAGTCGTAGAGCAACCAAATTTGGCAGGTGGGTTCCTATGGCCCCCCACTACTCAGGCACTAAAAATCACCTATGTCGGCCAGATGGTGGCGCTATAACAAAGGGTTTTGCATAAAAGGCCATAACTCCCACACCATAAGTTAGATCAACACAAAACTTCATCGACCTATGCATCTGAACGTGCTCTACAACTTTGCCATTGGCACCACCCATGTCCGCCATATTGTTTGCCCGCCATTTTAACTTTTACGTTGGGGCGTGGAAGCTTTCTCTGCTAAAATGTCTGAGGCTCAGCAACCTTAAGTCCTAGAGCAACCAAATTTGGCAGGTGGGTTCCTATGGCCCCCCACTACTCAGGCACCAAAAATCACCTATGTCGGCCAGATGGTGGCGCTATAACAAAGGATTTTGCCTAAAAGGTCATAACTCCCACACCGTAAATCAGATCAACACAAAACTTCATAGGCCGACGCATGTGAATGTGCTCTACAACTTTGCTGTTGGGGCTACATATCTCCGCCATATTGTTTGCCTGCCATTTGGACTTTTTTATTAGGTGGGGTGCGGAAGAGCTGTGGCTCCAAATCTAAACGATTACGACATCTAGTAAACTTCTTTACGGCAAGCGACATCCATGGCGACGCAAGTAATCCGACACCGTAGGGTCTAGTTTTTATCAGTGAGGGGACGGTCTGAACGTCGGGGAAGCAGTGGAAGACAGTGCCAGACATTATTTGAAGACAGTATCGGGTGAATTCGTTTAGTCTTTAAATCTGTCATTATGGTGAGAAATAGCTAAACCATTTTATTGGTAGGTTTTGAGTTTCTGTGCAAACGCGCGAAAACACGCTGGTATAATATAACAATGACGGTAATACATATGTAGTCCGCTTCGTTCCGATCCTATCATAACATAAACTATATTGTGTCTACAGCTGCAGTTTCTCGCTGCAATTTCTAATATTGAATATAAACAAAAGACGCAATTTATGCTGTAGTCTGCCAATGTCTAAATAAATAATACGGTCCATTTGAAGACAATATCGGGTGAGTTCGTTTAGTCTTTTAATCCGTCATTATGCTGAGAGAAATTGTTCTCTCAATTTAATCTCTAAATTGACTGTAAGCTTAGGGTTGTAACTAGTTAGCTGTTTCGTTGGTGACTTAGTTAATGCACTCGTCTTAACTATTGCTTGTATTTTTGCATAGACTGCGTTGTTGCTGTTCTTGTTTGTGTTAGTGTTAATCAGTTTAACCTACAGGGTCCAAGTTGAACTAACGGTTGTTCCCTGCACTTGGAACGGCATTTCTCTCTAGGGTTTTCGACACACTTGTTCCTGGTTATGGTTATACACTTTGTTGTACGTCACTCTGGATAAGAGCGTCTGCCAAATGCCTGTATTGTAATGGAATGTAATGTAATATTCCGTAGCAACAAGATAAACCCGACGTTAGCCCTAAAATATGCCAATATAGCAGTGAAAACGCTGCTCACTGAATAAGGAAATAAACGAGACAAAGTTTTTTAAAATTATGCCATGTCATTCTACATTCAATATCTGGGACTAAACATCGAATAAATATACAATCTTACCACTGGTTTTACGCGTAGAGATGTCCCGTTTGCGAATGAGTGGTCATATATTGTCTTGGACAATCCGTTTGAGAAATATAGGCTACGCGCATTTGTCACGCCTGGGCTATCTTCAAAAATAGCTGTGCGTAATACCACACCTGTTGCTTACGGCGTTGTCGCCCTTTTTAGTGCAATTTGGCTTGATTGACAATTAATTTATTCAGTAGGTGAGAGTATAAGCTTTCTAACGATGTATAACATGTCTGTTTTTGCTTTTGGAGTAGTGTTTTATAGGTCAGCGTAACCGAACATTTTCTTATATGCCAGTGTCTACATAAATAAAACGGTAGGCTGCTCTGCGCGTAGGTCGCGACTTGATATCTCGTCTTTTGTTTCGTTTTTTCTCAATGTCGTATTTATTATTTGAAATGCGTATTTATGCGTTATTATTCTGTCTGTCTCTGTGGCGCTCTGAAATGTCCATTCTCTGCTAAGCTGAGCAATGGATTGGAATATGTGTCTGACGTAGTGTGGCACGGTATTCCAAAACGTCAGCACTTTCTCGGTACTTAAAAAAAAGAAAAAAAAAAAAGAAACGGTTCGGTATTAGAATATTCCGACGTTTGGTAGTTTTGAGTCAAATGTAAAAGCCAGAGAAAATTGTCTCCCGCATTACTGATTGAGAGGATGAAAAGTGTAATTTGTCAGAATCTTCGCTAGACGGCAGTAGCAACTATGGTTGCCAAGTGAAGTGACTTGCGCTTGTGCACTCAGCTTCTTGATACAGCGCAAGCTTTCACTCAGTTCACGTCAGTAGCAATAGGTGTTCCAATTTGCAAATATTTTATTATAGATAGATGCTGTATTGTTATTTAAATATGCAGTTTTTAAATCTATTTAAAGGTGAAAAACCTGTTTTAAAGATTATTTAGTTTACAACTGTTTAATTTTTGAAATATATTTGATATATTTCTCTGTTGTTTAGTGTTGTAACACTATAGGCCTATGCTTATTGATATGTTGAACAGGCTTCAACTCAAAGGTTGTTAATAAACCAGGTTTTTAATAATCCGTGAATTCGAAAATGAGGTCAACCCTTGTGGACATTGAGTTTCTGATCTATTAAGGTAATTTCAGTATCGTTAGGTACCGAGTATTGAATCAGTATCGTTTCAGTATTAATTAGTGTGATACTAAACTTGGTATCGGTATCAAAGTCAAAATTTTGGTATCGTGACAACACTAGTGTGATGCCTTTTTTTGTTACAGCATGGAAGCGCTGCAGCTGTACAAACACGCCAGGCCATATGTGCGTTACGACATGCCATCTAAGTGTTACGACATAGTAAAGGCCTTCACGGGAAGCGGCCAGGACACATCCATGGCGATGCAACTAAGTCATCCGACAGCGTCTCTTAGCACAAAATTGGCCATAAGTCATCAATATTTTATACAATCATCATGATATTCAGTAGATATGTTGGATGAAGGCATATGATCATGAGGAAAAAGCCATTTTAAAACCACTCCGTAGGGGGCGCGATGGTGCCAATGCTTGGACCCCTCCCAACGCCGCTTGCGGCTTTAATTATTCTTATTATTTTTCTCCGCTAAAAGTGTCTGAGGCTCAGCAACCATAAGTCGTAGAGCAACCAAATTTGGCAGGTGGGTTCCTATGGCCCCCCACTACTCAGGCACTAAAAATCACCTATGTCGGCCAGATGGTGGCGCTATAACAAAGGGTTTTGCGTAAAAGGCCATAACTCCCACACCATAAGTTAGATCAACACAAAACTTCATCGACCTATGCAGCTGAACGTGCTCTACAACTTCGCCATTGGCACCACCCATGTCCGCCATATTGTTTGCCCGCCATTTTAACTTTTACGTTGGGGCGTGGAAGCTTTCTCTGCTAAAATGTCTGCGGCTCAGCAACCATAAGTCCTAGAGCAACCAAATTTGGCTGGTGGGTTCCTATGGCCCCCCACTACTCAGGCACTAAAAATCACCTATGTCGGCCAGATGGTGGCGCTATAACAAAGGGTTTTGCCTAAAAGGTCATAACTCCCACACCGTAAATCAGATCAACACAAAACTTCATAGACCGACGCATGTGAATGTGCTCTACAACTTTGCTGTTGGGGCTACATATCTCCGCCATATTGTTTGCCTGCCATTTCGACTTTTTTATTAGGTGGGGTGCGGAAGAGCTGTGGCTCCAAATCTAAACGATTACGACATCTAAACTTCTTTACGGCAAGCGACATCCATGGCGACGCAAGTAATCCGACACCGTAGGGTCTAGTTTTTATCAGTGAGGGGACGGTCTGAACGTCGGGGAAGCAGTGGAAGACAGTGCCAGACATTATTTGAAGACAGTATCGGGTGAGTTCGTTTAGTCTTTGAATCTGTCATTATGCTGAGAAATAGCTAAACCATTTTATTGATAGATTCTGAGTTTCTGTGCAAACGCGCGAAAACACGCTGGTCCAATGAAACAATGACGGTAATGCATATAGTCCGCTTCGTGCCGTTGCTACCATAACATAACAAACTATCTTGTGTCTACAGCTGCAGTTTCTCGCTGCAATTTCTAATATTGAATATACACAAAAGACGCAATTTATGCTGTAGTCTGCCAATGTCTAAATAAATTATACGGTCCATTTGAAGACAATATGGGGTGAGTTCGTTTAGTCTTTAAATCCGTCATTATGCTGAGAGAAATTGTTTTCTCAATTTAATCTCTAAATTGACTGTAAGCTTAGGGTTGTAACTAGTTAGCTGTTTCGTTGGTGACTTAGTTAATGCACTCGTCTTAACTATTGCTTGTATTTTTGCATAGACTGCGTTGTTGCTGTTCTTGTTTGTGTTAGTGTTAATCAGTTTAACCTACAGGGTCCAAGTTGAACTAACGGTTGTTCCCTGCACTTGGAACGACATTTTTCTCTAGGGTTTTCAACACACTTGTTCCTGGTTATGGTTATACACTTTGTTGTACGTCACTCTGGATAAGAGCGTCTGCCAAATGCCTGTATTGTAATGGAATGTAATGTAATATTCCGTAGCAACAAGATAAACCCGACGTTAGCCCTAAAATATGCCAATATAGCAGTGAAAACGCTGCTCACTGAATAAGGAAATAAACGAGACAAAGTTTTTTAAAATTATGCCATGTCATTCTACATTCAATATCTGGGACTAAACATCGAATAAATATACAATCTTACCACTGGTTTTACGCGTAGAGATGTCCCTTTTGCGAATGAGTGGTCATATATTGTCTTGGACAGTCCGTTTGAGAAATATAGGCTACGCGCATTTGTCACGCCTGGGCTATCTTCAAAAATAGCTGTGCGTAATACCACACCTGTTACTTACGGCGTTGTCGCCCTTTTTAGTGCAACTTGGCTTGATTGACAATTCATTTATTCAGTAGGTGAGAGTATAAGCTTTCTGACGATGTATAACATGTCTGTTTTTGCTTTTGGAATAGCGTTTTATAGGTCAGCGTAACCGAACATTTTCTTATATGCCAGTGTCTACATAAATAAAAGGATAGGCTGCTCTGCGCGTAGGTCGCGACTTGATATCTCGTCTTTTGTTTCGTTTTTTCTTAATGTCGCATTTATTATTTGAAATGTGTATTTATGTGTTATTATTCTATCTGTCTCTGTGGCGCTCTGAAATGTCCATTCTCTGCTAAGCTGAGCAATGGATTGGAATATGTGTCTGACGTAGTGTTGCACGGTATTCCAAAACTTCAGCACTTTCCCGGTAATTAAAACAAAAAAAATAAATAAATAAACGGTTCGCTATTAGAATATTCTGACGTTCGGTAGTTTTGAGTCAAATGTAAAAGCCAGGGAAAATTGTCTCCCGCATTACTGATTTAGAGCATGAAAAGTGCAATTTGTCAGAATCTTCGCTAGACGGGAGTAGCAACTAAGGTTGGCAAATGAGGTGACCTGCGCTTGTGCATTCTTTGTGGTTGATACAGCGCAAGCTTACACTCAGTTGACTTCAGTAGCAATAGGTGTTCTAATTTGTAAATATTATATTATAGGAAGATGCTGTATTGTTATTGAAATATGCTGTTTTTAGATTTATTTAAAAGTGAAAGACCTGTTTAAAGATAATTTACTTTGCAATTGTTTAATTTTTGAAATATATTTCATATAGTTTTCTATGGTTTAGTGTTGTAACACTATAGGCCTATGCTTATTGATATGTTGAACAGGCTTCAGCTTAAAGGATGTTAATAAACCAGGCTTTTAATAAACCGTGAATTCGAAAATGAGGTCAGCCTTTGTGGACATTGCGTTTCTGATCAATTAAGGTAATTTCAGTATCGTTAGGTACCGAGTATTGAATCAGTATTGTTTCAGTATCAATTATCATGATACTAAACTTGGTATCGTTATCAAAGTCAAAATTTTGCTATCGTGACAACACTAGTGTGACGCCTTTTTTAGTTGCAGCATGGAAGCGCTGCAGCTGTACACAGACACCGGGCCATCTAAGTGTTACAACATGCCATCTAATCTAAGTGTTACAACATAGTAAAGACCTATACGAGAAGCGGCCAGGACGCATCCGATGCCAATGCAACTAAGTCATCCGCCAGCATGTTTTAGCGTAAATTTGGCCATAAGTCATCAATATTTTACTATGTCAGACGCATATTCCAATCCATTGTTCATCATGATATTCAGTAGATATGTTGGGTGAATGTATATGATCATGAGGAAAAAGCCATTTTAAAATCGCTCCATAGGGGGCGCGATGGTGCCAATGCTTGGACCCCTCCCAACGCCGCTTGCGGCTTTAATTCTTATTATTTTTCTCCGCTAAAAGTGTCTGAGGCTCAGCAACCATAAGTCGTAGAGCAACCAAATTTGGCAGGTGGGTTCCTATGGCCCCCCACTACTCAGGCACTAAAAATCACCTATGTCGGCCAGATGGTGGCGCTATAACAAAGGATTTTGCCTAAAAGGTCATAACTCCCACACCGTAAATCAGATCAACACAAAACTTCATAGGCCGACGCATGTGAATGTGCTCTACAACTTTGCTGTTGGGGCTACATATCTCCGCCATATTGTTTGCCTGCCATTTGGACTTTTTTATTAGGTGGGGTGCGGAAGAGCTGTGGCTCCAAATCTAAACGATTACGACATCTAGTAAACTTCTTTACGGCAAGCGACATCCATGGCGACGCAAGTAATCCGACACCGTAGGGTCTAGTTTTTATCAGTGAGGGGACGGTCTGAACGTCGGGGAAGCAGTGGAAGACAGTGCCAGACATTATTTGAAGACAGTATCGGGTGAATTCGTTTAGTCTTTAAATCTGTCATTATGGTGAGAAATAGCTAAACCATTTTATTGGTAGGTTTTGAGTTTCTGTGCAAACGCGCGAAAACACGCTGGTATAATATAACAATGACGGTAATACATATGTAGTCCGCTTCGTTCCGATCCTATCATAACATAAACTATATTGTGTCTACAGCTGCAGTTTCTCGCTGCAATTTCTAATATTGAATATAAACAAAAGACGCAATTTATGCTGTAGTCTGCCAATGTCTAAATAAATAATACGGTCCATTTGAAGACAATATCGGGTGAGTTCGTTTAGTCTTTTAATCCGTCATTATGCTGAGAGAAATTGTTCTCTCAATTTAATCTCTAAATTGACTGTAAGCTTAGGGTTGTAACTAGTTAGCTGTTTCGTTGGTGACTTAGTTAATGCACTCGTCTTAACTATTGCTTGTATTTTTGCATAGACTGCGTTGTTGCTGTTCTTGTTTGTGTTAGTGTTAATCAGTTTAACCTACAGGGTCCAAGTTGAACTAACGGTTGTTCCCTGCACTTGGAACGGCATTTCTCTCTAGGGTTTTCGACACACTTGTTCCTGGTTATGGTTATACACTTTGTTGTACGTCACTCTGGATAAGAGCGTCTGCCAAATGCCTGTATTGTAATGGAATGTAATGTAATATTCCGTAGCAACAAGATAAACCCGACGTTAGCCCTAAAATATGCCAATATAGCAGTGAAAACGCTGCTCACTGAATAAGGAAATAAACGAGACAAAGTTTTTTAAAATTATGCCATGTCATTCTACATTCAATATCTGGGACTAAACATCGAATAAATATACAATCTTACCACTGGTTTTACGCGTAGAGATGTCCCGTTTGCGAATGAGTGGTCATATATTGTCTTGGACAATCCGTTTGAGAAATATAGGCTACGCGCATTTGTCACGCCTGGGCTATCTTCAAAAATAGCTGTGCGTAATACCACACCTGTTGCTTACGGCGTTGTCGCCCTTTTTAGTGCAATTTGGCTTGATTGACAATTAATTTATTCAGTAGGTGAGAGTATAAGCTTTCTAACGATGTATAACATGTCTGTTTTTGCTTTTGGAGTAGCGTTTTATAGGTCAGCGTAACCGAACATTTTCTTATATGCCAGTGTCTACATAAATAAAACGGTAGGCTGCTCTGCGCGTAGGTCGCGACTTGATATCTCGTCTTTTGTTTCGTTTTTTCTCAATGTCGTATTTATTATTTGAAATACGTATTTATGCGTTATTATTCTGTCTGTCTCTGTGGCGCTCTGAAATGTCCATTCTCTGCTAAGCTGAGCAATGGATTGGAATATGTGTCTGACGTAGTGTGGCACGGTATTCCAAAACGTCAGCACTTTCTCGGTACTTAAAAAAAAGAAAAAAAAAAAAGAAACGGTTCGGTATTAGAATATTCCGACGTTTGGTAGTTTTGAGTCAAATGTAAAAGCCAGAGAAAATTGTCTCCCGCATTACTGATTGAGAGGATGAAAAGTGTAATTTGTCAGAATCTTCGCTAGACGGCAGTAGCAACTATGGTTGCCAAGTGAAGTGACTTGCGCTTGTGCACTCAGCTTCTTGATACAGCGCAAGCTTTCACTCAGTTCACGTCAGTAGCAATAGGTGTTCCAATTTGCAAATATTTTATTATAGATAGATGCTGTATTGTTATTTAAATATGCAGTTTTTAAATCTATTTAAAGGTGAAAAACCTGTTTTAAAGATTATTTAGTTTACAACTGTTTAATTTTTGAAATATATTTGATATATTTCTCTGTTGTTTAGTGTTGTAACACTATAGGCCTATGCTTATTGATATGTTGAACAGGCTTCAACTCAAAGGTTGTTAATAAACCAGGTTTTTAATAATCCGTGAATTCGAAAATGAGGTCAACCCTTGTGGACATTGAGTTTCTGATCTATTAAGGTAATTTCAGTATCGTTAGGTACCGAGTATTGAATCAGTATCGTTTCAGTATTAATTAGTGTGATACTAAACTTGGTATCGGTATCAAAGTCAAAATTTTGGTATCGTGACAACACTAGTGTGATGCCTTTTTTTGTTACAGCATGGAAGCGCTGCAGCTGTACAAACACGCCAGGCCATATGTGCGTTACGACATGCCATCTAAGTGTTACGACATAGTAAAGGCCTTCACGGGAAGCGGCCAGGACACATCCATGGCGATGCAACTAAGTCATCCGACAGCGTCTCTTAGCACAAAATTGGCCATAAGTCATCAATATTTTATACAATCATCATGATATTCAGTAGATATGTTGGATGAAGGCATATGATCATGAGGAAAAAGCCATTTTAAAACCACTCCGTAGGGGGCGCGATGGTGCCAATGCTTGGACCCCTCCCAACGCCGCTTGCGGCTTTAATTATTCTTATTATTTTTCTCCGCTAAAAGTGTCTGAGGCTCAGCAACCATAAGTCGTAGAGCAACCAAATTTGGCAGGTGGGTTCCTATGGCCCCCCACTACTCAGGCACTAAAAATCACCTATGTCGGCCAGATGGTGGCGCTATAACAAAGGGTTTTGCGTAAAAGGCCATAACTCCCACACCATAAGTTAGATCAACACAAAACTTCATCGACCTATGCAGCTGAACGTGCTCTACAACTTCGCCATTGGCACCACCCATGTCCGCCATATTGTTTGCCCGCCATTTTAACTTTTACGTTGGGGCGTGGAAGCTTTCTCTGCTAAAATGTCTGCGGCTCAGCAACCATAAGTCCTAGAGCAACCAAATTTGGCTGGTGGGTTCCTATGGCCCCCCACTACTCAGGCACTAAAAATCACCTATGTCGGCCAGATGGTGGCGCTATAACAAAGGGTTTTGCCTAAAAGGTCATAACTCCCACACCGTAAATCAGATCAACACAAAACTTCATAGACCGACGCATGTGAATGTGCTCTACAACTTTGCTGTTGGGGCTACATATCTCCGCCATATTGTTTGCCTGCCATTTCGACTTTTTTATTAGGTGGGGTGCGGAAGAGCTGTGGCTCCAAATCTAAACGATTACGACATCTAAACTTCTTTACGGCAAGCGACATCCATGGCGACGCAAGTAATCCGACACCGTAGGGTCTAGTTTTTATCAGTGAGGGGACGGTCTGAACGTCGGGGAAGCAGTGGAAGACAGTGCCAGACATTATTTGAAGACAGTATCGGGTGAGTTCGTTTAGTCTTTGAATCTGTCATTATGCTGAGAAATAGCTAAACCATTTTATTGATAGATTCTGAGTTTCTGTGCAAACGCGCGAAAACACGCTGGTCCAATGAAACAATGACGGTAATGCATATAGTCCGCTTCGTGCCGTTGCTACCATAACATAACAAACTATCTTGTGTCTACAGCTGCAGTTTCTCGCTGCAATTTCTAATATTGAATATACACAAAAGACGCAATTTATGCTGTAGTCTGCCAATGTCTAAATAAATTATACGGTCCATTTGAAGACAATATCGGGTGAGTTCGTTTAGTCTTTAAATCCGTCATTATGCTGACAGAAATTGTTTTCTCAATTTAATCTCTAAATTGACTGTAAGATTAGGGCTGTAACTAGTTAGCTGTTTCGTTGGTGACTTAGTTAATGCACTCGTCTTAACTATTGCTTGTATTTTTGCATAGACTGCGTTGTTGCTGTTCTTGTTTGTGTTAGTGTTAATCAGTTTAACCTACAGGGTCCAAGTTGAACTAACGGTTGTTCCCTGCACTTGGAACGGCATTTCTCTCTAGGGTTTTCGACACACTTGTTCCTGGTTATGGTTATACACTTTGTTGTACGTCGCTCTGGATAAGAGCGTCTGCCAAATGCCTGTAATGTAATGTAATGCAATATTCCGTAGCAACAAGATAAACCCGACATTAGCCCTAAAATATGCCAATATAGCAGTGAAAACGCTGCTCACTGAAAAACGAAATAAACGAGACAATTTTTTAAAAAATTATACCATGTCATTCTACAGTCAATATCTGGGACTAAACATTGAATAAATGTACACTCTTACCATTGGTTTTACGCGTAGAGATGTCCCTTTTGCGAATGAGTGGTCATATATTGTCTTGGACAAGCCGTTAGCGAAATATACGCGCATCTGTGACGCCAGGGTCGGCTATCTTCAATAATAGCTGTGCGTAATACCACACCTGTTGCTTACTGCGTTGTCGCCCTTTTTAGTGCAATTTGGCTTGATTGACAATTCATTTATTCAGTAGGTGAGAGTATAAGCTTTCTAACGATGTATAACATGTCTGATTTTGCTTTTGGAATAGCGTTTTATAGGTCAGCGTAACCAAAATTTTTCTTATCTGCCAATGTCTAAATGAATAACACGGTAGGCTACTTTGCGCACAGCACGCAGATCGCGAGTTGATATTACGTCTTTTATTTCCGTTTTTTCTCAATGTCGTATTTATTATTTGAAATGTGCATTTATGTGTTATTATTCTATCTGTCTCTGTGGCGCTCTGAAATGTGCATTCTCTGCTAAGCTGAGCAATGGATTGGAATATGTGTCTGACGTAGTGTTGCACGGTATACCAAAACTTCAGCACTTTCTCGGTACTTAAAAAAAGAAATAAAGAAAAATAAACGGTTCGGTATTAGAATATTCTGACGTTCGGTAGTTTTGATTCAAATGTAAAAGCCAGGGAAAATTGTCTCCCGCATTACTCATTGAGAGGATGAAAAGTGTAATTTGTCAGAATCTTCGCTAGAAGGCAGTAGCAACTAAGGTTGCTCCTTGATACAGCGCAAGCTTTGACTCAGTTCACTTCAGTAGCAATAGGTGTTCCAATTTGGAAATATTTTATTATAGATAGATGCTGTATTGTTATTAAAATATGCTGTTTTTAAATCTATTTAAAGGAGAAAGACCTGTTTTAAAGATTATTTACTTTACAACTGTTTAATTTTTGAAATATATTTAACATATTTTTCTATTGTTCAGTGTTGTAACACTATAGGCCTATGCATATTAATATGTTAAAGAGGCTTCAACTTAAAGGTTGTTAATGAACCAGGTTGTTAATAAACCATGAATTTGAAAATGAGGTCAATCCATGTGGACATTACGTTTCTGATCTATTAAGGTAATTTCAGTATCTTTAGGTACCGAGTATCGAATTAGCATCGTTTAAGTTTCAAGTATCATTTCAGTATTGAGTATCGTAATACTAAACCTGGTATCAGTATCAAAGTCACAATTTTGGTATCGTGACAACACTAGTGTGACGCCTTTTTTAGTTGCGGCGCAGAAACACTGCAGCTGTGCATACACGCCGGACCATCTAAGTGCTAAGACATGCCATCTAAGCGTTACGACATAGTAAAGGCCTTTACGGGAAGCGGCCAGGACACATCTATGGCGACGCAACTAAGTCATCCGACAGCGTCTCTTAGCACAAAATTGGCCATAAGTCATCAATTTTTTATACGATCATCATGATATTCAGCAGATATGTTGGGTGAAGGCATATGATCATGAGGACAAAGCCATTTTAAAATCGCTCCATAGGGGGCGCGATGGTGCCAATGCTTGGACCCCTCCCAACGCCGCTTGCGGCTTTAATTTTTAAATGATTTTGCCTCTAAATACAGATCTAGGATCAGATTTCATTATCTCAATTCAGGTCCAGTATATTATTTAATATGGGTTATTTAGATATTTTATTAGGGTAATGGTTGGGAAAAAAATTCCCCGCAGTTCCACATTGGGTGCCAGATGATAATAATAATAATAATAATAATAATAATAATAATAATAATAATAATCATTCATTCATTTAAAAATCAGATTTTGATGGCGCAGGGTCTTTTTGTAGAGTCCTGGGTGTCCACCTTTGTTCTCCACCATCAGAAGGTGTGAAGTGTGATGGCACACTGAATAATATTAGTTTTTATGTTTTATCCACCGACCCCCCCACCCCCACCAACACACACATACACAGATCGAGAGGCATGACAGCTGTTCCTATGACTACCTGGAGGTGCGTGACGGTAACTCAGAAACAAGCCCCTTGCTTGGCAGATTCTGTGGTTACGACAAGCCAGACGATATCAAGACCAGCTCCAACCAGCTGTGGATGAAGTTTGTGTCTGATGGGTCTGTTAACAAGGCTGGCTTTGCTGTCAACTTCTTCAAAGGTCAGAGGTCATTGGCCATGTACTAGAGGAGAATTTTTGAAAATGATGATGGTCATGATGATGTTTATTGTTGATAGTGATGGTGGTTATGAAGATGATGGTCATAGTGATTTTGATGCAGTGCTGTTTTTTTATTTTTTAACTTTATTATGGTTATATATCTGTTTGTTCTTGTATGGTCATGTGATCGGCATGCCACCTCCTGGTAATAACAGAGGTGGATGAGTGCTCCAAGCCAGACAATGGCCGTTGTGAGCAGCGCTGTGTCAACACTCTGGGCAGTTACCGGTGTGCCTGCGAGCCTGGGTTCGAGCTGGCGTCCGACAAGCGCAGCTGTGAGGGTGAGTGCAGCCTGACGCTGAGCCATTCCAGCCCTCTCTCCCTGACTTCTCTTAATGTGAATACCATTCCTACTACCAGTATACGGTTGCTAAGGAGTTTTGATTGACACTGATAAAAATCTTGGTATAGTTTGGTGTTGTTTGAAGCAGGGTTAGGTGTTGGTTGAAGAATATTTTGGTGTTGTTTGAAGCGTGGTTATGTGTTGGTTGAAACAGGGTTAGGTGTTGGTTGAAACAGGGTTAGGTACTGATTGCTGGCTTACCCCATCACCAGTTTCCCTCCTGCCTCTCACCCCAGCAGCTGCCTGCGGTGGTTTCATCTCCAAGCTGAACGGCTCCTTCACCAGCCCTGGCTGGCCCCGTGAATACCCCCCCAACAAGAACTGCGTCTGGCAGCTGGTGGCCCCCACCCAGTACCGGATCACCCTGCAGTTCGACATCTTTGAGACTGAGGGCAACGACGTGAGCATGGGGGGATGGGCGTGGCGAAGGTGGTACAGGCAGCAAGAGGACATTTATGTTTAAGTTTTAAAAAATGATTACTATTGTTGTTGTTGCTGTTGTATACTGTTTATTTATTTTATTTTTTAAACCTTTTTCATTAGGCGAAAAAAGTCCAATGTTTGCTTAGATGCACACGGAGAGGCAGCTGCCACACAAACATGTGGACAACAGGACATCAAACACATGGTCACACACACACAGAAAGGCAATCTAATTAAACATGCGTCCCTGGGACTGCTAGACTTTGGGGTCAGCACTGTCCTCTGCCAGCACAACCTGCAGATTATATTGAGAGGAACATGGCTGTCCTGCTTCAAAAGTATGAAACGCCTGGCCTATAATCGCCAGGAGGAGCAGAGACAGAGAAAGACGACAGATGCTTTTTCACTGTAATGCAGCCAATCATGGGCAACTCCTGAAGAAGTAGCCCAACGTTTCATTAGTTTTACGACTAAATATGGAACTTTACCCTTTTATGTTCCAGTGATGTAACCCCAATACTGTCAGCGGTGTAACATCTGCTCCCGGTTTTAATATCCTCTTTTATCAATCAGCCATGATGACAAATAACTGACTGTATAGAGGAATGGTTCTCAACAGTCAAAAATATGTGTGAATATAAAAGGGTAAGCAGTATTACCTTTAGCACTTAATTAAAAGAAAGCGCAAGACTTCTGTATTAATTACACCTTAAAATGAAGGCCTTTAAACTCAAAGGGAGCCATTGTAGATGCTAGTCACCTGGACAAGGATGCCTTTTTCAGTTCCAGAGGACCCTCAGTTCCTTTTTTCATGAACAACCAAGGTTTGACCAATGACATATGCTTTCATTTATTCTGAAAGGAAATATTTAGTTTGGTACCCAGTAATCAAAACACTGTTTTCAGAACTCACAGCGTGTAGAACCTGACAACCGGACTTTTATTGCTTTGTGCTGGTAAGCCAACTACATTACATTGAAGGCAGTGATCTGTACGAGTTGACAAGACAAGATAAACACCTTCAGCTTCCTGCAAATATTATATCCTTCACAGACCAGGGGAAACAGTCAGGCAGTAGCACCCCAAATAAACAGCAGTCAGCACCACAAGAGTCACATGATCTTCTGTCAGCATAATGCATGGCAGCCTTACAGTTACATCAGGGGACATTTCCCTGTCAGCGTTTGCATATAGCTAATACCAATATCTGTTGCTGTTGCATTGTGGGAGGTAATGGCAAGAGAGGACTAGTGTAGCTAGCAGATTAGCTAGCAGTAACTAGTCATCTCACAGCCTCTTACTTTCGCCTCCCCCGCTCAGGTGTGTAAATACGACTACCTGGAGGTGCGGAGTGGCCTTTCCACCGATTCCAGGCTCCATGGAAAGTACTGTGGGGCGGAGAAACCGGAGCCAATCACATCGCAGCACAACAACATGCGCATCGAGTTCAAGTCCGACAACACGGTCTCCAAGAAGGGGTTCAAGGCCCAGTTCTTTTCTGGTGAGCATAGAGCATGCTGGGATAGAGGAGGTATTGAGGCAGAGGGCAGGGTGTTAGTGAGGGTGGAGGAGGTGAGATAGAGGAGGTATTGATGCAGGGTGTTAGTGAGGGTGGAGGAGGTGAGATAGAGGAGGTATTAGCTGCGTTTCCACCAAAAGTACCCGGAACTTTTAGTCCCAGGAACTACTTTTCAAGGAACTAAAAGGTTCCTTCAGCCCATTGTTGTCTGCGTTTCCACCGCAGTCTAAAGTCCCGCGAGGATTAGGCAAATTAGCCCACTGACGTATGAAAAAGCAACGTTGTCGTCGGTCCATCTATCCTTCTGTAACCCCATACTACCACCGAAGTAGCCTACATTATTTTCTAATAACCGGGACAGCCCGGAGGGGTTTATTCCACTTATATACAACGGGTTACCAACAATGACTATATATGGTTACTTTTGTATTTATTGATTTTTATCGATTTAATCACCTGGAATTGAAATATTCTTCTGCAGCCGTTTGGGCATATTTTACCGTTGTCAAGCAAAACTGTCGTTGGTAGTTGAACTTGGACCATTGTTATGCAACAAATAGGATATAACAGGCCAATAGTCAGATTGTAACTGTTTTATATATCCTCTCAAACACATTCATTATGTTTTTGTGCGAACATTCACTTTCATGTCTTGACATCCGAGTCGACAGAATGCATTCACATTTCCAATATAACTGGCAACAACAGCAGAAAACATGCACACGTTGTAAACAATTTGCTGTTTGATTACTTTCTCATCGTCAATTCCATATAGGCTTTGTGGAATTGAAGAATGGCAGAGTAAAATTACGGCAGTCTGAAAAAGCTAAAGGGACGATTACTAGAATTAACTTGTTATTTTACCCTGACAAAAAGTGCGGAAGGTGATTTCCAGTTTGCTTTTACTGTATCACCAATGTGAATTACGCAGAACTACCGCATACCTCACATAACTGTATGAAACGTTTTGAGTCTATTACAACGGGCTAACAAAGAAAAAGCCGGAAGAAAATATTCAGCAACCAAATTAATCCGTTTGAATGTTTTGGTACGTAATATGCTGTCCCAGCACGAATGCTTAGCATTTTATAAAACAAATACTAAAGCAAGAAAAGAACAGAAGAGCACACGTTATAATTCCAAGACGATGGCAGGCTATAACCAAAACTAGGCTACTGCGTCGCATAACATACAAGTTTGATTTGAAGTTATTATGAAAATAAATCAGTTTGCGGCTGCAGATTTTTAAACATGGCGGTTGAAATAAAACAAATAACACTGCAAGTAGTCGACCAATCAGAAATTGTCAGTGCTTGCGCCCCACCCCAAAGGTTCCGGTACTTTTGGAAAGTACTACCCCCCGAGCAGGAACTTTTTTGGGGGTAAAATAAAGCCCCCGGAACAAAATTTAGACCCTAGTTCCTGCGGTCAAAACGCACTGAGTTCCTCAAAAGGTTCCTAGTTCCGGGGTAAAGTTCCTGCGGTGGAAACGCGGCTATTGATACAGGGTGTTAGTGGGGGTGGGGGAGGTGGGATAGAGGAGGTCTTGATGCAGGGTGTTAGTGGGGGTGCGGGAGGGGGCAGATTAGTGTTTTTTATAATATAAAGCAGAAAGCCAGTAGTTTCTGTGTGGGAGAACATGAGAGCTCAGTGCCAAGTTCTTCACTCCAGATAAGGATGAGTGCTCTAAGGACAATGGGGGCTGCCAGCAGGACTGTATCAACACCTTCGGCAGCTACAGCTGCCAGTGCCGAAGTGGCTTTGTGCTGCACGACAACAAGCACGACTGCAAAGAAGGTACTGGCACTGCCCCGCCCACTTTACCACCGCTCCTCTGTCTTCACCACTGCCCTGCCCCCTTCACCACCGCCCACTGCCTTTACCACCGCTCCTCTGTCTTCACCACTGCCCTGCCCCCTTCACCACCGCCCACTGCCTTTACCACTGCTCCTCTGTCTTCACCACTGCCCCGCCCCTCCTTCTTCACCACCGCCCACTGCCTTTACCACCGCTCCTCTGTCTTCAGCACTGCCCTGCCCCTCCTTCTTCACCACTGCCCCACCTTCTTTACAACTTTACTGCCCCGCCCTCTTCACCACTCCCCTGCCCCTTTACCACTGCCCATCGCCTTTACCACCGCTCCTCTGTCTTCAGCACTGCCCTGCCCCTCCTTCTTCACCACTGCCCCGCCCCCTTTACCACCGCTCCTCTGTCTTCAGCACTGCCCTGCCCCTCCTTCTTCACCACTGCCCCACCTTCTTTACAACTTTACTGCCCCGCCCTCTTCACCACTCCCCTGCCCCTTTACCACTGCCCATCGCCTTTACCACCGCTCCTCTGTCTTCAGCACTGCCCTGCCCCTCCTTCTTCACCACTGCCCCGCCTTCTTTACAACTTTACTGCCCCGCCCTCTTCACCACTGCCCCACCCCTTTACCACCGCCCAACCCCACCCATTTCATCACTGCCCCACCCCTTTACCACCGGCCCACCCATTTCACCACTGCCCCACCCCTTTACCACCGCCCCACCCATTTCACCACTGCCCCACCCCTTTACCACCGCCCCACCCATTTCACCACTGCCCCACCCCTTTACCACCGCCCGCCTCCTTTCCTGCCACCCCACCCCTCTTCACCACTGCCCCACCCTCTTTACTACTGCCCCACTCCATTTACAACCACCCCTTAACTGTGCTGATTGTGTTGGTTGTATTCTGACTGTGTTGGCTGAGTTGGCTGTGCTGACTGTATTGGCTGATTTTTGACTGTGTTGGCTGTTGACTGTGCTGACTATTGGCTGATTTTTGATTGTTTTGGCTGACTATGTTTTCCCAGCGGGCTGTGACCACGTGGTGAACAGTGTGAGTGGAACCATCACCAGTCCCAACTGGCCTGATAAATACCCCAGCAAGAAGGCCTGTTCCTGGGCCCTGTCCACTACCCCTGGGCACCGCATCAAACTGGTATGAGCCTGCCCCGCCCAACCTCGGCTGAACGCTGTATGGATTGTATGTAAAAATGTACAGTGTGTAAGTCGCTGAGAATAAGAGAAAGTAAAAATGCTGTAATGATCTAAGATTTGCTCTTTATGGTGATGTGGATCTGTGGATTGTGGATACGTATTTCCTCATCTCAGTCCTGCTCCCCTGCCCATCCCTTGTCTGGCCTGTTCCAGGCATTCAGCCAGATTGACATGGAGCCCCACTTGGAGTGCGCGTACGACCACATCGAGGTCTACGACGGGCGCGACGGAAAGGCTCCGAGCCTGGGCCGCTTCTGTGGCACCAAGAAGCCCACGCCCCTCATCTCCAGCGGCAACAAGATGTTCCTGCGCTTCTTCTCCGACAACTCGGTGCAGAAGAATGGGTTCGAGGCCTCATTTTCTGCTGGTAGGAGAGCTCTGCCTCTCACACCAAGATAAGACGCAATAGGTCAGTTCAGTTCAGTTTAGAGTGGTCAATACTGTTTAGTTCAGGCGGGTTCAGCGTGGTCCATACAGTTCAGACCAGTTCAGTTCAGTTCAATGTGGTCAATACAGTTCAATTCAGTTCAGTTCAGTTCAATGTGGTCAATACTGTTTAGTTCAATTCAGTGTGGTCAATACAGTTCAGATCAGTACAGTTCAGTGTGGTCCATACAGTTCAGTTCAGTTCAATGTGGTCAATACAGTTCAATTCAGTTCAGTTCAATGTGGTCAATACTGTTTAGTTCAATTCAGTGTGGTCAATACAGTTCAGATCAGTTCAGTTCAGTGTGGTCCATACAGTTCAGTTCAGTTCAATGTGGTCAATACAGTTCAATTCAGTTCAGTTCAATGTGGTCAATACTGTTTAGTTCAATTCAGTGTGGTCAATACAGTTCAGACCAGTTCAGTTCAGTGTGGTCCATACAGTTCAGTTCAGTTCAATGCAGTCAATACAGTTCAGTCAGTTCAGTTCAATGTGGTCAATACAGTTCTGTTCAGTTCAGTTCAGCCAATTCAGTGTGGTTCAGCTGAGTTCAGTTAAGTTCAGTCAGTTCAGTTCAGTGGGGTTCATTTCTGTCCAGTTGAGTTCAGCTCAGTTCAGTTCAATGTGGTTAATTTCTGTCCAGTTCAGTTCAGTATGGTCCACTTCAATCCAGTTTATTTCACTAGAAGGGCCATTTTAAAGCTGAGCTGGCTTTAGTTCTGCTGTGAGTGTCATCTTGTGTGCTTCATTTGTGTAAAAAACCAACGTCTTTCAAATATGTGTATGTGTGTGTGTGTGTGTGTGTGTGTGTGTGTGTGTGTGTGTGTGTGTGTGCATGCGTGCGCATATGTATGTGTGTGCGTGTGTGCATGCGTGCACATATGTGTGTGTGTGCGTGCGCATGCCTGTGTGTGTGTGTGTGTGTGCATGTATGTGTGTGTTTGTTCCTGCGTGTGTGTGTGTGTGCGTGTGCGCATGTGTGTGTATGTATGCATGAGCGTGCGTGTTTGTGCATACGTGTGTGTGCGCACATGCGTGTGTGTGTGTGTGTGTTTGTGTGTGTGTTCGTGCATATGTGTTCCTGTGTGTGTGTGTTCGTGCGTACGTGTGTGTGTGCGTGTGTATGTGTGTGTTCCTGTGTGTGTGTGTGTTCATGCGAATGTGTGTATGTGTTTGTATGTGTGTGGTGCGTGTATGTGTGTGTATGTGTTCCTGCATGTGCGTGCGTGCATCTGTGTGTGCGTGTGTGTGTGTGTGTGTGTGTGTGTGTGTGCGCGCATGCATGTGTGTATGTACTCAGAATGCGGCGGAGGCCTGAAAGCAGAGGTCAAAGCGAAGGACCTGTACTCCCATGCTCAATTTGGGGACAACAACTACCCCGGAGCCTCGGACTGCCAGTGGGTGATCACGGCAGAGAAAGGCTATGGCGTGGAGCTCATCTTCCAGACCTTTGAGATTGAGGAAGAGGCTGACTGCAGCTACGACTACATGGAGCTCTTCGATGGGCCGGATACCAAAGCCCCCAGGCTTGGGCGGTACTGTGGATCAGGGGTAATTACAGAACCACCACACATCTGCCTGGAGCCACCGAGAACCTGAACACTCTGTCAGTGTGGGGTTTGCCCAGACTGAACGCTCTGTCAGTGTAGGATTTGCCCAGACTGAACACTCTGTCAGTGTGGGGTTTGCCAGCCTGCACACCCTGTCAGTGTGGGGTTTGCGTATTAATTTAACATCAGATTAGTCACAGTACATTTTTTCCATTTGGGGGTACTAAATACTGAATAACTGCTAACATTAAAACCATACTTTTCTGTATACGTTACTCTTCCTATATATATGTGACTTACATTTGTCATTGTTAAAAATTTGGCTAAAAAAATAATTACAGATAAAGGAAATAAAATTACAAATGTAACCTAACCATTTTAACCAGGAAAAACCCATTAGCACTTATTTGTTTTGAGTCTAAGTAGTTTCAATGGGTGTAAAGTCCATTGAAACTATTAGAAAACAGAGTGATGACAATGTGTGAAATAAAGCTATAAAGAGTAGCCTGCTAATTAGAGAGTAATAATGGGATGCACCATGTTCATTTGCACTGATTTATCATAAGCTGTTCTATTGCAGTCACATGTATAACTCCTTATGTACCTTACGCTAATGTATTTAAAATGGCCTCCATGTGATAGCCCTCTTTTCTTTCCTACCCACCTAGCCCCCTGAAGAGATCTACTCCGCCGGTGACTCCATCCTCATCAAGTTCCGCTCAGACGACACCATCAACAAGAAGGGCTTTCATCTGCGCTACACCAGCACCAAGTTCCAGGACACCCTGCACACCAGCAAGTGACGCTGCCGGGGCCTTTCTGGGCCATGCATGCCGGCGGGGGGGGGGGGTTCAGCGGGGTAGGGGGCCCAAAGTGAGACACCAGCCCAACCTCAGCACCGCTCCTGGACTGGGGGGAACCATGACAGGGTCAGCAGTGATCTTAGGAGGCCCAACTTTGCCCCCTATGACAGTGAGGAGAAAAGCCATTCAGCAATAGATTCTTTTAGTTTGATAATGAAGGGAGGGATATGTTTTGGAGGGGTGGGGTGGGGGGGGGGGTGTGTGTACTGATGGATATTTCTTTAAAAAAAGGAAATTTTGTAAAAAATAAATAAATAAATATACAAAAAGTAAAAACGAAGCACAGTGGTTTTATAAGATCTAAGGGTAAGTCGATATCTGATCCCTATTTAAAGGATAACTTTGTTTTATCCCCATTAGGCTGCATTGCAAAGCAGAGTGAAGGAATTCTCAAGGGTCACCAAAGCACCACAAAGAAAGATGTGACAAAATCATTATCAATACCGCTCAAGATGGTGGAATTAGTTTGGAAAAACGGTTCCAGGTCAGAATAAACCAAAGTTATCCTTTAAGGCATACTTCAGTGCAAGAAACCAGCATGGACCCCTCCCCTCTCCACACACACACACACACATACACACACAGACACTTGTGCGCGCATACACTTGCTTACTTACTTGCTTAAGGTAGTCCATCAAGTTCGATGATGACTTCTTCTGCATTTAGCAGTGTGTCCTTTTGTGACTGTAAAGTCTGATTTGTGACTTTCACTCTCTACCACATTCAAGACACACAAATGTTAGATTTGGTGTTGGTGGGTTTAGTTCTGTCAGGCATTCATGTCTTTTTGCATGCTTTTCATGTCTCTAGTTCTTGTAGACTCTCATCACATTGTCGCCTCCAGATGGATTGCTCTGCAGCTAGGTTTTCCAGGTTAGCCGGGTTGATGTTACATTTCTTCATGGCTATTTTGACCTGATCCTTATCGCGCTTTTTCTGCCCACCCGCTGAGCGCTTGCCGTGGTGTAGCTGACCATACAGAGTCCTCATTGGAAGACGTTGTTCTGCCATTCTTGTGACATGTCCGAGCCAGCGAAGTTGGTGCAGAGAAATGATGGTTTCTATATGTTGGCAATTGGTCCTTTCCAGTATTTCAGTGTGGGGTGTGCGATCCTGCCACCTGACCTGAATGCGTTGTAGGCACTTGATGTGAAAGGCCTGGAGGAGCTTTATGTGCCGGCTATATGTTGTCCATGCTGCACAACTGTACAGGATGGTTGAGAGACATACTGCTGTGTATACATCTGTTTTTGTGTGTATATTCAGGTTATTGTTTTCGAATACCCTCTTTCTCAACCGACCAAAGGACTCTGAGGCTTGTCTCAGGCGGTTTTCCACCTCTGCATGAATAGTACAGCTGTGGGACATGATGCTTCCCAGGTATTTGAAGGATGTCACAGTGGAGAGTTCACTTTCATTTACGGCAAAGACTGGGGGCTCAGGAGGAGGGCAGGTGCTCCACTGACAGAGGACCTCTGTTTTCTTGATGTTAATTTGAAGTCCCATCCTCCTGTAGCCATTTACAGCAGCTGATAGGGTAGCTTGCAGGGCCTCCAGTGAATGTGCAACAAGGGCACAGTCGTCAGCGTACTGTAACTTCAGGATATTTTCAGATGCTAACTTAGTCTTTGCCAGGAGCCTTCGGATGTTAAAAAGGTTTCCATCCAGTCTGAAGTTAACGGTCACACCGCTCTGGGTTGAGATGTCTTTGCACTGTAGTGATGTGACAGACAGGAGAAAGATGTTGAAAAGAACTGGTGCAAGCAACCTTGACGAACCCCTGTGCAGACTCAGAAGGGCTGGGATTCCTGGCCTCCAGCAGTTACACGAGCCATCACCCCTTCATGAAACTGGCGCAAGATGTTGATGAATTTTGCTGGACAACCATACTTGAGTAGGACATCCCAGAGCAGTTCTCTATTGACTGTGTCAAAGGCCTTTGACAAGTCAATAAAGGCCACAAAGAGATATTGGTGATGCTCTCTGCATTTTTATTGTAGCTGCCGGATGGTGAAAATCACAGTGCTGCGATCCTTACGAAAGCCACACTGGGATTCTGGCAGCAGGTCTTCTGAGATGTTGCAAATGAGCCTGTGTAGCATTACTTTGGCCAGAACTTTCCCTGCAATGGAGAGCAGTGAGATGCCTCTGTTGTTACCACAAACAGATTTTTCTCCTTTGTTCTTATAGATTGTCACAATATTTGTGTTGGGGGATGGTCTCATGCTCCCAGATTTCTTGAATGTACAGGTGGAGTGATCTGGTGCACAGATAGCCTCCCTGTTTGATTATTTCAGCTGGAATGCCATCTGGCCTGGGTGTCTTATTGTTTTTCAAGGACTTGGTGACATATAAGACATCAGAGAAGGTTGGTGGGAGATCAAGGTCAGACACAGCAGGATGATTGGGCAGTTCTTCCAACACTCTGCAGTCAGCTTTATTTGGCTGGTTGAGAAGGGCTTCAAAGTGTTCAGCCCATCTTTGTGTGATTTGGTACTGGTCCTTGAGAAGAGTTGTTCCATCTGCAGATTGAAGAGGTGCAAGGGAGCAACTTCTTGGGCCATAGATGGTCTTGACTGCATCATAAAAGTTGTGCATGTCATTTTTGTTTGCATACCCTTGGATTTCACAGGCTTTCATTTGTTCTGTAGAGTGCGCATTGTGGCCTGTACTGCCCTATGTTTTGCCTTCCATTGACTTTTGAGTGTGGATTATTAAGTGCAGCATTGTAGGCTTTGTGCATATTGTGCAACCGGGTCTGTATTGTCTCTGAGTTCTCGTCAAACCAATCCTGATGTTTCCTGTTGCTGTAACCGATGGTTTGGGCAGCTGTGTCATACAGGTCTTTGCTCAAGGAGGTTTCATTTTTCTTCAGCTGTAATCTCGAACCCAATAAGTCTAGCACAGACTTTAGCCTAGCACAGTGCAGCCTCTTCTTGGTGGACCTCTGGCATCGGATGGAAGGACGTACTTGGATTTGCAGTTTAGCAACAATCATGCGATGGTCCTTCCAGCACTCGGCTTCTCTCATTGCACATGTGTGTAAGGCTTCATGGGTGTCCTTTCGTCTTACAATTATATAGTCTAATAGATGCCAGAGTGTAGACCTTGGGTGCATCCAGGATGTTTTGTAATGATTTTTCTGCTGGAAAAGGGTGTTTGTGATAACCAGGTCATGTTCAGCACAGAGGCTTAGAAGCCTTATACCATTGGCATTCGCATACCCAACACCATGCTTGCCAATCATTCCTCCCCAGGACTGTGTGTTTTGTCCGACTCTGGTGTTAAGATCACCCATCAGGATGATCTTGTCGCTCCTGGGAATGCTGGCCAGAGTTGCATCGAGTGATTGGTAAAAAGCATCTTTGGCACTGTTGTCTGATGGCAGTGTTGGGGCATATACACTTATTAGTGTAGCATGTTGTTTCTTTGCCAAGGGGATGCGTAGGGACATAAAGTCTCTCACTTATGCCGATAGGAGTTTCTGTGAGACTTGTTAAAAGCCTACCCCGTCAAGGTGCTGTGCTTCAGGGGGATAACCTTTCCAAAAGAAAGTATAACCCTCTCCAACTTCATTGAGTGACCCTTCAGCGAGCAGCCTGGTCTCACTTAGAGCTGCGATGTCAATGTTGTATCGTTTGAGATCAGCAGCCACTAATGCCGTCCTACACTGGGGCCTCTCTGTTCCATGGGCGGTGTCTAGTAGTGTTCGTACATTCCATGTTGCAGATCTTAGGGGGATAGTTTTACTGTGCTTAAATCCCCACTCACATTTTCCTATCCAGGAAAATGTGAGTGGGCAATGTTTGGGCCACATTTTCTAGACTCCTCCCCGTATGGGGTGAGCAGTGTGGTCCTAAATAGGGCTGCTCAGTCGCGCAGGTGTCTGCCGGGAGCAGCTGCCTCTCATCCCAGCTGTTGACGACCTTTAGCCTGTGCCACTGACGTGCAGGTGTCAGGCTAGGAGCTCCCAGAGCATTCATTCCTGCTCCCGTTACCAGACTCCCCATCGCCGTCAGACTTTAAGTGCCGGATGGATGAGGATGACTCAGGATGACCAGAGACCCCCCACAGCTGCAGGAGGCTGCCGGAACCCCAGTCTATCGAGGCCCGCCTTAAAAGTGCACCACTAACACTTGCTTTTCTCTCAGGGTGTGCCCCCCTAGACTTTGTCTTCCCAGACTAAACCCACAAGGCAGTGGAGCAGTGGTTGGTTGATGCCAGGGTGTGTCCACTCAGAGTGGGCCTGCACATCACACCTCTGGGGACCACTGCGGCTCCGAAAATCCCCTGTCGATTTGCCTGGAATCGCTAAAAATCCATTTACCGTGTGCTGCCACGAGGAGGCTCGACAGCAGCCTTGGTGAAGGAGAGGCTTTGTACTGGCAAGGGAAGACTTACACACACGGCTTCCCTGTTCACCACAAGGGCTAGCCAGCGGCAGCAAGCTGTAAGTGAGAGGGTTGCAAGCAAATGGCAAGGAAGCCAAGGAAGCATGCACCTTGCCTCTAACTACTGCACTACTGCACTAGACACATCACAACACCCTGTGTCCAGCCACCAGCACTCCCACACACACACACACACACACACATACACACCCTGTGCTTACAAAGCTCACTCATCATGCGTTATTTGTGTGTTTGTTTTGGACACTATGTGGTGTGTGCTTACCAGTAAAAGTCTCTGTGATGTGTGACATGACAGTATGCAAGTACCACTGTTTAGCAATAGTTCCTCTCTCCCATTTCCTGGAAGCACTAATCAAAATATCCTCCTGGTTTACATGTAATTGAAGTGCTGCGTAGCTGTCCCTGTGGCTATATCCGGGCTCAAACAGCAGTCATTATGGCTGTTGTTTTACAGATTATTGTTTTACAGATTGTGGATTTCTGGCTGAGGACTACTTATCCATCCATCCATCCATTCTCTAACTGCTTAGTCCAAAGTCAGGGTTGCAGTGGTAAAGGGAGAAGCAGAGCAGCCCAGACGTCCCTCTCTTCAGCGGCTTCCGCCAACTCATCCCAGTGGATCCCCAGGCGATCCCAGGCCAGCCTTTGGATATAATCCCTCCAGTGTGTCCTAGGTCTACCCCTGGGTCTCCTCCCTGGTGGCCGAGCCCAGAACACCTCCAGAGGAAGGGGCCCAGGAGGCATGCTTATCAGATGCCCGAACCACCTCAACTGATTCCTTTCAATGCGGAGGAGCAGCTGTTCTACTTTGAGGTCCTCCCGGATAGCTGAGCTCCTCATCCTATCAAGAAGAGTAAGCCCTGCCACCCTATGGAGAAACCCCATTTCGGCCGCTTGTATTCATGATCTCACTCTTTCGCTCACTACCCATAGCTTGTGAACATAGGTGAGAGTAGGGACGAAGATCGACTAGTAAATCGGGAGCTTTGCCTTTTGGCTCAGTTTCTTCTTCGCCACCCACGTCCAATACAATGCCCGCATAACTGCGGCCGCTGCACCTAGATGGCTGTTGATCTCCGAATCCCTTTTTCCCTCACTCGTGAATATGACCCCAAGATACTTGAACTCCTCCACCTGGGGCAGTTGCTCCTCCCTTACTTGAAGAGGGCAAACCATATTTTTCCGGGAGAGGACCATGGCCACAGACTTGGAGGTGCTGATCCTCATTTCAACCGCATCACACTCAGCTGCAAACCGCTCTAGTGCGCATCAAATGTCACAGTATGATGAGGCAGAGAGAACGACGTCATCTGCAAACAGCAGAAATGCCACTCCTATGTCCCCAAACTGGACACACTCCATACCTTGGCCGCGCCTTGAAATCCTGTCAATGAATACCACGAACAGGAGGGGAGACAAAGCGCACCCTTGGCGGAGTCCGATACACAATTTGAACGAGCTTGACTTAATGGCGAGAAGGTGAACACAGCTTTTGCTCCGGGTATACAGGGACCACATGGCATGCAACAGCAACCCCGGCACCCTATACTCCCGCAGCACCTCCCGCAAGATACCGTGGTGCAGACGGTCATATGCCTTCTCCAAATCCACAAAACACATGTAGACTGGATGGGCAAACTCCCATACCCCTCAAATATCTGTGAGAGGGTAAAAAGCTGGTCTGTTGTTCCGTGGCCTGAACGAAACCTGCATTGTTCCTGCTGAATCTGAGGTTCAACTATCAGCCTTTCTTATCGGCATAGACTTTCCCAGGGAGGCTGAGGAGTGTGATTCCCTGATAATTGGAACACACTTCTTAAAAATGGGGACCACCAGCCTAGTCTGCCACTCCAAGGGCACTGTGTTTTTAAACTTCTACAGCGTAAAGAATAACAAAAAAATAACTGTCAATAAACTAATTGCAAGAGCAGCCAATAAGATCAATAAAAGTATACAGTATAACAGTATATAACAATACTCAGTATAAGAGTACAGTATCTGGATAACTATTCAAAGTTACAAATATTGCTCTGTGCAACCATGACTTCTCATCTCCATTGCAAAATGATTTTTAAAACCTAATTAAATTGCATAATTTTGAACACATGAAGTCTTTCATGCGTTGCAACTAGGATAGTATTTATATGTAAGAAACTTTCTAAAAGACACCATTATCACATTTCAGAACAGCGCACCCAAAGCACCTACAACAAGATTCATCAGCAGAGAATGTTGTCATGGTTCTGGGGTGCAGTGGCCTTGTCCTGCCACTAGAAGGGACCCGGCGTCTGAGAAATTCTTAATTTGTTCCAGGTGTCTGATTCCCAATTAGTTTCACCTGGGGAGGTGCCTTTATAAGCACTGACAGAACAGCAATCAGCGCTTCTGTGTAAAACCCTTCTTTCACAAAGCCGGTAAGGTATAGGTGCTCGGTGGACGGTGTACAGAATTGTGTTCTTAGGTAGTTCTGTGTCCTATTTTAAGGCGTCCAGTCTTTTAGCGCAGTGTGCGCATTCGGACGCCTTAGAGTATTAATACTTTTATTTTGAGCTCGTGTGAGCCGTGGGGTATTGGGACGTTGTCCCTGGTTCTGTATTAATACTGTTTTGTTTGTGTTTTTCTGAGCTGCGTCTCAGGTTTTTCTTTTCGCTGAGTAATTTTGCTACTCAGTTGTCTATTTTCTTTTAAGACCAGTTTTGGGTTTGGTACCAGAGCTTCGCCTCTGTACCACTGGTCCCCTTCTTTTTCGCCCTGGTTTTCACGGGTCGTTTTTGGTTTCGCGAGCCAGTTTTACGGCTGGACAAGGTTGTCCTTCGGAGTTGCTTTTTACTCCATGTTTTTTGTTTGTTTATGATCCAGTGTGTGCGGGAGTTGCTCTCCCAAGGATCGTATTTTTGTGTTCTAGTTTCTGGTGTTCCCTTTCCTTTGTCCTTCGGGACTTTGTGGTTAACGCTTGCTGTAGCGTTAGCTTTTCGTTCCCCTATATTAGTCGCTTCTGGTTCTCCAACACCCCCCCACCATTATAAATGTGTGAATGTATTTTTAGATGAAATTGCTTATGCAATCATTCAGTATCATTGTAGGCTATTAAAAGTGATAATTATTCAAGGGGGGTGCGAACTAAATTAAATTTTGCTTTGGGCACCTAAAAGCTCCAGGTGAATGAGTGGGTATTCCAAAAAAAGGAGCTGGCAAGTGATTGGATCTATTCAGTAAAAAATTCCAAAAATCCTGAATTATCAGTTCTAAATACGATGATCAGACAAAGCACATCACTCACTATGTCAGGGTTTAGTTCAGGTTTCAGCAGACGTTACCATATACTGACATAACCGATCTGGATCGTTTGCTAATCCCACTTTCTGAACAAAACTGAATGTCAAAAATCAGGACTGCCCAACCTTGTTCCTAGGGATCGACCTCCCTGTAAATTTTCATTTCAACCATAATTTGACACTTCTACTAATCGAATGAGGTGTGCATTGTTAGGGTTGGCGTGAAAACCTACAGGATGGTAGATCTTGAAATGGGCAGCCCAGCCTTAAATCATATAACTGCTGCATTGGCTCCCCCAGGTGGTTGTTTTCTGCAGTGCATCCCTTTTTATCTCAGCATTTAGGAAGGAGTGGTAGGTAGGAGGCAGCGGGTTTGGATGCGGATATGATGAGTGATCTTGCTTGTCAAAGACAGACAGTTTTATTTGAAACTTCTCATCCCCAAGAATCCGGAGGAGGACGGTCTAGAGCATAGAAGCCTGGAAGAGCACCGCAGTCTGGGGAGGAGCACAGTATGGAGCAGCACAGCAGTCTAGAGAGGAGCACAGTGTGGAGGAGCACAGTCTGAGGAAGAGCACAGCCTGGAGGAGCACAATCTGGAGAAGCACAGTCTGTAGGAGAACAGCAGCCTGGAGAAGCACAGCCTGGAGGAGCACAGCAGTCTGGAGGGGCACAGCCTAGAGGAGCACAGCAGTCTGGAGGAGCCCAGCCAAGAGGAGCACAGTCTGGAGGAGCAAAGTACTCTGGGGAAGAGTACAGTCTGGAGGAGCACGGTCTGGGGAAGAGCACATCCTGGAGGAGCACAGCCAGGAGGAGCACAGCAGCCTGGAGGAGCATAGACTGGAGGAGCACAGCAGTCTGGGGAAGAGCACAGCCTGGAGGAGGACAGCAGTCTGGGGAGGAGCACAGTCTAGAGGAGCACAGCAGTTTGGGGAGGAGCACAGTCTGGAGGAGTACAGAAGTCTGGAGGACCACAGCCTGGAGGAGCACAGTCTGGGGAAGAGCACAGCCTGGAGGAACACAGTCTGGGGAAGGGCACAGCCTGGAGGAGCACAGTCTGGAGGAACACAGCAGTCTGGGGAAGAGCACAGTGTGGAGGAGCACAGTCTGGGGAAGAGCACAGCCTGGAGGAACACAGTCTGGGGAAGGACACAGCCTGGAAGAGCACAGTCTGGAGGAACACAGCAGTCTGGGGAGGAGCACAGCCTGGAGGAGCACAGTGTGGAGGAGCACAGTCTGGGGAAGAGCACAGTGTGGAGGAGCACAGTCTGGGGAAGAGCACAGTCTGGAGGAGCACAGCAGACTGGAGGAGCAGAAGACCCTACAGCTTTCTGCAGCTAGGTGTGAGAGGATGACTGGAATGCAGGAGCAGAATATATGATTAATTTATTTAATCTAATATATTACCCTGCTCTGACATACTGTACCAAAAAGGCAAAAGTCAGTCAGGGGTTAATTCATCTTTTGCTTCCAGTTTTGTTCATTCTCACTTTTCAGTTAATTTAATTCCACACCCAGTTTAATTATTAACCTTTTTTCATTAACATTTATTTTGCTTATTTTGAGTGCATATGAAACTGGGGAATACCAGGTGTTCTCACCTATGACTGCAAAACTCTTCATAGGGAATGTAGAACTCCTTCAGCTGTTAAATTCCATGTTGTGGGTGTAGTCCCATAGTGTGAAACATTACCTCCGCATTCTTTTCAACTGCTAGTTCAGTTTACTATGAGGTTATATTTTATACCAACTGGAAAGAGTATATATATATATATATATATATATATATATATATATATATATACATATATATATATACATATATATACATATATATATATATGAAGCGAATTTTGGTTAAATTCACTGTCTTTCTCCATAATTCTTATCTCTTAAAATTTTAATCACTTCCGCTTAAAATCAGTTACAAAAGTCATTGCGTTATTCAGTCAGATTGCACAATTACTTCTGAAAACCTATGTATTCATACAAACCTTTATACAAATGTGGTAGTTTACACTAAATAAAAATGCATATAATGTATTTTTCACAAAATATTAAATGTGTGCACAATCTTACAATAGTTTTCCATCAGCCAGGGAGATCTGGTTACTTTAACTGCTGGTCATGCAGTGTGCTCCACAAAACAGCCAGTCAAGGCCATTTAATCATAATGTATAACATTATAACATTAAAATATATAACGTATATCATTATAGCATTATAACATTTTTACATATAACATATAACATTATAACGTTATAACATATAACGTGTAACATCATAACATTATAACATATAACGTATATTATTATAACATTATAACATATAATGTATAACATTGACATTATAACATATAATGTATATCATTTTAACATTATAACATATAACATTATAACGTATAACATTATAACATATAACGTATAACATTATAATATTATAACATTATATCATATAACGTATAACATTATAGCATTATAACATACAACATATAACATTATAACATATAACATTATAACATATAGCATTATAACACATAAAGTATAACATAACATTATAACATATAATGTATAACATTATAACAAGAACAGGATATTCTGTACATATGCTTGATTTCACTTTGCCTTCATCTAAACTTTAAAATACAATAGTTTAAAATGAAAAGAATGTGCTTGAATGTGGTCTAACACAGTGACTGTACAGCTCAGGTGCTGCACTTCCCATATTAATGGAGAATGTAGGCAGTGATATGATGGGCCTGCAGCTGGTTATTCCAAATTGGGAGAAGTGCAGGTAATGCCTTTTCCTCCCCTTTATAACCTATATCTGCACTTCCATCTTTACTGATTGTCACAGTGTCATAGGCTTAGTGCTGCATGTGCAGTGGTCATTATTTTCAGGCTGTCTTTTGGCACTGAAACCATGGTGACGAAAAAATTCCATAAATAAAAGCTGGAGGATGTGTCCCAGCAGCACACAACATGCATCAGAAACGTTCATGGCCTTTGGTATTTATTGAATATTTTTATTACATGTCGGTGTAGCTAAGCTTTAAAGTGGCATATTTAAGGTATATATTTTAAATCAGTATATATTAAAACAACCTCATGGTTTAGTGATAAATGTAGATATTTCAAATGAGGTAAGTACAAAATATTTTTTCATGCTATCACCTTTAACTGCTATATCACCACAACCACAACTGCTATATATTTACCACAAGCATGGATTATTTCTTATTACAATCATTGTTATGTGCTATTTGAAAATTATTGCGATATGTTCACAAAAAAAATAGATGAGATGAAACATGAACAGATCCTGATGTGTTCTGAACCATGGTACGGTTGGCTCAGTCTTGCTGGGGGCGGGACTAAAATTCCTGTGCATCTCTCTACAGGGTACTGTGTCAGTCTGTCATTCCCACAAGTATATAAGTCTGTCCTGGTCCAGCCTAGAGACAGATGTGGGGTGTACCCTGTGTGCCTGTGGCTGAGATCCCGGTCAGATTTTGGGAAGGAACACCTTGAGGGGTTCATTCTCATGTACCTTGTCCAGAAAGCCCAGGTTGAAGTAGGGGTAGAGGGTCTCTGTGAAGTTCTCCTGGTAGGTGTAGAGGTGTGCCATGTTCTCTGCATTGTAGAAGGACACCAGCCCCCTCTTGTAGTCTAGATAGACCCCGACCCGGGCCAGGCGGTCCTCCAGGGGCAGCACAGTGGGGGGGGAGGTGCCCGCCATGTACTGGACTCCGTACGACAGGGACAGAGTCCAGAACCCATTGGCCGGCAGGGCCTTGATCACCCCCTTCCTGGCCACGGACTCGCGGGCCACGCCCAGAGTCCAAACGGTGCTGCTGTACACCTCGATCTCCCAGTAGTGCTGGCCATAGGTGAAGCCCTGGCTGCCCAGCAGGGAGAGGGCAGCGTTGAACCTCTGGGGGTTGTCCTGTACCGGGTTATGGAAGGTCTGGTACCTGACACAGGTAAGGGACGGGGAGAGGCTCAGCCAGGGGTTGGATGTGCTGGCGTTGAAGGTGATGGCGGCTGGAGCTTGGAAGAAGAATGGAGCAAACAGTCAATCAGAGTACAGAATAGGCTCAGAACCAATCACAGTACAGAACTGGCTCAGAGCCATTCAGAGTGCAGTATGGGCTCAGAGCCAATCAGAGTACAGAATGGGCTCAGAGCCAATCACAATACAGAATTGGCTCAGAGCCAATCAAAGTGCAGTATGGGCTCAGAGCCAATCAGAGTACAGAATGGGCTCAGAGCCAATCACAGTACAGTATGGGCTCAGAGCCAATCAGAGCACAGAATGGGCTCAGAGCCAATCAGAGTGCAGAATTGGCTCAGAGCCAATCACAGTACAGTATGGGCTCAGAGCCAATCACAATACAGAATTGGCTCAGAGCCAATCACAGTACAGTATGGGCTCTGAGCCAATCAGAGCGCAGAATGGGCTCAGAGCCAATCAGAGTTCAGAATTGGCTCAGAGCCAATCATAGTACAGTATGGGCTCAGAGCCAATCAGAGCGCAGTATGGGCTCAGAGCCAATCAGAGTACAGAATAGGCTCAGAGCCAATCACAGTACAGTATGGGCTCAGAGCCAATCAAAGCGCAGAATGGGCTCAGAGCCAATCAGAGCGTAGAATGGGCTCAGAGCCAATCAGAGTGCCGAATGGTCTCAGAGCCAATCAGAGTGCCGAATGGGCTCAGAGCCAATCAGAGTGCAGAATAGAGGAACAGAGTCAATAAAGAATGACACAGGCCATGTCTCGGCCGGTCCACAAGTTCGCTATATAGTGGAAAGTTAGGGTGAAAACCATTTGTTAGAAATTGACACCCTAGTTAGTCCACTGTAAATGGAACTAGTGAAGGATTTGGGACACAGGCTGACAGCTGTCAGAGCCAATCGGAGCACAGAACAGTGGTGGGTACCTGGGTAGACGATCCCTTTCAGGGACTTCCACACTCTGTACTGCAGAGGCCCAGCGAACCGGCCTTCACACAGGCTGGGGACGGTGTGGGCTGGCCGCTCAAACTTCAGCGGCTGCCTAATGAGGACAACCAAGACCAGTCATGTGACCACACGCACGCCCACACAGATACGCACTTATACACACACACGCCCACACACAGATACGCACTTATACACACGCACGCCCACACACAGATACGCACTTATACACACACACCCACACACAGATACGCACTTATACACACACACGCCCACACAGATACGCGCTTATACACACACACGCCCACACAGATACGTACTTATACACACACACGCCCACAGATACGCACTTATACACACGCACGCCCACACAGATACGCACTTATACACACACACGCCCACATACAGATGCGCACTTATACACACGCATACCCACACAGATACGCACTTATACACACACGCCCACACACAGATACGCACTTATACACACACACGCCCACACACAGATACGCACTTATACACACACACCCACACAGATACGCACTTATACACACACACGCCCACACAGATACGCACTTATACACACACACGCCCACACACAGATACGCGCTTATACACACACACCCACACAGATATGCACTTATACACACACACGCCCACACACAGTTACGAACTTATACACACACACGCCCACACACAGATACGCACTTATACACACGCATACCCACACACAGATATGCGCTTATACACACACACGCCCACACACAGGTACGCACTTATACACACACACGCCCACACACATTCGCACTTATACACACACACGCCCACACACAGATACGCACTTATACACACACGCCCACACAGATACGCACTTATACACACACGCCCACACACAGATACGCACTTATACACACACACGCCCACAGATACGCACTTATACACACACACGCACGCCCACACAGATACGCACTTATACACACACACGCCCACACACAGATACGCACTTATACACACACACGCCCACATACAGATGCGCACTTATACACACGCATACCCACACACAGATACGCACTTATACACACACACGCCCACACACATACGCACTTATACACACACACGCCCACACACACATACGCACTTATACACACACACGCCCACACAGATACGCACTTATACACACACACGCCCACACACAGATATGCACTTATACACACACACGCCCACAGATACGCACTTATACACACACACGCACGCCCACAGATACGGACTTATACACACACACGCCCACACACAGATACGCACTTATACACAAACACCCACACAGATAAGCACTTATACACACACACGCCCACACAGATACGCACTAATACACACACACGCCCACACACAGATACGCACTTATACACACGCACGCCCACACACAGATACGCACTTATACACACGCCCACACAGATACGCACTTATACACACACACGCCCACACAGATACGCACTTATACACACACACGCCCACACACAGATACGCACTTATACACACACACGCCCACACACAGATACGCACTTATACACACGCCCACACAGATACGCACTTATACACACGCACGCCCACACACAGATACGCACTTATACACACGCCCACACAGATACGCACTTATACACACGCACGCCCGCACACAGATACGCACTTATACACCCACACGCCCACATACACATACGCACTTATACACACACACGCCCACACACAGATACGCACTTATACACACACACGCCCACACAGATACGCACTTATACACACACACGCCCACACACAGATACGCACTTATACACACGCACGCCCACACACAGATACGCACTTATACACACGCCCACACAGATACGCACTTATACACACGCACGCCCACACACACATACGCACTTATGCACACACACGCCCACACACACATACGCACTTATACACACACACGCCCACATACACATACGCACTTATACACACACACGCCCACACACAGTTACGAACTTATACACACACACGCCCACACACAGATACGCAGTTATACACATACATGCCCACACAGATACGCACTTATACACACACACGCCCACACACAGATACGCAGTTATACACATACATGCCCACACAGATACGCACTTATACACACACACGCCCACACACAGATACGCACTTATACACACACACGCCCACACACAGATACGCACTTATACACACACACGCCCACACGCCCACACACAGATACGCACTTATACACACACACGCCCACACACAGATACGCGCTTACACACACACGCCCACACACAGATACGCACTTATACACACACGCCCACACACAGATATGCACTTATACACACACACACCCACAGATACGCACTTATACACACGCTCGCCCACACAGATACGCACTTATACACACACGCCCACACAGATATGCACTTATACACACACACGCCCACAGATACGCACTTATACACACGCTCGCCCACACAGATACGCACTTATACACACACGCCCACACAGATACACACTTATACACACACACGCCCACACACAGATACGCACTTATACACACACACGCCCACACACAGATACGCACTTATACACACACACGCCCACACACAGATACGCACTTATACACACGCACGCCCACAGATACGCACTTATACACACACACGCCCACACACAGATACGCACTTATACACACACACGCCCACACACAGATACGCACTTATACACACACACGCCCACACACAGATACGCACTTATACACACGCACGCCCACACACACATACGCACTTATGCACACACACGCCCACACACACATACGCACTTATACACACACACGCCCACATACACATACGCACTTATACACACACACGCCCACATACAGATACGCACTTATACACACGCACGCCCACACACAGATACGCGCTTATACACACGCACGCCCACACAGATACGCACTTATACACACACATGCCCACACACAGATACGCACTTATACACACACACGCCCACACACAGATACGCACTTATACACACACACCCACACAGATGCGCACTTATACACACACACGCCCACACAGATACGCACTTATACACACACACGCCCACACACAGATACGCACTTATACACACACACCCACACAGATATGCACTTATACACACACACGCCCACACACAGTTACAAACTTATACACACACACGCCCACACACAGATACGCAGTTATACACATACATGCCCACACAGATACGCACTTATACACACACACGCCCACACACAGATACGCACTTATACACACACACGCCCACACACAGATACGCACTTATACACACACACGCCCACACACAGATACGCACTTATACACACACACGCCCACACACAGATACGCGCTTATACACACACGCCCACACACAGATACGCACTTATACACACACACGCCCACAGATACGCACTTATACACACGCTCGCCCACACAGATACGCACTTATACACACACGCCCACACAGATACACACTTATACACACACACGCCCACACACAGATACGCACTTATACACACACACGCCCACACACAGATACGCACTTATACACACGCACGCCCACAGATACGCACTTATACACACACACGCCCACACACAGATACGCACTTATACACATGCATGCACACACAGATACGCACTTATACACACGCACGCCCACACACAGATACGCGCTTATACACACGCACACCCACACAGATACGCACTTATACACACACGCCCACACACAGATACGCACTTATACACACACACGCCCACACACAGATACGCACTTATACACACACACCCACACAGATACGCACTTATACACACACACGCCCACACAGATACGCACTTATACACACACACGCCCACACACAGTTACGAACTTATACACACACACGCCCACACACAGATACGTAGTTATACACATACATGCCCACACAGATACGCACTTATACACACACACGCCCACACACAGATACGCACTTATACACACACACGCCCACACACAGATATGCACTAATACACGCACACGCCCACACAGATACACACTTATACACACACACGCCCACACACAGATACGCACTTATACACACACACGCCCACAGATACGCACTTATACACACACACGCATGCCCACACAGATACGCACTTATACACACACACGCCCACACACAGATACGCACTTATACACACACACGCCCACACACATGCATTTATACACACACACGCCCACACACAGATACGCACTTATACACACATGCACACACAGATACGCATTCTTACACACACACACACACACACAGACAGATAAGCATTTATATTTACACACACACACAATCATTTATATACACACGCACACACACAGATGTGCATTTATACACACACAGATACGCATTTATAAACACACACACAGATACGCATTTATACACACAGGCACACACACACAGATACACACTTATACACACACATGCACACATGCAGATACGCATTTATACACACACACGCATACACACAGATACGCATTTATACATGCACACGCACACACACACTTATACACACACATGCACACACAGATACGCATTTATACACACACACACAGATACGCATTTATATATACACACACACACACAGATAAGCATTTATATACACACACACGCACACACACAGATACGCATTTATAGAAACACACACACATACGCATTTATACACGCTCACACACACAGAAGCACATTTATACATGCATGCACACACACACGCACACACACAGATACACATTCCTACACACACGCACACATATAAATACATAATTATACACACACACACTTATACACACACAGATACACACATTTATACACACATGCATGCAGACACTCACACACATATTTGTATGATTGTGTGTGTGCATATGCGTGTGCTGTGCATGCGCATATAGACTGCATGTGTTTTTAATCATTCCCCAGCCCGAGCCCCAGACTCACCTCTGCAGCAGGGCCTTGATGTTCTGTTCAGGGGGAGAAAACAGTCAGATGGCTGATCATGATGGAAGCTGAGGCTATAGAAAACTGTTCCAGCATTACCTCAGAGCCTGAAATTACTCACTTCCTCTCTCCGGAGCCCTGTCTTCAATTAGGGGAAAGTCCCTGTGTGTGTGTGTGTGTGTGTTTCAGCCCTGCGTGTGTGTGTGTGCGTGTGTGTGTGTGTGTGTGTTTCAGCCCTGTGTGTGTGTGTGTGTGTGTCTCAGCCCTGCGTGTGTGTGTGTGTGTAAGTGTGTGTGTGTGTTTCAGCCCTGTGTGTGTGTGTGTGTGTGTGTGTGTGTGTTTCAGCCCTGAGTGTGTGTGTGTGTGTGTTTCAGCCCTGCGTTTGTGTGTGTGTGTGTGTGTGTGTGTGTTTCAGCCCTGTGTGTGTGTGTTTCAGCCCTGCGTGTGTGTGTGTTTCAGCCCTGTGTGTGTGTGTGTGTGTGTGTGTGTGTGTGTGTTTCAGCCCTGCGTGTGTGTGTGTTTCAGCCCTGAATGTGTGTGTGTGTGTGTGTGTGTGTGTGTGTTTCAGCCCTGTGTGTGTGTGTGTGTGCGTGTGTGTGTGTTTCAGCCCTGACTCAGTGTTACTGAAGTATGAACACACACACATGCAGTTTTCACATTTTAAGCATCTGGCCTAAACACGTGTGTCTTGCTTCAAAGCTTGTGTGTGTGTGTGTGTTCACGTTTGAGCAGTAGTGCTACAGTGAGATCTGGCCAAGCCCATCTCCAATTCCAGCATACCAAGAAGCTCCCTACTCCCTGAATGAAACCTTTCTGAACGACCCCCTTTTGGCTGAAGCCCCCATCTCAATAAAATGATTAACTATTAAAACCTTTATCCAACACCCACAACAGAACACAATGTAGTTCTCATTAAACACATTAACTGCAGCATATGCATGTTTAAAATGGGAAATCCTACTGTGTACTGTACAGATAAGTGTTTATTGACATGCGTGTCATTACAGCTACATCCAAGAGACCTAACATACTGATGCTCAGGCTGAAGTCTATGACCCAAACGGTCTGGTTCATGTTTGGTCCTTCATTGTGAAAGCCATGGGTTTGACCCCAGAACCTTTAGTCTAACCAAACATTCCACTAAAATGACTGTGGCTTCATGCCACTGTAACCGGCTCATCCAGTGTGAAATTCCACAGCCTTAGGATCTAATTAAATAGACCCTCCTCCACATTCCACATCCCTGCAAAAAGCCCAGGTCAAGTCACACACTGTAAAAGTCCAGGAATTAAACTGACAACCTTCATGTTTCACACAGTGTCCATGACTGAACAAGCAAATGGCACTGTTATTTCACTGAGAGCCTCCCCCAGGAATCAAACAAAGAATGCTTTGGTCACAACACTCTAAATGCAGTGCTCAGTGACACATATTTTGCTGTTAAGAGATATGAGCCTGCAGGTATAAAACAAAAACTCATGAGAGTCCATTGCAGGACTGAATGAGGAACCTTCTAGTCTAACCCCACTGCTGGTTCTGTTAAGACCGATCTTCAAACCCAAAACCCTTTGGTCTCCCACACTTTTGCTGCGCTATTAAGGCCCAAGGTTCAGGCGGAAAGCTCTCTCCTCAGCAGAGCTCACCCGGAGCAGCAGGATGGCGTCCCGCTCGCGCAGTTTGTCCTCGATGTCGCCCATGGCTCGCCGCAGACGGGAGATCTCCACGGACAGCACGGCCTTGTACTCGTCCAGCCGGATCAGCTCCCGCCGCTCCTCCGTCTTCAGCTTCACTTGCAGCAGCTTCTCCTCCTGGTACAGGAACTGGTGCAGATCGGAGAACTGCGCCTCAATGCGGTGCTTCAGGTCCGCTGTGTGCTCCTGGCCATGGGGGCACAGCCATTGGGGAGAATTTCAGGAGGCGGGGTTCATGAAGGTTAGAGTGACAGGTGAATTCCTCGCAGCAGGTTTCCCTGGTGCATTTTGTGGTTTGTTTTCATACTTTGGTTTGTACAGACAGCAGAGAGTGACAGAGGAAGCAGGAGCATGCCTGTACAGCTGAATCTCTCTCCTTGGCTATTTGAATTGCAATTAAGGCAAGGCCATATTGATTAAAGATTGATGCCAGCTATAACATCATTTTTGTGCATAGTGTAGTATTTTCTTCTTATTGATATGCATATGACTTTTTATACCATAACCCTAAGGTATGAAGCACAATTTCCATTATGTTTAACGGACTATAAAATTATATCACTCTATTCTATTCCATCTACAGCGCAGTGCATAAGTATTTGGACAGCGACACAATTTTTGTTGTTTTGGGTCTGTACACCAGCAAATTTTACATTACAGCCCTTTTTACACTTTGCCACCCCATTTTGCATACAAATTAACAAATTAACATAATGTGAAAGAAAGCTATCATATTTGGTACTTGGTTGCAAATCCTTTGCATTTGATGACTGCCTGAAGTCTGTGTCCATTCGACATCACCAGACACTGGATGTCCTCCGTGGAGATGGTCTGACAGGCCTGCCCTGCATTCCACTTTTTGGGCCTTGGCTGCTTTAGCAGTGTGGTTTGGGTCATTGTCCTGCAGCTAGGTGAAGCGCCATCCAATGAGATCTGAGGCATTTGGGTGGATCTGAGCAGATGTTTTCTGCACACTTCAGAATTCATCCTGCTGTCAACAGTCACATCATCAGTAAAGACAAGTGAGCCAATTCCAGCAGCAGCCATACATGCCCAAGCTATAACACTACCATGTTTCACAGATGTGACGGTGTGTTTCAGATCATGAGCATTTCCTTTCTTTCTCCACACTTTTCTCTTTCCTTCACAAGTTGATACTCATCTCATCTGTCTGTAAGAGTTCTTTTCCAGGACTCTACAGTTTTTTTAATGTTTTAAAAAAGTTTAGCTACTCTAACCAGGCCATTCTGTTCTTGAGGCTTACCAGTAAATTGCATCTTGCAGTGAACCCTTTGAAGTTTTGCTGGTGTAGTCCTCTCTTTATTTTAGCCTTTGACACATCTATGCCAACATCCTGGAGAGTGTTCATGATCTGTTTAACTGTTGAAAAGGTGTTTTTCTTCACAATTGAAAGTATTCTTCAGTCATCCACAATGGTGGCCTTCTGTGGTCTACCAGGTTGTTTCCTATTGCTGATCTCAATTGTGCATTTTTGCTTCTTAAGGATGTACCAAACAGTTAATTTTGACACACCCAATGCTTAGGCAACAATGTGCTTAAGTACGAAGCCAAAACAATAAAAAATAGTGTCAATGTGTCAACATACTGCACTGTATACTTGAGATGGAAACAAAGCAAAGCTAACAGAAGCAAAGCCAACACAGGGAGCATGTGGTCTGGGGAGAATAAAAGGGAGAGGCTGCTGCATAGAGGAGGGGAAGACTGTGGCAGGGACAGAGGGCTTCAGATGGCCGGAACAGGGTGGGTCTCACCTTCAGCTTCGTCACCTCCTGCTCTGCCTCACTCTCACACTGCAGAGCAGCCTTCAGCTCCGCCTGTAGCGCCGTCATGGAGCTGTTCAGTGACGCCTGTCAAAGGGAGCCCTCAGTCACAGCTAACTCTTCACTAATTTCAGTTTCACATTTCACAGAATCTCTTATCCAGAGCGACTTACATGGATGACATTCTTCACATACAATGCATTTATACAGCAGGACATTTCCGGAAGCAGTTCAGCTTCCGCACCTTACTCAGGGGCACAATGGCAGCACCCCACCTGGGAATGAGACCTACGGCCATGCAGTGAAGTTCCCTAAGAACTATGCTGCACTGTAGCCTAGCCATGATCACCCTTCACTCTTTCACAGCGGGGTGACCAAGGCCAGCCAGCAACATGGTTGGTTCAGGACACTCTCCCTGTCCTATGGGGTCCTCAATTTCATTCAGTTTCTTTCTCTCTATCTCTCTATATTTCTCCTCCACTCCCCCTCTTTTTCTCCACTTCTCATCTCTTCTTTGTCTTTTGTGCACATGCAAACATACATTCATACACATTAACCATTCTTTCAATTTAATTCAGACTGTTTTATTTTTATGAAAAAATTACTGTTTCAACCAAAGCATTTTGAAACAGATCGCAAGACAAGCATTACACAAAAGGATATTTCTCCCCCCCCCCTCCCTTCCCCCCCGCCCCGGCCCATGTCTCACCCTGAATCGGTGCTGTGCATCCTCGATGCTGACCAGCGTGTGGCTCCGGTGCTCCTGGGAAATCCCGCACACCAGGCAGACCAGCTCCTGGTCCTCCTCGCAGTAGAGCTTGAGCTCCTCGCGATGGCGCAGACAGAGGGGGGGCGGCGGGGCCTGGGGGGCTGCCCGGCACGGCTGCCCGCTCTCCTCCAGGGCCTGGCAGTAGCTCTCCACGATATTGGCCACTATCCGGTTGGGCCGGAAGCTCTGTCCGGGGAACGCGGTGCGGCACTGGGGGCAGGAGGCCGAGCCAGCCTGGCAGGCTGGGCCGGTCCAGTAGCTGGTGATGCAGGCCTGGCAGAAGGTGTGGTCACACGGGAGGGAGACGGGCTGTTTGAAGAGGTCCAGGCAGATGGAACAGGTCAGGTCCCGGCTCAGGCGCTGGGTAGATCTCCTCGAAGAACAGGCAGCCATTGTCACGCCGTCCGATTGCTCCCCCTCCTCCACACTAAAACTAAAACTAAAGAGAAGCTCTGCTCTGCTCCACTGTTTTCCTCTCTTCTTTCTCTCTTTAGACACTTTCTTTTCTCATTCCCTCCTTCCTGTGGTTTTCCTCTCCTCGCCTGCTTTTTTTCTTCTTGTCTAGCTCCCTTTTTTGTTCCCCCGGCCGTCTCCTTCTCCGTCTCGGTTTCTGCCCCTTCTCCCTGTCTGGGTCCTGGGTCTTCCTGTTGACTGTGGGAAAGGAAGGGGGTTGGTGTGGGGGCGGTTCCTGGCTCTCCCTCTCCAGGCCGAGGGGAAGCGCAGTGCTGCCGTGGACCTCCACTGCCCCTCCATGATGTCAGCCTCTGGCAAGGAAGCAGGGGACGGCCTAGGATATTCAATCCAACAAATGTTTGTTTATGGAAAGAAGGGTGCTGTCTGCAGATAGTCCCATTACAAGAGACCGTAAGGGGCTTTCCGTGCTCTTATCTAATATGAGGTAATGAATAAGGGAGCCAAACAGGGCCGGACTGGGACAATAAGTCAGGCTGGGTAATCAAAATCTAATAAAAAAACTAATACTGTAACTGTATTGGTGACTGTGCTTTTCCCCCTTAATTCTTATAGTCTATGACAAACAATAAGATCAAAAGTGATGCCAAATATTCAAGCCTACTAATATATGACAATGTATGCTGTTGTTTGAAAACTGTTTGATGTATAAAAAAAACAAAAAACTTTAAAATAGGTAATATTTTTCATTAATATCTGTCACCTTCTTATGTCATTTCCAGCCAGAAGAAACCTGTTCGTCAAATAAAAATGTACTATAACTCAAAATTTGGCATGGTATGAATAATTTTGGGCTCAACTGTATAATCACACACACATGTGCGCGCACGCTTTCCCTCCTGACCCTCATTGCAAATGGCGACCAAGTGATTGATAATTAAGGTTGTAACTGGCCAGCTAGATTGATATATCTCTGGAAAAAACAGCTGTGAAAAATAGCAAACTTTTGGTAACTTCTTGCAATGCTAATCAAGCCACTTCCTACCTATGTAACGTTACGCAAATGACTGATGAGCTGACTGGTTCTGAGGACTTTGCCAGTTGAAAGCAAAACCAAACATCACACTTTTCATTCTCTCAATTAATTTTAATACCACAATCAACAGATAATTAAGAAATGTTTTAAATGAAAAGCTATAAGTGACTGGCAAGTTAACCAGCAAGCTACAATCTTTTCGAAACGGAGCGCTAGCCATATTTAAAATAAGTGTTGGCTATATATAATATAGCTCTTTATTTTTGCTATTGTTTGCATGCATCTCACACTTTTCCTATATGAATAAGAATAAACAATTTGATGACATAAATATTTTTTTAAAACATGGACTTAATTGGGCAGGTAGGCTGGCAGCAGTTCCCATATGACCAGTAGGCCTACCTACAGCACTGAATTGCAACGCAAATTTTTGTGGTTTATTTCGGTGCCATCTTCATCACTAATGTTACACTCGGTCTGTACTTTTAGCAAGCAAGCTAACGTTAAACTTTGTTAAAATGCCAAAAGCGAAACTGTGTAAAGTGTGGCTGTATTTTACCAAAATAATGATAATAATAATAATAATGTAAACAAGGATGTGCTTTTGCAATAAAAATCCATTATTTAATGTTGTTATTTGCTCGTTAAACACTAGTTTCAAGCACTGTACCATTTGAAAAGTTATTGTTTTAGCATGGGCATCATCAAAATCTAAACAATCCCCAGTCATGAACTGAAACAATATTATGTGGGGTTAACATGTGAAATTATAGAGAATGCACTTCAGAAATATAACTGAATTTCCCACAAAGATTATACAGCTGTAAAAGCAATAGTTTTTATGTTTTGGCAATTCTGAATTAGCAAGCTAGCTTCCACACAAAACGAAGATGGAGACCACAAAGTTTTCGGCTGAAATAGCACCTGTCTACTGTATCGGAGTATCCTGCAATTGGCTAGTTTCAAGCTCAGATGTTATTATTGCTAGATGTAGCTAAATGTCTAATGAGAATTGCTGGTTGTGGCACTCAGATGTTATTATTGCTAGATGTAGCTAAATGTCTAACGAGAATTGCTGGTTGTGGCACTCAGATGTTATTATTGCTAGATGTAGCTAAATGTCTAACGAGGAGAATTGCTGGTTGTGGTACTGGAGCATTTGTGATGCAATTAATAGGGAAAAGAAGGAAAGGAGAAAAAAAACTCAAAATAACCCAAGTCTGGGGTTTTATAATGTGGACACATGAAGTTGTATCGTTTGTCAGAAGTTAATGTTCTTAAGGTCTGAGAGTCTGTGGTCATTGTGGTTATTTTTACAGGAAACCCTGAAAAGTGGCAAACTCTCAGTGCTGTATCTGGGGCATGCCCCGCCAAGCCGTAACTTGGCAGATGGCATACCTGCCATCCCAATACTAGGTACTGTACGTCTTAACTTCGTAAGTGCAGCATCAAAATGAATTTATTAATCTTATAGATTGTCATGGAAGGACTAACACATGCGTAAACGCGCACGTCACTATTATCACCACTACAACTATGACTATGAAAATTCTCCTATTTACAGATCTATTGCCTTCAACTACAACTACAAACAAAATGCCTTTCCCACGCTCAGATGCAATCCAGCAATATGCTCGTTTACACACAGCAACATGACAGGAAGTGCAGTTGCATGCTTGAGGGGGCAGCAACCTTGATAATTACAAGGAGCTCAAGGCCAGCAATATTCCCATGACACTGCAATCAAAGAGCAATCGCGGTGGAACAATGGGGACTGACCGCACCCGTCAGCCTCCTAAAATTAAACGGGGGGGGGGGGGGGACGTTTTTCGTGGCCCGCAAACAATTCCCAGAACTGAGAACGGTCTGTATCCACCTGCACATTTACTCAACCAGGGTTCATACACTTTTTCACCAATGATTTTCAATGACTTTTCCATAACTTCTCCACAACCTTTACCTGAATTTCCATGACCAAAACGAATGAATTTATCTCAGCGGGACGATTTAAAATTATTTATTGTAACACTAAGTAAAATTAGGTCTGCATCTGAAACATATGGTGCCTCTCCAAAACAAATAAACACCAGACAGACACACTTAGATACATTTTCATATTTTAATTCGAATAGTTTAACATTTTCGTCAATGTCTCAAACAGGGTTCGAAATTGCGACCATTTTGGTCGAATATGCTCCCAAAATTTAATCTGTGCGACTTCGAAATATAATTGGGAGCATTTGTGCGAGTGCAAATAATTGTTCTGGTGCAACCTTTTTTTTTTCTTTTTTCAGTCGAACGTCTCTTTCTCTGTACATTCGCTAGTTAGCACACTCAGTATGTGCCTTGTGAGCTGACGGTGACCCTTCTAACCAAGCGTGAGCTTGACATTCTTACCTTTAATGCTGATTTTAAATTGGTTAATATTAACCTTCGATCACTCCCTTTTGCAGCACTCCACTGTCACGCGACACAGAGAGCTAATGCGTTTACTTATGTTACCTGAAGACAAAAGTTTATGTTCAATTTATTAGCGTTATCGAAAGCTGAAAAGTTGAAGCGAACGATTACGGCATTTTTTTTTTTTTGAAACATTAACGTAGTGTTTTGTGTAGCGACCCGGTTGAAACAGCTAATTTCTCCGATGCAGTTTACTGGCGGTTGATTTAATTAGCGGTATTAATGTGACGAGAAGCGCTTTGTCGTTTGAATGCATAACACGCAATTCCTTGAAGAGTGGACACATTTTAGGTGTGACAGTTTAACTGTTACTTGTAAACCGTACTGTTATATTGTCGTTTTTTTATCAATAAAAAATCTATTGCATATATTGTTGGTGCTCCTTACATTTTGGTGGGTGCTCCTAACTTTTTGAAATTGGTAGCACCAGTGCTACCAAATAGAAAAGTTAATTTCGAGCCCTGATATATTATTGAAGCTGCACTTCCCTGGAATATTGTTGGCACAGTAGGGCCTAGGTTTACTAACTGCTACATTAGCAGAAGCGTGCCTGTTGGGCGTGCTTGTAAACAGACTGAGCCAGACCGAATTAACTTCTCACACCACCAAAATACCGCGAAGGTTACGTGCCAATTTACGCTTTATTACTATACATACTATTTTTATGATTGGATTAATTAGCCATTGTATTTGATGCAACTTTAGCTATATTTCCATTACTTTTCCCAAAAATATTGTTTTCCATAACTTTTCCAGGGCCTGGAAATTGCATTTTAAATTTCTATGACTTTTCCAGGTTTTCCATGACCGTACGAACCCTGCTCAACGCTACGCATTCACGTCAACGGAAAACACCGAACTCTCCCGTGTTTTCTCTTGTGTTTAAACTTCCTCAACAACGCGCGTCAATTGTAGAAATTAAAACAACGGGAATTTTTATTTATTATCTTCTATATTCTACTGACGATTATATCAAAATCATACTACGACAAATCAAAAAACTTGATTTCCATTCAGAGCTTTAAAATGTCCAGTCTGGAAATTTATCACAAGTAAGAACATACTGAATGTATTTCCGTACTGCTGTAAATTTTCGGCCAACCGCGCGGGCTTGCAAACGCAAAGTAAACATGGAGTCAGACTCTCGGTAGTCTTCTCCACTTTCTGCTGAAATCCACTGGACGTAGCGCTTGCGTTTTGCACAATCCATGCTGTGCCTTCTCAAACCGGATAAACGTCAGTCTCGCAAGTGACGCCATTTCCACCAGCAATCACAATAACAACAGCGCTCTCCATATTATGTTCTTTCGATACAGAGCTTGGTAAACAACCCTCTGTCTTACTATAAACCTTTCTTTTCCCCCCAATTCCGACCCGTCTCCTTTGTTCATGGTAAGAAGCGCCGTTTGTGTTTATAATAGTTGGTTTTGTTGGTACCACGGATGGTATATGCCTGCTAAGCTACATTCAAGAACCTAGCTTGGTGGTTTGTGATTGTTTTCATTTCTGCGATCATTTCTGACATGATGGATATTAGGCTGGTTGATACATAGGATGTTCTGACAACGCGTACATAAAGCGTTCTGTATTTTCATGCTGTCGGTATGTCCCTTAAATGTCGTTGTTTGTTTTGGCTGCCTTTGCTAGGACCTGAGACTACATGCAATTGACCATACTGTAGCTTGTTAGCCAGCGGTCTTAGCCAACTGAAAGACAGACATGGCCCAGCAAAGGGGAGTCAACAGCCTACAGTTCAACCAGGACCAGAGTAAGTAGCTGCAGGTGTAGCTTCATCCCTATCTGCATTTAAGATGACATCATTGGTCTTCATAGAGCTACACGGGACAAGCAGGTAGATATTGTTTAAGAGTTAGTCAGCACTTATAATGTCCAAATGTGGGGACAAGTCATGAACTGTAGCTAAACAAATGTATGAAATCCAAGCACTGTGTCCATTTGATTGTCTTAACAAATGCTATCAAGGTCATTCCATGTAATAATGGAAAAAAAAATGTTTGTGATGTTTTTGATTATCCTGAAATTCAGGAGGGAGGATTTTTAATGTACTGTATGACATGGTGTGTGTATGTGTGCGTGTGTGTGTCTGCATGTGTGTGCGCGTACATGCGTGTGTGTGTGTGCATGTGTATGTGTGCGTGTGTGTGTCTGCATGTGATGTGTGATGTGTGTGTGCATGTGTGTGTGTGTGCACGTGTGTGTTTCTCCAGGTTGTTTCTGCTGTTCCATGGAGACCGGGGTTAGGATTTATAATGTGGAGCCCTTGATGGAGAAAGGACATCTGGGTAAAGTAGACACATGCTGGGTCCCTGTCACTGTACTACTTCCTGAATGTGTGTGCTGTACTTTCAGTGAAGCTCAAGGTTCATCCTACTGACTATATGCCTATATGCTTGTCTTGGTATGTGTATTTTTGTGTATGTGTGTGTGTGTGTGTGTGTGTGTGTGTGTGTGTATGGTGTGTATGTGTGTGTGTTTATGTGTGTGAGTTTATGTGTGTTTATGTGTGTGTGTGTATGGTGTGTATGGTGTGTGTGTGTGTGGTGTGTATGTGTGTGTGTATATGGTGTATGTGTGTGTGTATGGTGTGTATGTGTGTGTGAGTGTATGTGTGTTTATGTGTGTGTGTGTATCGTGTGTATGGTGTGTATGGTGTGTGTGTGTGTGTGTGTGTATGTGTGTTTATGTGTGTGTGTGTATGGTGTGTATGGTGTGTGTGTGTGTATATGGTGTGTGTGTGTGGTGTGTGTGTGTGTGTGTGTGGTGTGTATGTGTGTGTGTATATGGTGTATGTGTGTGAGTGTATGTGTGTGTGTATGGTGTGTATGTGTGTGTGTGTGTGTATGTGTGTATGGTGTATGTGTGTGTGTGTGTGTGTGTGTGTGTTTCAGATCATGAGCAGGTAGGCAGTGTAGCTCACTGCTCCATGTTGCACCGCTCCAATCTCCTGGCCATTGTGGGTGGGGGTGTGAACCCCAAATTCTCAGAAATCTCAGGTGGGTATTTTGTCCTTTAAATATTTATTTTCAGTTATTTTTGCTCTCTCTATAAGAGTGTAAATAATACTGTATAAACTTTTTGCTTCCAGTTAATATATTGTGTTGTTTGCTTCTCAATATGACCTTGAACATCCTCTGCTACTTTCTGTGTCTAGTGACAAGCATGTGTCCCCTAATCCCTTGTATGAACCCCTACTGTAACTCTGATTACCCCTAACCCCCTGTATGAACCCTTACTGTAACTCTGATTACCCCTAACCCCCTGTATGAACCCCTACTGTAACTCTGATTACCCCTAACCCCCTGTATGAAACCCTACTGTAACTCTGATCACCCCTAACCCCCTGTATGAAACCCTACTGTAACTCTGATAACCCCTAACCCCCTGTATGAACCCCTACTGTAACTCTGATAACCCCTAACGCCCTGTATGAACCCCTACTGTAACTCTGATTACCCCTAACCTCCTGTATGAACCCCTGCTGTAACTCTGATAACCCCTAACCCCCTGTATGAACCCCTATTGTAACTCTGATTACCCCTAACCCCCTGTATGAAGCCCTACTGTAACTCTGATAACACCTAACCCCCTTTATGATGACTCTGGGACTCTTGATTGGCTGGTGATCCCTCTGTGACTCTGATTGGCTGGTGATCCCTCTGTGACTCAGATTGTCTGTTGGTCTCTCTGCGACTCTGATTGGCTGTTGATCCCTCTGTGATTCTGATTGGCTGTTGATCCCTCTGTGACTCTGATTGGCTGTTGATCCCTCTGTGACTCTGATTGGCTGTTGATCCCTCTGTGACTCTGATTGGTTGTTAATCCATCTGATTGGCTCTCTGTCCCATCCTCTCTGTATCTGCAGTGCTGATCTGGGATGATGCACGGGAGTCGCGGGACTCCAAGGAGAAGCTGGTCCTGGAGTTCACCTTCACAAAGCGTGTGCTGGCCGTCCGCATGAGACATGATAAGTGTGTAAATCACACATGCGCACGCACGTGCACACACACACACACACATAACTTACCGTACATTTATTCATCAGAGACTCACAATAAGGAGGTTGAACACCACACAAAAACTGACTTTAGCACATTGTACATTGTCAATATGAGTGCAGACTTTAAAATATGAATAGGATTCGGTAGGGTGATGTATAACATTCATTGTGAAGATTGAATTTTATATTTGCATTTAGGTATTTCTAATTTAATTTAGGTAATCCTATCACGGTATCTTTCACTATATGTGATTGTATTAAGTTATCTTACTCATAGTGGCTTCCATGTAGTTTTATCAAGGCTAGAAGAACAGAACTGAACCTAGACCCAGAAAAATCAGTTGAATCACAGATAAATTTAAGCCAATTGTGGAGAACAATCATAAAAGCAGTAGTACATTTTTCAGCTAGTTAAGCTATCTTATTTTTAGGAGAGAGAGATCTGACACAGTAGGTGTAGTAAAAAGATGTGTGTTAACCGTCAACCTGTATCAGACTGCTATAGACGCACACCTGCACCGGCACACACACAAATGCACAATCACACACGACTGTCATGAAGTTACATGACCCCTGGCCAGGGGTGGCTTAAAAGGACTGCATCTGGAGAGGGTGTTCAGTAACACTGGTTGTCTGCTGAACTGTCTCCCCAAGTCACACTCTCACGGTGCCTCACCCTGCTGTCTTTTCCTGTCTGTCACCATGCCATCTACCCCAAAGGATAATCATCGTTCTGAAGAACAGGATCTACGTGTATAGTTTCCCCGACAACCCTGTCAAACTATTTGAGTTTGATACCCGCGACAACCCCAAAGGTACCTGGAACATATGCTTCACTCTTTCAGTTTCTCAGATAGCATCATTAGCGTGACATGGTGGTGTGTAGTACTGCAGCAGGAGGGTTACACATGTGAGATGACAATAATGGTGTCTGTCCCCTCCCTTTCTATATGTGCTTTATCAGCACAAAGCACGGTGTGAATATAGCCAAAGCATAGCACACGAGAAGTAGTGGAGGAAAGTTTAAGTGTAACCAGTAATGGAGTGATGGTGGAGTTGTGGCATTTCAAGGCAATGGAGAGCTGGAATGCATGTCAGAGTGTGTTATAAGGGTGCTCCATGTTCTTTTCAGATGGAATAGGGTGAGGGAATGGAATTAGCCCGCCCTCACATGAGAACCATTGTAGTTTCAACATCACAACTTGTTAGCAACATACTTTTTTAAAGCACATAGCGGCTTCTAAATTCACCGTTATCTCGTAGAGCAAAACGTGAAACTCTCTTTGACATATGTTAACCACAGACCTTATTTTCGACCGAAAACGAAATGCCTATGGGAAAAATGAATGGGAAATTTTCAGAGTGAACCCATGGCGGAAGTCACTCCAGAGTTAGCCTACAAAACGACGTGATCACTGTAACACTCGATTGAGAGTGGAAATAAATGATGGTTAAATAAAGGATCCTCTTGCTTTCCATCTCTCTCTCACTCTCTCTCTCTCACTGTCCCTTCTCTCTCTCTCTCTCTCTCTCTCTCTCTCTCCCCCTCCCCCTCCCTCCCTCTCTCTCTCTCTCTCTCTCACAGGGCTGTGTGATCTCTGCCCCAGTCTGGAGAAGCTGCTGTTGGTCTTCCCTGGACACAAGTGTGGCAGCCTGCAGCTTGTGGTGAGTACATGGTGATTATGCGGGCAGTGTACTCAAAACCTGTGCACTGCACTGAGGCACCAGACACTGTACTGAGTATCTGTTTATTTTACTCCGTATATTGGGACCATACTGAGTACCTGTTTATTGTATTCAGCACACAAGCACTGTACTGAGTACCTGTTTATTTTACTCAGTATATGGGCACCGTACTAAGTACCTGTTTATTTCACTCAGTACATGGCCAGCGTACTGAGTACCTGTTTATTTTACTCAGTACATATGCACCGTACTGAGTACCTGTTTATTGTAGTCAGCACATGGGCACTGTACTGAGTACCTGTTTATTGTACTCAGTATATGGGCACCGTACTGAGTACCTGTTATTGTACGCAGCCCATGGGCACTGTGCTGAGCAAATGGCAGGAGATCTCTACCTGCCCGAATGCATAGGCCAACTGTGCAGTTTGGTGGAGGAGGAATAATAGTCTGGGGTCTTAGTTCCAGTGAAGGTATACCTAAATGCTACAGCATACCTGACATTCTAGAGAACCGTGTGCTTCCAACTATGTGGCAACAGTTTTCGGGAAGGCACAAAGCCAGGTCCTTAAAGAAATGGTTTGCACAGAGCCCTGACCTCAACCCCATCCAACTCCTTTGGGATGAATTGGAATGCCTACTGCGAGCCAGGCCTTATGCCCAACATCAGTGCCAGACCTCAATAATGCTCTTATGGCTGAATGGAAGTTAATCTCCGCAGCCATGTTCCAAAATCTAGTGGAAAGCCTTTCCAGAAGAGTGGAGGCTGTTAACAGCAGCAAAGGGGGATCCAGCTCCATATTAATGCCTATGGTTTTTGGAATGAGATGTTCAACAAGTACATATGGGTGTGATGTTCAGGTGTTCACATACTTTTGGCCATGTAGTGTACTTAACATAATTGATTTTCTATCCCCTCTCTCTCCCCTCATGGAGAACAAATTCACAATGTGTTGCACTAAAAAAACACAGTAACTATATTACAGAAAACCGCAGCACAATTAGTGCTTTCACGGGAGGTTTCCCAAAAAAAAAAAATTTCATCCCTTTTCATCCCCTTTTCATCTTTTCCACAACCTTGTTCACAACTAGTCCTAGAACTGCACCACTGTAATTAGCCATTCGCTTCTATTACCAGCATTGGTTATTCTTGGAAGATCCTACAAACCTTCAAACATCTAGGTTGCTCACATACAGTCAGGTCCATAAGTATTTGGACAGTGACACAATTTTGGCGCTGTACGCCACCACAATGAATTTGAAATGAAACAATCAAGATGTGATTTAAATGTAGACTTTCAGCTTTAATTTAAGGGTTTTGTCAAAAATATTGTATGAACAATGTAGGAATTACAACCATTTTTATACATAGCCCCCCCCCCCCCCAATTTTAGGGGCTCAAAAGTAATTGGACAAACTAACATAATCATAAATTAAATTGTCATTTTTAATACTTTGTTACAAATCTTTTGCAGTCAATGACTGCCTGAAGTCTTGAACCCATACACATCACCAGACGCTGGGTTTCTTCCCTGGTGATGCTCTGCCAGGCCTCTACTGCAGCTGTCTTCAGTTCCTGCTTGTTCTTGGGGTGTTTTGCCTTCAGATTTGCCTTCAGCAAGTGAAATGTATGCTCAGTTGGATTCAGGTCAGGTGATTGACTTGGCCATTGCAGAACATTCCACTTCTTTGCCTTAAAAAGCCTTGGGTTGCTTTCGCAGTATGCTTCGGGTCATTGTCCATCTGCACTGTGAAGCGCCGTCCAATGAGTTTTGAAGCATTTGGCTGAATCTGAGCAGATAATATAGCCCTATACACTTCAGAATTCATCCTGCTGCTTTTGTCAGCAGTCACATCATCAATAAATACAAGGGAACCATTTCCAGTGGCAGCCATACATGCCCACACCATAACACTACCTCCACCATGCTTCACAGATGAGGTGGTATGCTTTGGATAATGAGCAGTTCCTTCCCTTCTCCATACTCTTCTCTTCCCATCATTCTGATACAAGTTGACCTTTGTCTCATCTGTCCATAGGATGTTGTTCCAGAACTGTAGAGGCTTTTTTAGATGTTTTTTTGGCAAACTCTAATCTGGTCTTCCTGTTTTTGAGACTTACCAATGGTTTACATCTTGTGGTAAACCCTCTGTATTTACTCTGGTGAAGTCTTCTCTTGATTGATGACTTTGATACAGATATGCCTACCTCCTGGAGGGTGTTCTTGATCTGGCCAATTGTTGTGAAGGGATTTTTCTTCACCAGGGAAAGTGTTCTTCTGTCATCCACCACAGTTGTTTTCCATGGTCTTCCGGGTCTTTTGGTGTTCCTAAGCTCACCAGTGCATTCTTTCTTTTTAAGAATGTACCAAATAGTTGATTTCGCCTCACCTAATGTTTTGGCTATCTCTCTGATGGGGTTTTTGTATTTTTTCAGCCTAATGATGGCTTGCTTCACCCACAGTGACAGCTCTTTGAACTTCATATTGAGAGTTAACAGCAACATATTCCACATGCAAATGCCACACTTGAAATCAATTCTAGAACTTTTATCTGCTTACTTGTAAATGAAATAATAAGGGAATAACACACACCTGGCCATGGAACAGCTGAGCAGCCAATTGTCCAATTACCTTTGGTCCCTTAGAAAGGGGGGGTGACCACATATAAAAAGTGCTGTAATTCCTACACCGTTCACCCGATTTGGATGTAAATACCTTCAAATTAAAGCTGAAGGTCTGCACTTTGAGGTCATATTCATTATATAATTTCAACTCCAATATGCTGTGGTAGACAGCTAAAATAACAATAACTTTTTCAGTGTCCAAATATTTGTGGACCTGACTGTATAACAGTACTCACCACTAGCCCATCAGCAATCCAATACTTGTAACAATTATAGCCAGCATAACCTGTACACTGCTGTAGCGAAACGAGGTTGCCCATGCTATGTTGGCCCAAGAAGTCCACCAACGGCATCGCTTTGTCGGGGGAGCCAAACATCTTGGATGTTTCATTGTGGGTGACTTTCCGCACGGCTGGATGAAGTAGTAAATGCTGGGCACCGATTTCTCATGAACATACCTTGACCTTGACCAAAGAGCATTTGTGGAGAAGTCTTGAAAAATCTGCAACTTTGAGCCACCTTGTGTTAGATACTGTCCATTCGCCCGACAGCATCACAGGTCCAATGCCTTCTGCTTGTCCACGTAATTGTGAAATGATATGAGGAAGATACGAGGACCCCGATTTGGACTTGGTTTTGCGGCTAGCACACAGTGAGCTCCTTCAATTTTAAATGCGACCTGCTTTGGTTTCAGTGGCCAGGAATTTAGGTAGCCACATTTTGGAGGAACTCGGATAGGCTATTGCCCTCCACATTCTCTGTGAGCCCAGTGAGTCAAACATTCTTTCTCCTACCTCAGTTCTTTACATCATCGATGTAATCGCCCATATTTTGAATTTGCTTTTTCAGTGCCTGTAGCCACGACTCAGCCGTATCAGTTGCCACCTGCAATCGTTATCCTGTCCTCCGCTTCTTCTGCTCTCTTTTTGAAACCCCTATCAAAAAAATAAATAAATAGTTAGGAAATACTGTGGATGCATGCTTTCTCTCTCTGTAGTGTTCAACGCAGGACATAGGGAGGCAGATCCATTATCTGGGAGCCAAGTTGGCATGATCAGAGGCTATCAGACAGCAGGGCAGCAACACCTTATCCATAGTTTACGATGAAAAAGCATCTCCCGTTATGCTTCAGCTGTATGCAAAGAGGTTGGGAACACCCTCACTGTCATCTACAGCTTCGATTCTCCTAATCAGAGGTGAGGGGTCTGGAGATCCAGAAGGGAAGCGGAAGATAGTGCTGGGATTTTGGAGTACGCAGATATAGAAGCATTTGGGGTTTACACAGAAATAAGGCATTTGATGCCCTCAGAGATCGTACAGCAGGGAATTGGACGAACAATGGCCCTACTTGTGTAACAGGCAGGTGTTGGTATAGGGCAGTTGTTGAGTCTCTGTGCCTGTCTCGCCCTCCCTGCAGGATCTGTCCAACACTAAACCAGGCACATCCTCTGCTCCGTTCACCATCAACGCCCACCAGAGTGAGATCGCCTGCCTGGCACTGAACCAGCCCGGCAGTGTGGTGGCATCCGCCTCCCGTAAGGGCACGCTGATCCGCTTGTTCGACACCACCACCCGTGACAAACTGGTGGAGCTACGGAGGGGCACAGATCCCGCCACACTGTACTGGTGAGACTGGCACAGATGGGGAATGGGTCACCCATATGCTGTACTGGTGAGACTGGGACAGATGGGCAATGGGTCACACATACGCTGTACTGGTGAGACTGGGACAGATGGGGAATGGGTCACACACACGCTGTACTGCTTGAGACTGGGACAGATGGGGAATGGGTCACCCATACACTGTACTGGTGAGACTGGGACAGATGGGGAATGGGTCACACACACGCTGTACTGGTGAGACTGGGACAGATGGGGAATGGGTCACCCATGCACTGTACTGGTGAGACTGGGACAGATGGGGAATGGGTCACCCATGCACTGTACTGGTGAGACTGGGACAGATGGGGAATGGGTCACACACATGCTGTACTGGTGAGACTGGGACAGATGGGGAATGGGTCACCCATGCACTGTACTGGTGAGACTGGGACAGATGGGCAATGGGTCGTTCAGACAGAGTACTGCTGAAGGAGGACTGAGCGTAGAGCACATGGTGTAGATGATGATGCTGGTGGATTGGCTTAGAGTACATGGTGTAGGTGATGATGCTGGTGGATTGGTTGGGAGCACATGGTGTAGGTGATGATGCTGGTGGATTGGTTGAGAGCACATGGTGTAGATGATGATGCTGGTGGATTGGTTGAGAGAACATGGTGTAGGTGATGATGCTGGTGGATTGGCTGAGAGTACATGGTGTAGATGATGATGCTGATGGATTGGCTCAGAGCACATAGTGTAGATGATGATGCTGGTGGATTGGTTGAGAGCACATGGTGTAGGTGATGGTGGATTGGCTGAGAGCACATGGTGTAGGTGATGATGCTGGTGGATTGGTTCAGAGCACATGGTGTAGATGATGATGCTGATGGATTGGCTCAGCAGGGCAAACAGAGGGGAGGAACACACATTTTATGCGTATATCATGGTTTTATGTTTTATGTATCGCTATATTTATGAAGATTGCTGGAGCTTGTGATGCAAGACAAATTTTTGTGAAAACGGACAATAGTTTTATCTTATCTTATTTCACCTGCTGTCCATTTCTGCAGCTGACTGTGAGAAAGAGATCTAACAGCAGACTCTTTAGATTAGCATTATAGGGCGACATTAGCATAAAGGGGCGATATAGCTCAGGAGGTGAGAGCGGTTGTCTGGCAGTCGGAGGGTTGCCGGTTCGATCCCCCACCCCGGGCATGTTGAAGTGTCCCTGAGCAAGACACCTAACCCCTAATTGCTCCCAACAAGCTGATTGGTACCTTGCATGGCAGCCTTTCACTGTTGTTGTGTGTGTGTGAATGGGTGAATGAGAGGCATCAATTGTAAAGCGCTTTGGATAAAAGCGCTATATAAATGCAGTCCATTTACCATTACACACACTGATTATAAACAGGCCTTCTGCGCCTTAGTCATACCACACTTTTATATTCCTGATGCTAAAATGAGTGTGCTCCACTTCTTTAAACTGCACTGGGTAAGAGCATCTGCTTATAATGTGAACATAATGTAATGTGAAGAATGCCAGCTCTGTCACAGGTACCTAGTATGCTGTAGCACTTCTGGACTGCACACTCACAACACATCTCTCTCTCTCTCTCTCTCTCTCTCTCTCTCTCTCTCTCTCTTTCTCAGCATCAACTTCAGTCATGACTCGTCCTTCCTGTGTGCCTCCAGTGACAAGGGAACTGTGCACATCTTCGCTCTGAAAGACACCAAACTGAACCGCCGTTCCGCGTACGCTGTCAGCCGTCTGTCTGTCTGTCTGTCTGTTCTCCCCAGCCCTCCGTCTGTCTGTCTGTTCTCCTCAGCCCTCTGTGTGTCTGTCTGTCTGTTCTCCTCAGCCCTCTGTGTGTCTGTCTGTCTGTTCTCATCAGCCCTCTGTCTGTCTGTTCTCCTCAGCCCTCCATCTGTTTGTCTGTTCTCCTCAGCCCTCTGTGTGTGTCTGTCTGTCTGCCTATTCTCCTCAGCCCTCCATCTGTCTGTCTGTTTGTTCTCCTCAGCTTTTTGTCTGTCTGTCTGTCTGTCTGTCTGTTCTCCTCAACCCTCTGTGTGTCTGTCTGTCTGTCTATTCTCCTCAGCCCTCTGTCTGTCTGTCTGTCTGTTCACCTCAGCTTTTTGTCTGTCTGTTTGTCTGTCTGTTCTCCTCAGCCCTCTGTGTGTCTGTCCGTCCGTCTATCTGTTTTCCTCAGCCCTCTGTGTGTCTGTCTGTCTGTTCTCCTCAGCCCTCCATCCGTCCTTCTGTCTGTCCGTCTGTCTGTCTGTTCTCCTTATCCCGCAGTCACGCATCGTGCGATTTGGTTGGTGGGTTGCTCAAGGGTACCAGGCTGAGGAAGGGGCAAGAGCTTCCCGTTGTGTCCTCTTAGTGGTCTCATGCTGCTACACATTTTTGAAGAGAAATAAGTGCATTACACAGTGTATCAAATATGTACATTTGCCATATAGCCTATCCTTTAGTTTCTATAAGTATATCATGACACTGATAATTATTATTTGCCGCTGCTAGCTAAGTAGCGATCTCTCTCTCTCTCTCTCTCTCTCTCTCTCTCTCTCTCTCTCTCTTTCTCTCTCTTGGTTGCCAGCTAGCTACTTAGCGATCTCAATATCTCTCTAGCTAGCTAGCCAGCGCTCTCTCTATATCTCACAAGCAATCTCTCTCTCAATAACTAACGTTATCTAGCTAGTGAGAGAGATGTAGAGATTGTTTGCTTTAACCAGCTGTCTAGTGGTGTATGAAACTCAAATGTGTTTTGGTGTCATTGTGACTGATTTTGGTAGAACAAGTCACATATTTGCCATATAGTCTACTGCCTATCCTTTACGTTTTTGCATCTCCTACATTGCAATGAGCAAAGCTGGGCGGAACACTTATTCACAAAATGGTATATTGGTTGGAGAAGTAAGAAGCCTGAAACCGATTGGCTGTTGACGGGCAATGCCCACAAAAACATAAACCGTGGGCAACTTTTCTCTAGCACTTTTATCACTCGGCCCAGTTGCTTGGGTCGCTGGCCGACGCTCAGCTTCATAGAGAATGAATGGATTTCCGGCAACTGGTGGACCGAATCGCTGGCTGTGTGAAAGAGGGGTTGGCCCTCCCTGTGTCTGTTCTCTCTGTTCTCCCTCTTTGCCCCCCACCTCTCCTTCCTCTTCTCTCAGATACATCGGCTTGTAACTCAGCTGTGCCCAGATTATTTTCCCTGTGTTAAGATGTGACCAGTAGAGTTAGTTGAGTAAACGACTCTCCCGCACACTTAATTCCCCCATCTCTCACTGCTTCTCTCTCAGACTGGCTCGTGTGGGGAAGGTGGGGCCGGTGATTGGCCAGTACGTGGACAGCCAGTGGTCCTTGGCGAGTTTCACAGTGCCAGCAGAGTGTGCCTGCATTTGTGCCTTTGGGAAAAACACCTCCAAGAACGTCAACTCTGTCATAGGTATCAGAGCACGTCTCACCCCATTGTCTCAGCTGTGTCCTGAAAGTCACATCATGTGAAGCTGCAGCCTGTGTAAAAAGGCCAGATGTGCATGGGTTAATTATAGCTCTTTAATAAACAGAGATGAAGGAATCATTTTTGTCTTGATCAACAGTCTCCTCATATCTCTCCTGTTTTCTTCTTTGCTCTTGTCCTCAGCTATTTGTGTGGATGGGACATTCCACAAGTACGTGTTCACACCTGACGGAAACTGCAATCGAGAGGCCTTCGATGTGTATCTAGACATCTGTGACGATGATGACTTCTGAGGGTGGAGAGGGAGAGGAAGGGAGGGTAGAGACAGAGAAGATGGAGGGGTGTAGAGTGAGAGGCTGAAATGTGTGAATAACTGTGAGGGACTTGGAGTGGATGATAAACCGAGAGATTTGATGCAAGAGAGGATTGTTTGCTGTGAAATTGCAAACAGATTCTGTTTGCAGGTGCACTTAGACAATAAGTGTATTGTGTAAAGAATAAAATGTTTTTTAAGCACTTGCTGTGTCAGAATCCTGTGTCGTAATCAAAGCAAAAAAGTCTAAATAGATAAAATATTTTTTGTTTTCAAAGATTACATTTTGCTAACTTGCATCAAATGGTGTAATGTTTATGGGGGAGGGGCAAACTACAGGAGTACATCACAAAACTGCTAGATTAATGTTGCACTTTGCATGTGATGCAAAACCAATTTTAAACCAAAATGGCATAGATTCGAGCAAGCGCAGCAGTGATTGCTTTCACGAGACTTTTGCGGCGAAGGGGTGGAGTTTGTAGTAGTACGTCACCCCCTCGTGATCACCGCAGCCATATTGAAGGATATGTACAACAACGAATGTTTCCCTTGACTATTTTTATTGGAATTTGAAATCATTTTTCTTTTGTAAAATCACTAATAGGCTTGTCAACTATTTGCAAAGCGTCAGTCACGGGACACCAACATCTGACACACGGCGTCCCTATCTGACTGTCGAAAATTTGGAACCGGAAGGTTAAAATTGTGTAAGTGAGATTGCCTGTGATGATGCCATATTTTTGTTTTTCAGATCCTCATATTTTACTGCTTGTTTACAGTCTATACGACCTTCTTACTCCCCGGAAAACCGTAATAATATGTCCAGTATACGTGGCGATGGATCACACTTAATCTAAATTATCATTTTACCGTCTATTTATTATTATTTTTTTTAAATTGTAATCAAATTTGGAAATACCGTTACGCCTGATTGATTGTACTTTGCTGGCAACAGCGTAGTCTGTATTACGTTCTTGCGTTGGTGATCGGTCTGAAGTGTTTCTGTGAAAGTCACACGTCCGTTGCGTAGCGGTTAACTCGCTTAGTCACTGCACGTGATTTATTATTATAAACTTCACCATCTGCTCGCAGTGATTGAGCAATATGCTGCATTGCTTGACGTTTCATCCGAGCAGCTAGCTAGCTAGCTAGCAAGGTTGCATAACGTCGGTTTGTTGAAGTTACTACAAGAACTTTGCGGGTTAGTCGTTATACAGCTAGTTTACTGCAGGGCGTGTGTTCATTTAACCAGCTAGTTAGCGTTTTTTTTAAACAATAGAAGCAAGTAGCCCAATTGTCCGAGTCAGTTTTACAACATGTCAATAAATCAATCTACAAAATCTCCTTCCTCTTTCAGAGCTCTGGTTTGCCTACGATGGCTTCTCGGAAGAAGGTACTTCTTAAAGTGATAATCCTTGGGGATTCGGGGTGAGTAAGAACCTCTGTGACAGCAGCGTTTCACGTGGGAAAGTGTGTTTTTAAAATACGCCCTGCTCAAATAATAAGCAGTCCCACTGACACCACTTATTCTCCTTGACACGTAAAGCGTTGATATTGAAGCCATTCGTGCTAATGCGCTTCGCTCAGTTATGGCTGAGCCTGTTTGAGTACCACTATTGCAGTAATCATTCTAGGGCAGATCCCTAGCAATTCTTCGCAAGAAGTTCTTTAACGTACATTTGACTCCCACAATTATTCTTCGGCATTTAGAAGATTTCCTGGTGTTTTATACATTTACTCTTTAATTTCTCTGTTTAACAGGAATAATGGCTAGAACATAGGATTCCAAAGACTAATCCCATCCCCACACCACCTCAGTATGTGGGAGTAAACTACTTTTATATTGGTTTGATGTTGTCAATAAACACCAAGTTAAAAAGAATGTATCAATTTAGAATTTGCGTTTTTGAGTCTGTGTGTTTGCCTCTGTGTGTGTATGTGTATGTATGTACATGTATGTACGTGCGTGCATGCTAGTGTTGCACGGTATACCGAAACTTCAGTAGGCCTACTTTTTCGGTACTTTAAAAAAAACGGTTCAGCATTAGAATTTCCCAACGTTCGGTACTTTTAGGTCAAATGTAAAAGCCAGAGAAACGTGTCTCCCGCATGACTGATTGAGAGGACGAAAGGTGTGATTTGTCTGAATCTTCGCTAGATGGCAGTAGCAACTAAGGTAGTCAAGTCAGGTGACTTGTGCATTCACTCGTTGATACAGCGCAAGCTTCGACAGCGTAAGCTTCGACTCAGTTCATTTCAGTAGCGACTAGCCTGAGAGAGACAGAAAAGTAATGCCTCAGGCTCAGCATGATCTGATTTGGAAAGATTTTATTTCTGTTGTTTAATATGGTGTTGTTCTAACACTATACTATAGGTATTCTAATTTGGAAATATTTTATTATAGGAAGATGCTGTATTGTTATTAAAATATGCTATTTCTAGATCTATTTTAAAGTGAAATACCTGTTTAAAGATTCTTTAGTTTACAATTGTTTAATTTTTGAGATATATATATATATATATATATATATATATATATATATATATATATATATATATATATATACACACACACACACACACACATACACACACACATTTCTATTGTTTAGTGTTCTAACACTAAAGGCCTATGCTTATTAATATGTTGAACAGGTTTCAACTTCAAGGTTGTTCATAAGCCAGGTTGTTAATAAACCGTCAATTCGAACCTGGTATCAGTATTAAAGTCAAAATTTTGGTATCATGACAACACTAGTGCATGCACAGTGAAAAGCTATCTCTCTCTATGTTCAGGGTGGGGAAAACCTCTCTGATGAACCAGTATGTTAATAAGAAATTCAGCAACCAGTACAAAGCCACGATCGGAGCGGATTTCCTCACCAAGGAGGTTATGGTGGACAGTCGACTAGTCACCATGCAGGTCTGTCTGTCTGTGTTATTTCAGCAGGATGTCACTCTCTTACATGCTGTTGTATTTGTATGCAGTGATTTATAATGTATGGTATCCTGTTTTACTTGTATGGGCCTGTTTTATTTAATTGTATATTTTATTTCTGTAAAGCAGTTTGGGTTAGAGCATGAGAAGAGCTTTATAAATAAACTGTATGTTCACCTGTCCCCTGTGCGCCTACACTTATGATGGAGCACAAAACAGCACAGCATTGTGTTATCTGGATCAGCGTTGATCTGATGCTTTATAACCCAGATGTGTGTCAGCTGAAATTGTGTCTCTCTTTCTCTTTCCATTGTGTGTGTGTGCGCGCGCGCGTGCATATGTGTATGTGTGCATGCATCTGTGTATGTATGTGTACTCTGTGTGTGTGTGTGTGTGTGTGTGTGTGCGTGCATGTGTGCGTGTATGCATATGTATGTGCATCTGTGTGTGTGTGCGCGCATGTGCATGTATGCATGTGTGTGTATGTATGTGTACATGCGTGTATGTGTGTGTGCGTGCATGCATGCGTGTATGTGTGTATGTGTGTGTGTGTGTGTGTGTGTGTGTGTGTGTGTATGTGTATGCGTATCCCTATCAGATCTGGGACACAGCAGGTCAGGAGCGTTTCCAGTCCCTGGGCGTGGCATTCTACCGCGGGGCAGACTGCTGTGTGCTGGTGTACGATGTGACCGCACCCAACACCTTTAAGACCCTGGACAGCTGGAGGGACGAGTTCCTGATCCAGGCCAGCCCCCGCGATCCTGACAACTTCCCATTTGTGGTGCTAGGCAACAAGATCGACCTGGAGAACAGGCAGGCGAGTGCACAAATCAGTGGTCCTTTGCACCTGGAAGTGCATGCAAGCAGAGCAGCAAGCATTCTTATTTCTGCCTGCTCTTCAGTGTTTGGCCATGGGCTTTATTAGGCTAATGATACATGGCTGTTCTTTGCTTGTGAAATGATTATACAGTGCCTTCAGAAAGTACTCAGATTTTTAAAATTAAAAACTGAAATATCACATTTACATAAATATTCAGACCCTTTGCTGTGACTCTCAAAATTGAGCTCAGGCGCATCCTGTTTCCATTGATCATATTTGAGATGTTTCTATAACTTGATTGGAGTCCACCTGTGGTAATGTCAATTGATTGGACATGATTTGGAAAGTCACACACCTGTCTGTATAAGGTTCCACAGTTTACAGTGCATGTCAGAGCAAAAACCAAGCCATGAAGCCGAAGTCTGTAGACATCCTAGACAGGATTGTGTCAAGGTACAGATCTGGGGAAGGGTACAAAACCATTTCTGCAGCATTGAAGGTCCTGAAGAACACAGTGGCCTTCATCATTCTTAAATGGAAGAAGTTTGAAACCACCAGGACTCTTCCTAGAGCTGGCCGCCCGGCCAAACTGAGCAATCGGTGGAGAAGGGCCTTAGTCAGGGAGGTGACCAAGAACCCAATGGCCACTCTGACAGAGCTCCAGAGTTGCTCTGTGGAGATGGGAGAACCTTCCAGAAGGACAACATCAGTAAAAGGCACACGACAGCCCGCTTGGAGTTTGCCAAAAGGCACCCAAAGGACTCTCAGACCGTGAGAAACAAGATTCTCTGGTCTGAGGAAACCAAGATTGAACTCTTTGGCAAAATGCCATGCGTCACGTCTGGAGGAAACCAGGCACCGCTCATCACCTGGCCAATACCATCCCTACGGTGAAGCATGGTGGTGGCAGCATCATGATGTGGGGATGTTTTTCAGCGGCAGGAACTGGGAGACTAGTCAGGATCGAAGGAAAGATGAACAGAGCAAAGTACAGAGAGAGATCCTTGATGAAAACCTGTGCCGGAGCGCTCAGGACCTCAGACTGGGGCGAAACAGGACAATGACCCTACGCACACAGCCAAGACAATGCAGGAGTGGCTTCGGGACAAGTCTGTGAATGTCCTTGAGTGGCCCAGCCAGAGCCCAGACTTGAACCCGATCGAACATCTCTGGAGAACCCTGAAAATAGCTGTGCAGCAACGCTCCCCATCAAACCCGACAGAGCTCGAGAGGATCTGCAGAGAAGAATGGGAGAAATACACCAAATACAGGAGTGCCAAGCTTGTAGTGTCATACCCAAGAAGACTCGAGGCTGTAATCGCTGCCAAAGGTGCACAACGTAAAGGGTCTGAATACTTATGTATTTGAAAAATATTTATGTATTTGCAAAAATGTCTAAAAACCTGTTTTCTCTTTGTCATTATGGGGTATTGTGTGTAGATTGATGAGAATTAAAAAGGAATTAAATCAATTTTATAGTAAGGCTGCAACGTAACAAAACGTGGAAAAAGTGAAGGGGTCTGAATACTTTCCGAAGGCACTGTATCTGATGATGTGTTGGAACCCCAATAAGTCTGTCATCGACATTATGACGTTCCAGGTATTTTGGAGAAACAGGTGCTGTTATGTGTGTGCGTGTGGGCGAGAGCACCTGTGTGCAAGACAGCGTTTTTCACACGGTGTTCTGTCAGCAGGTGACAGCAAAGCGAGCTCAGGCTTGGTGTCAAAGTAAGAATAATATTCCCTACTTTGAGACCAGCGCCAAGGAAGCTATCAACGTAGAGCAAGCCTTCCAGACCATCGCACGCAATGCACTCAAGCAGGTATACACATACACACACACCTTCAAGTAGGTATACACACATACACACACACACACCTTCAGACAGGTATACACATATACATACACACACACCTTCAGACAGGTATACACATGCTTGTACACACTAGGGATGCACCGATCCATTACTCAGTATTGGTATCGGTCTGATACTGGCCAAAATCACTGGATCGGATATTGGAGAAAAAAAAGTATAATCCGATACGATCCATTAGCCTGAACTATCACGTAAATGCTTAAAGAGCATATTGCAGGTTGGAGACCCCAGTGAAGTGTAGGAAAATGATGTAGGAACTAGATTTTCATAAAATATATATATATATATATATATATATATATATATATATATATATATATATGTATATATATATATACCCTACAGTTATTTCTGGAGTTGTTTTTATGAGAGAATTATACTTCCGTATCTAAAAACGCCAAAACGGAAGTGACGTAACAGAAGGGAGAGCGGTCAAGTTGAACAATAAAGAAGAATGGATCTCAACGCTAGTTTTTGACTCTGAAGAGGTTGTAAATGTTTATGCGAACGCATACAACGGACCGCAGCCTTATAATTATGAGCCTGCTAGGCGTCCAAGAGACCAGGAACAGACCAGGGTTCGAAGGAAAAACGGTCAGAGGAGAGAAATTGAGTTGTGGTGTGAGGAGAACCAGTGGAGAACTGGGCAGGTGTCTTGGTGAGTGACCAGCGTTAGCTTATAGATATACCACTAACCTATTTAAAGACACTTAATTTCAAAAATAGTGTATATAATGTAAATATTTTTAGCAGTAATACTTACATAGCAATGATGAAATCTTATGTTTTCGGTAGATAGAGGCAGAAAAATGTTTGGGTAAACTGCCCCTTTAACAGCTCAGTTGTTTAAGAGAAGGAAAAACACGGTATCGGCAGATACTCAAGGTTGCGGTATTGGTTTCGGACATGAAAAAGTGGTATCGAGCCATCCCTAGTACACACCCATGCGCGTGCTGCCCCTTTAGCTAGAATCAAATGCATCCCAGCAGTGACAGAGAAGAGCTGCAAATGGCCTTCTGCTCAGGTTCACACCACAGTGGAGTCGTGATGCTTGAAATGACTGTTTGCCAATGATGTGCGCTTGTTGTGATCTGGACTGTGAAAAGCCATCATGTCCGAGTAAACTGCCCCCTTCCTCTGGCTTTCAGGAGTCTGAGGTGGAGTCCTACGATTTCCCTGATCAGATCAAACTGAGCAATGACAAACCAGCCTCCGCCAACGACAGCTGCAGCTGCTGAAAATGGCAGGACCACAGAGAGAGAGCAGGAGGGAGAGAGGAGACGGAGAGAGTAGGTGGATGTGGGATGGAAGGGGAGAGAGGGGGGAGAGAGAGAGAGCAAGTATGGGGTACGGGAGGGGAGGAAGAGAAGTTGTTTATGAATTGCAGGGGCAATTTGACACCCCTCAGCTTTACCCCTTTTTGATTGTAAATGGCAAGTGAAAAAAAAACGTTCCTGTATTTTTACTCCCCAAAGAGAACGAAGTCAAACCAGAGGTAGCATTTGCTCAGCCTCCTCCTGCAGTGTCAAGATGTTTAAACTTTTCAGAACTGCTTCAGAAACTACCGATAATCCTGTGTTCCCTCAACATTAGCCCTTGTTTTTGCTGGTAATATTGCTTTTTATTTTTTTAAATATTTTTGTTATACATGTGGATTATGCCCTGACTCCACTGTGTCCGTCCGTCCGTGCCCCTCTCGTCATCGGCCTTCATCTCAGCGTTTTCCCTTTTCTGTGGCGTACGTGTAGCCGTTATGGCACTACTGCACACCCTGGGGTGCCCAAGAGCTCTGCGCTTCTGAGATGCAGCTTCAGCCCTGTGCTCAGTCCGGACCAGCCTGCAGGCCCTAGACAAAACGAGCAGTCGGAGAGTGGGCCAGAAAGCTGGGAGGAAGAGCTAGCCGGAGGAATAGCACCACACTGGGGTAAAGTTTTAAGTTGCTAAACGGAGACACGCATCTCTGCGTGTTTAAACTTTTCAGCTGATACAGACGCGCATCTCTGTGTGCGTCCGTGGCCGTCTCTGATTGTAGGTGGGTGTAAGGAGCTGGGCACTGGCTGAGGGGAAACTGGCAGCCCTGTGGTGGGCGGGGCTTGGGATGAAGGGGCTCCTGCAGAGAGTGCAGAGCAGGACGAGCCAGGAGGAATTTGGTTTGAGGATGGTCGATCAACTGCCCACCCTGTATCTGGCACATCAGCAGGAGAAATGGCAATACCAGGAGACCGTGGGGCAGTTGTGGAGTAGATGCAATAATTACAGCCCTTTACAGCCTTTATACTAACAAATGCTTTTGCTGTCATCATGTGCACCGTGTAGCTCCTTTAAGTGCCGGGGCTGGGGATTTATGTGCAGAACATAAGCCCAGGACAAAGTCTCTCCTACTCTACCACCCCCCCTCCTGCCTCCGCTCTCATTTGTGTGATTATACCTCAGCCAGGATGGAACTGGGGAGGAGCTCAGGCTCAGTTCCGATGTTTCCTGGAAGACTGAAGATGCTGCATGCTTGTCCAAGGCGCTCCACCCCCCCCCCCATTTGGTCTGGCTACGGTCTGGTGGTGGTGTGTGCCGGGCTTATGCAGGGTGTCTTGTATACACCCAAAGGAGAGAACCGCGAGAAAACAGGCTGGACTGCATTACTCAAATACACACAAACATACATTCTGTTTTGCTCAATCTTTTCAGTCTTTGTTTTGCCTTTGTATTTTACTGTTATTAGCTATACTTGTATAAATATGTATATTTAAATATATCACAATTTAGAATGATTTGATATGTACAATACCAATTATGAACTCAAAAATTTGAACATGAGTAGAACATTTTGTCTGAACAATCATGCTGTATTAATATATTATATTAATATAACTTACTTGACAAGATCAAATTAAATAAAAGCTACATATATGACAGATATGGATGTGCTGTGTCCTTAAGTGTGTTTAGTCCGCTTTTTTTGTTTTTCTGTTAGTTCACTTAATTTCTTGGTGACAACTCAGGGAAAAATGTGAGCTGGTCTAAATGTCAATTCAGACTGATGGAAACTGTTGCAATTTACGCAGAACCTAGCCCAAAACTCGCTTGTGTAAAAAAAAAAAAAAAAAAAAAAAAATTGTTTACGCAAGTCATTGTTGACTAGAAACATGAAAGGCTAGCTGAAACCACATGACATTGATAAGTGATTCATTGTATTTATCTTGCATTCCAATAGAAACTGCTAATAATGTATTACATTTTTTTACACAAAAACTAGCCATAGTAATACAGATAGTACATTTGCAGTATAAAATATTGTTTTTGTATTATATTTACATGCCAAAAAAAGACACACCACAGTTATTATTCAAAGGAAATGTGCAGAAAGAGTGAGTTTGTTCAGTGCGTTCTGTTTGAAAAGGAGGACCTGGTTCCAGCCCTCCTGCAGAACTCTCAATCTTTCCCATTTTGGCTGTTCCCTCTTCTTCCTGTTCCTTCTTTCTGTCTCACCGTCCATTGGGTTACAGTTGGTCAGAGAGGTAGATAAATGACCAACACATCCTGCAATAATGTACACCTGTGGCCCGTCTAACTGAGCTATCTACTCAGTCAGGGAGTTCTGCCCTGGCGTGGGGGTGGGCAGGAGTTACAGGTTAAACAGATGGGGGGTGTTACAGGGTAAGTGGGGGCCCAAACTCCTCCATGGTTTCCAAAACAAGCGCCAGGTGATCCAGAAAGGACCCAATTGATACACGGAGGATCCGAGCCTCGTCTGCAGTCCATTTCCTGTGACAGAGTGACAGGTGAGATATGAAAGGGTAAATACTCTAACTGGGTTACAGTTATTTAAGAAAAAAAATGCTGGTTTCACCTCTCACTACATCCTTCAGCTCCTCATCCAGCCAGTGATCTCCAAAATGAGTAATATTTTTGTCTGCTTTCTGATAAGTAGTTTAAAATATTGGTATAACCAGAGTATCCCAAACACATCAAGTCCATGCTTTCAGTGAACTATATATTCACTAAAAAGTGAGCACGCAACTACACTGTTCTATAAAGTTTGTGAATACTCGACTTATTTGTGTAGGATATCCTGAAAAGCGCTGAACTCTCCGCACGGGCACAGTGCACCCCCCATACACGAAACGACATACCTGCCTTCATAGAAGCTATTCAGACATGCGTTGTGCTCAGACTAAAAAATAGGTTGTGCTCGACGATGCCAACGCAATGCCCACCTGGGCATCTTCGGATAAATTGTTATAATTTCCCCAACGTTAGATACCAGCAAAAAGTCACAACACATCACTCACACAGACATGGCGTTATCTGAAACGGAAAGATCCTTGCTGATTCCGCCCTTGCGCGGCTCACGGTCCGGTAACAGAGATCGCAGCGCAATGTTGGCTTCTCGAGCCGACGGGAACGGGACAAGCAGGGAACGAATTCGCTGTTAAGGAAGAATAGCAAGCACCTAGCTTGCCCTCCAAATGATCAGACAATTATTTCAGCACTGTGTCTCCAGATCATTTGGGCGAACTCGCCAGCTGGCAAACAAATGTGTATTATGACAACACAATCAAAGCCAATAAAAATATGGCGCACATTATTTGGCACTCACACATAACGCACAATTTCATAAACCAGATTTGATCATGATAGTTAGTCTACTTAAGGATACAATTCCAGTTTACCAGGATATTCGTTGCAAGGCGCCGCCATGTTGATTTTGCAATTATGCAAATTTAACTGGATAGGCAAGCACGCCTTCAGCTAACCTAAGCTTGTGAAGTCCCGGAAGTAAATCTATACTGCGCATGCTAAGGGAAAAACGTTGGAGCTCCAATTAAAATAAACGGGGAATGTCAAACCTTTGAAGGCAAATAAAACTTAGCTGGTGGTATTCTGAAACTCGTTTAACGATCGTCATGTTTCATATGAAAAGCAGATTGTAAAAATATGTAATAAAATATGTACATTTTCATTAATATTTTACCAAGACCCCTGGACCAAACAACAATTGCTTCACAAACTGCTACATATACTGACATTTATTATCACAAAACATTGACCGATGAGGCTTTCTTTGGTAGTCAAATCGCCTTGGTTTCTACATTGAATTCAGTGGGCAGCAGGCTCTTGTGCCCTCAACATGCGCAGAAGAGGCTGTTAACCCTTACATTACATTACATTACAGGCATTTAGCAGACGCTCTTATCCAGAGCGACTTACACAACTTTTACATAGCATTTTACATTGTATCCATTTTATACAGCTGGATATATACTGAAGCAATTTCGGTTAAGTACCTTGCTCAAGGGTACAACGGTGCCCTAACCGGGAATCGAACCTGCGACCTTTCGGTTACAAGCCCAGTTCCTTACCCACTGTGCCACACTCCGTCCTTACTCCCTTACTTCCTAGGCTTCAACCATTGAACTGTATAAGAACAAGAAGGCTAACGTGGTCACATGGTTCGATACTTCCGCATGTGGCACAGCCGCAGAATGGCCAGGCAGATTCGACACGGTGCGGAAATAAAATTATATGATGAGGCTGCCTTGTATTTCCTATGAGAGTTGTAGAAATTCAACAAACTCGCTCTTGCGCGAATTATACAAGAGCTCACACTGAGGTAATCAATAGAAGCAGGCGATAGCATTATACATTTTTTCTGTAGCAAAAACATTTTTGTCTGAACAGAACAGAGAAAATTATGACCAAACAGTTTGTAGTCCTAAAACCCGGAAGTAAGTTAGCTTTTTTGAGCCATCGAGTTCTCTCGTCAGATTTCCAGTGCATTTTTCGCAAAGGTATTCCGTATTTTTACCGAAAATGAGGTCTGCGATGAACGTAAGCCCGAGAGCCCCACGTTTTGTTCTACGAGATAAGTGACACCCATTGATATCACCACCGTGGATTTCAAAGCTGTTCTGTGCTTTTAAAAAGTAAGTTGCTATATTGAAACTACAACAATGGTCGCTTTCTGTCAACGGCCACTCAAGTTTCCATAGCTACTAGCCCGCCTGCACGTGACAACCGTTGCCGTGTCAACATAGCAACTTGTTAGCAATTTTCGTTAGAAAATTGTAGCTGTAGCTTTATGCAGTAGCTATCAGTCTAGTGGTCTAGTGATACCCAGTCCAGTTGTGAATGTAAGTGTAGCCTACTGAGGTGGCAGTTTGGCTGTTTTGTTTTTGTTTTCAACGGGGTGCTTGCGCGTGATTGGGGGAGGGGGGTGTGGGGGCGGATTTCGGAAATTGAAGGCCCACGGTGAGAGGGCACGGTCCGCCACTGCTCTAACACAATGTCTTACCGTCTTTTGTCACCTTCTTCAAGTCAAGTCAAGTCAGAAGGTGTGCTGCTTTGTTGAGCGCTACCAGAAGTAAGGACTCTTCCTTGTCATTCTTATGTCATTTCCAGCCAGAAGAAACCTATTTGTCAAATAAAAATTCACTATAACTAAAAATTTGGCATGGGTATGAATAATTTTGGGCTTAACTGTATGTTAACTTTTGGCCTCAACTGTACACTACAAAAACAGATTTTCTTCTGTGAAAATCACATATTTTGAACAGATAAGATAGGCGAATTTTAACATGTCAGTATCTTACAAGAATGAACATTTTGTTCAATGCTGAAAAATGTGTGTTAGCTGGCAGGAATTATAACTGAAAAGTAGTATCAGTTTATTTTGGACACGCTTTACAAACACAAAGTCTACAATGGCTGAAAAATCCTACATAGGATTCCTTTAAGGCAACTTTGCTCCCGAAATAAGCAGGAGCTGAAGATGGCTGCAGTACAGGCTTGGCAGAGCATCACTAGAGAAGATACTCTCAGCATCTGGTGACGTCTGCAGTCATTTTTACACTCAGTAAAAAAAACAAATGGTATTTCTTTCAAAGAACCACTCATTTTACCATCAACAAAAATAATTACTTACAATCTTTATGTTACCTTATAATAGTCTATTATTTATGATGTTAAATTGTTACAGTTTTACATCATAAAAACATGTTTGATGGTAGCAAAGCGTCCGTCTACTGGTGAAACACAAGAACAGCACAATGACCAAAAAAGTTTTATTACAATAAGTGTTGTTTGCAAACCCTTTATTGCGAGGTAATTCAATAATCTATTGGACAAAAATGAATAAAATAATACATAAAAAATCCTATTTTAATTAATTTAAGCTTTTGATGAGAAATAAGACCCCTTTCAAACCAGAGACAGCAGCGCAGGTACAGTTCCCAGTTACCGCTCACTTAAATTAGGCCAGTTAAATGGTGGTTGACCAGGGGAAGACAAAGGAAATTGAAGCTGTTCAAAATTTCAAGTTAACAGTAAAGACAAAACATTACTCATACCTCACCCATGTGGGACTGTTCAGTAGATAACAGAATATGCTAATCACAGAAGAATTTGATATAAGAATTTAAGCCCCACTTGGAGAGAAATGTAAGTAGAAATATTGTGTGCAACTGCAAAAAAAAAAAATTTTTACAAAAAAAATTAATTACTGAAATGCGCCCAATATTATTTAGTCTTCATAGCATAAAAGACATCAGGAATAAAGAATGACTTGCTCATTAAGCTGAAGTTCTTAAATATATCTCAAGTATATCACAATTTTCCTTGTGAAACTTCTAAACAGCATGTAAAAACTGTTATTGGCACACATATACTAACACACTGAGTCGCTCATATACTGATACACTCAGTCCCTCACACACCGACACACTGAGTCTCTCATATTCTGACATGCTCAGTCGCTCATACACTGACAGTCCAGCCAGCCAAAATACTAAAGATTAAAATCTTCTGAAGAATAGTAGCAGAAGATGGAAGTCTCTGATTAAATGAGATATTTGTGAATTGATTCATTTGGAAGGTTCATTAAAAACTGGAGAGAACTAGCACTCCTCAAGGGAGAGGCCACAGGACTACAGGAAAGAGCTAGTGCTCATCATGGGAAAGGCCACAGGACTACAGGAGAGAGCTAGAGCTCATTATGGGAGAGGCCACAGGACTAATGGAGAGAGCTAGCGTTCATCATGGGAAAGGCCACAGGACTACAGGCGAGAGCTAGCGCTCATCATGGGAGAGGCCACAGGACTACAGGAGAGAGCTAGCTCACATGGAAAGGAAATACCAGAGATACAGTTACAGTAATGTAATTACCAATTTCAAAGTGCATGAAAGCCTCAAGACCAATGAGACTGAAGGGAGAGAAGCTTTTCTTAATAACAAAAAAAAACAAAAAAACTGATGCGTAGTCTGAAAATGTGGAATACAGCCATCAAATCCACCTTCCTGTCCAATTGGGGAAGGTCGTGCCACCATCAACAGACAAATGTGAGAATTCAGGCATATAAATTTATATACATGCACACACAGGCAAGCGCATGCACACAAGAACACACACATTTGCTTTCATGAACGCACACAGACACACACATACACACACACACATTTGCTTTCGTGAACGCACACAGGTACACATTTACGTTATATTACATTTATTTGGCAGACGCTTTTATCCAAAGCAACGTACAGAGGTGAATTTCATGGTCATGGACAACTACAACACACAGGTTCAATAAGATGCAATACTTATTTCGTACAGCTATTTCTAGCCAAGAACACAGTTTAGTTCACACAGTGACCACTATTCTGACCTAACCTCTGCCAAGCCAACTAGGCAGAAGAACAAGCTACAATATTAGGACAAATATAAATTACCAAAAAGTGCTGGAATGGGGGGAGGGGAATGCACACAGGTACACACACACACATACACACACACAAAGTCACCACAAGCACAAACACAGCTAATGAACAATGGTTAACTTTAATACATATATCCTGGACAGGATTTTATTCATATGGTTAAAAAAAGATTGATTAAATAAAAATGTGGATTTGAGGAAATCCTCTGCCAATGCATCCAGAGGCAGTGTAATCCATCTGAAGATATTTTTAATGAAGGATTCCTTTATCTGACATTTGTCTTTATTATTGTCAGAATCAACAGCCTCAACAAAAAGTGCCGTTTTCAAAACCTTTACATTTCATATGATGAATAAATGCACAGATACAGATATACAATTAATTATTTAATGCATCGCATAAATATGCATGCAAATGCAGAACAGACCTGATTGCTCTTATGATGACTGGAATGGCTACACAAGGAGACCTGAATGGCTTTTAAACAGTGTGGCCATTGTTCTGAGTTTGCCTGGAGCTACTGAGACTAGGACAGCTCAGTGTGATGTCTGCACTGGGCTGCACTGAGCTGCAGTGAGCTGCACTGGGCTGCACTGAGCTGCGCTGAGCTGCAGTGAGCTGCACCAGACTGCACTGGGCTGCACTGAGCTGCAGTGAGCTGCACTGGACTGCTCTGGGCTGAGGGAAAGGCCATGACTACAGACTAACAGTGGGGAGAAGCCCATGCTCCAGGGTGGCACCATGTATCTGAAATACACGTTGAAACAGAGAAGTGACTTCAGGTCAGTAAACTGCAAGTTTCAGCATGAGGCAGGAGCAGTAAGTGTTTGTATGTGTGTGTGTGTGTGTGTGTGTGTGTGGGCATGTATTACTATTTTTGTGAGAACCAAACATCCCCACAAGGATAGAAAGATGAGGGAAATTACGTAAGGTGGGGACCTTTTGCTGGTCCCCACAAGTTCAAGAGGCTATTTTAGGGTTAGGACTTAGGGTTAGGGTTAGGATTACAATTAGGTTAAGGTTAGGGTTAAGGTTAGGCATGTAGAGGTTGGGGTTAGGGTTAGGGTCAGAGGTTATAGAATGAATCTAAGTCAATGGGTAGTCCTCACAAGTATAGCAATACAAACGTGTGTGTGTGTGAGAGAGAGAGAGAGACCTTGTGTAGATGCTGAATGACAGTCCTCTGTGGGTGGTGGTTTGAACAAGCTTTCTGAAACAGGTTTCAGATTCTTTACATTCTGGCCTCGAATTAAAGAAAACAACAATAAAACAGAGTGGCTCTATGACTGCAGTCCCGATCATCCACCTACCTATGTTAGCACATCACCTTACAGGCACGTTTTAAACCTTTGTGACAACACATAAAAGTGCAAGCAAGATGAAACAAATTCACTTGGCTGTCTCCATGTCAGCAACAGTCGTTAGTGGAGAACCCCAGACATGGCCAAAATGATGGAACTCTCATCTGTAGCTTAGCAACAGTAGGCAGCTCAGTTTCCCTTGGTTTCTGATGGTGCTTGACTGTTGTCAGCAGGACACAAAACATGAATGTTCATACAACAGCACTGTCCTCTGGTCTCTTCTCCAAACAGCAAAGTGCAGCCAATTGTCTGAGCAGGACACACACGCCAGAGCATGCTTTCGTCAAGACTCTTCCTCAGTCCCTCCCACCTTTGTTACTAATTCAAGTTCTGATATTTTTCTAGATTTTGGTTATGTTACGGTTTTATGTTTCTCTTCTCCAGGCTGTAGTCTATTTGTATTTTGGATTTGTGGTTTGGTTCTTGATTAGCACTGTGAACACACTAGTATTTTGGTGGTGTTGCATCTATACTTACTGGTGTGGGGATGCTGTTAGCCAGGTCTTGCACAACTGCCCATATTAATTAGGTGAATGCACTTACAATTCTTCTGCACTGCAGGTCACTCTGAATTAGAGCAGCTGCTAAATAAATGTAAGGCAACATTAATGGATGCCATTTATTTGTATTCTACCACAGGGGACAGGCAACCTGATCAGCAAATATGTAACTAGCATGACAATCCTGAGTTTATCCCAAAATGTCAACAAACTAATCGGGTTAACTGACTTCGACTAGCAACGTATGTGAAACAGGGCCAAGTAAAATGTTATTATCTGGCTAATGTGGCTAGATAGCTTGCTATTTAATATTAGGGAATTTTAGCTAGGTAGTGTCAAACAGGTTCCCTCGACAAGCTCCTCCAACAATGAATAACAAAAATAACTATGACATCTTCTCTCCTACTGCCCTCAATTTAAAAACTACAATTTAATACATTGATTTGTTTGCGATATTGACTACTACAGCTTCTTCTTCAATAACGATGAATCACAATACCGCGAACAGATAAACCAAGCAGTCACCTGGTGCACAAACAATGACCTCCTTCTGAACTCATCAAAAACACAAGAACTCATCATTGACTTTAGACATAAATCACACCCCAAAACCCCCATACTCATCTCTGGCCAGCCTGTATCCGTCACTGCCTCATTCAGATTTCTTGGCACTCACATAAGCAATAACCTTAAATGGAACATCAACACAGACTCTATCTTTAAAAAAGCGCAGCAAAGATTATTCTTCCTCTGCTTAAAAAATTTAGAGTGAGAAAGCATCTTCTTCTCCGTTTCAGTCTGGTACAGCAGTTTGGACAGCCACTCCCAGAATAAAGTACAACGCATCGTCAACAGGTCATCAAAAATCATTGGTACCCCCCTCCCATCAGTTGAAACTATCCATCATAAGCGGACAGTGAAAATGGCAAGGAAAATCATCTCCAACCCCACTCATCCAGCACATCATGTCTTTCAGTTGTTACCCTCAGGAAGGCGCCATAGAACATTGCCCACAAAAACAACCTGTTTCAAAAACAGTTTCTATCCCACTGCCATAAGAACTCTGAACTTCCTCTGCTAATCACCTGTCCCCCTGTCTGCTGTCTGTCAATCTTCTGTGTCTATGATGTCTCATATTGTATTGTGTCAAATTGTCTGTGATGTCCCATGTTGTATTGTGTCAAATTGTCTGGGATGTCCCATGTTGTATTGTGTTAAATTGTCTGGGATGTCCCATGTTGTATTGTGTTAGAAATTATTGTGATATTGGCGTTAAATGTTGGGACCCTGCTGTTCTGTACCGCTCACAAATTCCACCAGCCTTGACTGTGTGGTCATTAAAGGATCTAATCTAATCTAATCTAATGATAGATTCCAGTATTTTGCATGTGATGCAAAACTGACAGGCCTGTAGATTCCTGGATCAGTACGATCTGGAAGCAAGGTAATATAAAACCAACATGTAAGAAAGGGTTCTTATATGTTGGTTTTATATTACCTTGCTTCCAGTCCTCAGGTATTTCTCCAGTTTCTAAAGACTGTCTAAAATGCCTGCCAGTGGTTTAAAGATGCCCTCATCTAACCAGTTCACATCGCTGCAATTTTCTCTGCAACGTTCTAAAACTGTTTCGTCTCGTTGCGAATCATTGATCTGAACTGACCTTAAGGTTACCATTATTTACATTGCCATCAAGTTCATCAATATATTATAATGATCGGAATAAAACTGTCTTTTCACAGAGCATTAACCCCGGGGTATAGGTGGAGCAGAGCCAGATCTGATTTCTGTGTAAAAATGCCAAGCCGGAGAAAACTAAATAAAAAAATATGGCAGTATGGATTAGCATTATTATTATTTTATTACGCTTCCTCATATGTTCCTTCAGCCTTGATGCCCTTTTTTGATGAAATCTCCTTTGTTTTTATTCTTCTTGTTCTGATTGGTAATTTAACACCCAGATCAGCTTTATTCTTGAACAGTTTAGCTAGCAAAACCAGAAACACCAGGGGTAATTTTGCAAGGCAGTTGTTTCAAAAATATCACACAACAATCATTCACGAGAAAGACAATGTTTATTGTGCACGTGATACATAATTGCCCGAGCCACAGCGAATCCCGCGGATTCTTCTCTGCAGTGTAAAGATGCTCACACCGGGCAAAAGGTGGATAAAGAACGTCTGTGGAAAGTGATCATCACTAATTCTACCCCAGGTGTGCTACAGCATTTTAACCCAGCTCAGCAGTGTAGAGACAGCATAAGTTAGCCTAATCTTAGACAATGAATGAGTATGTACATAACGTTACTTTTATAACAACCATTTTTTATTCAGCAAATAGTAAGTGTTATAGTTAGCGTGGCCCAGGTGCCAACTGACTGATGTCACACAGGCGACACTGGTTGGATCTTGTTGGATCTCTGGGAAGTGGGTCCAAAAACACACCTGCAATTACTGTTTCTCGCCATTGATACCGCCAAAGAGAATGAAACGGAGATCCTCAAGATTGTAACTTTAAGGTATCAGCAATATCTTATTCTCAAAAAGCAATGCTCCTTCTTTGTTCCTGTGCACCTGATATCCTCCTTCGATTTACTTTTCCTACATTTCCTTCATTGAAATAAATGTTTAGGATTACTTTTTGCATCGTGGGAAATTTTCCTTTTAAAGAGCGTCTTAGATTCCCGTTGATCTTTTTTTAACCTTAGAATATTACAATATTAAGCCTTATTACTCTCAGTGCTGTTGTTTTTATATATCTTATACAGTTTTTTTTTCTCAAACTCTTCCATATAGCATTGCTCATCCACTGGGTAGACTGGTTCTTAAACATACTTTTCTTTACTTTTGGAATAAATTTACGTTGTGCCTCAAGAATAACCGTTTTGAACCTGAGCCACTTTTCATTCACAAACTTGCAGTCAAGAAGCTGCACCCAGTCAATATGATTTAAATTTGCTCTCGTCTTATTAACATTAGCTGTAGAGGAGGCCTTGTTAATTTACCAAAATACATCAAAACTAGCTGCTGAATGATAGCTAGCCCAAGTGGCTCGATTACCTCTACGCTCCAAATTCTGTCAGGATCATTTGACGTGGAACGAGAACCAGAATTAATTTCCGTCTTGTAGGCTGACTGATATACGGTGCCAAAAAAGGTTATTTATAACATCTAAAAATTCTTCCTCTCTTTTTCCTTGTCCTGTCATCATAGCAATAGCAGGGTAATTGAAGTCACCCATCATAATAATCTCACCTTCCTGACAAGCTTTTGTTATGTTTCTAAGGAGCATTGAGTTCACACCACTGTCTGAAGCTGGAGGCTGGTAACACACGCCTACCGTAAGGCCCTTTTCATGTTCCTCAATGAGTTTAATCCAAATATCCTCACTAGGCATGAGCTGGTCAGTTGGGTCATGTAGCTAAACATCCAATGGGAAGATGTATTCTTCGTGGCCCTGTAGCATTTGCGATGATGTAATTTGTAGGGAAAACAGGAAGAAGAAGAATTTTTAAAAAATGCAAAAACCCCTAAGTTCTGGACCTTTATCGTGCGGACATGTGAAGTTGTTTGTGAATTCTGTCTGTTGACATGAAGTCAGAAGGTACGGGGAGTTAATGTTTTTAAGGGCTGAGAGTCTGTGGTCATTGTGGTTATTTCTGTAGGGAACCCTGAAAAGTTCCAAATGTAATGTGTAGGTATGGAGCATGCTGCCACAACAAGCCGTAACTTTGCAGGATGGCATACATGCCATCCCAATATATTGTATACTATATGCTAGTGGAAGACGTGTGCTGAAATTGGCTCGCTTTCCCCCTACCTACCACTCCCCCCACCCTCCCCTCTTCACCCCTCTCTCTGCCCTACCCTTGCCACCTGTCAGCAGCAGGTCAGGAAGATTGTAGGAAATAACTACATTAGCTATCCAGTTCAGCGTTTCCCAACCGATGTGCCGCGGCATTCTGGTGTGCCGTCAGGCGAGGTCAGGTGTGCCGTGAGAAAAATCCTTTAAAAAATTTTTTAATGTTCAAATGAATTTTAAAAAACGTAAATAAACAAATCCCATTCACAAAAGTCAAAATAAATGTAATTAATATGTATATTCATTAAGTAAAACCCCAAAAGAACATTTTAGGCCTACTGTTGACACGTCACATCGACATCAGTGTGTCACTCGCTTTTGAGTGGTGCGCCCCGAGATTCTGCAAATTTGGAAAGTGTGCCCCGGCAGGAAAAGGTTGGGAAACGCTGATCTAGTTTACTAATGCAGTGATGCGTCCATTTATTGAACATTTTATAAAATACCCCGCTACCATCAACATGTTAAACACGTCAATTTCACATGCTACATTTATTATTCAAAATGAGGCCTACTCCTTATTCATAAGCATAATAATAAATATATATATATATATATATATATATATATATATATATATATATATATATATATATATATAAATATATGAGAATATATTTTGATGCTCACATCATAAAATGTAAAAGTCTTGTATTGCACATGCCCTCTGCTAAGAAGTCAAAGCTGTTGTCACTGTCCTCTTCGTTAATATTCACTCAGATGAGTGATTTCCTCCAAGGCCACTGAAATTTGAGTCTTCTGTTCAGACATAGGCTTTGAAAAATACATTTTTGTTGTAAAACAACAACTTTTTTAGGCCTTAAGCCGGTGCAAGACCCAATAAATGTACTGCCCTTCGCTGGAAGCACAAACACTCTCCATCTAACTCACTCTCTCAAAGATCTCCAGTCTTGTGTTCCCAATGAGAGAATGTACAATCTGAAATGAAGAACTGGTATATTTGATGACATATTGCGTAACTTCATGTATTTTATGGAATCTACTGATCTACTATGTAAACACACACCTAAACTAAAACAATTTGGTCTAAAGCTCTACATTTTTGTTTATTTTATTTATTTTTTTTAAAGATTTTTTGCTCTTTTCTAACATGTGTAATATGCTATTTTTAACACATCTGTTTGAGAGTGTATAGGAAAGGGAGAGGTACAGTAGATCCAGTAATAAATTGAAATAAGGAACTGCTCAAGTGAACAAACCTGTGATTGCAGTATTTTTGATGCAGAAAAGGCTTATGACGTGATGTGGAAAGAAGGGCTTCTGATTGATTAAACTTGATCAGGATCGATGGGAGGGCTTCAACTGGATTAAGGATTTTCTGCTTGATAGAATAATGCAGGTTAGAATGAGCACAAAACTGCTCAACGGGTAAATAGTGGAAAATGGTACTCCATAGGGCAGTGTTATCAGTCCATTATTGTTCACTAAAATTATCAATTTCATTTTTTTCAAGTATACCACCTGGTATGGGCAAATCGTTCTTTTCAGATGATGGAGATTTATGGAGGTAAGGACATTGAATATGTTGCCACAAAGAAAAGGAGGAATAGACAAAGTGATTTGGGGGTTTAAATGGGGATTTAAATTCATTTAGGAAAAGCTTTCAGTAACTGCATTCAAGGGAAGTACCCTGATTTTAAACAAATGTATATTGATGTCTCAAAGCATCCAGATGAATTAGTACAGGGGTGGACTTTGTAGTTCTGGCTAATAATGTGTTTATTAATACAACACACTTTATGTCTACACAGTGGAGTTGCTAAGAATAAAGATGGCGCTACAATGGGTATTGCAGTTGAGATGCAACTATAGTACTGACACTGAATTTGAAGACAATATCTGTCAAATGCGGAACAGATTTCAGAGAGTATATAACGTTGCTGATGTTATAGCAGCCATACCATCATGCACCCTGCTCCTACAATCTTCCCTCTGGTCAAATAAACCCCAATGCCCCAGTGCAGTGATGGGTACAGTGTACTGTAGGAGATGCTGTCTTTTGGAAGAGACGCTAAACTGAGGTCCTGACTCACTGTGGTCATTAAAGATCCCATGACACAAAGAGTGGGGGGTTCCCTTGTGTCCTGGCTAAATTCCCAATCTGGCTCTCTCCAACTGGCCACCTAGTCATCCCCTGATTCAATTAGCTAAAAAATGTTCTCTCCCTCTGAGTGGTGAGCCTGGTGAGCGTTCTGGCCCAAAATGGCTGCCGTGTATCACCCAGGTGGGCGCTACACATTGGTTGTGGGTGAGGTGAGTTCCCACTCATCACTGTAAAGCACTTTGAGTGTTTAGAAAAGTGCTAATAAATGCAATGATTCATTAATTCATTCATTCGTGTTACCGTGCCCGCGATACTGACAGGAAGTCCCTCCTCTCCAATAAACCAAAGCGTGCCACTCCTCCTCGCATGTGCTTTTCCAGAGTTTAATCTGGTCGCTGGGGAAGTGAAGAACATTGTTGTTCTGAAACCTTGGCCTATTCTTCAGTGATCCTCTTTTTAAAAACCAGTTTTCTGATCCTCCCCTTGCGTGCTTCAGAAGGCCTTGCAACAAAAGATAAAGTAGTGTTGTGAGAAACCCCCAGACTAAACCCTCACAGATAGCAGCGCCCCCTAGAGGCTTCTATCACTGCGGTCATTGTGTTCACTGCTTCCATCTCCAGCAATGTCAAGGCTTTCCGCCATCCCCATTCGGGCAAAGAATACAAGAAAGATTTAATTGCAATTGTTGAAATGCATATGCTCTAAAATCTGCATAGGTCAGACCAAGTGAGCCCTCAAACTTAGAATTGCAGAACACAAGACAGCAATCCACACTAAGAACTTTGCTATGCAGTTCTACACTATGAACTATGAATTTTGCAACATTATTCTGAAGCCAATCATGGTTCAGTTTCTTCATTAAAATTCTGGGGTATAAAAAAAGTTACTGTGTCATCCGGAGGTGGTGACATCATTAAGAAATTGCACAGCAGAGAGGCATTTTGGATTCAAACCCTTAATCGTATGGAACCTAATCGACTAAATGAGTCCCTCAATCTCTCATGTATTTTGTAATCCTTAAGATTTTTACTGTTCATGTTTGACCAGAATTGGCTATGATTTATTTAACTTTTCCCTTTATTAATTTAATTTCTTGGTTTTCTTCTGTACCCCCTTTTTATTGTATCAGTTATTGTTGTCAAATGTTACTAGATTTATTCTATGTATGTTGTAATTTGCACAAGGTGTTTTTGTTTTGTACACGTGCACACCTTACATTGTATAATTGATGGGATGGAATTTATATTCCTCCTGGGGCGGCCTTTCCACTTGTTTTTTTGACTCTGAGGAAGACATCGTCGCCGTCGAAACGTCAGTCCTGCCCTGTTCATTAAAACAGTGACTTTTGCCCTGAGCAACGTGTGCTCCAGTGTTCCTTCTTTTGGGCCAGTCCCCGTGAAGTGCCCTGGTAAGGAATTTTACTCTAGTTTGACTGTCCTGGCTGTTGCACTCTTTCATTTAGCTGGCTTGAAGCAAGTTCGGCATCATCTTTATCACACTGTAGGTGGTTTCACAGAGAAAGTAAATGATGTAAACTTTGTGAGAATCAGGGAGAGCCTCAGTTATAGGAGTTTTCGTGTTATTTTTATGTATTTTGCTAATAACACAGGTCTAGGGACAAGATATAGATACTTTGATCCATACTCCGGAGCAGTAGGTGGCATTAATGTAACCTGGATTTCTGGATGAGAATCACCATTAAAATTCACAAAGAAGCTCAGCTAGTGTATTAAGTGACGACACTTCATGCACACCTAGTGGGCAGACTGCAGATTTCCCATCTCTGTGGCTCCATGAGGTGGACAGAAGCTGGCCAACACAAGCATTTGTTCTATTGGGCATTTATGGGAGTATTTATAAAAGCGTGGAGAGAACAGGGGCGATTAGCAGGGCCAGGGGCAGAATTCCTTAGAGTCTGACTAAAGAGACCCAAAAGCACCACATTCTGTAAACTTACCACCTCTACACTGGCTTTAAATAACGGTTAATCTATGCTTCAAATGAGCATTCAGCATGCTTACACATTAATATATAACATGAACATAGGCCTATTTTGAAATAAATACATAAATATAAATGTATTTCTAGTGTAAAGACTTTCTAAGCAAGACAAAGTTTTTTTCAATGTTTTAATCAACATAAACTTCTCAGAAAGAAGTCCTATAATTAGCTGGCTTAAATTGGGCGTGAATGATGCATTTTGGCGTACATAATGCCTGAACCTATTTCTGAGTTGTGTCAGTTTTCTTATTTTCTTCAGAAAGGTAATTATTATAGTCAGGTATAATTATGCCTCCAAGTGTTGGAGACCTTTCACTTGGTCAGTGTTTATAGCCAAGGTCCTGCCCTCTAAAATATCACTTCAATGCCCATACACAGCACCCATTCCAGGTAAACAAGATGTGGGTGAAGAACGATTACACTCCAGGCATAGGCCGGTAATCAAAGGCCTTCAGATCAAGGTACCAAATTTAAAACTCCCCAAAACCCCCATCAGTGAATGGACAGGAAGGTGTGACTACTTTCTTTACAGCAAAACAATGGTCTCACGTGTGGCTAATTTCAGCAAAGTATGATGTAGCTGACGCCCTGACTGTTCACCTGTGACAATAGGCTATTTCTCACTGTTTGTCAATTGCAGTGGTTCTCAAACTTTTTGATTCAAGTACCACCTCTGATCAGATCATCAAAATGTCCAAGTACCACCTCACCAATTAGCATGCGCACACAAACGCACGCATGCATACACACGAATGTACGCACACATACACACTCTAACACATGCATGCATGCATGCACACACACTCACACACACACACACACACACACACACAAGGCTTCTGTTCCTCAACTAAACAAAAGTAAAAAAACATTAAAATGGATTTCTTTGCTCACAAATCACAAGCTCATCAAGCTACCATCTCTGACTTTAGCAAAAGTAAATGGGGAATGCAAATTTCTACCCCACCTCTCTCTCTCTTTCTCTCTCTCTCTCTCTCTCTTTCTCTTTCTCACACACACACACATGCATACACACCTTTGCGTGAAGTTGAGGAGCATCAAAAAATTGCAGTCTCACCACTTGATATCGGGTAGAAATGTGTCATGCACAGAATGTACATCTGTGCATGACCAAATTCTTTTTGAGACTAACTCCAAACTTGTGATGTTGAGTTCTCTCGTCTTTCTGTCCTTGAATAATTTTTATCCTTTCCTTTCCATTAGTAAATCATATTCAATCACTTGCAGTCTGACATCCAGTCATGCTTTTTATTGGCAGCACTTGGAAGGTAGACTACTTTAGTGCTTGCCAGGTGCATTGAGGCCTCCAGGTGGCTCATGCAGTAAAGGCACTTGTTCCGAGCATGACCCCTGGAGTCCCAGTCCTGCCATTTCCAGCTATGACTCAGCCCTGCGAGTGGCTTCTGGAGTCCCAGTCCCGCCATTTCCAGCTATGACTCAGCCCTGCGAGTGGCTGCTGGAGTCCCAGTCCCGCCATTTCCAGCTATGACTCAGCCCTGCGAGTGGCTTCTGGAGTCCCAGTCCCGCCATTTCCAGCTATGATGCAGCCCTGCGAATCGCTTCTGGAGACCCAGTCTGCCATTTCCAGCTATGACTCAGCCCTGCGAGTGGCTGCTGGAGTCCCAGTCCAGCCATTTCCAGCTATGACTCAGCCCTGCAAGTGGCTGCTGGAGTCCCAGTCTGGCCATTTCCAGCTTTGACTCAGCCCTGCGAGTGGCTGTTGGAGTCCCAGTCCCACCAGGAAACAGTTTGTTAAATTAAAAGAAGAAGAGTCTAGCTACTCAATGATTAAATATGGTATTCCACAAGGATCAATGCTAGGACCAGTACTTTTCTCATTATATATACTCCCACTTGGAAAAATGGGACCTTATCCGGATAAGACCAAAATGTTGGTGTTAGGTCCGAAAATACTTAGGGAGAAAATGGTCGTCTGGCTGAACCAAATATGGCTGTGAAAGATCTGTTACCATTGAAACATATCCAGAGTTGCTTTCTTTCAGTTATGTAACATAGCTAAAATCAGGCACTTCCTGTCAGTGGGGATGCAGAGAAATTGATACACGCTTTTGTTATGTCTCGCCTAGATTACTGTAATGCCATTAACCAGCTTCCCTAATATCTCGTTTTTGTGCAGAATGCATCTGCTCGTATTTTGACTAGAACTAAGAAGTATGAGCACATTACCCCAGTGTTAACATCACTTCACTGGCTACCCACTAAGCATAGCATAGATTTCAAGGTTTTGCTGCTGACCTTTAAAGCTCTGCATGGACGTGCACCAGTGTATATAACTAACCTTATCAACCCACAAGGTCACTCTGTTCTCAAGATGCAGGCTACTTGGTAGTCCCATGAATATCTAAGAGCCTAGAGGGTGGTAGAGCTTTCTCCTACAGAGCCCCACTACTGTAGAACACGCTTCCAAAATTTATAAGGGAGTCAGACACAGTCTCAATATTTAAATCTAGATTAAAAACACCTTTATGCTCAGGCTTATAATCAGTTATAGTCTGGAAACAGGATGGGAGAAGCCTGTACCCATAGAGTATAGTGGGGTGGCATCCTTTCCTTACTGTCACCTGTCAATCAGCTGTGATCCCACTTCATCTGGGCTGGCTCTTGATAGGCGGGTATGGTTGTCCCCCTCATGGCTGCATGGGCTCTTGATCCCTCTCCTAGTAGCTGTGCAGCCACAGCCTATTCCTGGCTTTGTAATCCCCAATTCATCCCACTGTCACTTTACTGATCACTTGTTGGTAATGCCAAATACCAACTAATGATCCGCACGTTGCCATCTTTCTGTGGCGGAGCCACAGAAGGGGCACGTGGTCCGAACAGAGGGTGAAAGGGCATCCCAGGAGATAATAGCGGAGAGCTCCGACTGCTTACTTGATAGCCAGACACTCCACAGTGCTGTACTTTGCCTCCCACTGTGACAGCTTCCGGCTAATGTACAGCACCAGGCGGTCAACCCCCTCAACCTCCTGGGACAAAACGGCCCCCAGCCCGCTGTTGGATGCATCTGTCTGCAGTCAAAACGGGAGAGCAAAGTTAGGCGTATAGAGGAGCAGTTCACCACAGAGAGCCTGTTTTACCCTCTCAAACGCCTGCTGGCACCGCTCCGTCCACTGGACCGGATCTGAGGTACCCTTACAGGTCAGATCGGTCAGAGGACTGGTCAGCTCAGAGAAAGCTGGAATAAGTCTCCTACAGTAGCCTGCCAGTCCCAAGAACCGTCTAACCTCTTTTTTTGTCTTGGGTCACAGGCAGGCCGCAATAGCTGCTGTCTCATCCTGGGGACGCACCTGTCTGCCGCCCAAGTGGTACCCCAGATACCGTACCTCCCGCCGTCCAACTGCATGCTTCTTTGGGTTGGCCATAAGCCATGCACACCCCTGAGACTGAAGCACCGCCCCTACATGCTCCACATGCCGCCCTCAGGTGTCACTATAGATGATTACACTATCCAAGTAGGCTGCAGCATATGGAGAGTGGGGCTGCAGCACTCGGTCCATGAGGCGTTGGAAAGTAGCAGGCGCCCCAAACTGCCCGAATGGAAGTGTGACAAATTGGTACAACCCATATGGAGTGGAGAAGGCCATTTCTTCTTTAGACTCTGGAGACAAGGGAATCTGCCAGTCGCCCTTAGTTAAATCCAGCATTGTGAAAAAACAAGCAGTGCCCAGCTGGTCCAGGAGGTTGTCGACCATAGGCATAGGATAAGCATCGAAACGTGAGATTATTATTCACCTTGCAATAATAACACAGAAGCACACAGACCCATCCTGCTTAGGCACAGTCACAATGGGGCTGCTCCATAAACTGTTTGATTCTTCTATTAACCCCATCTCTGACATAGCCTGCAATTCTGCCTGCACAGTATTCTTTTTGTGTTCAGGCAATCTATAGGGCCATGTTACTTGAAACAATTTAGGAAGCATTGGGTGGCATTGCTTTGGAATACAGCTTATTTAATTTGTGTGAGCTAAGATAGCCAATATTGTTTCATGTAACTTGGCACAATTTTGATAACAATACTTTTAATGGCTGGCCTAGATTTGAATGAATGACTTATAGACAGTGCTTAGTAAGTTGTGTGAGAGTAGCTTGCCATTTTTGTACTTTGAAAACATGTTTTTTGTCAGATGGTATTGACGTTTCCAAAATCCCACTCTGAGCCATAAGCAATCAATCCACTTTTTGTACATAGGCTAGGAAAAGTCAGTGCATTATTTCCTTTGAGCTGAAAGCATTTTCAGGAGCACTTAAAAATGAGCATTTCTATGTATGTAAATAGTAACTGCTTACCTTACAGTGAAAAAATAATCTAATTTAGACATTCCAGGACCAAATAAATTACCTGAAAGCAAGCTACTACCTGAAAAAATCAACCCTCTTCATGACCTTCCCATCGTGACTTTTGCCCCTGTTGGGATATATATGTTGCAGTAACCTTACAGTCTTGGATTCTTAAAGCTCATTTACACAGCTTTCGAACGTAGTTTGTGGCTTTTTTTGTGTACCGAGTTACGTTCGCTTTCTGTTTTCGCTTAGTAGCAGCTTAGCGCATGCTTGTTTATACTTGCATAAAGGACACTGCAGTAGTGATATAGGGGACTATATTATTGTAAATTGTTTATGATTTGATTTTAGATATTTTTTTATATACTCTTTGATGGCTAACTCTCTGTTGTGAAGGTTTTCACTTCACTGGACAGGTCTAAGGTGAGATCCAGGCACTGTCAAATCAACTGCTATTGTAGAAAGCACTGCCTGCTCACATACACACACACACACACACACACACGTATGTCTGTCTGTGTGTGAGGCTGTTGGTGTAAGAAATGAGTTCCCTCACTTCACACTTCAGTTACTAATAAAATGGGTTCTGGGAGGCTCTGCCTCATTTCATACAGCCACTGTTTGCATATGCAAATTACAACAGCCTGCTTCCTACTTACAACCCGGACTTACAGCAGCCTGACAGCTGAGCACAGGTCAGAGTGCACAGCAAGGTAAACCCAAGTGTTTGATTGTTTCTAAGTGAATTTAGTGTGTGTGATAAGTAACCATTATGTACATGTTTTGTACATAGAAGCTCTCAAAAAGGACACCTTTTGACCGAAATACAGGGTTCAGTCTAAAAGAAAGACTGGGTAAATAAAGAAAGACTGGGTAAATAAAGAATACCAGTTTTTTTGTGGTTCAAGAGGGTACCACCGTCAACAGAATTAGCTTTTGGAAGGGGAATATGGCTGGGAAAAAAGATATACACAGTATTCCATTTTGAGTTTGGAGGAAGAGAGCGAGTCCAGCTGCCAGCCATAGTTCACTATTAGAAGCAGTACTAACCTTTGAAGGGTTGTTTATTATCCACCCCCTCTATGTGGTGTCACATGACCATCCTATATTGTTGATGGTGACAAAAAATGTCTGTGGGGCCACAGGCCTGAGGCTGATCACTATGCTTCTGGGCCCCAGGGTCATTTAGGCCTGCACATGCCCCAGGGTCATTTAGGCTGTATGTTCCCCAGGGCCATTTATGCTGCATGTTCCCCAGGGTCAGGTGTCAATTGTTTCTCTGCAGCCCTCTCTCCGAGGGCTAAAATACCTTAGTTCTGCGTAAAACACAAATGCTTTTATATCTGTTTACTCTTACATTCCAGCATGATCTTCTACTTCCCTTCTTGATCTCCAGACCTCTCGCCTCTCACCCCCCAAACTCTAGGATCAAAGCTGAAAATAACACTGAGGGTGTTGGCAACATGTTTGCAAATAGTTGAAGCACAATACCGAATGCTTTTTCACTGTAAACTATGGATGAGGGTTGAACCCCTGCTGTTTGATAGCCTCTGATTGCGCCCACTTGGCTCCCACATAATCACTCTGCATTCGTATGTCCTGTATAAAACACTACTGACACTCTTATATCCTGTATAAAACACAACTGACACTCTTATGTCCAGTATAAAACACTACTGACACTCTTATGTCCAGTATAAAACACTACTGACACTCTTATGTCCTGTATAAAACACTACTGACACTCTTATGTCCAGTATAAAACACTACTGACACTCTTATGTCCTGTATAAAACACTACTGACACTCTTATGTCCAGTATAAAACACTACTGACACTCTTATGTCCAGTATAAAACACTACTGACACTCTTATGTCCTGTATAAAACACTACTGACACTCTTATGTCCAGTATAAAACACTACTGACACTTGTATGTCCTGTATAAAACACTACTGACACTCTTATGTCCCGTATAAGGCACTACACTACTGACACTCTTACGTCCATTATGAAACAAGAGTGTGATATTCGGCATAACTAATGACACAGTCCCTGATACTCAGCGGTCATGAACAACGGTCGAGTGTGAGTGGTTGCTTATCTTGCCGTACTGCGTTTGCTAGCCCACACTGCTAGTAAGTAATTAATGATCTCACTGCAACTTTAGCCTAAAGCTCTTATTTTTGCTATGGTTAACTCCTAGAAATCAGGATGAAGACGAAGCAAAAAAGTATATCTAGTTACCTGGTAGAGCTAGATATTTATCTGAAATATTCAACCTGATACAATTTGTTTGGTATTTTCCTAAAATTATTGTGAGCTGCTCTAGAGGGAAAACAGCAGTAATAATATGAAGGCATGTATTCCAAGCAACCAATGACAGCTTAGACCTCCCCCTGACCCGGCCAAGCAACCCATAACAGCTTAGAAATCCTGCTCACTCGGCCAAGCAACCAATTACGGCTTAGACCTCCCGCTCTCCGGGCCAAGCAACCAATGACAGCTTAGACCTCCTGCTCACCCAACCAAGCAACCAATGACAGCTTAGACCTCCCACTCACCCTGCCAGGGATTTTAGGTAGACAACCCTGGATGTTCGCTCTCTTTTTTCTTTTTTTTCTTCTTTTTTCTTAAACCTTAGCAAACCTTTTTTGGGCGAGTTCCTATTATTTCAGCATCTCCAGCTAATAACAGATTGGATCACCATGCTGCTGGACTTCTGAGTTCCTGTCCCATTCAGAAACTGTGTCATCTGCACCTTGAAGTGCCACATTGCTGCATTTCGGTGTCACTGACCTACACTCGTTTTGGGCTGAGTGGTGTTTCACAGATTTCAGTCTAGCGTGTCGTACTCTGGCTGGGTCTCAGATATCCTCCCTTCTCCTCTTTTTCCTTCCTTAATCTACGCTTTACTCACAAGTAACACATTAATTCCAGTTTCCCCCACATTAGGCTATTTACCTATACATGCCTCAGTGTGAGAACACTAGCCAATCTGCATGACTGTAATCTAGACTTCTGTATTATCAGCCGAGTTGTAAGCAATGTATGGACAATAATACTAATACATTCACATCTTGTTTGTCACTACATATTGCCTTGTATGTATAGTATTGCATTGTGTCATACTGTACCATTATTTTTATCTAGCATTACAAATGGCTAATTTCTGAATCATTACTTATTAAAACTTTTTACATACTTGACTGTGGTTCCTCTCTCATGCTGACAGAATTATCCACTAGCAAAGACAAATAGAGACATCTGAATTCATATGTGCAGAGGTTGAATTCCCTCTAAATAAATTTACCAAAAGTATTGAGGTTGATAAAGAGTCATCTCCAGGTATTCTGGGTTCACAGTGCTGAGCACAGCGTAACTGAAAGTAACAATTAAACAGTGATTCTTAAACACTGAACTGCAATTAAATTAATTAATTAAAAATAATCCAATAAATTAAATTCAATAACTATGGTTAACCAAGGATTATCAACACATTGCCAGCAGCCATACCTCCATGCACTCTGCTCCTGCCGAATGGCTGAAGCTAAGCAAGCGTGGGCCTGGTTAGTACTTGGATGGGAGACCACCGGGGAATACTGAGTTGCTGCTGTAAGTGGTGTTGGTGGGCCAGCAGGGGGCAATCTTCCCTCTGGTCAAATAAACTCCAGTGCAGTGATGGGGACACTGTGCTGTAGGAGATGCCGTCTTTCAGATGAGATGTTAAACCGAGGTCCTGATTCACTGTGGTCATTAAAGATCCCATGACACTTATCGCTAAGAGTAGGGGGTCTCCCGGTGTCTTGGCCAATTCCCAGATCTGGCTCTCGCAAACCTGGCACCAAAAATCATCCCTGGATTTAATTGGCTAAAAAATGTTCTCTCATTCTCCACCTTCGCTAATGTGTGGTGAGCTTTCTGGCGAAAAATGGCTGCCGTGCATCACCCACGTGAGTGCTACACATTGGTGGTGGGTGAGGTGAGTTCCCCTTCATCACTGTAACACACTTTGAGCATTCGGAAAAGTGCTATATACATGCAAGGATATATATATATATATATATATATATATATATGTATACATTGTGTTAAAGCCCAAAACAACCTTAAGCAGGGAATACCTGTGGATTCACCTGGAGGAAATGGAGTACAAAGGGAAACAAATGGATGAAAATAAAATGGTGAAAATAAAAATCTCTCTCTCTCTCTCTCACACACACACACATACACACACACACACACACACACACAAGCAGAGAAGCACATATGATTGCAAGAGAATGAGGAATCATTCATATTAAAAAGTGTAATTTCTGTAATAATTTCAGAAAAACCTGAAACCCCGAGTATAGTTGTCAGAATCACTTACCTCTATTTTTCCCGACATTACATTGAGTTAAAATCAACTGAACACTCATATTAGATACAAGATACAGAAATATCTGTTAAGACTGTTCTGTTAAGGCATATCAATGTGGTAAATTACTTATGTACTGTAATATGTAATACAATTAGTATGTACTGTAAGACAACACCAGGTGGCCCTTAAGACAGTAAAATTACTATAGAAGACTTTTTTCTGTAGTATACACTGAATATGATCACTCTGGGAGATTTCATCTCTGTTCTATTTATGAAAACTGGGAGATTTACCACAAATTCTTTTCGTAAATCTGCAACACAGATATCTTACATAGTTCAGCTGCAACAAGCTCTGTGATCGCTTCCTGTTTTAGAAATCAGTTAGAAACATTGATAAATGTAATGTGAGTGATTGAAATCTGAAGCCAAGGAACACAAAAAAATTCAGACTGCTTTCCAAATCTCCCTGGTTTTATTTTAATGCTTCTGCTTGCAGGCAGAGTACAATAATAATAATAATAATAATAATAATAATAATAATAATAATAATAATAATAATAATAAATGATAATAATAAATAATAATAAGATGATAAGTCAGGATTGCCTTTGTTATAATAATGTCAGATGTTAGATAAATCTGCTCTGCAATCTCTCTAACAACCACTATTGGCAACACATATCCAAGTGTTGCAATTCACGACCCGGTGGAATGTCAATGTGCTCTTATGCAAATGGAGCCCACTCTTGCCGTTGGTGTGGGCGTGGAAGTGGGAGTGGGAGGTGTTAGAGATTTAAAGTGTGAGTTCACCATGGAGAAGGAAAGAACAGCCAGTGGATCGATAACCATGAAGCAAATAGCACTTGCAGTAAGGTTCTGCTCGGTATGCAGTCCAGGTTTGTGTGTATGATGCTATGCCACTGCAGCGCTTTCCTGTCCACTGTTCTGTATGGGATTGTACTGCAACATGGCTGATGATTCATTTAGGTAGGGGGAGGATGTGTCAGCCCAGCCAAACACTTGAATATATTATGAAATACCACCAAGATCATCTGCACTGCATGTTCAAACTGCACAGGGGTATTTCTCAGAAAGAACACGAGTGACTGAATCAGCACTATCTGAGGGGGTTATCATAATCTAAGCTTTTTCCTTCTTAATTTAAATAAAACAAATATTCACTATTGGAATCCTGCAGAATGAATAGTCCTTTCTCTGTTTCCCTTAGCTAAAATTAAAATGATGTATTTGAGATTGTAGATACTTATTTTAGATAATTAAACATATCTTCAATGCACACAAACAAAGACTGCTATTTAAATGTACATGCAATTGAAATACAGAATTTTTGTTTAAAAAAGCATTTATTATATTTATAAATATTCATATAAACATTCTCTTTTTCTTTTTTGTTGGTATTCACATTATGTATACAAGATTTGACATTATGAAAAGAAACATGCATGCTCAGTCACACTGAGTTAGTCCCTGCAGGCTCTGACGTATTTAAACACCAAAATAATTACCTTTGTATAAACAGATTCATGACCACACAACATTCTTTACTTTGTATGTACAAATACTTTGTCCAAAAAAAAAAGAAGCCATTTCAAAATCCCCAGTACAGTAATTGACTCGTGCTGATCTGTTTGTATGTATACATGCACACAGACCTCTTAAAAAGTAGCATTAGCGATGATCTAATTTTCATCTTCTCTTCAGTCTGAAATCCCTCATTTAAGTGCTCAAATTCTTCAACATTCCAAGGGTAACCATGGCAATATCCTTTCTCAGTTATAGCTATGATGGTGAGGCAGAGTATTAAAGCAGTTACATGTATCATACAGCAGTCATTTCTATGCTCGCTCCCAGAGACCCCCTGTGAATACTGGCTTTCTTTTGAACCACTGCTGCAAAATTTTTAAAAGCTGTTAATTTTTCTTAATTAGGTGCTTTTCATGTTTATAAGGATTATCTAACCTCTTAAGCCACATTATGTCAAAAATAGCTGTGCATGCCATGTAGAATTGAACGTCAGACATTCACATTGTGCTTGTTTTGCTATACTGCAACCAATTTAATTAAAAGAGGTAACAAAAATGATCAAACCCATTTATTTCTGGTCAGGGTCACATGGTGTGGGGGGAGGGGGGGGGGGCGTACTGGGGGGCAGTCCAGTTAGCCTGACCTGGATGTCTTTGGACAGTCCTGCTAGCCTAAACTGTATGTCTTTGAACAGTCCTGCTAGCCTAACCTGTATGTCTTTGGACAGTCCTGCTAGCCTAACCGGTATGTCTTTGGACAGTCCTGCTAGGCTAACCTGTATGTCTTTGGACAGTCCTGCTAACCTAACCTGTATGTCTTTGGACAGTCCTGCTAGTCTAACCTGTATGTCTTTGGACAGTCCGGCTAGCCTAACCTGTATGTCTTTAGGCAGTCTAGCTAGCCTAACCTGTATGTCTTCGGACAGTACAGCTAACCTAACCTGTATGTCTTTGGACAGTCCAGCTAGCCTAACCTGTATGTCTTTGGACAGTCTGGTTAGCCTAAGCTATAAGTCTTTGGACAGTCCAGCTAGCCTAACCAGTATGTCTTTGGACAGTCCAGCTAGCCTAACCTGTATGTCTTTGGACAGTCCTGCTAGTCTAACCTGTATGTCTTTGGACAGTCCAGCTAGCCTAATCTGTGTGTCTTTGGACAGTCCATTTAGCCTAACCTGTATGTCTTTGGACAGTCCTGCTAGCCTAACCTGTATGTCTTTGGACAGTCCAGCTAGCCTAACCTGTATGTCTCTGGACAGTCCTGCTAGTCTAACCTGTATGTCTTTGGACAGTCCGGCTAGCCTAACCTGTATGTCTTTAGGCAGTCTAGCTAGCCTAACCTGTATGTCTTTAGGCAGTCTAGCTAGCCTAACCTGTATGTCTTTGGACAGTCCAGCTAACCTAACCTGTATGTCTTTGGACAGTCCTGCTAGTCTAACCTGTATGTCTTTGGACAGTCCAGCTAGCCTAATCTGTGTGTCTTTGGACAGTCCTGCTAGTCTAACCTGTATGTCTTTGGACAGTCCGGCTAGCCTAACCTGTATGTCTTTAGGCAGTCTAGCTAGCCTAACCTGTATGTCTTTAGGCAGTCTAGCTAGCCTAACCTGTATGTCTTTGGACAGTCCAGCTAACCTAACCTGTATGTCTTTGGACAGTCCTGCTAGTCTAACCTGTATGTCTTTGGACAGTCCAGCTAGCCTAATCTGTGTGTCTTTGGACAGTCCTGCTAGCCTAACCTGTATGTCCTTGGACAGTCCTGCTAGCCTAACCTGTATGTCTTTGGACAGTCCAGCTAGCCTAACCTGTATGTCTCTGGACAGTCCTGCTAGTCTAACCTGTATGTCTTTGGACAGTCCGGCTAGCCTAACCTGTATGTCTTTAGGCAGTCTACCTAGCCTAACCTGTATGTGTTTGGACAGTCCAGCTAACCTAACCTGTATGTCTTTGGACAGTCCTGCTAGTCTAACCTGTATGTCTTTGGACAGTCCAGCTAGCCTAACCTGTATGTCTTTGGACAGTCCATTTAGCCTAACCTGTATGTCTTTAGACAGTCCTGCTAGCTTAACCTGTATGTCTTTGGACAGTACAGCTAGCCTAACCTGTATGTCTTTGGGCAGTCCATTTAGCCTAACCTGTATGTCTTTAGACAGTCCTGCTAGCTTAACCTGTATGTCTTTGGACAGTCCAGCTAGCCTAACCTGTGTGTCTTTGGACAGTCCAGTTAGCCTAACCTGTATGTCTTTGGACAGTCCAGTTAGCCTAACCTGTATGTCTTTGGACAGTCCAGCTAGCCTAACCAGTATATCTTTGGACAGTCCAGCTAGTCTAACCTAGATGTCTTTGGACAGTCCAGCTAGTCTAAGCTAGATGTCTTTGGACCATCCAGCTAGCTTAAGCTTTATGTTCAACAACCCAATTCGGAGCTTATTGATTCACGCCAGTCTTTAATTTGATCCGTTCAAAATTTGGTTACTCTTTTTATGTAATTGTTTGCAATATAGCACCATAAGCACAATGTGACCATGGGTTCTTATCCTTTATGGCATGCATAATATAGCTGAGAATGTGGATTAAAAGGGTCAATAATCCCTCCAAACGTGAACAGCACTCAATTAAGAAAAATTAACATGTTAAAAGTCTGGGATTGCAATTGTGGTTGTTACAAAAACCAGCATGCACAGGGGGTCAACCAGAACTGACATTGAATACCACTGTGTTACAGTATACAGTACATGCTGCTTATGTATTTATATATGTTTCTTATTTAAATAATTTGTGTATTTTGTAAGTTTTCTTAATATATATTTTAAATATTCTATAATATATGCAAACAATAAAATACATAAAAGTGGCAATATTTATATATTTTGTCTTTTGTATTTTTTCAATACATTGAATTAGTTGGAATCTGTCCTTTGAGCCGTATTTTGATTTTTTTTTTTTTTGTTTAAATTTTAAATGTGAAACAAGAAACATTAAAAAAACAGTTGCAATGCATAAATAGTATAATGTACACTATTTAAACGACCTGGGCTAAACTAATGAAAGGTATCATCAAGTTATCTGTTTGAAAGCAGCTGTCCTGGCTTTAAATACATTTTGAAATATTGAATAAAATATTCATAAAGTAAATATTGATTGGTTGACTGACAATAATAGAGGAATATTATATTCCAATAATTACTTTTAACAGAACATTGAGGGATTCAAACAGTTTTCAGTTTTCTCAGCTTATTTGTGTTTTTTTCCATTTCTGTGATTCCCTCACAAGGAGTGTGTTCATCTAAGGTACGTATCTGAGTTCAGAGACAACTCTCATGTTTTCTAATTTCATATAGGAGAAATATCAAACTGTAATGAACAAGGAATGGAGAAAGCTTGGTTCTTACCACAAATGTTTTGTGTGTTGACAAGGTGTTCAGAAATTCACACTGGAAGCCCTTTCCCTGCTGTTGATGGAACTGTACTGATCTGCTGGTTCCTTATGAATATGCATAAGGGATGTTGCCAAAGAGAGATATATAGGTACGTATAGCTATAGTAGCGATGGAGACAGCATCAAAAAGCCTTGTTGCCAAGCAAAACTTTAAAGACAATGATGTATGAAGTGTGGAAGGTAATGTAGGAGATAGATATCTGGTCAGAATATATGATATCTGTGGTTTTACGATTCCATTTCGCATTTCTGCTTCCAATCAGGTAGGACATTGGGACCATGACAACATGGATGGAAGTCTCACTCGTTAACAGTGTTCAAAATGATAAACCGACTTATGCGCATGAACAACAGCAGGCAGAAATATCACACCTCAGTATTGCCATCGTGCAGCTCTGTGAAGGCTGGTCACATTTTTCTGTGCTCCTTTTATTTATAATTAGATTTGAGAAACTAGGACCCCTTGGCTCTCAAATGGTACATGCTGACGCTTTTCCACAGAGGAACATACTGTTCCCGTTCCTTATGGGAACATACTGTTACTGTTCAGTAATACACTAGTCCCGTTTCCCATATAAACACCGATTCACCTCTAAATGTGATCACACTGATCATGTTTCTCACATAAACCGACTCATCCCATATAAATGTGTTGTTCTTGCTGTCCATAGCTGTGGGTGTTAGTAGAGCAGTCAGTGACTCAAGGTAAAGGGGCTAAAGGGATATCTTCTATAGACTCTTGTTTGGTTTTCTAAGCTTCTGTAATTAATGGAGGTATTATCCAAAGATAAAAAGAGACAATAGGTGAGGAGAGAGATGGAGTGTGAAAGAGAGGAGATAGAAATAGAGGGGCAAGAGAAAACGAGAACAGCCCTCTGTGGTCCAGTGCCACCTAAAGAAAGCATGTGAGGTTTTTTAAGTGCAGGTTGTGATTGTCTGACTGGTGCAGGAGCTGGGAGGAGAGCTGTGGCCTATTCCTGCCATGCCCACCATGCCCTCAGCCCCCCCACCGCCCCCCCCGCCGGCCGTGTCCGCTGCCTTCTTCTCCCTCTGCTTCAGGTGCACCTTGGCATGCCGGCGGCGCTCGTCGCTGCGGGCGAACTTGCGGGGGCAGAACTCGCAGGAGAAGGGCTTCTCGCCGGTGTGCGTGCGGATGTGCGTGGTCAGGTGGTCGCTGCGGCTGAAGGTGCGCATGCAGATGCGGCACTGGAAGGGCTTGTGGCCCGTGTGGATGCGCAGGTGGCGCGTCAGCTCGTCGGAGCGGGAGAAGCGGCGGTCGCAGCTGGCCGCGGGGCAGGCATGCGGGCGCTCATGGATGGGCGTTTTGCAGGGCCGGTTGGGGTACTTGCGCAGGCGCACGGGCCGGAGCGTGAGGGCCTGGGGAGGGGAGGGCCCGTGCTGCTGCTGCCCAGCAGCCAAACCTGGGGCGACCTGCTGCTTGTCCTTGAAGGCCCGGATAGTCTCCAGAGGTGTGATGGGTGGGGGGTTGACACGCCCAAGGTCCTGGGTTTGGAACGGCTTCTGATCCATCATGCCCACCTCCCCCTGGTGGTGGAAGAGGGTGTAGTCAGGAATGACCGAGAAGAGCCCGGCGTCCACAGCGGGCTTGGCGGTGGTGTGGTAATCGCTGCTTGGGTAGGGGAGCTGGGTGGTGGGGGCTGTAGGGCTGTGGTTGAAGGAGACCTGGTCTTGATACATGTCCCCACAGATGGAGAAGGCGGGCAGAGCCGTGCTGTACACCTGCTCCAGCTCTGAAGCTTGGCTGCCCATGGCCACACCCCCGCCCCCTCCACCGGGTGAGGTCTGGGCGCTAACATTGCTGGGTGACTGGGACACCCCCAGGACTCCTGCGCTCACCAAGCTGATGATGTTGCTGTCCGAGCACCAGCCGGAGCCTGTGACCCCCCCGCCCGAGGAGGAGGGCGTGTCAAAGGCAAACTTCCCCAGGTATGTGACCGTCTGGCCGCTACGCACAGACTGGAACCCAGAGCTGTACTGCAGGTCTGCCGCCCCTTTGTCCCCCCCCAGCCCCAGATCCATGATGCTGTCTGCGTGGCACAGGGAGAGAGAGACAGAGGCACACATTATAAACTAGCAAGCAGTCAGAACAAGGAGCAAAGTACACGCCAATGTATTCGTACAATAACGGGACCAGAAGGGCTCAAATAAGCATGACAGAAACACTTTAGTTAAAAAAAAACAACATCTTCACCGGACTATAAAGTGGAACCTTTTTCAAGCTGAAGTTACTCACTGAGTACTGCGAAGTCCATTTCTAAACTTGGAATGCATTTGCACACAGTCAAAGTCATTTCACCCTTCAGTATACATTTGAAGCGAACAGCTATTTTGTTCTCTGCTATAGTACAACTGAAATACCAGACAGCCCATTTTGAAGATCTGAAGATTTCGATGAGCATTGAGGCTTAGTGAGAATTTGAAAGTCTCATTCTTTATTTTCATTCTCATTCTATTATTTTTTATCTGTTTACAGCCAGTTGAAGGTCAATTAGATGTTTCCAGCTAGTTGCTGTAATCTTAACAACATTTTCCTAACAGTGTACCTGTTATGCAAATCATGTACATTTCACGGCACAATCTTTGCATTTCTGGAATAAGTTCCATACTAATATACCCAAATATACTGGCTCCAAAAACAATGATGAGTATTAATTCAAAATCAATTGCACAGGGACACTTGAGCTGAACTGTAAAATAATTAGCATAAACTTTGTGCTGAGAATGGCTCTGAGCTTTGTCCTGCCTGGGAGAGTAATGACGCCTGAAGCCAGTCACCCACCGCACGCATAGCGTAAGCAGCGCGAAGTGGCACGGCGCGTCGTGTGTCTGCACAGGCTCCATTTGTGTCGCGCAAAGGCTTAGTTAAAGCTTCATATTCCTAGTAGCAGTCTGCAGTGGGATTACATTGTGTATTTCACGTTTGTTCAGGACTGTTGATTATGGGTAAGTGAATACTTGGTGACAGACCTTTTTCAGTCTGTTAATTTGGTAATACTTTTTTTAACTCATGTAAATACGTGAGAAAGTTTGTGCTGAGGCTGCCGAGACGATATGCTGCCTTCATGCTGCGTGTAGATGGAATGAAACGAGCCACACTCGCTCCTTGGAAAATACGTGTTTACTTTAGGCCTACTATTAAAAACATGACATTATGTTCTTAATAATAAAGTTTTGTTGCGTGCTCATGTGTGCTCATCAATATAGCCCCCTGCACCCAAACCTGATGAAACTGGATAGGAAAAAGATTGCTTACTTAAAATCAAATCAAAAATATGTAAACGCTTTAAAGAATTACCATAAGCTTAAATCGCAACGTAGCCTATATAACAATCAATCTCAAACTGTATTAATTTATATGCTTGGTTAACAAGCGTGCCAACTTTATGAAGAATATGTAATGATAATAAATAATAATAATAATAATAATAATAATAAATAATCCGTAATCAACCATTGGGAATTCCCGTGTCATCTTGTTATTCACGTCAAAACATTTAAATGATCAGATTTAGTAAAATCAGCTAATCATCAAAAAGTTCAACAGTTTAAACCTGCATTTTCATCGGCAAGACCAGTAAATAATCTGCTCTTTTAAAGCTCTGTGGATTATCTTATTTTTATTATCAAGCCCTTTTTGAAAGCATGGCGAACTAAGACATCAGAGAAGTCAAATAGGCTGAGCAATGGTTGGTTAAAAACTACCTTCCAACACTTCAAGCTAACAAACCGCTGCTCAGTGCATTCACTTCTACATCATTCAGTATGTCTTTCTGTGGTGTATTTTCAAATTTACCCCACCCCTCCACAAAATAAGATAGCAAAACTAAGTTTGCCTTTTTCCCAGGTTCCAGTTTGAATTTTTTTTCTGCCAGGACAATACAAAAACAAAAAGGCTTGTACTTTTTTAGCTGCTTATAAAATATCTGGTGCTTATCTGGTTATATCTTGTTCTCCACTACTGCAAGAGGGAACTAGGGATACACCCCCAGTAATATAAGGATGAAATATAAATCAGAGCATGTATACCTAGCATTTTAGAGCATATTTCTGTGTATAATCAGGTCATCATGATGCGCGGCAAGCCGAAAAATAGAACAGAAGCGAAAAACTACGCTTCAGTTCGCTTGTGTTGCATAAGTTTCGCACCCGGTTCACGCCATGTTCGCGGCTGGTGTAGAGGACGCCGCCCGCTGCCGTTGTAATAACAGTACTTCAACTACGCTTCACGTACAAATGCTACGCATGCGGTGGGTGATTGGCTTGAGGCTTAAAGCCAAGGCCTTGCCCTGCCATAGGAGTGTGAACTTATCCATTGGATACATGAGAGATATTCTACTTATATCACACCAACTTAACCTACATTAATATTAAAATACAAAGCAAGAAAAATTTAAACAGTTATCAAGTAAAATCGATGACATTTTGGTATGTGAAAGAAATACACTTCTGTGCTTACCGTGAAATAGGAAGAGACAGAGACACAGTCACAGAAACACAGTGTACATGAGACCCACAGAGACATAGTGTACATTAGACCCACAGAGACATAGTGTACAATAGACCCACAGTGACATAGTGTACATTAGACCCACAGAGACATAGTGTACATCAAACCCACTGAGACATTGTGTACAATAGTCCCTCAGAGACATAGTGTACATCAAACCCACAGAGACATAGTGTACATTAGACCGACAGAGACATAGTGTACATCAGACCCACAGAGACATAGTGTGCATTAGACCCACAGAGACATAGTGTACATTAGACCCAATGAGACATAGTATACATTAGACCCACAGAGACATAGTGTACATTAGTCTTTCAGAGACATAGTGTACATCAGACCCACAGAGACATAGTGTACATTAGACCCAGTGAGACATAGTGTACATTAGACCCACAGATACATAGTGTACATCAGACCCAGTGAGAAATAGTGTACATTAGACCCACAGAAACATAGTGTACATTAGACCCAGTGAGACATAGTGTACATTAGACCCAATGAGACATAGTGTCCATCAGACCCAATGAGACATAGTGTACATCAGACCCAATGAGACATAGTGTACATAAGACCCACAGAGACATAGTGTACATCAGACCCAGTGAGAAATAGTGTACATTAGACCCACAGAAACATAGTGTACATGAGACCCACAGAGACATAGAGTACATGAGACCCACAGAGATATAGTGTACATCAGACCCACAGAGACATAGTGTACATTAGACCCACTGAGACATAGTGTACATTAGACCCAGTGAGACATAGTGTACATTAGACCCACAGAGACATAGTGTACATTAGACCCACAGAGACATAGTGTACATAATACCCACAGAGACATAGAGTACATCAGACCCACAGAGACATAGTTTACATCAGATCCACAGAGACATAGTGTACATTAGACCCAATGAGACATAAGCCGCGTTTCCACCGCAGGAACTTTACCCCAGAACTAGGAACCTTTTGAGGAACTCAGTGCGTTTCCACCGCAGGAACTAGGGTCTAAATTTAGTTCCGGGGGCTTTATTTTACCCTCAAAAAGTTCCTGCTCGGGGGGTAGTACTTTCCGAAAGTACAGGAACCTTTTGGGTGGAGCTTGCAGCGCTGAACATTTCTGATTGGTCGAGTACTCGCAGCATTTTTTTGTGTTTATTTTCAACCGCCATGTTTAAAAATATGCAGCCGCAAACCGATTTATTTTCATAATAACTTCAAATCAAACTTGTATGTTATGCGGCGCAGTAGCCTAGTTTTGGTTATAGCCTGCCAACGTCTTTGAATTATAACGTGTGCTCTTCTGTTCTTTTCTTGCTTTAGTATTCGTTTTATAAAATGCTAAGCATTCGTGCTGGGACAGCATATTACCTACCAAAACCTTCAAACGGATTAATTCGGTTGCTGACTATTTTCTTCCGGATTTTCTTTGTTAGCCCGTTGTAATTGACTCAAAACGTTTGATACAGTTATGTGAGGTATGCGGTAGTTCTGCGTAATTCACATTGGTGATACAGTAAAAGCAAACTGGAAATCACCTTCCGCACTTTTTGTCATGGTAAAATAACAGGTTAATTCTAGTAGTCGTCCCTTTAGCTTTTTCAGACTGCCGTGATTTTACTCTGCCATTCTTCAATTCCACAAAAAGACCAGGAAGACTAATTTATGGTGCATGGTTCGCATCTGGAGGGCACACTTCGCTGCTCGGCTAGCAGTAACTTTGAAGGAAAGCAAACGGTAGCTGTACCACTGCTAATTAAAATTTTCACGCAAGTCCGAGTTTTCGTTCTATTCTTGTCATTTTGCGATTAGCCTATATGGAATTGACAATGAGAAGGCAATAAAACAGCAAATTGTTTACAACGTGTGCATGTTTTCTGCTGTTGTTGCCAGTTATACTGGAAATGTGAATGCATTCTGTCGCCTCGGATGTCAAGACATGAAAGCGAATGTTCGCATAAAAACATAATGAATGTGTTTGAGAGGATATATAAAACAGTTACGATCTGACTATCGGCCTGTTATATCCTATTTGTTGCATAACGACGGTCCAAGTTCAACTACCAACGATAGTTTTGCTTGACAACGGTAAAATATGCCCAAACGGCTGCAGAAGAATATTTCAATTCCAGGTGATTAAATCGATAAAAATCAATAAATACAAAAGTAACCATATATAGTCATTGTTGGTAACCCGTTGTATATACGTGGAATAAACCCCTCCGGGCTGTCCCGGTTATTAGAAAATAATGTAGGCTACTTCCGTGGTAGTATGGGGTTACAGAAGAAATCATAGGACAGATGGGCCGACGACAACTTCGCTTTTTCATACGTCAGTGGGCTAATTTGCCTAATCTTCGCGGAACTTTAGACCGCGGTGGAAACGCAGGCAACCATTGTTTGAAGGAACCTTTTAGTTCCTGGAAAAGTAGTTCCTGGGACTAAAAGTTCCGGGTAATTTGGTGGAAACGCGGCTATAGTGTCCATCAGACCCACAGAGACATAGTGTGCATTAGACCCAGTGAGACATAGTGTACATTAGACCCAATGAGACATAGTATACATTAGACCCACAGAGACATAGTGTACATTAGTCTTTCAGAGACATAGTGTACATCAGACCCACAGAGACATAGTGTACATTAGTCTTTCAGAGACATAGTGTACATCAGACCCACAGAGACATAGTGTACATTAGACCCAGTGAGACATAGTGTACATTAGACCCAATGAGACATAGTATACATTAGACCCACAGAGACATAGTGTACATTAGTCTTTCAGAGACATAGTGTACATCAGATCCTCAGAGACATAGTGTACATCAGACCCAATGAGACATAGTGTACATTAGACCCACAGAGACATAGTGTGCATTAGACCCACAGAGACATAGTGTACATTAGACCCAATGAGACATAGTATACATTAGACCCACAGAGACATAGTGTACATTAGTCTTTCAGAGACATAGTGTACATCAGACCCACAGAGACATAGTGTACATTAGACCCAGTGAGACATAGTGTACATTAGACCCACAGAGACATAGTGTACATTAGACCCACAGAGATATAGTGTACATCAGACCCACAGAGATATAGTGTACATCAGACCCAGTGAGAAATAGTGTACATTAGACCCACAGAGACATAGTGTACATTAGACCCACAGAGACATAGTGTACATTAGACCCACAGAGATATAGTGTACATCAGACCCACAGAGATATAGTGTACATCAGACCCACAGAGACATAGTGTACATTAGACCCACTGAGACATAGTGTACATTAGACCCAATGAGACATAGTGTACATCAGACCCACTGAGACATTGTGTACATTAGTCCCTCAGAGACATAGTATACATTAGACCCACAGAGACATAGTGTACATCAGACCCACAGAGACATAGTGTACATCAGACCCACTGAGACATTGTGTACTTTAGTCCCTCAGAGACATAGTATAAATTAGACCCACAGAGACATAGAGTACATTATACCCACAGAGACATAGTGTACATCAGACGCACAGAGACATAGTGTACATTAGACTTACAGAGACATAGTATACACTAGACCCAGAGACATAGTGTACATTAATCTTTCAGAGACATAGTGTACATCAGACCCACAGAGACCCACTGAGATATAGTGTACATTAGACCCACATAGACATAGTGTACATTAGTCTCTCAGAGACATAGTGTACATCGGACCCACAGAGACATAGTGTACATTATACCCACAGAGACATAGTGTACATCAGACCCACAGAGACATAGTGTACATTAGACCCAGAGACATAGTGTACATTAGTCTTTCAGAGACATAGTGCACATCAGACCCACAGAGACATAGTGTACATCAGACCCACTGAGACATAGTGTACATCTGTCCCACAGAGACATAGTGTACATCAGACCCACAGAGACATAGTGTACATTAGACCCACAGAGACATAGTGTACATTAGACCCACAGAAACATAGTGTACATTAGACCCAGTGAGACATAGTGTACATTAGACCCACAGAGACATAGTGTACATCAGACCCAATGAGACACAGTGTAAATTAGACCCACAGAGACACATTTTACATTACACCCACGAGACATTGTGTACTTTTACATTACATTACATTTATTTGGCAGATGCTTTTATCCAAAGTGACGTACAATAAGTGCAAACCAAAGGTCACTGGAATAACTACAAGACACAGGTCCAATAATGTACAATACTATTTTGTAACAGTTATTCATAGCCATGAACACATTAAGTCCAGTTCACACAGTAAACATTACTCTCTGACCTAGCCTATGCTAAGTCAAACTAGGAGGCATGACAAGCTACAACATCAAGATAATGATACAAAGTACAATATAAGTGCTGGATGGAGGTACATGTAACAAGAAAGTGGCACAGGAGGTAGATGTGTAACATGAATGTGCTATAGGAACAAAGGAGAGGGATTGAAATGATAAAAATGAACCCAGATTGGAAGTGCCTTGCCGAGTGGTGATAGTTAGAGAATACACGTAATAGAGCACAACATCGAGGTTGGCAATGCCGGTCCAATTAAACAACGTTTTTATCACGTCCCCTCGAGATAAAGGAAAGTCTTAACTGCCGAGCTGAATTACATGCTGGAGAATGGAATAGCCCAACATTTTTCCTCTAACTGGGCTTCTCCGTGCCTGCCTGCCTAAATACGCCCTCTGCTGCCTCAACTGGAACTCCGCCGCAACTACAGGAGAAACAAACAACAGACTAGCAAAGGAACAGCAGAGGGTCGCAACAGTTAGTCCAGGTATAGTCTGAAGATGACTCTTCAGACCACGGTGGAATATGGGCAATGATTGAGTGATTCATAGAGGAACAGGGAGTTTGTTCCACCACTGGGGAGCTAGGGTGGAGAAGCTCCGTGGTAGGGATGAGCGAGAATCATTCACCCAGATGGCAGGAAGTGCAAGTCACCCTGCTACAGCTGAGCGAAGTGGTCGAGCTGGTATGTAGGATTGAATCATGTCCTGTAGGTAGGCGGGGGCTGTATTGTTGGCTGCAGTGTAGGTGAGGGTCAGGACTTTGAACCTGATCCTGGCAGCGACTAGTAGCCAGTGGTGTGTCCTCAGCAGGGGAGTGATGTAAGAGAACTTAGGGAGGTTGAAGACAAGTCTGGTAGCAGCGTTCTGAATCTTTAGACCCACTGAGACATTGTGTACATTAGACCCACAAAGACATAGTGTTCATTAGACCCACATAATCATAATGTACATTAGACCCACAGAGACATAGTGTAAATCAGACCCACTGAGACATTGTGTACAATAGTCCCTCAGAGACATAGTGTGCATTAGACCCACAGAGACACAGAGTAAATTACACCCACAGAGACATAGTGTACATTAGGCCCACAGAGACAAAGGGTAGGGTAGTGTGTAGTGAGGGTCTGCTGGGAACGCCTGGCAAAAGAGTCTGTCTGGAAGGGTTTCAACTCCTACCTCCGAGAGAGCTTTCCTGTATCTTGGAGGAGGTTGGGGACATGGAGTCTGAATGGACACTGTTCAAAACCTCTAATGTGGAAGCGGATGCTAGGAGTTGTGATCAAAACCTAGTCAATGCATGTCCTGGTGGCAACCCAAGGACCTGTTAGTGGACTCCAGCAGTGAGGGAAGCTGTCAAGGTAAAGAAAGAGGCATTTCGGGGCTAGTTTGCACAGGGAACCACTGATTCAGCTGACAGGTACCAGGAGGCAAGAAAGGTTGTAGCTGCTGCAGTTGCAGAAGAAAAAGCCAGGACATGGAAGGAGGCCTTGGAGAAGGACTTTCGGTCAGCCTCGAAGTGGTTCTGGAAAACCATTTAGCATCTCAGGAAGAAAAAGTGGGACACCATCCAGGTTGTTCTTACAGGGATGGTGAAACTCTGGTGACCTCAACTGGGTATACTGTCGTAAGGTGGACAGAACAGTATGAGGAACTCCTGAATCCAACAGCTATGGCTTCCTTTCAGGAGGCTGAACTGGAGAAATCCGGGACCAGAGTCCATCTCTGTGGCAGAAGTCACTGGGGTAGTTGGTGAGCTCCTCAGTGGCAGAGCACCAGGGGTGGATGAAATTCGTCTGGAAATGCTGAAGGCTCTAGATGTTGGCTCTAGATGTTGTGTGTCATGGCTGATACAAATCCTCAATGTTGCATGGAAGTCGGGAACAGTGCCTTTGGAATTGCAGACCGGGGTGGTGGTCCCCATTTTTAAGAAAGGAGACCAGAGGATGTGCCCCAATAGTTGATGAATCACATTCCTCAGCCTCCCTGGGAAAGTCCACGCCAAGGTGCTAGAACGGAGGCTATGACTAATAGTCAAATCCCAAAATCAGGAGAAACAATGCAGGTTTTGTCCAGACTATGGAACAGTAGATCAGCTTTTTACTAGTATTTGAGGGGGCATAGGAGTTTGCCTAGCCGGTCTACATGTGTTTAGTGGATTTTGAAAGGCATATAACTGTGTGCCTGGGGTTTCTTGTGAGAGGTGCTGCAGGAGTATTGGGTGCTGTGGTTGCTGTTACGTACCATTCTGTCCCAGTATACTCGGAGTGAGAGCTGTGTTTGCATTCTTGGCATTAAGGCTTTACAGAGCAAACATGCCAGTTAGCTTAGCATCAAGTGTCAAGCTGGCCTTAACCTTATCTTCTCTTTTTCTCTTTCCATAGGCCTCCCGCCTCTTATCTCGCCCTGAGTTCAAAGACTGCTCCAGCTTGTTTCCTCGGCCTGAATCCACGGGATCGCTCCAGTCCTGTCCCTCGCTCCATGGTGATGGACTGCTTCAACCCTCTACCTCCCCTGCCTATGCCTTGACGCTGTCTGGAACTCCAGATCCATCATCCGGCTCCTCTAAACTGCACTATTCCTCTATAGCCGGCTTCCTCTTGAGTTTCTTGGGGAGTTTTTTCTCACCAGCATTTGAGGGGTTTCTCCCCACAGGGAGTTTTTTTACCTTATGCACTTGCTATTTGCGGTTTCAGGCCTGGTGTTTGCTCTGTTTGCGCATTCACAAGTGAGGGAAAAAGGGATTCGGAGGTTGGCTGTCGTGTTGGTGCAGTGGTTGCTGTAATGCGGGCATTATATCGGACAGTGGTGGCAAAGAAGGAGTAAAGCCAAAAGCCAAAGCTCTCTATTTACTAGTCAATCTTCATCCCTACTTTCACCTATGGTTACGAGCTATGGATAGTGACCGAAAGAGTGAGAATGCAAATACAAACAGCTGAAATGGGGTTCCTCCGTAGGGTGGCAGGGCTCAGCCATCCCTGAGAACCTCAAAGTAGAGCCGCTGCTCCTCCGCATTGAGAGGAGTCAGTTGAGGAGGTTCAGGCATCTGATAAGGATGCGTCCTGGGCGCCTCCCTCTGGAGGTGTTCTGGGCTCAGCTGCCGGAAAGGAGCAGACCTAGAACACACTGGAGGGATTATATCCACCGGCTAGCCAGGGATCGCCTTGGGATCCACCGGGATGAGTTGGCAGAAGTTGCTGTGGAGAGGGACGTCTGGGCTGCTCTGCTTGCCCCTTTGCCACCGCGACCCTGATCTGCATTAAACAGTTAGAAAATGGATTGATGAATGGATGGAGACATAGAGTTCTGTTTTCCAGAATCAATGCCGCACGGTGCATGGGCAAGGTAGACGTGTGGCGCACTGGGCATGGCTTGTTGGTATTTTCAGGACCAGAGGCAAACAGCACAGAGTGGAAAGCGCAGTGGCACATCTGGAGAGACTGGGTGGGATTTTGCTGAATATTCTATCAGAGGGTGGGGTGCAGATGCATTTGTTAATAGCCAATCAAATGATTTCTTTTCATTCCCTCTTTAGAGCCATTCACTTTGCACATCCCCTTTTAAGAGACGTGCACATCAGAAAACTAATTTTTAAAAATACTTTCTACAGTTACTTGTTACTTATTTATTTTTGCAAGAACAAAATCATACACCCTTTCAGCTTACAGAATAGCACCTCAGATCACGGAATAAATCATTCACAACAAAGTTTTAAATGTCCATATGTACTTACATTGCATTCACTTTCAGTATATCCAATACTGTAGTCTTTATGGCTGTTTCGACAATGTAAATGTTTCTCTAATCCAAAATCCATCCGCTCGTATTCAAGCTAAAAATGTTAGCTAAGTCAGGTGCTGTTTTCAACTCAATCCAACAAGCATCCACTTAGAACATGGCTGGCATATCTGACCACCCAATGCTCTCTTTACTATAGAATATTTTGTTCAGCAGATGGTTGGTCATCTGAACAGCCATAGATTTACTTTTACATCATTTAAGTTATAGAACAAATTAAACAAGACTGTAAATGAGCCCATTTTGTGTAATCACGTCCAGCCACTTGTGAGTAATTTGACTGCGTATCTGTTGGGGGGGTGTGCATAACATGCATTGTGCCGACAAGCAGTGATTGCATGCACATGAAGGGAGGTAGTTGTTGAAACAACTTACTATTGTGTCGTTAAAATGTGTTTATAATTATGGCAGATTAGAGAAAACTGTTTTCACTGTAACAGAAGTAACTGAAGAGCTTGAAAAGTGGATTTCAATTAGAGGCTTTATTTTCACATTTATAAAGCTCTCAAATAGGGTGCTAGACAAAGTTATAGCCCCACTGGTGGGCAGGTAAGTTCACTGAAAAAGTAAGTTTAGGTGTTCTCCTTATTATGTCTTATTGTTCCATGTCAAGTTTCTGTATGGTACTCAAACAGCTTTTCAGTAAGACCTACCAAGTTTGGCTAGCAGCTTCACCTACTGTAATTGCTTTTGTTTTTGTGTCAATAGCCCAGATCTGTTTTTGAGTTATTTACAATTTTCTCTGTTATCTGTTGAAAATATGTGATTTTGAGTGAAGAGAACTTGTTTTGTGGTGTAGATAATATGTTCAAAATATTATCCAAAATATGTGATTTGGTGAGGTTTTGGAGGGATGTCTTGGAAAAACCCTTGCGGAATTTCACTACTTTTTGTGATCTACAAAGTGTTTTGCATGCAGGGGTGGGAAACAAGCTGGTGGTGAACTGTGTATGATTTTTTGCTACCAGCTGGAGTGAATTTTGTTAAATAAACAGTAGAGTTGCACATTTATGTACATTAGTGCAAACCAGGTGGAAATTGCCTTTTTAAACACTTGGGGTTAAGAGTACTTTTGGCCATATGGTGTAGGTAGCTAGCTAACTAATTTGTAAGTTTCTGTGCCCTTTTAAAAGAGAATTTGGAATCCTGTTCAGATAAAATCACTTTTTATCTGAAATTCCAGCATTAATGTTAGTTTTTGTCTATGCAGTCAGTTTCTGTGTAATAAGCAAGGGAAAAGCTATTTATTTATTTGTGTGTGTGTATGTGTGTGTATATGTGTGTGTATGTGCATGCATGTGTGTGTGTGCATGCGTGCATGCATGGACACATGCGTGTGTGTGTGGGTGTGTGTATGCGTGCGTGCATGAGTGTGTGTGTGTATGTGTGTGTGTGCCTGCGTGCGTGCATGCATACATGCATGTGTATGTGCGTGCATGTGTGTGTGTGTGTGTGTGTGTGTGTGTGCATGTTTGTACACAGTTTCCCTGGGCCCCCCTGCAAGGTCCCCCCCGATAGGCATCCACACACACATATATATATATATATATATATATCACAACAAAATCACATTTTCAACCTACAAAATTTCCAAGTCACTCACATATACAAAGCACTGTCTATAATTCATTAATTAAAACTTGCAAAATGTAGACCTGCTGTTAAAAGTATAGATATCAAAATGAAGCCAGGTTACAACAAGCAATATTGGATATCTTAGCTCACACAAATTAAACAAGCTCTGTTCCAAAGCGGTGTCACATAATGTTCCCTAAATTATTTCATGCAACTTGGCCCTGTGTTTTTTCATCTTACTATCTGAAGAAAATGTGGCCATTTAAAGTGTCACATGAAAGTGTGAAATGCCAGTCATTTATAGTGCAAATAATCTGCAATTCATCTGTGTTACACTTAAAATAGTAAAAAATTACTACACTAGATGTTTGAACAATTGTGTGCATTCAGTTGGGTGCATGGGTGTATGAAAAACACAACATTAATAAAATGTATTATTATTATTATTATTATTATTATTATTATTATTATTATTATTATTATTATTATTATTATTATTATTTTCTTTAGAAAAGTATGAGCAAAAATATGATTTTTAATTTTTACTTTACATTCTAAAATGAATTATACAACTGTACTTAGTTTGGCTAAATTTTACCTGACCTGCAAACATACAGTGCAATAATGGAGTATCCAATGTACAAGCTTGAGTTGCAAATATATAAGAACTACTACAACACAGTATAAACATATCCTTTCTTGAGTGTACGTTTTCACTAGCTGTTTAAAAAATTAATTTAAATAATGTCTTCTTCCATGAGGCAATTTTTGTTATTTGACATTTTGATGTGACGCAAAGTTTGAATGATCACACTTGAGTATCATGCTGTACAAGGGTAAACAACTTATGCAGAAGTTGGCAGAAACCTGGCAAATGAAATTCAATATAACTAAATGTAAAGTTCTACGTGTGGGGAATAAAAACATAGGGCAGGATTACTTTATGGGTGGTTCAAAATTAGAATGTGCACATGTAGAAAAAGACTTGGGTGTAATAGTTGATCAAAGCCTATCAGGGTCTGGTCAATGTGCCATAGCAGTAAAAAAACTAAATAAAAGCCAACAGGATGCTGGGATACATAGCCAGAAGTATTGAGTATAAATCTAAGGAGATCATACTCACCCTATACAATACCCTTGTCAGACCATACTTAGAGTATTGTGTGCAGTTCTGGGGACCATACTACAAGAAAGATATAGAGGCGCTGGAAAAGGTCCAAAGATGGGCAACCAGATTGATTCCGGGTATAAAAGATACGTGTTATGAGGAAAGGCTTGAGGTGCTTGCACTTTTCAAGCTTAGTAAAAGGAGACTAAAACCCATGCCACACCGCTCACCTCACCTGTGCGTGATGGTCACCTCTTGCTTTTCATTTGGGCGCCCATGTTAACAGGTTAGAGCAGCCACACAGCCAGCGTGAGATGCGCGTCTGAGGCGCGTCATCTGGAGTTTCGGCGTGGAGCCGATTTTTCACGCGAGGCACGCGGTTCTCAGCAAAAATAGACAGTGAATAGAGCTGTTGATAGTCATATTGACATCATACCAGCAACATTACATAACTGACACCTTTCACTATAGTTTCAATGTCTAGGCTATATCTGAATGTCACAGACATGAAAAAAATATAAATATTATTTATTTTACAATTGAGCACATGCTTCTTAACCTTTTTCTGTCTAAACTAAATATAAATTAAATTTACAATGAAATGAAATGAAACATTCTATTATTGATGGCCATTATCAAAGGCAAACCCAATGTAGAAAGACAGGGCCGGCAGTAGCAGCGCCGCAGCAGCAATGCTGGCGGCGTGCGAGCCGCAGCAGTTCAGCGAGGTAGCCGTCACGCACAGGTGAGATAAGCGGTGTGGCACAGGCGTCAGGGGAGATTTGATTGAGGCTTTTAAATTTATTAAAGGGATTAACAAAGTGAACTACAATAAATGATTCAAGTTGAGATCGGTTAGCAGAACAAGGGGGCATGAATGGGAACTGGCAAAGGGTAAATTTCACACAGACATTAGGAAATATTTTTTCACACAGAAAGTGGTCAATGTGTGGAATAGCTTGCCTGAACGTGTAGTGGAGGCAGACACACCAGGGGTATTCAAGGCCCGGGTTGATACAGTGTTAGATACTATCTAGCTTTTAGGTAAACTAAGCATTAAATACAGTTTAGTGGTAGGAATAGATGAGCAGTGTTGGACTGAATGGCCTGTTCTCATCTTACGTTATGTTATTTTATATTTAGCTAGTTAGCTTGCTAATTAGCACACATTTAATACAGTCCTAGCTGAAGTTCCGTCCCACAATGAAATACAGCAAATAACATCTTGCTGACATGCTAAGCCAGCAGTAGCTAGCTGGCTAACATTGGTGCTTGTCAAGCTGTGGTTCACTAACGTGCCTTCAGCGCTATAACGACACTAGCCCCATCTATAGTTATGTTTTAAAATTCAGCACAATAACGACACTAGCCCCATCTATAGTTATGTTTTAAAATTCAGCACTATAATGACACTAGTCCCATCTATAGTTATGTTTTAAAATTCAGCACTATAACGACACTAGCCCCATCTATAGTTATGTTTTAAAATTCAGCACAATAACGACACTAGCCCCATCTATAGTTATGTTTTAAAATTCAGCACTATAACGACACTAGTCCCATCTATAGTTATGTTTTAAAATTCAGCACTATAACGACACTAGCCCCATCTATAGTTATGTTTTAAAATTCAGCACTATAACGACACTAGCCTCATCTATGGTTATGTTTTAAAATTCAGCACTATAATGACACTAGTCCCATCTATAGTTATGTTTTAAAATTCAGCACTATGACGACACTAGCCCCATCTATAATTATGTTTTAAAATTCAGCACTATAACAACACTAGTCCCATCTATAGTTATGTTTTAAAATTCAGCACTATAACGACACTAGCCCCTTCTATAGTTATGTTTTAAAATTCAGCACTATGATGACACTAGCCCCATCTATAGTTATGTTTTAAAATTCAGCACTATAATGACACTAGCCCCATCTATAGTTATGTTTTAAAATTCAGCACTATGATGACACTAGCCCCATCTATAGTTATGTTTTAAAATTCAGCACTATGATGACACTAGCCCCATCTATAGTTGTTTTAAAATTCAGCACTATAACATCACTAGCCTCATCTATAGTTATGTTTAAAAATGAGTGTTTGTGCAGGGCCTACAGTGAGCAAGCAGTTAGTTAAATGTAAGAATTAATGTTAATTAATGTTGCAAGTCTTTACGGGCAGCCACGTTGACCATGACAGGTTTTTTCATCAGCCCCTCTCCAAATCTCACAGGATAGTACAAATATAATGATGTTGTTTCACTTTGTTTCAAGGTTTGAAGGATTCATTTGTTGACCAAAGAGATCGCCATTACAGCAATCTTCCCAACTGAGTGGTTGTCTTAGCAGGATGTCTTAAAATCTGATTGGTTGAACTAGACTCACCGTGAAAACAACCTATTTGTGTTTTTATTTTTATACTTGCAAATCGTGGGACAAGGATTGTCTCAAATATCCACAAATAAACTCAAGCCACAGGCAATGCACAAATGTGAACCTGCATTTATGGATCAGCTGCATTTATTTGTGGATCAGCTGCATTTATTTGTGGATCAGCTGTATTTATTTGTGGATCAGCTACATTTATTTGTGTATCAGCTACATTTATCTGTGTATAAGCTACATTTATTTGTGGATCAGCTGAATTTATTTGTGGATCATCTGAATTTATTTGTGTATCAGCTACATTTATTTGTGGATCAGCTACATTTATTTGTGGATCAACTGTATTTATTTGTGTATCAGTTACATTTATTCATGGATCACCCGCTTTTATTTGTGGATCGCTACATTTATTCCTGGATCAGTTAGATTTATTTGTGGATCAGCTCCATTTATTTGTGGATCCACTGCATTTATTTATTTACTTTTATTACCCCCATATGATTAGTACCCGGCTGCAGGCCCGCAGAACAAGCCCATGGCTGAGTGAAGCCTAGTAGTTTAAGATTTTCGAACCTACCTTGTTGTCATGTAGCTGCTTGAATCATAACAAAACCTGATAGCACTATGGCAACCAGTTCCCATCGACCGGTAGGCTTATTGCAATGCAGATTTAGGTGTTTCATTTAGGTACTGTCTTCACCTACGCTATCATATACATTAATGTATTATCAACTCACTGAGTGACAGCAGGTATCATTAGCAAGCTAGCTAACAGTAAACTCAGTCAAAATGCCAAAAACAAAACTGTCCAAAAGTGTGACTCTATTTTACCCAATCCATGGGACATGCCTTTGCAATAAAAGAGATGTTTATTATTGTCGTTTTTGCTCATTGTTTTAAAGATGGTAGACTACCGGTTCAGGTTTGAAAAGTGTGTTTTTAACAGGGGCATTGTCAAAAATCTAAACCATACCCATCCCTAGTCATGAAATGATATTATATGAGGTTTGTATGTGGGGAAAGGTTTGCTGAGTTTGGTGGGGAAGGCCTTGACTGGCTTGCACATAGCCATGACCTCTACCCCATCAAACACCTTTGGGATGAACAGGAATTCCTACTGTGAGCCAGGCCTTATCGCCCAACATCAGTGCCAGACCTCACTAATGCTCTTGTGGCTGAATGGAAGCGAATCCCCGCAGCCATGTTCCAAAATTTCGTGGAAAGATTTCCCAGAACAGAAGAGGCTGTTTATAGCAGCAAAGTGAGGACCAACTCCATGTTAATGCCAATAGTTTTGAAATAAGATGTTCAACAAGCACATATGGGTGTGAGGTGTCCAAATACTTTGGGAAATGTAGTGTACCTGCTTTTAATCTATTACGTAACTGAATAGATTGCATATGTGTCTCTGTGCATGTGATTCCCATATATGCTATTGACATGGATCTAAATTTCCTGCGGTCTGATTCAGTCCTACCTGAAACTGAGCCCAGTGTAGTCCATTAGAATACTCCTTTGGGTAGGGTATTTCACAACATATCTAAAAACTACACAACTTGCCCATTTGTTTTTTGAAGGTATGTATACACAGTAAAATTTCCACTGTTAATTCAACTCGAACAGGGTGCATATGAGTCCAGCTGCGATCATACGTACTCTGTAAGAGTTGACACTGAACATTTGACTATGTGCAATGGTAACCTTTTGTATGTGTTGAATTCCATGTAGGCAAGGACTATTGAATTCTATATATAGAGGACTGTCCGCTGATGAAACAGCTTTGTTTGCTACTCATAGATATTTTACACAGCAAGGTTTTATACTTTGAAAGTTTTGTCTTCATTTTCTTACAAATAATGATGGCATCATTTGCAAAGCTGGTGTAATTAAGTGCTGTGTGATATTATTGTTGTTGTTGTAGTAGTCCTAGTAATAATAGTAGACATCAATTCAGTAATTATCTTCATACAATTTCTTGTGCAGTAAATCTGCGCAATATATGTGTGTGTGTGTGTGTGTGTGTGTGTGTGTAGCAAGGAATGTAGCATACTGTATATGGGCATCTGCTAAATGAAAATAATGTAACTACAACTGAGCAAACTTTAATATCTTTGGTTTTACATCTAACCATTCAGCACCATGGTATGTAATTTGCACAACTCAATTTCCTTTTTTCATTATAGACGGTCTCTATTGGTTACATGACATATTTTGTGTAACAGTAACTGTTTAACAATGTTTCGTTTCTCGAAGTTCCAGTATTGCAGGTCATCTTTGGTTGGTGTCGGTGTACATGCATATTTACTTGCAAACTGGACCCGGTTGCATGTAATTTGCATCTGGCACGCTTGTACTGCGCATGTATATATACTCGTGTAGTACCTCGATTGGAGATAATGTAAACGATTTGCTTCTCAATCAGTCAATAGGAGCATTCGATTATATGCGCCATTGTTATGCAGATCACACACGTCAAGCGATGCTTTGTGCTAACATGCAAGAGCATGTGCACGAAAAGGCCAATTAAATAACATCACAAGTAAGACGAGGGCACGTCGAGAAAAATGACCACACGCCTGTGCTCTTATCAAATTGTTTAGAAAGACTAAGAGCATGCAATATGCATTACAAAAGAGATTGCGGTTTTGCATACACAGGTTTTCAGAGTGGCATGGCTGCTCTTTGTCAGAACTGCATCAACTTTTTTATTCGCATAACCAGAGCTGTCGAAATGAAAGCCAAGCTTCCAGCCACATTTAGAATTAGAATTGCATACTCCAATGTAATGTGTAAGTGCGACCAAACCGCAGGTGCTGCTCTAACAGGTGCTCAAAACTGGAGTGCAGAAGCGCGCGCTCTCCAGCACTCAAAGGAAACTATTTACGTGGCTACTAAGACGCTCTTGGTAAATCTCCACAGCCAGCCACGGACATCGCACCTTGAAACAATAGAATCTCTTCTTTAGATGTGGGCAAGACTCGTCCTTACCTGTGTTCATCTGCGAATAAGGCGAAATAGAATCCGTGCTCGCGAAAATGTTGGACGAAGGGCTTTCCTCCTCTGGGTAAAGGTTGTCCGAAATCGTGTTTATCAAACTGCTCATTGTCGTAGGGACCCGCTCCGCCAGTTTCCCTGTCATAGCACTTATATCCAAGTTGTCTAAAAGGAAAACGTCTCAGATACCTCAAAAGTCCACGTCCTATTTGCGACAGCGCTGTAGATAGCCAGCAATAGAAAAAATACTAAGTGGTTGAAATCCCGGGTACAATGTCCAAAAGAGGAAGTTAGCGCCGACAATAAGATGGTTTCTCTGTGTGGTGAGCACAATGTATTGTGTCAGTTCATTATTTTAAATGTTCTTTTATTGTAATATCTGAGTTTCCTTTTCTGGTGTTTAATAAGGTGTCCAGATGAATGATACGCTATTGTAGGTTGTAGCTCAGTGCGTTGCCTAGATAGGGAACTCCAGTCAGCGCTTGCTGATATTTAAATAGGGGGACGACAAAACGAGGTGACGTAGATGACCATGTAAGGATACACAACAGTTTGGCGGGTTTTAGCCGTCACTGATGGAAGCTCTTCGTCTTGGAACCGTTCCTAGTGGCCTAGGTAGCACAGAAAGAAGAAATTTAGAAATAAATACTCGAAGTTTGAAAATATGTCAGTGGCAGCATGAACCACGAGTAACATTCAGAACAAAGACTTATCTGAATAATAATTTCCAAATTACAGTAATCACCTGTATTTTCACATCTACCCGACCATCCATTATTTATACCTGCTTATTCCTGGTCAGGGTCGCGGGAGGTGCTGGAGTCTATCCCAACATGCAGCGGGCGAGAAGCAGGAATACACCCTGGTCAGTTCGCCAGTCCATCGCAAGACTGTATTTTCACATATCAAACGTAAAAGTAATGTGACTGTGTAGCCAGTAATTTAACGCAAAATCATTAAATAATAGAAATTTGATTATTTAATGTCATTTATAATAGTAATGACTTGTTGCATTTATATAGCACTTATCTCACACTCAAAGTGCTTTAGAGTGATGAGGGGGAAACTCACCTCAACCACTAACAATGTGTAGCACCCACCTGGGTGATGCACGGCTGCCATTTTGCACCAGAACACTCACTATGCATCAGCCGAGGTGCAGAGGGAGAGAACAGTTTTTTGCCAATTAAACCAGGGGATGATTCGGTGGCAGGTTGAGAGAGCCAGGACACTGGGGAACTTCCTATTCTGTACAGTGAGTGTCACAGGGTCTTCATTGACCACAGTAAGTCAGGATGTCCGGTTTAACTTCTCATCCGAAAGATGCTGGGTGCATTCCAACATCACTTCCTTTCCTTGTGTCCTTTCCTGGTATGGAACACATTGTTAAAACAGAAGCAGGCATAGGAAATGGACGACTGGAGACGTCTGCTTTTTGCTAACAATAGCTGTTCAGTTTGCAATTCGTGCAAATGTCAAGGCAATCAGATACAATGTTGAAATTTTAGTGCTCATCTTAAGATTGGTGCAAACTCCACGTCACACGTGCTAAAACTGAATCAGGGAAAATTGCTCCTGATTTTGTTCTCCTCATCCTGCAATGACTTGGATTCAGTGATTTCATTGTTGCCACTAAAATAATTTCAGGCATTGATTTAAAATCTTGTAAAATTGTATTGTTGTTGATTTAAAATTATTTATTCATTGCTTGGCAAGCTTTTATGAGTATTATTGTATTGCCTTGTTTCTTTTTATTTTATTTCTTTAATCTCTTGCCCTCCTAACTTCGTTGTGGAAGCAGCAGGCTGCAACTGCCAGAGAGGGGTGTCAACCTGGCAGCATTCCTAGGAGGAGCACTGCAGGTGCGCCTGTATGGGAGCAATGACAGGTCCCCAGAATTTGACCATCTCAGCCCCGAGCAGCGCCTATTCCAGTGAGCCCACCCACAAGTCTGCAGCTCTGCTAGAGTCCGCCTGCCGCTCGACACGCTCCTGAGGGGGCTTCACCTGGCGCACCTGAGATCCGCATGGGCCGCCCAGGCAACCTGAGCGAGGGGCCTGCCCAAGCGGAGGACGCAGAGGCTGTCCTGCGTGACCAGAACAGCACACTCCAGACTGTTTGTGGAGCGGTCTGCTCAGCAGAAGGGGGCAGTCAGGAAGTGACATCAGATATGGCCAGGATCCATGGCGGGACGTCCAGTGCTGGCGGTATGGGGGAAAGGGCTAATGAAAGAGTGCAAATGCGGGCCACAGGGGGACAGCAGAAAGCCACAGCAGCCGGGAAACGGGGGCAGACTGGCGTAGACGGGGCACCAGAAACACCCAGAGAAGAAAAGGGGCCATTAGCCTGATTCAGAAGGGAATATTGTCTCCTAGCGTTCCATGACTAGCAGTAGACAATAAACATGGCACAGTAACTGGGCACTCAGTTAACATGCTCGGTCACTTTAAACTATCCTGTTAACATACAAGACAGCACCTTTAGTAAGATTGCCATGGCGGGCATGAAAAATGTAGCTACATAATTCTAGCGCACCATTGATGACGTGTTGCGGAGGAGGTGTAATATCACAAACTAATTTGGAATGCACAAACAAACAACAACAACAACCTGAGAATTTTAATTGGCCACAATACAACAATGAATACAGGCAGAAAACAAATCCAATGTATTATCTTAAAATGCAAATATAAGAACACATTTTTTATGGTATTTGATTGGGTAGGAGCCCTAGAAAGAGAGTTTCATCAACATTGTTCGCTCCAATGGGCCAATTTTGAGAGGAATAGCAGATCATGGAGGGTCTCAATAGTTCCAAATGAGTAGCAGTGTTTCTGACTGTCTGTGATGCACTTTTCAAAAGTAAAGTATAGGGATGGGCATGGTTAGTCGACTAATCGATTAGTCGACTCGGGCAGTGACGTCGACTAGTTGATATCAATAATTATTGATTTTTTTTTTTACATGACTGAGAAACTATTCATGATTTTGTTTCCGCCCGGACTCTAATAAGTGTAGCACACGCATCACGTTATAAGGGCAATGGACAGCTAGGTGGGTGGAGCGGGGAGACAGAAACTACCTGTAACGTAGAAGAAAGTGCTTGTAAATGAGAGAATGATGGCGGCGAGACGGAGTGAAGTATGGCGTTATTTTACCCAAATTGAGAACAAAGTAGAGTACACGTTGTGTGGGATGAAGCTGTCTTACCACGGTTCTACTAGTGTGATGCACAGTCATTTGCAACTTCGGCACCAAAGTATTAAACTCAAAGACAAAGTAGACGAACAACAGAAAAGTATGATTGATTTTGTTACAGCTAAACGCAAATGTGATAACAGCCGAAAAGAACAGATCACCCAGCTACTCGCTTTAATGGTTTCTGGCGATATGCTACCGTTAAGTTTGGTGGAGGGAGCTGGCTTTCATAGGTTAATGGAATTTGTTGAGCCGGAATACTCTGTGCCATCACGAAAGACTATTACCAGCCAAATTGAAAAACAGTACGAGGAAGCAGCTACGTTGCTAATGCTTATCCCCAGAGCACGTTGACATGCTGGTTTTCCTTGAACTAATCTGGTAGGACTGATTTTCATTTTGACATCTCTGGTAAGACTTATTTTCATTTTGTCACTGTAGCACTTTTTGCCTATTTGTAAAAAATAAAATATTAATTTCATATAGCACCTATTGTAGTTATGTGTACTGGTAGCCATTTTTGTTTTGTCATCTTTGGTCACTAGCACTTGGCCTATTTGGAAAAATAAAAGAATAATTTTAAATAGCACCTGTTATATTTATGGACTGGAAACTTTGTTTCATGGTAGTTACGTGTGGTTAATGGTCTATGTTTTGGGGGGGGGGGGGGGTGATAACGTCACGACTAGTCGACTAATCGACTGAAATTCTTGTTAGTCGTCGACCACTAAAAAAAATGAAAATGCCCATCCCTAGTAAAGAAGGTAAAATCAACAGTATTTTTGATACTTCTGAATCTGAATCTGAATTAACCCCTTAACCCCGAGCACTTAAGAAGGCCATTTCCACCTGGTTTTTTCTATTCATAAATAAAGCCTTACAACTTTGTGGCAACACACAATAGAGACATGGATTATGGCATTATTTCAAGGGCACAAGTGTACCACCAAAACTCAGGAAATATGTATTCACATACATAAGTTTTGCTACATAGTTTTAATTATTCATGATATACATATAATGTACATAAAAATGCAACTCTACTGTTTGTTTCATAAAATTTTACATTTTGAATAATGTTTTGAATGTTATCTACATAAAAAGTATGTTTTATTCACATAAAATTACATATTTTGAACAGATAACAGGAGAATCAATTCAAACAGATATGTGAATGGACTGTGATAGATGAACATCACTCAGCCAAGTCAACAGCTGGTTCAGCCGGGGCGGGCTTGACTCTCATGGCTTGCCTGAACTATGCAATGCTCCATTTTGGGTAAATGTTGTACCCTACATCGAAAGGTTTGAGTTTGATGGAGATCCTGTTGTCAGCAACACTCAGTGCGTTTACATGCACAGTTGAAATTGATCTATATTAATAGCTCGATTTGGCCAAAGATGAGATTTAATTGGATTATTGTCATTGTCCCAATATACATGACTCGGAAAGAATCGATTTATTGACCGAGGTATGTCTGACGAAGGCTTCTTATAAATCCTGCTTCCTCCAATTTTGTCGCAACTTTTTTGAATAGTTCGCCATTTCACGTTTTTCTTCCATCCATGTATTTTAGGATATTTAACTCCTTTAGTTGCGATAGCATGAAGTTGGTCTCCTCATCCGTCCAGAAATGTGTTTTTTTTTTCACCGTGATACTAGGGAGGGCAAAACTGAGCTTTAGAATGTTGCCAGCAGTGTATGCGCGTGAGTTTGACAATACAGAAAAGGTCGTTTGTTGCCTTTTTTTTAGTTCATTACAGTGGTGATAGAAGTGACAATAATTAAGTGGTGCTGTGCTGTTAGCCTTTATTGATCGCCGTACAAGGTTAATGTGAAGTAGCTAGCACAATCGGACAGCACTAACCCATAAAAATGTACTTTGAATTGCTCAATCGAACGGTAAATGTGAAAAACATTCATTTATAGTCAGCGGCACCGAAATTTTCTGTCACACCCTCAATAAACGGGAGAAGATTGAATGAAATCTTTTAAAGTTATATATTTTCTGAAATGTTACCGATTCCGCTTGGCCACCGTGAGCGTATAGTTGCTATGTAAATTACGGAACATGCGCAGAACGCCTAGGCCAATTTTTGGCCTATTGAAGCATATACATGTCATAGTAAATCCACCCCCAACCGCATTATCTAGGTATGTTAGTCCGACTCTGAAAAAATCGACTTTGTACGATTTCAGTCGGACTACAATGTTTACATGATTTTTAAAAGTCCAGTTTTAGCCAGACTAAAACAATAAATCGACTTTTTCTAAAATCATGTAAACCCACTGACTGTTATTGTATCTAACAGGAGAAGGCCCACTAAGCATCAACACTGTTAATAGGGGCCGTCAAGCATTTGATTGTAACTACTGACTGTAAGCAGCATTAAGGCTGACAGTTATCATCCAAAACTACCAAAAAAAAGAAAACAGAGCACAAAAATAGAGAAATTCGAAGAACGTGAAAAATGGTTTAAAAAAAAAAAAACAGGGAATTCTTGTCAACCACAACTTCTCTTTTAAAAGAACCAGCTGTAAAAATGATTACTCTTCTGTTACAAATAAATGACACCATAGAATCTCCCACACAAATATCCTGTTCTAAGACAACATCCTTGCAACATCACAAAATTTTGCATCTGGAAGGTTTCATTCAATTGCCGCCACAGCTAGAAAATGAGAGTCCTTATTTTGTTGTGTGCTGTCTGAGTGCTGGATGCACTCTTAGGTGTATCAGCAGACAAATACATTTCCCACCATCCAATGAATACATCTGTCACCAAGCAGATAAGTCTGCACTTTGACAGAAGTGTAACACCCGTGGCACAACGCCTGAGGTGAGTACCATTCCACTGAGGGAGAGCAGTGGGAAAGAAAATAAAGCAACTATTAGATATGGACATGACTGAGAAAGTGGAAGGTCACACACCATGGGTGAACCCCGTTGTGGTGGCTCTGAAGGTGTCAGAGGATAACATCCAAATGTGACTGCATATGAGAAGGGAAAATTGAGTCATCATCCTGCAAGGCATGAATGGATCATCCATATTCAGCTCACTAGACCCCAAGTGGGATTACCATCAGTTGGAGCTCACACCAGAATCGACGGACATAATGACATTTGCTGTACACACAGGCACATATACATACAGCCAGAATGAAGTTTCCAGGACGAAGGCCTAGCCTTTTGGAGGAGTGTTCTTTGGTCAGATGAAGCAAAAAATTTAACTGTTTCGCCATAATGATCAGCACTATGTATGGAGGGAAAAGGGTGAGGCTTTTAATCCAAAGAACACCATCCCAACTGTGGGGGTGGCGGCATTATGTTGTGGGGGTGTTTTGCTGGTAAAGGGACTGGTGCACATCAGAGAATAGATGGCATTATGAGGAAGGAGGATTATCTTAAAATAAAGCAACACCTCAAGACATCAGCTAAATTAAAACTTGGTCGCAACTGGGTCTTCCAGCAGGACAATGGGCCTCATTCACCAACCGTTCTTAAGAAGAATTTTCTTCTTAAAACCTACGTACGCAGTTTTCACGAAGATTCTGAAATTCACCAATGTTTTCTTATTTGGGATTTGTTTTTAGGTAAGAAGAGAATCTACGCACTCTCAAGAGCACACTTACGCACATTTGAGTGCTGACATGTTTGTGGAAAATAATTGGTTATTGCGTTTTCTTCAATTCTACAGTTGTATAATATTATAGGATTAAAATTACAATAATATTTTTTATCATTTATAATATATTTTAATAATTATTTTAATTATTTTACAAAGCATTAAGGTGCCAGGTTCCGCCTCAGAGGGTGGTTGCCTCACCGGGAGTTCATCTGTAAATAAATGATAAAAATCAAACCATTGTAGTGACCTTTTATTTTTGGGGGTTTCAATTATGCAATGTTTGGTCTATACTGCTAAAGCAAATGTTTAAATTTTGAATATAAACTAAGCACTTTTTAAACACATTGACATGTTGAAGAAGAGAACACTTATTCAGAGGCGTCACTAGGGGGGTGCGGACCGCACCGGGTGACACCATCAGATGCGGGTGACACCGAAATGACTGGCAATAAATTTTTTGGGCACTCTTTTGTGTAGCGACGGGTTGAAACAGCTAATTTCTCTGATGCAGTTTACTGCCAGTTGATTTAATTAGCGGTATTAATGTGACGAGAAGCGCTTTGTCGTTTGAATGCATAAAACGCAATTCCTTGCGCCCACTCCCACCAGCATTTTTATTTTATTTTTTTGCCTCAGATTTGACATCAAACCATTTTTTTTTTGCTTAATCAGTTGTGCCCCCTTCTCCGGATACATTGTTCACTGAACGAGTAATAGCATCCCATGCATCTTTTTTTGTGTATTTTATATCCACTACTGATGCTACTAAATATGGCAGGTCGTTTGCTGTTCACTTCCTGCAGCAGTACCTCCACTTCAAAACTACTGAAGTTCTTATGTTTGGAGTCCGGTGCTCCACCGTCTTTAGATTTTCGTTCGGGCATTCTTGACTTCTCTCTCAACTTTTCTTTTCAATTTCTGTGTGTGCACACGGCCCTGCAGTCTCATGCTTTTTTATGGGGATTGATGGGGAGTTTACCTATGCTATTTAGGAACAACTGGCACGCGCTTTGAACTTACGAAGACAGTGGGATTCATCATTATAAGTACACGGGTGCGAACAGTTCTGCAGTTTAAGAACATGTCATGAATCTGACATAGACTTTTCTTGGGACCTTTCTCAAGAACAAATTTAAGAAAAAACTTAAGAAGATATCGGTGATTGTGGCCCAATGATCCTAAGCATACCTCCAAAGTTGTAACAAAATGGCTTGAAGACAACAAAGTGAAAGTATTGGAGTGGCCATCACAAAACCATGACCTGAATCCCATAGAAAATTTGTGGACTGAACTGAAAAAGCGTGTACAAGCAAGGAGGCCTACAAACCTGACTGAGTTACACCAGTTCTATCAGGAAGAATGGGCAAAAAGTCCGGCAAAGTATTGTGAGAAGTTTGTGGAAGGCAACCCCAAGCTTTTTATTCAAGTTAAGCAATTAAAAGGCAATGCCACCAAATTCTAACAAAGTTTATGTAAACTTTTGACCCACTGAAAATCTGATATAGTACAAAAAAGCTGAAATTAATCTGTTTCTTAGCTATTATTTTTAAATGATCTCTTATGAAAAAAAGTAGTTACCATACATTTCCTGTGTTAAGTCAATTAGGGTAACATGAAATGTGTGGAGTTGTGAAAAATTGTGTTTGAATGTCTTTAGCCTAGGTGTATATAAACTTTTGGCCTCAACTGTAGCATCATGGCCTACCAGTCACCATCAGATCTGGCTGTGGCCCACAGTTCATATCTTCTCAGTTTCAGACATTCTGTCAGGATAATGGGATTTCTGCATGTTAAGATGTCACTAAAGCTGGCACAGGCAAATGGTGAGGTGGAGCAACAAAAACCTTCCTGATGAAGAGGATCTATATTGCGCAATCCGAGGGACTGGACTGGAAAAAAGAACAGCGAAAATACATCACAATCTACAGATCCATTGATCACTCTACCACAGGCCGTAGCCTGGCTGAGCTACTCTTCAACTGAAAGATGAGGGGAAAACTTCCAGACATTACTACACCACAAAATGATCTGGAGACAAAAGACATTGATAGGGAACACAAAAATTAAAGATACATGCAGACAACAGAAACAAAGGAATGTACTCTGAAGTAACAGTTGGAGACAAAGTTCTCCTAAGACAAGGCAAGGCAGATAAGTTCTGCACAACATTTAACCAGACACCTCACAAGGTGTCATAAAGATGTCATAAAGACAATATAAAATAATTCAGTGAAGAAATAAATTGTCTGTAATCAGAATTGTACAAAGTAAAAGCCAAGGTAAAAAGATGGGTCTTTAGTTGTTTTCTAAAACTGCGCACAGAGCTTGCCTGTCTGATTTCTAATGGTTTGGTGTTCCGGTCTCGAATCATAAAAATCAAAATCCGCTTCTCCACAGCTGTTGTGTTTTATTTTGGGTATACTGAATAAGCAGGCCTTAGTAGATCTGGGAACTTGACTCTGAACATATTCAGACAGGCAATCTCTGATGTCTGCATGTGCTAAACCATTAAGAGCTTTAAAACCACAGTAAGAGAATCTTAAAATCAATTCTAAAGGAAATGGGGATCCAGAATAGTTGTAATGTGCTCTGTCTTCCGTGTTTTTGTCAAAATTCTGGCAGCTGCATTTTGTACCAGTTGAAGTCAGTCAGTTGTCTTTTTTGGCAGCCCAGTGAGGAGGATTACAGTAATCTACGCAGCTAAAAACAAACCCATAAATCTATTTTTTTTTGCATCATGTAACATAAGGTAACATAATGTAACACTCGTGCAATGTTCCTGAGTTGGAAAAAAAAGCAAAGAGAATAATAGGTGCAAGAACAGAAAATAAAACACATATGAGTACAGCATGAAAATAAAAAATTCTACTTCCATTCAGACAGGGAGCGATCAGACAGACTTAGAAGACTATATTAATTTGAGCTAGGCATGAGCATGTTGTTGCCTGTGAATGATCAAATCTGTCATAGTGCGTCTAGACCAATCAAACTGGAAATGCGAATTATGTGTGGGGAAAAAAAAACTTTTACACCTCCTAATTCTGGGATTAGTGGGTGGGACGAGCCATCTGTGATTGTGCAAAGAACACTGGGAACCCTCTATTTGGAAGCTGCTCTCTGACATCACAATGGCCTGTGCTCCCAGCATGCTTGCATAAAGGGGATTCTGTGGACCCAATGGCCTGTAACAAAACATTATTGGACGGCTGCACAGTTACAAAGCCGCTAGGTATCTAATCAATGAGTTATTTTCCCTTCAGTCTACACTGAGCTGGTTCAGAGGGCTGTGTGCAATTGTATTCTATCCTAGGGCAAATCTGACTAACTACTCAGACCAAATGGAATGGCTGTAAGATTTGCAGGGCAATATAAATTGCCCTGCATGTACCGTCTTGAAATGGTATGATCTGAGTGCACTACTCTTGCTCTTCCAGGTGCGCTTTGAATCGCATCACCTGGAGATCCAAGGTTTTCCTGTGCCGATGATACGGCCCTACGACAGTCAAACCACCTGAAAATAACACATTACTGCCATTCAGCAGACACTCTGTCCAGAACCACATAAATGGCTTCTTAAATTTTTTAATGTATTTTTACGGCTATTTGGATATTTTCCTGAAGTGATGCAGGTTAAGCATCTTGCTCAAGGACACAATGGCAGTGCCCTACCTGGGAATCACACCTGCAGCCTTTGGATTAATCAACCTTTCTCAATACTACACTGCCACCCAAATGGACACAAACAGTCTTCCAATCCCTTTTACCTGAGGACTCAGAATAAAACTTGCCAAAATTTCCTTTGGCAGTTCAGTTTAACTGTCAAACTGTCAGTGTGGGAAACCTGGATTTTTTAAGAAAAGAGTTTCTAAAGGCTGCAAAGTTTAGTCATGTTGTTTGTCTTACCATCATATTATTTACAGCAATTTTACTTCTGCTGTGGATGCTGTACATAACAAGTGGAATGTAAATCTCTCACAAATGCTACTGAATTCACTACATTCTTTCTTTTTCTTCTGGATTTTCCTGGGGACCCTGTTCATGTTATTCATCTCAGTAAAATAAATGAGTAGGATATGTAAGCAGAGAGGCAGGCCACACCCAGCTGTTCAGAGCAATTATCGTCCTACTCCTACATTAAAATGCCACTTTTTGGCGCCTACTGTGACTTTGACGGAGCATTTGCATATGATCTTAAATAACAGGTTAAATGCGACCATTCTATAAATAACTGGCCATCAGTCAATCAAAATTTGTTATAGGGCATTTTTACAATTAAATTTTCACACATCACTGAATAAAGTATGTTTTCCAGAAGACAAAAAAAAACAGAAAACCCAGATCTAACTGGGGAAAACTGTAAAATGTTTTTCCTTGGGAAAAGGCAATGAAAATAATCCCAGGAAAGCAGTGCGAAAAAAGGAATAAAAAATAAAAAAAATCAAAGGCTTGCTGTACTCTCACATAGAACATTCTAAAGTTTAAATACACCAGTATGTGTGCTGACAGGCTTTGGATGTGCAGTGGTAACCCAGTGTGGCTGGTGGTGGGAATGGTGTTATTGCCACCGATGGTTATATTCAGGGAGGATGCCAACAGGGCAGCAGCAGGTCCTGTGCATGCCCTTGCCACAGGCCCTTACCTCCCCAGAGCCCCCCTCCCCCCACATCTGTGGAGATTCTGCAATGATGAAGTACGTTTCATGAGTTGGTTCAATCAGATTCAGAGCAGGTGAATGGCTCAGGTGGTCAAAAAATTTTCTTGTTTTTGGCTTTGAAAATCTCCTTTGTTGCTTAAGCCGTATGTTTGGCATCATTGCCTTGCTGTAGAATGAGAATCTGTAGAATCTGTCCATTTCACCTTTTTCCAGAATTCAGGCAGGCTTTTTTAGTTACTTCTTAGCAGACTGTAACCTGGCTATCTTGTTTTTGTGGCTAACTAGTGGTCTGCATCTTGCAGTGTACCCTCTTGTTGTCCTTATCATGAAGTCTTCTGTGAACAGTAGGCACTGATATATCCACGCCTGCCTCCGGAAGAGTATTTCTGATCTGTCAGGCAGGTGTTTTTGGATTTTTCTTTATTATTGTGAGAATACGTCTGTCATCAATTGTAGAGGTCTTCCTTAGCCTACCAGGGCCTTTGCCACATCTCTGGTCCTCATGTTGACAAATGTCAATAACAGACCCCAAAAGCAATCAAAAGACTATAATCAAGGCTAGAAACAGAAAGCTCTCTTATACTTGCACAAAGAAAGCAACTGGATACACCTGACTAATCAGAAACACCTGTGAAGCCATTAGTTCCAAACATTATGGTGCCCTGAAATGGTGATGGGGAGAATGGAAGGAGACAGAGAGGGAGTGTCCAACCAGGGCTGTTCTGGGAAGTTGTGTTAAAGAGCACAGCAGTGCCTGTACTAGGGAATGCTTCTCATCACACTATAACTTAGCCTGAACACACACACATGCACATACACACATACACATGCACACACGCTCTCACATGCACACACGCTCACAAACACACACAAGCACACACGCTGTCAAACACACACACATACACACGCACACATGCTCACACACACACACATACACATGCACACACACACACGTTCTCACACACACGCTCACAAACACACACAAGCACACACGCTGTCAAACACACACACATACACACGCACACATGCTCACACACACACATACACATGCACACACACACACGTTCTCACACACACGCTCACAAACACACACACGCACACACGCTCACACACACACACACACATACACACACACAGACACACACACACGCTCATACACATACACACACAGAAACTCACGCACCCAGTGTAGGCTCACAGCCAAGCAGTTAAAAACAGAAGTCTTTCTGGCCCACTGGAGGCTTTCCCTTGTATGATGGCATTTGCAGTTACCAAGTCCTTAAAGAAGGAAATGTGCTGTTGATGGTGTGCTTGTATTAACTGGGAAAATGAGGGTAACAGGAGGTGGGGGAAGTGGTCACACTCTCTGACCTCCAGTTAACCTAAAATCAATTCTGACTATCAGTTGGCCCCATATCCACTCTGAACTTTGGTTAACCCAGTAACCCTCTACAACATGCAAGCAAGAGAGGTGCATGTTATCCAGTATGTGTTTAGGGTTATCTGCTATCTATGGAGAAACTTATCTCTGATCAAATAAACAAATAAATAATCAAAACAAGCAAATGCACATGCAAGAGAATTCAGATGGAATCAATATAATCACTGTGCAACAATTTGTGGCAGGATGCATAACTGTGTATAAGTGTGTGTAATATATCAGTGTGTGTAAGTGTTTGCCAGTTCGTGCAAATGCGTGTCAGTTTCTAGCAGTGTGTTTAAGTGTGATGTGTGCCAGCATGTGTACAAAATCCAGTGCTTTATTTAAGAGCCATAGAGGTTGCTCATGCAAATGATGAGCAGATCAGTCACAAGGTCGAAGCCATAGGAAATTTTAGGAAATCCCTGTTGCCATGCATGCCATTTTGCCATATACCTCAAAACAATGTGTGCATTTCAAATCTTGAGAAAAACTAAGCAAACCCTGCAAAAAATCGCCTTGAGGTTCTGTTGGAAAAAAAAATCCCACAGCAACATGATGGCAATGTGCGGTCCTCTGGTTGCTTAGAAACAGGAAATTCATAAAGAAAAGAATTCAGATAGTTTTTTCTGTTGCTAGCTCCGTCCAGAGTCACGTTAAACTCCATCTGTCGGTGCTAATGATGGGCAGGCTCTTCACTGCTGGGTACATGGCGCTGACGAGCGCCGTGCTGAATAAACAGCGTCGCTCGCGGCTGCGGGGGTCACGCGCCTGCGGGGGCGGAAAGAACACTGCGCGTGAAAGCGCGCACAGCCCACTCCCGCGAGCGGCGGGCACGGCTTCCCCCCTGAAAGCTCCATGCGGTTTCATCAGCGCCTACTAAAATCAGCACGCAACCACCTTCCACCACTGCAGCTTCCATCTCAGCGTCCACCCCCAACCTGGGCTCACCCAGCTCAGCGTCCACCCCCAACCTGGGCTCACCCAGCTCAGCGTCCACCCCCAACCTGGGCTCACCCAGAAACGGGGTCACTCAGTTCAGAGTTTACTTCGCCATCTCCTGCCTCACTGTCTCGGTGCTCACCGAGCACATGCTCCCCCTGGAGGGCAAGCTGCAAACTGCTTTCTCTGGAAGGAAGGAAGGAAGAAAGAAAGAAAGAAAGAAAGAAAGTTTCAGATAGTTGACTGGCACAGGACCTGTGTGCTCGCACAGCAGCAGATGCAGCAGAACAGAAAGCTGAGAGCTGGACAGACTGACTGACTTCCTTTTCTCTGTTTATTCATTTCTATAGTACTTCCTCATATGTGACTGACCTGACATGACATTCAGATGAGGAGGAGAGGGTGAGTGATGGGGAGAATGGAAGGAGACAGAGAGGGAGTGTCCTGAACAGCTTTGGATATTTGCTGAGAATGAGGCTGTTCTGCAAAGTTGTGTTGAAGAGCCTGTACTAGGGAATGCTTCCCATCGCTCTAGCTTAGTGTAAACACACACACACACACACTCACACATACACACACAAACACGCATGCACACACCCACACACATGCACACACACACACACACACACACACACACATCCACACGCATACACAAATACACACACACACACACACACGCGCGCATGCACACACCCGCATGCATACACAAACACACACACACACACACATGCACCTACTCGCATACACAAATACACACACACACACACACACACACACACGCATGCACACACCCACACACATGCATACACACACACACACGCACCCACACGCATACACAAATACACACACACACATGCACACACACACACACACACGCACCCACAACGTCTGTGTGTTTAAATCTGCTAATTGAGAGGCACCTGTGGGGGAGGCACCTGACTGCTTAAAAGCCCCTCCTCTGCCTCTCACTCTCTCTCTCTCTCTCTCTCTCAGCCAGCAAACACTGCAGGAGCAGTGTCTCCCTCATCCACCACATTTTACCCTTTTTTTCTTTGTTTTACTCTTAATAAATTCAACGTTTTGTTCACACCTAACCCAGGTTGTCTGTGTCCCTTTATGTTGCTTCCCTCTTCCCTGGTAACACTAGGACGTTATTTGTTGTGGTTGTAAATTAATTATTATTATTATTATTATTATTATTATTATTATTATTATTATTATTATTATTATTATTATTATCATCATTATTATTATTATTATTATTATTAACATTGTTTTATGTTGACATCCCTGCTTGCTGGTTGTGTGTGTGCGTGCCTGTGTGCTTGCTGTCGTCCCTGCTTCTCAGCATCTCAACATGTCCCTGATCTCCTTTCTCCCACCTTCACACACCGGATTGTTGCCTCTCCTGTGGTATGCTGTTGCATCGGATATTGTTGCTGAGTCCACTATATGACTGGAACCTAAACCCCAATAAGAGGAAACTCGTAGGGAGTAGGGTGCCATTTCCTTTGTATGCTGTGTTTGGCTAGAGATGGAGTTAGGTTAGATTCTGTTGTTATTTTTAGAGTTTTTGTTTCCATGGGTTATTCATTCCTCTGTTATAGGTAGTCATGTTTGGTTTATTGTTTTGCCATTGGTTTGCTTCCATGTTCTATTTATTGAATAAAGAAATAGATTGTTTAAAATAGCCTTGCTGGTCTGGTCAGTGCTGGGGATGGGAGAGAGGATTCCCATATAATCTTATGAGCTACGGCCCTCACCTTGACTGGGGACGTAACACACGCACGCCCACCCGCATGTGCACACACATACACACGCACACATATGCATACATGTGTGAACACGCACGAACACACGTACGAACACACGTACGCACACGTACGTATGTGTGAGTAACTTGGCATTTTTGTACATTGAAAACATCAGATATTTCTTTTTGTACTGTGTTTGTTATGAGTTAGCAATTATAGTACTTCATATAAATGTACGCTATGAGAGACATGCATATACAATGCCTACTAGACCTACTAATCGTCTGTATGTCGGTAGAGGATATATCAGGCCAGCTAACATTAATGTAGAAATGTAGAATTGCAGGGTAGCTACAGTAGCCCAGTCAAAAAGTATCAGTAGAAATGGCAGAGCAGTCCATTTGTCACTTATCAAGAAAATCGATATACCTGCCGTGAAGAAGTTTCTATAAGACCGGTAACGTTAACTACTGGACTGAAGGGCAACACTGATTTTGGTGCTTAATTTCATAGCCATCTGTACTAACATCATACACTCGGTCAGTTGTCTCGTTAGCAAGGTAGCTAACATGGAACTAGGCCAAAATGTCGAAAGTGGAACTGTAAAGCATGGATGTATTTTATTTGTATTTCAGAAATATAAATGATTCTACTGCAAAAATTATACAGACGCAAAAGCAATAGTTTAAATGTTTTATTTTTAGTTACCCAGCAAGGAAGTATAATGAGTGAAAGGTTTTCTTGAGTCTAAGGGGAGATTTGAACCTGTACTGTCTCTCATCCAGAAGTGTCAGTGGTAGACATGCTACCCGGTGAGCTACTAGTGAAGGAGACAGTACAGGTTCAAATCTCCCCTTGGACTCAAGAAAACCTTTCACTCATTATACTTCCTTGCTGAGATTTGAACCTGTACTGTTTCTCATCCAGAAGTGTCAGTGGTAGACATGCTACCCGGTGAGCTACTAGTGAAGGAGACAGAGGAACCGGAAAGTTTTGCTCTTTTAAAAGAGTGCACTTTCTATATATATCCATTTAGCATTGTGTACCCAATGTTTTTTTATTGGTGATATACCTAATGTCCAATGGGGAGACATATTCTTTGAGGGCCTGAAGTATTTGTGATGATGTAATCAGGCAGAAAAAAGAAGTAAAAAATGCGAAATCCCCTAAATTTACGGTTTTATTCTGTGAACGTGTAAAGTTGTTATGAATTCTGTCTGTTGAAATGGTGTCAGAAGTTACAGAAATTCATGTTTTTAAGAGCTGAGTGTCTGTGATCATCGTGGTTACTTCTGTAGAGAACCCTAAAAGTGTCAAACTCTTGGTGCTATATAGGTATGGGGCATGCTGCCCTGCCAAGGCATACCTGCCATCCCAATAACTGATTGATTTTACACCTGGTATTATTTTTCCTGTTATTAATTAAATGCTTAATGTTAGATAGATAAAGCGCCTAATCTTTCCTCTCCAGTTTCTGCTGCTAGTTGTCTGTAGCCAACTTGAGCATTTTTAAGTTGTGGTCTTGATGCCTCTGTCTTGGCAGTAACTTACTCTAGACTTTGGGGGAGATAGGGTACTAGGGAATAGAAATGTGGCCAAAGATGTTTGAGGATTGCAGGATGATTGGAATTCTGGAAAGTGATTTCCAGGGGGAGTTCGTCTGCCACTGTTGCCAGCTCGTTGAGCACCGAGAGCAAGATTCTTGAGCTTGAGGCTCAGCTTGCTGGACTCCACAGTTCGCATTTGGTAGAGTTCCAGGAACTGAGTCGCATGTTCTTTAAGGATCTGGTGTGCATGCCACAGCTGGGAAAGGGGAAGACAGAGAGCAGACAGGGAGAGAGAGTTTTCTGACATTAGGACGCAAGTGCAGAAAAGACCCTTCACACCACACAGGGGCAGCATCTCCAGAGGTTGTGTTTGTAGTTGTTCCAGTGATTTGCACTTATTGTATGTTGTTTTGGATAAAAGCATCTGCCGAATGAATGTAATGAAGTGGCTGTGGTGTACAGCCGATTCCAGCCCTTGCAAAAATTGGAACTAACCCTCAACCCTGAGAGTGGGAGGACTGATGAGCCACTGGGCTCCCAAATGGCGGATCCACAAGGAACTAGCCGTACAGTAAATGTAACCATACGTCAGATGAGCTGGATGCTTTACCCCCACAGAGGAACAGCAGATGGGACTCTTGCTACAGAAGTACTGCCCCATTTTGGCTCAAAGGGAAGGGCATCTGGGCTGCACTGATGTAATTGTACATGAAATCCCACTGCATGATGAGGTACCAGTCAGACGGTGATATAGGCATATCCCACCATCCCAGCATGAGGCCGTTACAGACTACATAATGCAGCTTCTCAATAGTCAAGTTATCCTGGAGAGTAGCAGTCCTTGGGCTCTATCTTACACCTGGCGCAAAGCGGCGCCAAGCGCAACGCAAGTGTCTTTGCTAGTTTCAGACCGACGCAGTTGTCATTTTCCTGTCCAGCGCCCACGTTGTTTAAATAGCAAATGTACCTGCGCCCATCTGAGTGCCCATGGGCGTGTTGGTCTTAAAATGAGGCGTGGTCAGGCGCATTGTTATCTTGAGGCAGCAGAAAGTGATTGACTAACAAAAACCTGGTCTTAAGTCAATGGTGGAGTATTTTACTGTTATTTTAAGGGCGCATTTTTAAGATAGTAATATGCGCCTACATAGGCGGGTGCACAATGCGTGATATTAAAAAAATAATAATACATGTCATAATGGTTAGTCATAATATTGGTAATATAATATTGATATTATATTATATATATTGACATAATATTCATAATATAATATTTGGTGGAATCCTGCTGTTGCCGTAGATGGTCTGCTCGTGCGCTTTCACTTCGCGTACGAGCAGATCCGTTTCCTCTGCAGAGAAGCATTCTTTCCTACTACAAATCTGCCATTATAATAGCAATCCGCCAAGGTGCAAGCGCACCTGGCTTTTAAAGGGAATGGGAGATGACACTCTGATTGGTTTATTTCATGTTACGCCAAAAACACGATTAATTAACTATGATTAATTAAGAGACTAAGTACAACCCCTTTGAGCCATGTGCCTTACTTTGCGCTCAGATTATCTGCCGTTAAACTAGCAAAAGTGGATTTGGACATGCCCTAAATGCACTTGCGCCATGCGCTTTAGACCATTCGCTTACATCGTTAAAATAGAGCCCCTTATGTATTGGCATTTGTTCTGGTCCAGAAGAAGAGTGAGGAGCTGCACATTTGGGTGGACTACTGTCAACTTAACCTTAAGAACCACTGGATGCCCTGACTGGTGCCCAGTGGTTCTCCACCCTGGATCTCGCAAGTTGGCAGAACATAATAGACAGAGTTCTGTACCTATTGAAATGTAATTGCATGCCGTTCAGGTTCTAGGCACTGTGCTGTAGTAGTAAAAAAGACCAACAATATGCTGGAATACATAGCCAAAATTATTTGGTATAAAAACATGGAAGTTATACTCATCTTATACAGTATAAAAAGACCAAAGCCTTTCAGGTTCTAGGTACTATGCTGTGGCAGTAAAAAGACCGAGAAGATGCTGGGATACATAGCCAGAAGTATTGAGTATTTTACAAGCTGTTTTGTTGTACCTTGATGACATGTTGTTTCCCATCACATTCAATGACTGGAGATGGTCTTGTGTCAAATGGAACGCTGTGGATTTCAGGCTAAGCTGAGCAAATGTCATTTTCTTCCACCAGAGATATCAGATACAATGGGTCACCAGGTCTCTAAGGATGGGGTTGTGACAAGAGTGAGGCAGTGAAAGCCTGGCCCTACCCCCCAAATGTCACAGAGTTACGTTCCTTTCTTGGCAGTTATTCTCGCTAGTTTGTAAGGTGGTTTGTAAAGCTTGCAGCACTGCTGCACCAATCAGTGGCAGAACGGGTAAAGATTTTGAGGCAGGGCATACGGTCTCATTTAATTACAGAAGAGAATTAGACCCCAGATTATGAACAGAATTTCAACAACTGAAGAAGGCCCTGGTGAGCGCTCCAGTGTTGGCTTTTGCTGACTTTAAGAAGGAGTTTTTTGTTGAGATTGATGTCAGTTACCTGGGTTTTAGGAGCTGTGCTATCACAAGAGCATAATGGAAAGGGTTGCTTTTGCTAGTAATGGGTTAAAAAGGGTTGATAAAAATATGGAAAATTATAGTACAGTGAAACTTGAGTTTATAGCCTTTAAATGGGCCATTTCAGGAGTAACTTTTTGGTAACAAGTGTACAGTATTCACAGACAAAGCTTAGAGCTACTGAGCAGAGGTGGGCCACACAACTATCCCCTTTTAATTTTGTGGAGAAGTATCATTCTGGTAGAACAAAGGAAATGCTGATGCTCATCAAAGCAGGGAACCATCTGTACCCCTAACTATCAAGCCGATCCATTCAGGGACCATTCTGGTGCCCCTGGAGGTATACAGTGGGCTCCAGAATTATTGGCACCCTTGATAAATATGCACCAAAACCTTAACAAAAATGCTGAACTAAAAAATAATTGACATATTGACATAAGCTTTATTTTCCAACATGTGTAAACTAGTGTGCTTGATAAATGATTCATTGGAATCAATCAAAGTCTTACATTTTTTAAATAAATAAAAAGTCCTAGCTTCTTAGCAGAGACAACCAAATTTTCTGCCAGAATTTCCTGGTACTTTCTTGAATTAATTGTGCCATTGATCTAAAATAGTGCCCCGGCCAGCAAAACCTCTCCAAAATATCAATGACCCACCACCATATTTGACAGTAGGTATGAGGTGCTTCTCCTATATGCATTCCTCTTTTGCCGCCAAAAATGTTGATGGTGTGTATGAACAAAACGTTCAATTTTGGTCTCATCTGACAATAGCACTCTCTGCCAGTCATAATTCCAATGAGGTCTGCCAACTCCAGATTCTTTGGTGGTGGCCTCCCTCACCATCTTCCTCACCGTCCGTGGGGACACCATGCACTTGCGTCCTCTTCCTGGCAAATTTGCAACCATTCCATATGTTTTAGACCTTTTTATTATTGCCCTTAGAGTGCTAAGTGGTATGTTTAACCATTTATGTCTTTTTTTTGTACACATTACCTGACGGTAAATTACCATCAGTCTCTTCTGAATTGACAGTTATTTGGCTTTTCCCATGCTGATGGATGACAAAGGGATTTTGTATGCTTGTTACCTCGTTTTTATTCTCTAGTGAAACTGGAAGTGATGGAATGACACAATATAGTTCCTTTAGACTGAGATGAACTAAATTAAGTAAAATTGTATTGCCAATTTCATTTTGTTTGATTTTACTTACAATAATTGTTAGGGGTGCCAATAATTATGGCACCTATGATTTTCAGAAAAAATTAGATTACTTAATAAAAAAATTTGAAGCATGAGAGTAAATGTGTTGAAATAAAAGCATATAGTTTTCCCATATGTTGGAACATAACATACAGATTATTATCTGTATCATTTATTATATGCAGCCTTTTTTCTTCATTTTTATTAAGGGTGCCAATAATTCTGGAGCCCACTGTATCAGGCTGCTGTTTATTACCTGGTAATCATCTTTAACACCACTGCTTTTCCAAACTGGTCCCAAGAGAATTTGATCACTATTCAACAAGCCAACCCAGTACTAAAATATTTTTGCTCCTTTTGAAAAGGACAACAGGTGCCAATGATGGTGGAGCATTTCCAGCTGTCCAGAAGGGTGGTGGGATTGGATTAGGGAATGGAAAAGTCTATTGTATCTTATGGTTTATGTTCTAGTTCTGACAGATGTATTGTCCTAATATACACAACCATTGCCCACCTGAAATCAAATCACCAGAACCATTGTGAGGGCACTAGTCTAGAATTGGTTTAATATTTTTGGTATCCCCAGTTGTATCCATGATTCAAGGCTAAATTTTTGAAAGTGCTGTTGTACAACAGCTCTATGGCTTTTATGGGATTAAGAACTCTACGACACTGCCCTACCATTCACAGGGGAACAGACAGAGTTAGTGTTGTTTTTCTCTTGTGTAGCCTACCCCCTGACTAAAAGCACAGGTGGCCAAATTACCTACCCCAACTGCTGGGGGCCTATAACTCTACCTCGCTCAACAGGCCAGTCTCCTCACTTTCTTATGTTTGGCATGACTCCACAGTTTCCACACATAGATTTTCTACTTGGAAGAGAGGTTGGGGACGGCAGACCAGGTTGATGATTGGATGCGCCAACATCTAGAACGACTCCAGACAGCTTACACAATTCCAAAGAAGAACCTGGAAGAGGCAGCAGAGTATAAGAGGAAATTCCATGGTGAGAACCTCAGAGACACAACCTTGAAGGAAGGACCACTTGTATATCTTAAGGATCATCAGAAACAGAATTCAAGATGTGTGGGGCCCAGATATGTATAGGATTGTGAATGCCCTGCAAGATGATTGTGTGGTATATAGCCAAACCAGTGGTTGTGTCTGGGAAAGAAGACTTTGCAGAATGGAAATTCAACTGGGTAATCAACAGATGGCACCAGAGAAGAGTAATGTTGGGCAGGAGGAGCCCGTCTCCAGACACATTCAGACCTAGAGGGGTTGTCCTTTCTCTTCGTATCCAGAGATGCTGACCCAATGTGCAGCGAATCCCTAATGGTGGTGGAGGAGTATGCTCGGCTGGGTCAGTACAGTGTCAGTAGGGAGGCAACCATACTGCTCATCCATTAAACAATACCCCCATATAAAATATCAGACAGGACCATCACAGTGTACTCCCAGTAGACGTGGAGTCACAATCCCAACTGAGCGAGTCTTTAGTCCAAAATGGAGGTTCTAAACATGAGCAAAAATATGGACAATGGTCAAAGGCCGAGGGCCGTCATCACCCCTACAATTTACTTAGATCAGTGAATCATGAAGGAGAGTGTAGGGGCTGCGGCTGTCCCAGACAATTACGCAAAGGTGACCATCTCACTTTCAGGCCTGGATATAGAGTTGATCGTCGGGGCAACTATTCATTTGAGGGGGCGGTGTATATGTGGTAATGCCTAGAATTGGATACACCCAGTTGACTATATGGTGAAATTTCAACCATCACCCTGACACAGGCCCCTGAGTCACTTACCATTAATTAAAGTAGCAAAGAAAAAGGAGTTTGGCTTAGATGTGCAGAGTCAAGTAAAGCATCTGCCCAGTGACGAATGTATGTTTGATGGAAAGAAGGCTGATGTTAGCGTTAGGGCTGATCAATTTACCCTTTCTTTTGAGGCTTTCGGCAATTGCAAACATTTCACCTCAAACATATTTTCTGTGAAATATATAAATATGCAGTGAGCTACATTATTTTTTGGACAGACATTTTTTTTCTTGTTTCTTGGTTTCACCATGTAGAAATGACACCACTTTTTATACACAGCCTCCCTATTTCAGGGCATCATAATGTTTGGGACATAGTAATGTGAATGAAAGTAATCTCATAATCTTTCCTTGCAATGACTGCTTGAAGTCTGTGACACATAGACATCACCAGATGCTGAGTATCTTCTCTGGAAATTCTCTGTTCTGAATTTAACCATAGAAAATGTTGAGTGACACACTTGACACATAGTTTTGGATGAAAATCAGATGCATTAATAACACCCAGCACCGTGGCTGATTTTGTAAAGCAAAATATAAAAGTAGGCTGCATGATAATGACTCCTGTATAATCTGTTGAAGCACAGCTTTCTTCACCAGATCTAACACAGCATGCAGATACTAGACTCATTGCTATAGCAACAGGTATTTACATAAGTCACAGAGTCCTCCCATGACTCCTTCTGTTGGTCTCTGTTTTGGCAATGAACTGAACAGATGCAGCTTATGCTAGACCATGTCCAAATCAGCACATTTGCCTACCATTGAGTATAGTTATTGAGTACACTGGATGAGAAAGTTAAATGTAGTGTATTCAAAATCCTAGGATGATATGTTTATTTCCAGGGTCTCGCTGAATATACTTGGGAGCATACTTCTTATTAAGTAAACTAGCATTTTGAGCCCATAAATATGATGCACAGCTACGCTTCAAAGAGAAGGCACAGCTTCGCTGACGTGTTCCATCACTAACAGCAATGACACATGAATATGGGTGTACGAGGGCAGAATAACTTCCACGACACTTAGGTTGGAAAATACTACAGGGGACATTTTTTTTAATGGGGGATACTGCCCACCGCATACAAAAATGTATGCACTAAACAATACACAGTATGCTTAGTAGACAGCACATATTACTTTGAGGACACATTAGTTAGGATGCTGATTAGAACGCATAGTCTCTTTGGCACTGCACTGAGCATGCTCAATTCAAGTCTGTGCTTATCAGACTATGTGTGCATGTAAACTAGTGTGTGTTGGGGAGCGAGAGAGAGAAAGACAATCTGTGTCCATGCAATGGTGAACTTAGTGTGGATTCAGGGTAGAAAATAAAGACAGGGTCCTGAGAAATTTGCATATGTGCTTAAAACTGCAGGCGTGACAAGGACTGAGAGAAACTTAACACCAGGAATGAAAGTGTGTTTGTTGCATTTCTACCTGAGAGTGTTTTGAGTGTGCTGACAGCAGTGTGTGTTCAGCACGTTTGCAGCAGAGTTTTCACTCTGTGTCTGTGCAATGCTGCCCACTCCGCTGCACTGTGGAAACTGATTCATTGCAACCAAGAAACACGAAATGCCTCCAGGTCCATCCCACGCAGCTGAAGAGCCAATATAGCACAATGTGTAGCCTTCTGCAGCAGAACACAACACGTGGGAGAAGTTCACATGGAGTCACTCGATTGATGCAGTTTTTATCCTCCTGAGATCCGGCAAAAAAACAGTTTCAATATTTTTATCATTTGTGGAATAGTACAAGAGGCAGTGAAAATATTTTTTTAAGTATTATTTTGTTTTATTTTTAATGAATGTCCCTTGTACTGTAGATTACAGCATGGTACAATATACGGTTCTTAAGATTAACACCAGAGTCTCATGTCCCCTACAGGGGACATTAATGAATAATTGGATCTTAATTAATTATTTTTTGGATTAATTTTCCTGTTGAACTTAATGGAAAAAATATTCAGGAGAAACTATGCTTGTAGTATCTACTGCATATCTGGCAGCAGCACGGTGGTTTGAGGCTCATTTGATACCGTGGACCCTTGATGACTTAAAGCCATTTGGCCAACAAATGTGTTACATATTGTATCAGCATAATTTACAGCTGAATCTAGTCCCACCCCCCAATTCCCATAGAGATCTATTCAAATGCAAAGAGTTTTTGTATCGTTGTAGGACAACAGAGAATGGTCCAAAAAAGAGAAAATACCAGTGAGGTCAGAGGGGAATGGCCAGACTGGTTCGAGCTGATAGAAAGGCAACAGTAACTCAAATAACCACTCGTTACAACTGAGGTATGCAGAAGAGCATCTCTGAACACACAACACGTCGTACCTTGAAGCAGATGGGCTACAGCAGCAGAAGACCACACTGGGCAAGCAAGGTGTACCTAATAAAGTGTATGTAGGACTATGTATATAGTGCAGTCTGTACTTATCTGAACAGTTGAACTGTGACACAATTCTTGCTGTTTCGGCTCTGTACTCCAGCACATTGGATTTGAAATAGAACAATGAATGTGAGGTTAAGCAAAATAAAATTAGGAGAGATCATGCAATGCCAGTGATCCCGTTAAATGAGTGTGCCAATATTACACAGATGGGCAGCATGCCCCCGGTTTACAAGCACGGCATTCCAAAGACATGCCTCCAAATGCACCTCAGTTCTTCGACACTTGCAAAAAGAGTAACATTAGTCCACCTATACACAATACAATTAGCTAACACACTAGCGGTGAAGCCACACTACACGCGGCGACGGCCGCCTGGCACCGCGCCGCATACCCTCGGCAGACAGTTGTGTTTGTTAAATGTTGACCGGGTTTAATGTCGTGTTTCATATTCATTGTCCTGTCTGAATAAAAATAATTTTTGCAGTAACCTAGATCTGAAAGATGTTAGTCAGCTGCCTAGCTAGGCCGTCTAATGTCTAGCTTGTGAGTAACAACCAACAACAAAAACATTGTCTGGCTAATTAGCCAGCTAATGCCTTCGGAGTTATATCTGGTTATCCAACTAGGTGGCTGGTAGAAACGAACAACTAGCAACTAATACATTAGGAAGATTTTTTTAATGATATTGTTGGTTGTTACTCACTAGCTAGACATTAGACAGCCTAGCTAGGCAGTTTATTAACATTTTTCAGATCTAGGTTACTGGTAAGCATCCATTTCAACATTGTTTGCTACCTTGCCAATTGCTAGCCAGCTGGGAATCCCCCATTAATATTAATTTCAATGTTTTATCTTGGATCAAAATAGTCATAGTATGTTTTCTGTCATGAATGCTAGCTAGACGACTAGTCCATTTGCTTGAAAACTGTAGCATTCAATTGAGCACATATGTGATGAGATGGGAGCCAACAGTTTCTCCCAAACTGCTTGGCTAGCTCAGTGTTTATGTAATATATCTGATGCATAACAAGTGTACTTTATCATCTATTTCAGCTTTGGCATCACAAGTTTATATTGATTTATTTTGCAATATGGAATAGTCTGCCTCAGCATTGCATGGACCTCTGACTGTGATGTTGCTGAGAAATGTGTCCATTACTGAATCATAGACCTTAAGCAGCGAAACCTCAAGTCTATCCTCATATGGCATGGCTGTCACATCTACATATAGATAGAACGTACACATAAAGATAGAACATACACATAGAAAGGCACAGAAGAGGTAAATCTGGTTTCCAACTCTGGCCCACACATGACATACAGAAAATGTTTTTTGGCTGAAATAGGTTTCTTTACTCTTCACTATTAATCTGATTACATAAAAAAGTAGTGTTAAGACGAAACCGCAACTCACCAATCCTGCATTTATACCATTTTTGGCACACAAAAAAAACTCAAAAACTCAACCTAACTGGTTGCTGGTTTAAACATCAATGCACAGCACCAGCACCGTTTTGTCCCGTAAATATTGCTGATATTAACGATTTATGCAGTTATTTTTTATTACCTCTGTTTTAACTGTCCAGCACATACTTTGGACTATGTTAATGTTTGTTTAAATTGCACACAAACCGTTTGTGATCACCTCAGACTTAATGTGATTTACTGTAGCAGACAAGTGTACACTCTTTGTAGTGTAATTCCACAGCTTTTGATCGCATTACTTCTAAGTAATTCAGTAAAAAGTGAAAAGTTTTACAATTCTGCCTGTTCTCCCCTACCCAGATACCAAGCATGCATTGGGACAGCGTTGGTGCCGGTTGGCATTGTCGGCACTGGAAGTCCAATCTTAAAACAACGTAGGCTGGCTCACTGGTAGAACATTAGAATGTTGGCTGACCATCAGAGTTGAATATTCACCGTTGGTTTTAAGTTGCATTTTTAACAATAAAACAACTACGTGTAAACATTTGTGTATGTGCTTTTCTGTGCTTTCCAAATCTTTCCATCAATCCCCTGCTTTTGCCACAGGCTGAAAATTATTTTATTTTATTTTTTTTATTTAATGTTTTTATTTTTGAAAATTAAAGATTGTTTAGCCTCTAAACAGCCATCCTTTCAGCTTTACCATCGTTATTTCCTTATTTTGCGGCAATATTAATCCAGATTTTCCACGGGATTGAATATGGGAGCCCCCACTAACGGGGACCACACCAGCGGTGCATCCTACGCTCAGCTGTGGCAGTCACACCTGGTCATGAAACAAAACAGCCACAGGACAGCTGTCATTCTGAGCCAGAGTGACGAACGCAAGGATAACTGAAACTTATAAACTTCACGTGAATCAGTCTCTCACTGTCACTCTGAATAAATTTGGCTATGTTTCATTTACTTAATGTTAGTGAAACACATTTTTCATGTCCAATTTACACTTCTGGTCAATTTAATGTGGGTATTGCTAAACAAATAAATTTGTATTGTCTGTTGATGTTCACCAAATTCAAGAAATTTTGTTAAAGGGCATATTGCAGGTTGGATACCCCAGTGAATCAATGTGTAGGAAAATGATGTAGAAACTAGATTTTCATTAAAAAATATATACTTATGTATACTCTACAGTGACTTCTGGAGTCATTTTTGTGAGAGAATTTTACTTCCGCATCTAAAAAACCGCCAAAAGTGACATAACAAAGGGAGAGTGGTCAAGTTGTACAGTAAGAAGAATGGATACCATGTCATTCTACAGTCAATATCTGGGACTAAATATTGAATAAATATACAACCTTCCCATTGGTTTTATGCGTAGAGATGTCCCTTTTGAGACTGAGTGGTCATATATTGTCTTGAACAATCTGTTTGTGAAATATACGCGCATTTGTGATGCCTGGGTACCTTCCAAAATAGCTGTACGTAATACCACACGTGTTGTTTACGGCGTTGTTGCCCTTTTTAGTACAGTCTGGCTTCATTGACTCATGATTAATTTATTCCGTAGGTGAGAGTATAAACTTTCTAATGATGTATAACATGCCTCATTTTGTGTAATAGAGTAAGACTGAAGAGGTATAATTGTTCTAACTAGTCGAGGGCAGGATGTGATTGTTGCATACACAACTACGTGTAGCTGTGAGGAGCGTAGGGAAGTCAGTCTAAGAGAAGGCTTGTAAAGAGAAGTTGTGCTAAAGGTCTGAGAACTTGAAAATAAAAGAAACCCCTCAGAAATAGAACTTCGGTGTCACGTGAAGTTACTACATTTTGTTTTTGGAATAGCGTTTTATCGGTCAGCGTACCCGAATGTTTTCTCATCATCGCATTCACTAACACATTCAGTCTGTGGTAGCAGTAAAAGACGCTGCACCTGACGAAACGTTGTCAACGATTTTTCGTATTTTCTTGGAAAATACTATTATTATTGAGGGCTTCTGGGCATAGCTAAGCCATATGTTTGTTGATAGACCTAGCTGACATCGTTTTCTGGAGTAAGACAGAACCAGAACCTGCTGCTGATGGTGGACCTGATGAAGCCACTGTGCACTGAAGGAACCGCACCAGCTCTCAGTCTCACCCGGTCCTGGCTTTGACATCCCATCCTGAACTCCATCATATTGCCAGGAAGATAATCAATTCAATGCAAAGGAGATGTGTTGCGTTGCATGAGGCAAATATTTGGGGAAATCTGTGACTAACAAATGCATATCTGTATCCCCAATCACATGAAATCAATAGATATGTGCTTAATGAATCTATTTCAGTTGCCTGATTTACGTTTATTACAATTGAACTCGAAATTGATGTGTTGCATTTATATTTTTGTTCAGTATAGTAAATACCACAGAGAGGCTTACTACCTGCTTCATGCTTCCCAACAGGCTAGCACTGCTGCCCAGCTAGACATGCACTTGAACAAAAACTCAGGCGCAGTTTGGATCATGAGCTGTTCTTTCTTTCTCCACACTTTTTCCTTCTCATCACTGTGGTACAATACTCATCTGTCCTTCAGACATTGTTCCAGGTATGCCAGTGGTTTGCCAGATTGTTTCTGATCTGTTCGACAGTTGATAAGTATTCTTCGGTCATCCACTACAGTAGTATTCTGTAGTTATCTGCCTTTGCTGAACTCACCTTGTGCATTCTCGCTTCTTAACAATGAACCAGACAGTTGATTTGAACACATACCAATGTTGTGGCTATGTCTCTGACCAATTTATTCAGATTTTTATGACACTTCTTTGCTCCTAAATAGCAACAGACTCCAAATGCAAATGTCACACTTAGAATCAACTCTACACCTTTATTAGCATTCCTGTGCATAAATTAATGTAACAACACACAGCTGGCCAAGAAACAGCCAGCAGCCAAATGTCCCATTACTTTTGCTCCTCTAAAATTATTATTATTATTATTATTATTATTATTATTATTATTATTATTATTATCATTGTTATTATTATTATTATTATTATTATTATTATTATTATTATTTTCATTTATTTATACAGGGAAGGCCCCCTGAGACCGAAGTCTCTTTTACAGGGGTGCCCTGTGAAAATGGGGGGGAATGTGTTTAAAAAGGGCTAAAATTCCTACATGGTTCACCCAATGTGGATGTAAGTACCCATTAATTAAAACTGACAGTCTGAACTTTGACGTCATATTCATTGATTCATTCATTTCAAATCCAATGTGCTGGAGTACAGAGCCAAAACAGCAAAATTTGTATCGCTATCCAAAAATACTTATGGACTGTATGTATAATGTATAATATCCTTAATATATATTTCAGCACCTGTATATCCTGAGTGAGTGTCAGCAGGATCTGCTGCGTTCTTTCTGCAGCTAGTATGCTGGTTGATCCCCCATCCCAGCACATAGTCAGAGAGGAACCCTCTGTAAGCAGATTCGCCTGGTGGGTGGTGACTGGTGGGAGGGTGGGGGGAAGAGGGGGTTCTGCCAACCAGGGGATGCCCACTCACCCACCTGCCCCTCCCCTCTCCTGTGTGGGAGAGAGCACACTTTCATAGACAGAGTTACTGACTCATTCACTGATGACCCCCCTCCCTTCCTCCCCCCTCCCACTCGCACTTCCTGTGAAACCCACTCCTACAATGCCTAGTGTCACCCGCATCCTTCTGAGATGGCTGGCTACATGCTGATTGGCTGGCATAGGAAGACACGGAAGAGGAGAGAGCGTGTGACAGATGGGTCTGAAGCTGGAGCATCCCCACTCCTCACCCATTATCCCCCCCTCCTCCCTGTACCTTGTGCTTCCCCCACTATGCACTTGCCACCTTCCTTTCATGTGCTACAACTCCCACACCACTCCTACCATACTAAAACTCCCACGCTGCAAATTTTATAGTGCAACTACTACATTACCGCACCGCACTTGCATTTAAATCTCCCACATTGCACTGCCTGCTTTTACATCTCACATACTGTGACCATTTGTGTGACACCCTCTGCACTACATCTCCTGCAGTACACCATTTGCACTACATCTCACATGCTGTAACCATTTGCATGACAGTACCTGCACTACATCTCCCACATGACACCGTCCACATGGCATGACATAACACTGCCTGCACCCAGTGATCAGACATGGCTCCTCCACCACCCGAGGGAGAGTTCCACCTCACTGTGTGTGACAGTAGAAATCCCTGAGTTCCCATAGTAACTTATGATTCAAAGGATCTGTGGGCTGAAGACGCATAGAGCTATAATAACAGTGATTATGTATGTGTATATTCTAACAGAGACCCTGTTTCCTGCTGAGAGGTTCATGAATCACCGATCCAATGAGAGCTAGGGATGGCAGCTAGTGCAGCAATGGTGTAAGTAAATAAATAATGCAAGTAAATAAGCAGTGTAAGTAAATATGTGGTGTAACTAAATAAGCGGTGTAACTAAATAAGAGGTGTAAGTAAATAAACGTGTAAATAAACAGTGTAAGTAAATAAGTGGTGAAGGTTAATAAATAGTGTATTTAAATAAACGGTGTAAGTAAATATACTGTGTAAGTCAATGAACAGTGTAAGTAAGTAAACAGTGTAAGTAAATAAACGGTGTAAGTAAATAAACGTGTAAATAAACAGTGTAAGTAAATTAACAGTGTAAGTAAATGAGCAGCGTAAATAAATGTGTAAGTAAATAAAAAGCGTAAATAAATTAACGGTGTAAGTAAATAAATGTGTAAATAAAAAGTGTGAGTAAATAAGCGGTGTAAGTAAATTAATGGTGTAAGTAAATAAGCATTTAAATAAATAAACATGTAGGTAAATAAGTGCTGTAAGTAAATAAATGGTGTAAGTAAATAAACCATGTAAGTAAATAAACAGTGTAAGGAAATAAGGGGTGTAAGTAAATTAATGGTGTAGATAAATAAATGTGTAAGTAAATAAGCGGTGTAAGTAAATAAAGAGTGTATTTAAAGGAATGGTGTCAGTAAATAAGTGGTGTATTTAAATTAACAGTGTAAGTAAATAAGTAGTGTAAATAAATTTACGGTGTAAATAACTAAGCGGTGTAAGTAAATAAACAGTGTAAGTAAATAAGTGGTGCAAGTTATTAAGCGGTGTAAGTAAATAAACAGTGTAACTAAATTAACGGTGTAAGTCAATAAGCAGTGTAAATAAATAAAAATGTAAGTAAATAAGCGCTGTAAGTAAATAAGCTGTTTCGGTAAATAAACGTGTAAGTATATGGTGTGAGTAAATAAACAGTGTAAGTAAATAAGCTGTTTAAATAAATAAACGTGTACATAAATGGTGCAAGTAGATAAGCGGTGTGAGTAAATAAACGTGTAAGTAAATAAGTGGTGTAAGTAAATAAATGGCTTTCTTCTGTTGCACACAATCATCTGAAAAGCATTGTTCTCTGAGACAGAAGCTTCCTGTCATCTGAGTGAGGTGGAATAAAAGATAAACAATGTGTTTCATTTTTCAAACAATCACCAGCAATCACCAAGATGACAATAATATATCCCAATTTAAATATTATTATTAATACAGTTGAGGCCAAAAGTGTACATACACCTAGGCTAGAGATATTCAAACTGAGTTTTTCATCACTCCGCACAATTCATGTTACCATTTCTTTTGGCTATTTAATTGGGGCATCTACTTTGTTCACATCAGAGGTCATTTTAAAACAATTGATTACAGACTTATTTCAGATTTAATTCACTATATCAGAATTCCAGTTGGTCAAAAGTTTACATACTCTGAGTTGACTGTCTCTTTAAACAGTCTGGATGATTCCATAAATTGATGTAATGACTTTTTAGAAGCTTCTGATTGGCCAGTTGTCATAATTAGGAGTTAATTGTGACACCTTTGACTGTATTTAAGGGCCTGCCTTTAGACCCACTGGCTTTTTGCCCTTGATACCATGGGAAAATACAAGCAACTCAGCCAAGACCTCAAGAAAATTGTGAAGTCTGGTTCTTCCTTAGGAGCAATTTACAAACAACAAATAATCTCATATTCCACCAATAAAAAAAGGAAAGAGCAAGAACTGGAAAGAGAACTTGAGCAGAGAGTAGGAGAACTGAATTGTATACTGGCTACAAATTAATCTGATGAAATAAAAAAAGAACTAACTGGAACAAATTACAAACTTAATAACATCATAAACAAGAAGACCCAATTTCTCATACAGAGGCTAAAACATAACTACTTTGAACACAGCGACCAATCAGGAAAATATCTGGCAAATCAACTCAAGCGACAACAAGAAAAAACTATTAAAAACTCAGAGGGGAATACCATGTACACTCCAAATGATATATCAGCAACATTTCAAACTTTCTTTAGCAACCTTTATAAACCGGATTGCATGCCTGACCTATCTACAATAAACACATTCCTTGACAAGTCATTTATTAAATAGATCAAACTTTTTTACAACTCACCCACAGCATCAGTAATCACCAATGGAATAACCTCACAATGTTTCACATTAAACCGCGGCACTAGGCAAGGATGTCCACTCTCTCCATTATTATTTGCACTATTTATAGAACCCCTAGCAGCCGCCATTCGCCATGACACTCAAATCACTGGAATCATCACCACCAGCGCAACCCATAAGGTCAGTCTATATGCCAACGATTTATTATTATATATACAAAAACCATCTATATCATTACCTGCAGTGTTTAAATTCATAGAAATATTCTCCTGTATCTCTGACTATTCCATGAATTGGCCCAAAACCACTATCCTCCCACTAAATCAACACCAGTGGAAGGCTGCAACCCCAAAACTACCCTTCAACATCTCAACTGGTAACATTCGATATCTGGGCATTGATATTTCCTCCAATCTTCCAGAGTTGTTCCACCTCAACTTTACCCCCATCCTTAAATCCACCGAAGATCAGTTAAACAGCTGGAATTATTTACCACTCTCCCTTGCAGGCTGCATTGCAACAATCAAAATGTCAGTTTTTACCCAGAATCAATTACCTCTTCTCAATGACCCCTGTCCAACCAACACCCAATTGGTTCAATACATTTTACTCACTAATCACAAAATTCTACTGGAAAAACAAACAACCTAGAATCAAACTCACAACACTACAGAAAAGCAAGCAGCTTGGAGGTTTAAATGCCCCAAATTTTCTTCACGATTACCTAGCCAATCAATTACAATACATCATGAAATGGATCCATTCAAATGTTCACCAAGACCCATGGTTAGAAATTGAACAATCAGAATGCAACGAATTGTCCATCAAAGATTTACCATTTCTCTCTAAAACAATACAAAAACATAACTGCTACAAGAACACAGTCATTGCCACAACTCTGGAAGCTTGGTGGAAAACCAATAAGATCACCAATCACACACCCTTACCATGTAAATTCACCCCAATTTGGAACAACCCAGACTTTGTAATCAACAAGCGCACCCTCTCTTTTAATTCATGGAAAATCAAAGGAATCACTCACTTAGAACACCTGTTTGAAAACAATACCTTATTAACACTCCATGAATTAATCCAGGAGTTTGACTTCACTCAAGAACACTTACAATATACACAACTCAAGAATACATACATACACACATAATAACTTTCAACCACCACCATCAGTAACAGACCTATTTACAGTATCAACAGCCAAGAAACCACTGTCAAAATTATACAGACTTATCTCATCATGCAAAGACTCCACCACATCCGTCAGACACAAATGCAGACACAAAATGACAACATCACAATGGCTCAATTTGTTAACAGAACATCTCTCAATGGAACAAATCACTGCATCTAACAAAAATCAAACATTAAAATTTCATGACACCTAGGCCCCCTACCTGAAAACTCTGAATCTGCCAGTGAACTAAGACCTCAAACTTCTTTAAAAAAGTTTTTTTTAAATTATTTTATTTTTATATTTTATTATTATTATTATTATTATTATTATTATTATTATTATTATTATTATTATTATTATTATCATTGTTGTTATTATTATTATTATTATTATTGTTATTGTTATTGTTAATTTGCATATTTATGTTGTACATCAGTACCTGTTTAGATTCATTATAAACCTACAGAGTCTGTCTGTCTGTCTGTCTGCCTGCCTGTCTGTCTCTGTCATCTTATCCTGACTAACACTATGTAGGGGTGGGTGGGACGGTTGGGGGGGGGTGGTGGGGGCGGGGATTGGGAGGAACTGCGGAATGTAATTTCTCTTTTCGTTTTTTTTAAATATACACTTTGTCTTTGTTCTGGAGTGACAACACCAAATGAAAAAAAAAAATAAAATAAAATAAATTTCCAAACAACGGAAGGTACCACAAACAATTGTACATTATGCAAATATAAAAATCTTGGGACCACAAGGCACAAATTAAATCCCAGGGCTGAACGAACTTTGGTTCGAAAGGTTCAACTGAACCCCAAGACAACAACAAAGGAACTGGTGAAGGAGTTGGAGGCATCAGGTACCAAAGTGTCTACCTCCACCATTAACAGATTCCTACATTGCTATGGCCTGAAAGGCTGTTGTGCAAGGAAGAAGCCCCTACTCTAAGACCAGCATAAAAAAGCCAGAATGAAGTTTGCTGGTGATCACCAGGATGAAGACCTTTTGGAGGAGTGTTCTTTGGTCAGATGAAACAAAAATTGAACTGCTTGGCCATAATGATTCCTATGTATGGAGGAAAAAGGGTGAGGTTTTTAATCTGGAGAACACCATCCCAACTGTGAAGCAGTGGCAGCATCATGTTGTGGGGGTGTTTTGCTGGAAAAGGGACTGGTGCACTTCATAAAATCATGAGGAGGAAGAATTATTTAGAAATACTGAAGTGACACCTCAAGACATCAGCTAGAAGGTTAAAACTTGGTCACAACTGGGTCTTCCAGCAGGACAATGATCCTAAGCATACCCCCAAAGTTGTAACAAAATGGCTTAAAGACAACAAAATGAAAGTATTGGAGTGGCCATCACAAAGCCCTGACCTGAATCCCATAGAAAATTTGTGGACTGAACTGAAAAAGCATGTCCAAGCAAGGAGGCCCACAAACCTGACTGAGTTACACCAGTTCTATCAGGAGGAATGGGCAGAAAGTCCGGCAAAGTATTGTGAGAAGTTTGTGGAAGGCTACCCCAAGCGTTTGATTCAAGTTAAGCAATTAAAAGGCAATGCCACCAAATACTAACAAAGCGTATGCCAACTTTTGACCCACTGAAAATCTGAAATAGTACATAAAAGCTGAAATAAATCTGTCTCTTAGCTATTATTTTGAAATAACCTCTTATGGAAATACCCTAATTGTCTTAACACAGGAAATGTATGGTAACATGAAATGTGTGGAGTTGTGAAATTGAGTAAGCATGTCTTTAACCTCGGTGTATGGAAACCTTTGGCCTCAACTGTACTTGTCTCTTCCATACAGCCAGCCCACACTGAGGCAAGCTGCTACACTCACCCTCTGATGCACTCTCACTGTAGTGATTGACTAGGCTGTGTCTTCAAAAACAATTTTAATATGGGAAAAAAGAATAGAAGAACGCGAAAAATCCAGTGACTCCAGAAGAATACAGGTGGTGACTTCCACATTACAGGACCTGCAAGGTGTAATCCAACCAACTAGATTCTTTTGTGCTGTAGTGTCATATAAATGGAATAGCAAGGTATCTGAGTACGGAGGGTTTCGGCTTGTATGGCCAATGGGAAGGAAGGTGGGTTTGGGCAACAGTTTAATTTCATATAATTTTTTTTGCAGTCTTATGAAAGACAGACTGAGAGAAGACAGGAAAGATGCTAGAGCCGCAATCTGAGCACTGAGCTCTGTGAATGAAGTCTTTAAAATAATTTGCATTTCAACAAAAGAATAGCACAAACAACCCTCTCACAAAAACCCCCCACTCACTTTCTACTGTACGCACCCACGCTACTTTTTCTCTCTCTCTCTCTCTTCTGCTCACTCTTTCCATATCTCTCTTATTCTCCCTCCCACCTCTTCTTTTGTTTTTAAAAATTCACGAAATGCGTGCTTCATCAATGCAACTTTGGAATGTACAGTATTGCCAAATTAAGGAAGGGGGCTGTAACAGTGCTCTCTCTGTGTCCCTCACCACAACACCTCCTCTTACTACACACTGCTCTGTGTGTCCCTCACCACAACACCTCCCCTTACTACACACTGCTCTGTGTGTCCCTCACCACAACACCTCCCCTTACTACACACTGCTCTGTGTGTATCTCACCACAACACCTCCCCTTACTACACACTGCTCTATGTGTCCCTCACCACAACACCTCCCCTTACTACACACTGCTCTGTGTGTATCTCACCACCGCACCTCCCCTTACTACACACTGCTCTGTGTGTATCTCACCACAACACCTCCCCTTACTACACACTGCTCTGTGTGTCCCTCACCAGCGCACCTCCCCTTACTACACACTGCTCTGTGTGTATCTCACCACAACACCTCCCCTTACTACACACTGCTCTGTGTGTATCTCACCACAACACCTCCCCTTACTACACACTGCTCTGTGTGTATCTCACCACCGCACCTCCCCTTACTACACACTGCTCTGTGTGTATCTCACCACCGCACCTCCCCTTACTACACACTGCTCTGTGTGTCCCTCACCACAACACCTCCCCTTACTACACACCGCCCTGTGTGTATCTCACCACAACACCTCCCCTTACTACACACTGCTCTGTGTGTCCCTCAGCACAACACCTCCCCTTACTACACACTGCTCTGTGTGTATCTCACCACAACACCTCCCCTTACTACACACTGCTCTGTGTGTCCCTCACCACAACACCTCCCCTTACTACACACTGCTCTGTGTGTCCCTCAGCACAACACCTCCCCTTACTACACACTGCCCTGTGTGTATCTCACCACCGCACCTCCCCTTACTACACACTGCTCTGTGTGTATCTCACCACAACACCTCCCCTTACTACACACTGCTCTGTGTGTATCTCACCACAACACCTCCCCTTACTACACACTGCTCTGTGTATATCTCACCACCGCACCTCCCCTTACTACACACTGCTCTGTGTGTATATCACCACAGCACCTCCTCTTACTACACACTGCTCTGTGTGTCCCTCACCACAACACCTCCCCTTACTACACACTGCTTTGTGTGTATCTCACCACAGCAAACACACAGGCTGTCCCTCTGGGGAGCATGGTTGTTATGGCAATGGTGAGAGGATGTGCTGGTTGCTGGTGCTATTGGGTTCTGTGTGTGTGTATGTGTGCGTGTTTGTGTGTGTGTTGATAGGCGGATCAGAGCAGCAGTGGAACCAGGGAATGGAGAGGTGGGTCGTTATGTAAATCCCCCCTAGGTAACAGAATGATAAACGAGCCGCCTACACTTTCTGCTGCCAGAGGGACAAAGAGAGAGAGTTCTTCTTTGAGCTGTGCCACTTCAGCTGCACATAAATACACACACGCAAATGCACACAGACACGCACATGCACGTGCACGCACACACATTACATTTTACATTACAGGCATTTAGCAGATGGTCTTATCCAGAGTGACTTACACAACATTTTACCTAGCATTGGATATATACTGCTTACCCAGCTGGATATATACTGAAGCAATGCAGGTTAAGTACCCTGTTTAAGGGTATAGCAGCAGTTTCCTATCTAGGAATTGAACCTGCAACCTTTAGGTTACAAGACCAGTTCCTTACCCATTATACTACATTGCCACCCTTAACACACCTAAGTACATGTGCACACGCACACACACACACATTCACACACGCATATACATGCACACGCACGCACACGAACGCACAAACGCATATACCTGCATACGCACACACACACATACATGCACACACAGACACACATGGCATACATATTTGGACATACACACATCCACGTGTATATTCACACAAATGTGCTTGGAAATACACCCACACCAGTACAGAAATATGCATTTTCACAAATTTGCATGCCTTGCATTCATACACAACAACCCACACAGAGTTATTTGTGTATGTACTTAACAGCCAATTTATTCTGTACACCTATCTAGCTCCAGGTAGGGCCTGCAGAACAGTCTCAATTCTAACAAAGTGCCCACTGAGTGTGTTAGTGCTACAGTTTTTTACTATTGCTTACACACTAGTTGCGGAATTTGGCTCATTGTGTCAAAACTCTACACACAATCCAAATAAGACACAACACTTGGAGATAAACATCTCACTTCTATGTCAAAATGAAACTCTGTAATCAAAATCTAACATCTACTCTAATGTTAATGAACACAAAAATAGAAAGGTTTTTACAACAACAAAAAAACACACAAAGAAAAGTAGAATTACAGTACAGTAATCAATACAATATGTTACTGTAAACTCACAGAAACAAAAATAATTACAGTAAAATTACAGTGCAATGGTAAAACAAAAAATAGTATTGTAAGGGATTGTAAGGGATGGGGTGGATGGTTTGTGGATCCCACCTTCTGTTAGGGTCTGGCCACATCACCTCATCCACATCACAAGCAATGTCATCCCTGGCTAGGCAACGGGGAAAATATCGCCTTGCGTGCCATATCCAACCCTGGACTGACCCCGCCTCAGTGTCTCCGCATGCCTCTTCCATTGCTTGCAGAAGAGGCAGGCAGGCATACAGTTGGCGGTCATACACTTTTCAATGCCAAGCCCAAAAGAATTCCTCATCAGATTGAGAAATGGGGAGTAAGGGGGCAAGTATACAACTGTGAAGTTATTGTGGTTGGTGAACCAGTCCCGGACCAGAGCAGCCCAGTGGAAACTAACATTATCCCAGATGACAACAAACCTGGGCTGCTCTGGTCCGTCCTGTAGAGCTGCAGTATGTAGTGTATCCAGAAATGTGATTATGTGTGCAGTATTGTAGGGACCTAGGGTGGCATGGTGATGGAGAACTCCTTGCAGACTAATGGTGGCACACAAGGTGATATTTCCCCCGCGCTGCCCAGGGACATTCACAATGGCTCTTTGTCCTATTACATTTCGGCCCCGACGCCTGTTTTTGCCTGGCTGAATCCAGCTTCATCAATGAAAATGAACCCATGAGGCTGTGCAGCTGCATCAAAGTCCAGGGCCCTCTGTAACAGAAAATGCATACGCTGTACTGTGAATACTGTGTAACTTAAAACACAGGACTGCAATGTCTACATTTTCACACAAGGATGGGGGTGGGGGTGGGGGGTGGGTTGGGTCAGACACATTCAGTCAAAACTACAAGCTACAGGCAAGGCAGGTGCCCCGACAGACAACCACCCCCCCCCCCCCACCCCCACCCTCGATGATGATAGTGATGATTATGGTTGACATAATATTTGTACTGCTACACATAACTGCATCAAAACAATGTTAAGTTTTTACATGTGTCAGTTAATGGGGCTGCCTGACTGCCTAGGTTTTCTAAGCTTGTTCTAAATGGAATTGAAATTATTTCTCTGAAAAGATTATCTTGTTCTGTTATCTTTTTGAGCATTTCTCACTGAACTGGCCCTAGCAATACAATAAAACAGAAACCACAGTTATCCCTCAATGCTCGGGGTTTTAGAAAGCCAAATACACTGCTGCCAGAAGTATAATGCTCAAGTCCAATTGCTGTGCTTCATTTACAACATTACTAAAATAGACAGAATGAGCTGCAAAACAGGTCATTAGTAAAATATAACATATCATATAAATTTACGTAGTACCTCTAAATTCTATGCCATGGTCTGGCTGATGTGCCATTATGTAGGAAAAATTTAACTTATCAATCTCACATTGCTTATCAATCATTTTATGTCTGACATTTTGTACCCCAACAATAAATATTTTAGCATTTTCAGTGAGATGCATCAAAAGGGAGGATACCCACTTCAGTCCTATTCATCCAACATGTGTGCCTGCCTTTCTGTGTTTGCAGTATTGTTCATTTAACAGTAATACAAAAAATATTTAAAGACAAATTGAAAATGATTGATGTATAGAGAGGGGGCCAAGAGATGCAAAGATTAGAATGCATGATAGATGTAAACATCTGGTACAACATCACAAAACGATCAGATTCATTTTAAGCCATCAAACTGGCTGTGGAGAAAGATACACTACTGAGAACAGGCCACTTGGATGGAGACAGTTTCTGATAACCAGCCAGAATGGATTTTTGTAGAGCTGTAAGGAAGGTGACTAATTTGATATATTTATTCAGTAATTATGCAACAACCTGCTAACAGAAAGACAGGAATAAAACAGAAAATAAGTTTTTTTTTTCCAGAAGAACTTAATTTCAGTTAAAAAATGAGACGTGTTTCACAGCCAACTCATCACTGTGACTTCACATCACAGGGGAATGTGAAGGTGTGTGTGTGCGTGTGCGTGTGTCTGTGTCTGTGTGTGTGCATGCGTGTGTGTGCGTGTGTGTGTGCGTGTGTGTCTGTATATGTGCGTGTGTCCGTGTGCATGTGCGTGTGTCTGTGTGTGTGCGTGTCTGTGTGTGTGTACGTGTGCATGTGCGTGTGTCTGTGTGTGTACGTGTGCATGTAGTGTGTGTGTCTGTCTATGTGCGTGTGTGTGTACGTGTGCATGTAGTGTGTGTGTGTCTGTGTATGTGCGTGTGTACGTGTGCGTGTGTGTGTGTCTGTGTGTGTGCATATGTCTGTGTGTGTGTGTGTGTGTACGTGTGCATGTGCGTGTGTCTGTGTGTGTGCATGTGCGTGTGTCTGTGTGTTTGTGTGCATGTGTGTGTGTGTGTGTGTGTTTTTGCATGTGTGTGTTTGTGTGTGCGTGTGCCTGTGCACGCGTATATCCTCACATGTATAAATGAGTGTGTGTATGTTATTGTGTCTCTCAGCATATCCGCACAGGTGTGAATGAGCGTGTGTATCTGATTGTGTCTGTGAGCATATCCGCACATGTATGAATGAATGTGTGTATGTAATTGTGTCTATCAGCATATCCGCACAGGTGTGAATGAGCGTGTGTATCTGATTGTGTCTGTGAGCATATCCGCACATGTATGAATGAATGTGTGTATGTTATTGTGTCTATCAGCATATGTACACAGGTGTGAATGAGTGGGTGTATCTGATTGTGTCTGTGAGCATATCCGCACAGGTGAATGAGCGTGTGTATTGTGTTGTGAGCATATACACACACAAGCACATAGACATACACACACACATTTCCTTTTTTCCTTTTACTTTTATTTGGTAGCACGTGAAATCCGAAGATGATTCCTCTTCTGATTTTTAATGGAAAGTTCTATAGAGGTTACAGAGTCCAATCCCAGAACCATTTTAAATCAGGGGCATTGCAGATGGGACATGCTTTATTGCAGGTGGAGCATGCTAAATCAGGGGCATGCTTAATTGAAGGTGGGGCATGCTTTATTGCAAGTGGACTATGCTAAATCAGGGCATGCTTTATTGCAAGTGGGGCATGCTTTATTGCAGGTGGGACATGCTAAATAAGGGGCATGCTTTATTGCATGTAGAGCATGCTAATTAAGGGACATGGTTTATTGCAGGTGGGACATGCTTTATTGCAGGTGGGACATGCCAAATCAGGGGCATGCTTTATTGCATGTGGGGCATGCTAAATAAGGAACATGCTTTATTGCATGTGGGGCATGCTAAATCAGGGGCATCCTTTATTGCAGGTGGGGCATGCTAAATAAGGGACATGCTTTATTGCAGGTGGGACATGCTAAATCAGGGGCATGCTTTATTGCAGGTGGGACATGCTAAATAAGGGGCATGCTTTATTGCATGTAGGGCATGCTAATTAAGGGACATGGTTTATTGCAGGTGGGACATGCTTTATTGCAGGTGGGACATGCTAAATCAGGGGCATGCTTTATTTCAGGTGGGGCATGCTAAATAAGGGGCATGCTTTATTGCAGGTGGGGCATACTTAAACAGGGGCATGTTTTATTGCAGGTGGGGCATGCTAATTAAGGGACATGCTTTATTGCAGGTGGGGCATTCTTTATTACAGGCGAAGCATGCTAAATCATGTGCATGCTTTATTGCAGGTGGGGCATGCTAAATCAGGGGCATGCTTTATTGCAGGTGGGGCATGCTAAATCATAGCATTCTTTATTGCATGTGGGGCATGCTAAATAAGGGGCATGCTTTATTGCTGGTGGAGCATGCTAAATAAGGGACATGCTTTATTGCAGGTGGGGCATGCTAAATAAGGGACATGCTTTATTGCAGGTGGGGCATGCTTAAACAGGGGCATGCTTTATTGCAGGTGGGGCATGCTAAATCATAGCATTCTTTATTGCATGTGGGGTATGCTAAATCAGGGGCATGCTTTATTGCAGGTGGGGCATGCTAAATCATAGCATTCTTTATTGCATGTGGGGCATGCTAAATCAGGGGCATGCTTTATTGCAGGTGGGGCATGCTAAATAAGGGGCATGCTTTATTGCTGGTGGAGCATGCTAAATAAGGGACATGCTTTATTGCAGGTGGGGCATGCTAAATCAGGGGCATGCTTTATTGCAGGTGGGACATGCTAAATAAGGGGCATGCTTTATTGCAGGTGGGGCATGCTAAATAAGGGGCATGCTTTATTGCAGGTGGGGCATGCTAAATAAGGGAAATGCTTTATTGCAGGTGGGGCATGCTAATTAAGGGGCATGCTTTATTGCAGGTGGGGTATGCTTAAACAGGGGCATGCTTTTTTTGCAGGTGGGGCATGCTAATTAAGGGGCATGCTTTATTGCAGGTGGAGCATGCTAATTAAGGGGCATGCTTTATTGCAGGTGGGGTATGCTTAAACAGGGGCATGCTTTTTTTGCAGGTGGGGCAAACTTTATTGCAGGTGGGGTTTGCTTTATTACAGGTGGGGTATTATGTATTGCAGGTGGGGTGTATTATATTGAAGGAGGTGAATGCTTAATCAGGGTTCATGTTGGCCATTATGGTTGTGTGACTCCTAAGTCACTTATATCTAAATATGTGTTCTGTGGTATGTTTAAGTTTTGCATTGAAATGGTTCTTTTGGATCAGCCAGTGTTTGTAAAACATATCAGGATGGAAAATCCGGCCAATTCTTGCCCATTTAAGTGATGCCCTATTTGAAGTTTTATGACTCCAGATGTGAGCATCACAGACTCTTGTAAAATAGCTTAAATGAGGCATTACAATTGTACTACTTACAATACCATGTTATTCGTTTATATTCATAATTTAGGTAGAAATAAAGGGTCACAAATGCTATTATCTTGGAAAAAATGTTGTTCTTTTATAGTTTGTAATGAAATACTAAGAGGTCCCATTCATAATACAGGTAACTATACATATCCTGGATCATAAACTCCTTGACATCAAGTCTGCAGGTGATTTGCAGAACTATTAAGGATCTATGAGGGAAAATGTAAGCAGTACTCTGGTGTCTCCAAAGTTATCCAAACTGTGTATTGCTGTATTGCTGGAAATTATAATTATGTATTTCACTACATTTTGACTTTCACTGTTTTGACTCCAGAAACATAATTTTCAAGTTGGCATTACTGTCTTTCCATCAGTACAGGGGTCTAAAATATCTCTGGATCCAAAAACATCTGGATCCAACAGAATCTCTCCAAAAATTCATAAAATGTTTTTTTGTGTATTGCAAAGCAAATACATTTTTACCCTTATGATGGTTTAAAAAAATAATTTAAAAATAATGCAAAAACATTGTGACACACTGTGGTACACATACCTAAATGTGTATTTACTAACTCTTGTATGTTTTTCTTTACTCTACAGTATGTAATGGGGATGGGATGACATTAAAACAACATTCCACCAAAAAGTTTAACCCTAACCCTAACCCTAATTTACATTCCGAGGATGAAATCTTATCCGTATTCATAGTCATCCTCTGTAAAGTCTGTAATGACCTGGTATATATTACACAAGAATTCGTCTGAATAACTGTAAAGTCAGTGTTTTTATCATGGCAAGGATACAGTGAGCAAAATCCACAGTAATTCTTAGTTGACCGAGGAAGCATCAATAGAATGTACTTTGCTTACTTAGCAATTCTCCTGAGGAATTATCATTTTTGTCCGTTTCACTATTATAAACATGCCAAAAGTATTATATAAATGTTGCAGGTGGGGCATATATAAATATCCGGTTCAGATAGACTCTTTCAAACAAGATGAGCTCACCAAGCTTCTCTGATGAGTCCTGGGCAAGCAGTCCCCCAGTATAGCCGATTGGACCCACCGTGCGCCAGAAACAACTCAAGCTGTACATTTTAAGTTCTTCCCAGACAGCCAGTGGCAAGATATTATAGTCACAACTGAAAAGCTTTTTACCCAATTAAATTACATTTCTAATGGTGTATAGTTTGTTATGCTTGCATGAAAGGACACATTGTTTCTCCTGCATAAAAAAAAAAACATATGTTTTTGAGTAGGCAAGCTTAATCCTCAATAACTCTCCTTTGTATCGCATGCAAGCGACTGACATTGTTGGCTATGACCATATTGATGATTGCCATCTGTTGCTCTTCTGAAAATAGCTGTCTTCTGCCTCCATTAGGTGGTCGTCTCTCAGTTCTGCAAAAATAGAAGTACTGATGGGATTACAGTAATCCATCCATTTTACAAAATATGAGCATACAGTAACTCCAAATTAACTGTATGTGATATGGTACAGTAATGCAATGCATTTCAGACAGCATACAGAACAATAGAGCAAACGGCTACAGTACATGTATGTGCAGTAACAGTGCAGAGTTTGTCTAGACAATTGCATTTGTGGCACTTTATTTCTTCCAAAATTATGAACATAAACTAATCTACATTAGAATTGTAAATGGTACAAATGTCTTGCTTCATTTAAGCCATTTTTCAAGTCTCTGTGGTGTTCACATCTGGAGTTATAAAGCTTTAAATAGGGTACCCTCTAAATGGGCATGGATTGGTCAGATTTTGGCATGTGTGCTAAGGGGTTAAAATTGTCAACAAACAAACCAAGTATTTCTCCCAGCGGTGTGGCGTGGTGCAGGGCTCATCTATCTCACCAAACCTTTTTAATATTTACATAAATTAATTGGCAACACTACTTTGAAAATCTACAGCACCTGGCCTCAGACTATATGACTCCTAAGTTAAGTTTCTTCTCTATGTAGATGACCTGGTTCGGCTTACACCAACAGAAGAGCATCTACATCAGATTTGCTACAGTCAATTTGTCAATCTGGACCCTGACAATAAACCCTATAAAAACTTATTGTGTTCCAAAAAAAATCCAGTCATCACGGAAAAAGTTCTACAGGAAGTTTTAATTTGGCTGTGAATATATTGAAAGAGAAAGTAAAAAGGGCTTTCTATGCCATTAAAAAGTCAACTCAAATAGAAATTCCAATTGGCATTTGCCTCAAAATCTTCAAATAAAATCATATTGAATGATTTGCACTGTATGGCAGTGAGGTGTGGCGTCCACAAACACAACACAAATTTGCTAAATGGGATAAACATTCAAATGAGACGCTGCATATGGAGTTTTGTGAAAGTATCCTCCAGATTCAGAGGAAAACCACAAATAATGCATGCAGAGCAGAATTAGCCAATAGCCACTACTAATTAATATTCAGAACTGAGCCATCACATTTAAAAACAAGTGACCCCCTCTGCTATCACTACAAAGCCAAGAGCAAAGCCAAAGCTGAAATGCCAAGAGGTGTATATAAAGAATCCCCTTAATCTGACATAAGGCAGAATTTCTACCCAGAATTTATAAAAATATGCCCAGAATTAATGTATTGGACTAGCTGCAAACTATGTAACAGCTTGGCATAAACAGAGGGACAACCAGAGAGCATATTAGGGTCGGCCTATATTTGTCTGTACACCGTTTCTCTAGATTTATGTTTATGTGTTCCTTTGTACAGTATATATTCATTTCTGTGCTTTGACAATATAAGAAATATCTTGCCATGCTAATAAAACATTTTCAATTTGAAAACATTTGAGAGGGAGGGAGAGAGAGAGAGGGAGAGGAAGGAAGAGCTGGAGAGAGAGCAGAGGGAGAGAAAGAGAAGAAGAGGGAGAGAGAGAGAGGGAGGGAGTGAGGGAGGGAGAGAGAGTGGCTGATGGCCTGAGAGCTATGAGCTGCTTGCTGTGGTCATTAATGAATCTGCTGTGCCTCTCACAGCTCTTTAGGAGTCAGTGTGACTGTGCAGAAACATGTCACAAGGGGTTTTTTCAACAAAGGCTACATTCATAGATAACTCCCACTGAATGATTGTTTTACAATTAAACTGAAAAACCGCGTTTGACCTGACTGACCTAAGAATAATTTATAGATAAGAGCATCATTTTTTTGTATTACTGTAACCAACCAAACAGTAGGCATTTCCTCAATAGCAGGTATTTACTAAAATGGCACTTGAAGGATGAACAGTCATCTGTATTGAGAGACTGCACATCTCAGCTGTGTGTGGGTGGTAGCATTGACTCATGAAAAGAGTATGAAAATGTTTTTGTGCCATTAATCCTTTCAAGTTTCACGTTTGATAGCCTGCCCTCCATCTTACTAAAATATGTGGTATATTTCAGTAACTTAGGTTAAGTACTTGTTAGGGTCAGCCCAGACAAAGTTAGGAGGAACACGCCTGCTCCATGCTATTCGGTAATGGCTGCCCAGTAGACAGCATTTCCGTTAATAAAACAGGCTCACGTTGCTGTGTTATCAAGCACCCCAGCAAAGTTTTCTTTAAAAATATCTTTGCTTTTAGAATCATCCCTTCTGTTTTTACGGTGGTGTTATTTATTTATTTATTTATTTATTTATTTATTGTCTTGACTGTATGTAGTGTACTGACCTGAGCAAAATGAATTTTCCTTGTGGACAAAAAAGAACATCTATCTATCTATCTATCTATCTATCTATCTATCTATCTATCTAATCTGTTTTGCAGGGAAATAATTTGATTATGAATTTGAATGTTACTTTAAACTTGATTATTTTCAGATAAAACTGAATAAATAAATAGATAAAATTGAATTTTTCAACTTGTAATAAAAATATAAAGCTCCAATAGCTGAGACAGGTTGTGTCCAGGCCATGATGCCAAAATAAAAGAAAGAGCACATTTGGTCATGAAGACAATATTTCTGAAGAAGATAAAATTTCACAGCTATACCTATAACAGACACTCATTTTCTTCTTTTCATTTGAGCAAAATGGGGACAAGTTTCCTCTCCCAATTTAAGTTTTTTTTTGTTCCTTAAAAACTACCATTAACATGGGCAAGAAGGTTAAAAATGCCTTTGCTGATCCAGCCCTGTGTGGCGCAGTCAGTCTCGCAAACTAACATGACTCCAGCCATTTTATCCCTGGAGCCCACGCTAGCCCTGGAGCCCACTCTATCCCTGGAGTTCACTCTATCCCTGGAGCTCACCCTATCCCTGGAGCTCACTCTATCCCTGGAGCCCACTCTAGCCCTGGGCCCCGCTCTATCCCTGGAGCTCACTCTATCCCTGGAGCCCACTCTAGCCCTGGGCCCCGCTCTATCCCTGGAGCCCACGCTAGCCCTGGAGCCCACTCCAGCCCTGGAGCTCATTCTAGTCCTGGAGCCCACTCTAGCCCTGGAGCCTGCTCTAGCCTTGGAGCCCACTCTTGCCCTGGAGCTCACTCTTGGCTTAGAGCCCACTCTAGTCTGGAGCCCACTCTATCCCTGGAGCACACTCTAGCCCTGGAGCCCGCTCTATCCCTGGAGCCCACTCTAGCCCTGGAGCCTGCTCTAGCCTTGGAGCCCGCTCTATCCCTGGAGCTCACTCTTGGCTTAGAGCCCACTCTAGTCTGGAGCCCACTCTAGCCCTGGAGCCCACTCTAGTCCTGGAGCTCACTCTTGGCGTAGAGCCCACTCTAGTCTGGAGCCCACTCTATCGCTGGAGCACACTCTAGCCCTGGAGCCCACTATATCCCTGGAGCTCACCCTTGGCCTAGAGCCCACTCTAGTCTGGAGCCCACTCTAGCCCTGGAGCCTGCTCTAGCCTTGGAGCCCGCTCTAGCCCTGGAGCTCACTCTTGGCCTAGAGCCCACTCTAGTCTGGAGCCCACTCTAGCCCTGGAGCTCACTCTATCCCTGGAGCCCATGCTTGGCCTAGAACCCACTCTAGCCCTGGAGCCCACTCTTGGCCCAGAACCCACTCTAGCCCTGGAGCCCACTCTAGCCCTGAAACCCACCCTAACCCTGGAGCCCACTCTATCCCTGGAACCTGCTCTAGCCTTGAAACCTGCTCTAGCCTTGGAGCCCGCTCTAGTCCTGGAGCCCACTCTATCCCTGGATCCCACTCTAGCCCTGGAACCTGCTCTATCCCTGGAGCTCACTCTATCCCTGGAGCCCACTCTTGGCCTAGAGCCCACTCTAGCCCTGGAACCCACTCTAACCCTGGAGCCTACTCTATCCCTGGATCCCACTCTAGCCCTGGAACCTGCTCTATCCCTGGAGCCCACTCTAGCCCTGGAACCTGCTCTAGCCTTGGAGCCCGCTGTAGCCCTGGAGCTCACTCTATCCCTGGAGCCCACTCTAGTCTGGAGCCCACTCTATCCCTGGAGCACACTCTAGCCCTGGAGCCCGCTCTAGCCCTGGAGCTCACTCTTGGCCTAGAGCCCACTCTAGTCTGGAGCCCACTCTAGCCTTGGAGCCCGCTCTAGCCCTGGAGCTCACTCTTGGCCTAGAGCCCACTCTAGTCTGGAGCCTACTCTAGCCCTGGAGCCCACTCTAGTCCTGGAGCTCACTCTTGGCCTAGACCCCACTCTAGTCTGGAGCCCACTCTATCCCTGGAGCACACTCTAGCCCTGGAGCCCACTCTAGCCCTGGAGCCTGCTCTAGCCTTGGAGCCCACTCTAGCCCTGGAGCTCACTCTAGCCCTGGAGCACAGTCTAACTCTGGAGCCCACTCGAGCCCTGGATCACGCTCTAGCCCTGGAGTCCACTCTAGCCCTGGAGCCCACTCTATTCTTGGAGCCCACTCTAGCCATGGAGCCTGCTCTAGCCTTGGAGCCTGTTCTAGCCCTGGAGCTCACTCTGGCCCTGGAGCTCACTCTAGCCCTGGAGCTCACTCTATCCCTGGAGCACAGTCTAACTCTGGAGCCCACTCTAGCCCTGGATCACGCTCTAGCCCTGGAGCCCACTGTATTCTTGGAGCCCACTCTAGCCCTGGAGCCCACTATCCCTGGAGCCTACTCTTGCCCTGGAGCCCACTCTAGCCAGGTAATTACACAGCAGCCAGAGTTTGCTCCAGCAGCAGAACCGCTGAACACTTCTGCAGTCGCTCTATGAGGCTCCTGCTGCAGAACCGCTGAACACTTCTGCAGATGCTCTACGGGGCTCCAGCGTCAGAACCGCTGAACGCTTCTGCAGTCGCCCAATGGGGCTCCAGTGGCAGAACCACTGAACACTTCTACAGACGCTCTACGGGGCCTGTGTCGTGGAAGCAGCCCACAGGGCCTGTATAAATAGAATTTAATTTCTCTGTGTTTGTTCAGGAACTCAAAGCTCCTGTTCCACTCATATCAGCAGCTCAATTCAACTCAGCTGAACCCAACTCCCCCTATCCCCTGGTTTGCAGCCACTTTTAATGAGTTTCAGGGACTTGCAACTGGGGGGTTTAAATTAATCGCTGTCTCCTTTTCTCTCTCATCCCCCCGCCTCCCCCCACATCCTGCGCATGTCAGAAATGAATGGAAATTCTTTATGTATAAGTGAGGCACTATGTGATTTGTTTATGGATTAAATGAATACAATCACAGAATGTATTGATGACATCCTCTTCAGATGCAAAGACTCATTCCCTGCTATCGCACCCAATTAAGTACTCAACAACGCAAACTTCAGTTTGTTTTATTAGGGTTTGCAAATGTTATAGACAGACCTGACATAACTATCTCCCCTACAGTCTAGTTACTGTTGTACAGTTTAGCAATCCCAACTTGATAATCAGAAAGGTATTGTAACACAGCTTAAATCCTCTGTAGTGGGTAGACCTGGGTGAAATACATATTTGAATATAGAAATTATTTGAAAAACAGCATTTACAAATACTGAGTATTTAATTTACAAAATGCATTTGAAAATATATTTAAGAAGAATTTGCATGTATTTGCAATTACTTTCAAATATTTATTAAAAAAACATTTAAAATAATGAATTTTCAAATACAAAGTGTTTGATTTGATGGAATTATCTGAAAATACTTTCACAACATAAGGCCAGTGATGCACCATGCGCAACTGCACTAAGCTGTTGAAAGATACTGGATATGCAAAAACTCTGAAAGCTGAGCATTTTGTCTAATTTAAGGACAGTATTTTGATGAGGTGACTGCTGATGGTCCCGGTCCAATTGTACTGATTTCCATTGTTAATTGATAGTGAATATGCATGGCTCAAACACACACCACTTGGAGATTGGGTTTGCCCGCCGTCTCTGCAACCACCATCCTCTCCATTGACTGCATGTCTGGTTGGGGTATATAAAGCTAGCTGGCTTGATTGGCCAATTGACAACAGGTACAAAGCAGGGTCAGTATTTTTGAAATAATCACATCTGATCATTCTACATGTTATAATTGCAAATTTTTAGGCTAAATATTTCTGACAGTGTAGTATTCTGCATAGGCTACTGACAATAGTATTCTGAGATAAATCCTGGTTTTAAAGACAACAATAATAATAATGTTAATATTATTATACTTAATTTTTATAATTACTCATAATTAATTTTATCAAATTATTTGGTGTATATTTGAAATGTCCTTTAATGTATTTGTACTTTAATGTATTTTTAAAAGGCTCTAAATACTGTCAAATAAATACTTTCCCAGGAAAGTATTTATTTAAAGGAATGTATTTTTAAATACTATTTGTGAGAGTATTTGGTTTTCCATTAAAATAATTTAAATACATCAAATACAAAGAATTTCATGCACAAATATATTTGAAAATACTTCAAATATGAACTTACATACATTTTCAAATATAAATACAAATACAAATACGTATTTGTATTTGACCCAGGTCTGGTAGTGGGAGACCAAACAGCATCATCACAGCAAAAGCCTTATCATTTTCATACATTAATGTTTCTGACTTTTAGTAAACATACGAACATAATGAAGATCAGCTTCTCGCAGAACTCGTGGGGAGAACCTGTGGGCTGTTCTGGTGAACAGGTCTACAGGCTGGAATTTCTGAGGTGCGTTATTGCTCTCTGCTGGCAAAGGACTGAAACAGCAGTTTGTCAGCACTAGAAGCTATGAAAGCACCTTCATGGCAGGAGTCACTCATTTGGCATGGCATATCGTGACCAAACACTCAGCTCACCCAACTTTTCAATGAGGCTGTAGACCATTTCCAGTGTTGCGGTGTAAATATTAAACTTTCGTGAAAGTCAAAGATCTGGTTTTCATAATGGCCACCCCCTCCTATTCCCTCCCCTAATAGGCCTAGAGAAGCACTGTCCTTCATGTTTTAGGGCTGCTCCTCTGCTAACATGGTGCAAGTGTAGGCCTTATTTATGAGTTCTATTTTCAGGACCATACGATTTACTTGGAAAATGGGATATGCTCTGCTACACTCAAAGCAAAAACAAGCAATGCACTGAAAATGTGCACATTACAACACAGAAATCATATTTATCATACAAACATAATTTACATCACCAAAGATGCAGGGTACAGCATTTCAGCTTTGGAAGATCCAATAAAAAAATACATAGATTTAGTTTTTGCTTTTCACATTAAAATACATAAAACTATTACATAAGTGAAAAAATCTGAATCTGGTGTAATTCTGAGAGGTAAACATTTGAAGCACTTCAGACAGAGGTGACATAAGGTATCTCCTTATCATTGTGATTGTACAGCGAAGACCTGTCCTGGCGACGAAGCGAAGTGTGTAATCACTGTGGTTTGACCTGGGTACTTTCAAACCTGAGCTGCTTCTCTCCATACCAAAAAAAACAGGTCCAAAAGCAGAAATGGAAACAGGAATATTCTCTACTCTGTTTTACTAATTACAGACACAGCTTTCATTTTATCAAGGTGATCATAAAGCAGATCTTTTTGTTTTTCTTTTTGAAATTTAACTTTTAAGAATTATTTTACTGTCATTAAATTGATTTTTTTTTTTTTACTGATATTTTCAGCTTACCTACTAAACAGAAGCCAGGTAACACTGGCAAGGCTCAGGATGGGCTGTGAGGGTGAGCTTCTAGGCTTTTCTACCCAGGACAAACTACAGAAAACATCACAAAAACACAGTTTATTAGCAGGAATGTGGCACCATGTACTGTAATCACACACAAATCAGCCGGCACCCTGGAGGCACACTGACAGGTGTAGATCAAATGTCCGAGCGAGGGCACAGGTGAGCAAATATGACAGCAGGGATCTTCTTGGCAGCCCCGCCCATAATTCCAGGGGTCCCACCTCTTCCTGTGCCAGCCAATCATGGGGGCTGCCAAAGAATACTGTCCAGAAGGCATTTTTACCTGCTGCAGGGTTTGTGTTTTTTACCATGGAAAAGTGAAAATGCACTGAATTTTCTGAGAATGTTCTCTAAACCAAAGTTAACTCAACAATTAAAGCACCCATTATGCTGTAACGTCTGTTTTGTGTTCCTGTCCCAGAATGGATATACCACAGGGGCCACAGGTGGGACTAATAAGTCTTCCGGTGATTTTGGCCCTTCAAATTCAAAAGAACAAAATTAAGCTGAGCATGGTAGCCGCACAGGATGGAGGCTGCTTGGCAACAGCAAGGGTGTCATGTAAGACAGCATTGATCATCATGGATGGTGTCATGTAAGACAGCATTGGTCATAATGGATGATGTCATGTAAGACAGTATTGATCATAATGGATGGTGTCATGTAAGACAGCATTGATCATAATGGATGATGCCATGTAAGACAGCATTGATCATAATGGATGGTGTCATGTAAGACAGCATTGATCATAATGGATGGTGTCATGTAAGACAGCATTGATCATAATGGATGATGCCATTTAAGACAGCATTGATCATAATGGATGGTGCCATGTAAGACAGCATTGGTTATAATGGATGGTGTCATGTAAGACAGCATTGATTATAAAGGATGGTGTCATGTAAGACAGCATTGATCATCATGGATGGTGTCATGTAAGACAGCATTGATTATAATGGATGGTGTCATGTAAGACAGCATTGATTATAATGGATGATGTCATGTAAGAATGACATGTAAAAATGCACTTTAAAAATTAGCCTAATTAGCCTTTACGGGCTGTGCCTCTAGTGGCACAGCCTGTAAAGCGCTATCCACATGCTCAATGCGAGCCGTGACATCAGCGGTTTGAATCTGACCACTGACCTTTGTCAAACGTCTCTCCCTCTCCCTCTCTTCCTAATTCTTCCTGTCTCTCTACACTGTTCTACCAAGTAAAGCTGAAAAAGCCCAAAAAACATATTTAAAAAATAATAATAATAAATTAGCTGCTGGTGTATGAGGAATGTTACCGGCCTATCCACTGGGATGATTTGACTTTCTGCCAACAAAATCTGGAAAGCCTTTCCCCTGCAGTGTGAAAACCCCACAGAACAAGATAATGGAGAGACACGTTACTCCATCAGGAACACTGAGGAAGTGTACAGCCCTGGACCAACATACCTGCAGCATGCACTTGCAACACCTGCATCACCTGCATCCTACGCACCAGCACAGGCAGTGTGGAACAGGAGAGAGCACAGCTACATTGCGCTGTGCTGTAGAACATGTAATGTGGAAACAGGGACAGATTACTGACTGTTCTGCTCACGTGGTTCAACCTGGCTTAATCTGCATATAACATAACATAACTTAATATAATGACAAGAACAGGCCATTCAGCCCAACAGTGCTTGCCATTTTCGTAACTAAATTAGTGCTCTGATTTCCTACAGACTAGATAGTATCTAACACTGTATCAAGCCTAGTCTTGAAAATCCCCAGTTTCTGCCTCTACTACATGAACTGGCAGGCTATTCCACACATTAACAACTCTCTGTGTGAAAAAAATCTTCCTAAACGTGTTTGGCTTTTGGGCTGATAGCCGGTTATTGAAACTCGGCAGTCTTGGGCTGTAACATGTTTTTGGTGGCTCATCCAGGATTACCTTTCCATTCCTATCCATTGTAGTGTTTTTGGATTGGATTGTTCATATGCCATTTTTTTCATGCAATAACTTTTTGTTCATTCTGCTGTTGCAGCAGCTTTAATGCCTTGTGTCTGATACACAGATCTTCTCTTTTGATTAATTGTATCTTCCTATCTGCTGGTATCTTTTATTGCTACTTTGTTGCACCACATTGGGTAGTTGCTTTTGTATGGTGTGCTTCTGTGTTATTCACATAATATATTATATATAATATATCAATATCAATATTTCAGTGCCGTTTGACCTTTTTGAGTTTGTCCCTTTGGGTATTTTTCTCTGCTCGACGCCTCTTGAACCATGTCTAAATTTGACCTGGTGGAATTTGTGGCAAATCCTAGTTCTCAACAGGCTGAATAAGGAGGAGCTGTTGAGTGTAGCCGCCCACTATTCTTTGAATGTCTGTGGTGATGTCACAAAGAAAGAGATTCTTGCTAGAGTCACTGAGGTTTTGCCCACCCAAGGTTTGTTTGGTGAGGCTATTTTAAAATCTCAGTCCGTCTCTGATGAAGAGAGGTCTGATGGTGCTCGTAGTTGTGAGCATGACTCGGAGTTAAGGCACTTGGAATTGTGCATGATGGAGCTGGAGTTTGAGAGGGAGAGAGCAAGGGAATGTGCAGAACATGAACTCGCATTAAGGCAACTTGAATTACAAAGTGCATGTCGGCTAAAGGAGTTGGAGCTAGAGGCCAGAAAGGCTGCTACTGTGTCATCCGAGTTGGATGTGAGCCGATGGTAGTTTGCAGATGGTCCCGCCTTTTAGGGAGGATGAGGCTGACAAATTTTTTACCTTGTTTGAACGTGTGGCTAACACACTCAAGTGGCCCGATAGTGTATGGACGTTGGTGTTTCAGTGTGTTTTTACAGGCAAAGGACAAGAGGCGTATTCGGCGCTGTCCATAGAACAGTCCCTCAATTACGTGTTGGTGACAGCTGCTGTATTGAAAGTTTACGAACTTGTCCCTGAGGTTTATCGGCAGAAATTTCGCCGTCATCGTAAACCTGACAGCCAATCGTATGTTGAGTTTGCCCGAGAGAAGGATTCCCTCTTCGATCGGTGGTGTATGTCACAGGGCGTCATATCTTTTGAACATCTGCGTGATTTGATTGTTTAAAAACTGCCTGCCTGAGAAAGTCGCCACATATTTAAACGAGAGTAAAGTAAATAAAGCTGCGGACGCTGCAGTAATTGATGATGAGTATGTCCTAACACATGAGAACATGTTTGTCACCTCTGAGAAAATCCCAAGCTGCGAGAGTGTGCGATGCTGCTCTGATAGTAGGTCTAGTGGTACTTCTGCTCCCCCCAAGTCCAAGCCATCCTCAGCCGAAAGCACACATACAGATGCTCAGGCATAAGGACGTCCTTTGGTTTGCTTTTATTGTAAGAAGCGAGCGCATGTGTCACGGGTCGAGGTGAGGTGGACCCAAATGCAGACTCGGACAACAGAGTGGTGAAACTCCCATAGGTGATGTTTAATGCGGAAGTACACAATACAGCAGGCAGCCTTGTAGTCAGTTTGTGCAAAGATCAAAACCAGAAAAATCCACCAGGGCAAAAGTACAAAATTGGAAGGCGAAAATCAAAGTCGGTAAACAGGCGGAGGTCAGAACAGGAAATCAGCAAAACAAAGACGACAGGCAAAAATCGGTGGTCGGGAAAACAGGCAAGATCTAAACACGAGTCAAACAAACGAGAGGGTAAACGCTGGAAAGGCACTGTAAACAGGAGGCGCAATCTGGCAAGGAAGAACAGGGAAACAGAGAATATATACCAAGTGAACCAGGTAAGTGCAATGAGAGATAATTGAACAGAGCATGAACATGGAAACAGGGAACAGGTGAATGAAATGACTGATTAACCAGTGTGTGAGAATGCGGCCAGAACAGGTGAGAGTGATCGCCTGAGGCGAGAGAGAGTTAGAGGAAAAACCACGCCCACACAAAAACCGAAACAAAGATCGTCCAGGAGAAAAACAGATAGTCAACTAAAAGGTGAAGTGAAACAGAAACATCACAGCATGTACTAGCTGATTGTTTCTCTTTAAAAAAAGGCAAACCTTAAGCCTGTGGCTTTCCTGGAAACAGTTTCAAAGTCTTTGCCTAAATTTGATGTCACTTCATAAAGATCATGAAGTTAGTGATCAAACTTTTAAACCATTCATTACGGATGGTTTTGTGTCCGTGACTGATGACCCCAGTGTTCAGTATCCAGTGAGGAGTCCCTTATTTTAGAAAGTGTTCTGCCGCTGTCGGAAGACACTTCAATGGGCTCCAGTGTCCTTGCCCAGGGTTTGGAGATGGGGTTTGTAAACGTCCCTGTGCATCAGATTTATCTGAGCTCTACTTTAGTAACTGGACGTGTTGTTGTTGGCGTGCGGCCTTGCCTCCCTGTTAAAGGTGTGTCGGTTATACTGGGTAACGGCTCGGCTGGGGGAAAGGTGTCGTCAGACCCCGGGGTAGTTGCTGTCCCTGTTGCTTCTCTTAACCCTGATGAGTTGGTGCAGAAATGGAGCATCGCGTAGTTCTGGCAGGCCACGAGAGTCAAGCGCTCCGGCCGAATCAGCTGAGGGCTCAGCTGAGTGATGTTCGCCTATCACAGTACATTCACTAACAGGGCGGTCTATTTAAACAGCCTCCTTCTACTCATTCGGCTGAACCTCCTGCATGCAAGCGCTGCACGTTGCTTCGTAAATCAGCACTTCTTCCTGCAATCCAGCTACGGCATGCTGCCAGTGTAAACTACGTCTGCTTGCTACAATTGCATGCTCACGCGAATGGCGTTGCGCGTCATCCTGTGCATCTGCTCCCGGTTATGGCTGGTTCCAGGCAGATTTGTAGCATGTGCCTTCGCAACTTTGTCATAGTTTCTTTAATCGTACATTGCATTTTCGTCTAAATAGAGTGCATACGATGGTTTATTTTAAAAAAAAAAAAAAAAAAAAAAAAAAAAAAACTGGTTCTAATTCCTCTCCTAATATACTCATTCGGTAAGCATATTAGTAATGCAATGTTAAATAATATTTAAATAGTGACGTATCCATTTGGTAGGAGTCGCTTCCGATAGCGCAACGCAAGATTAGCCTCATCGTAACGCCTGATGGGCAGAAGCAGTAATATGTTCATCCAATCTCTGCATAATGCATTTCCCCACAATTTTAAAAGATGCATAGCCTCATAACTCCGTTCACAACTGGTTTCTCTTTTAAGGCAAGAGTATCAACCCTGAGTACCCACTGTTGGAAACTGCATTTCCTCATGCTTCATGGTTCTTTATATGATCTCAACATGGCAAATATGCTTAAATTAGCTATATTTTGTATACACTTCAAGCTTTAATCTGAGAAAATGAAGGAACCCGTGTCATTATTGCATACTAGCACTGTTTTCCATCCTCTCCTCCATGACCCGGTACCTGTGCTGGCGCCCCCATGCGAGCCCTGAGGAGCCTTCATTGGGAAATGCCATGACGAAATCTGGTTGCCGTCCGCCTCCGTCTCATTGGCAATGTGGTCCCCATTCTGGAGTTCTACACCACCACTCCTGCTCCAGTGCGGCAACGACAGCAGTGATGGTTCCCGGCATCCTCAGTGAAGCTACGGGGCTTTGGACATATGCTTCTTCCATCCGTTGGCATTGACAATTTCCGTTCAAAAGCTATGAGCTTGCAGTATAGGAGCACGGCTGCTACTGTCTACTGGCAAGTACCGGTGTTGTAGCCGCCAATGTTTCTTCTATAATCTGTTTCTGCTGTTGCTGCTGTTACTGCTGCTGGGTGCTACTGCTGCTGCTGCGTTACTGCTGCCACTACTGCTAATGTTACTGCTACTGCTGTTGCTGGTGCTGATGCTACCGCTCTGACTGCTCCTGCTGTTTATTGCTGCTGCTGCTGCTACTACTACCGAACGAGGATCATTACACTAATATGAGTCGTATATTTCCCTCTAATTGGTTTAAATCTCTGTGCTGGGGGGAAATACCAACACCTGTTGGTACACATAGCCTAATAATATCTGGCGATTAGTTTGAATGGCCTTGGGCTTACGAGGTAGCTAAGCCACTGACTGACATGCTTGTCACAATCAACAACCTGAGCCGACCAGAGGAGGATGGGTTTCCCCCTTGAGCCTGGTTCCTTCCGAGGTTTCTTCCTATCTGCCACAGGGAGTTTTTCCTTGCCACTGTCGCCTTAGGCTTGCTCCTGTGGGGGTTCAGGCCAGGGTTGTCTGTAAAGCGCATTGTGACAACTGCCGTAAAAATACACTATACAAATAAAAAATTGATTGATAGAAGCCAAGGCCATACACGTAGGCATAGCCTTCAACATTACAAATAGTATTTTCCCCTGGTTTAATTTTACTCTTGCTTCAGGGGAAAGGCCAAAAGCTGGTACACATAGCCACTGACCCACAACGTTAGAACGGCCTCTAGCTGACCAGATGAAGGGCCCTTCCGGTAGCTGAATGGCGTTTCACATAGTCATCACTTCAGCCGGAGACTAAGTACTAGCAACATGTCGGCGTATGGTTGCTTTGGGGGTTTTTGCTGCTACCCCCTCCCGTTCTTGTCCATGCATGCTTGTATGGATGGCAATGAGTGAGGATTCATTTACACTGATGCAGGTAGTAGTATATTTCCCCCGGCTTAGTTTAAATCTCGGCACTTGAGGGGAAATACCGACAAGCTGTCGGTACACATAGCCTAATATTACATCTCACATAGTATGTTCCCCTGGTTTATTAATTAATAATTCATCTAACTATGGCCTCAGGGGAACGTCCAACATGCTGTTGGTACACATAACCACTGATCCACGTAAAAAGTAGACGGCCTCAAGCCGAAGGGCTTGACTGGACGAAGGGCTTCCTCCAGGTGGTCGTACACGTAGTCATCACGTCATCTTTGAACACGTGCTTCACATCACTGCCATTACTGCTGCTGCGCTAAGGCTCCTACGCTGATGCGTAACTGCCGCCGCGCTCCTGCTGCTGCTACTACTGGCCCTCCGGTAGGCCTATGCAACGAGTGAGGATTCATTTACACTGACGTAGTCGGTAGCATAATTCCCCCGGTTAGTTCAAATCTCGGCGCTCGAGGGGAAATACCGACAAGCTGTCGGTACACATAGCCTAATATCATACCACACATAGCATGTTCCTTTGGGTATTAATAATACATTTAAGTATTGGCTCCAGGGGAACATCCAACAGGCTGTTGGTACACATAACCACTGATCCACGTAAAAAGTAAACGGCCTCAAGCCGAAAGGCTCGACTGGACGAAGGGTTTCCTCCAGGTGGTCGTACACATAGTCATCACATCATCATTGAACACGTGCTTCACATCACTGCTCTTACTTGCTGCTACTACTGGCTCCTCCGGTAGGCTATGCAACGAGTGAGGATCCATTTACACTGACGTAGTCGATAGTATTTTCCCCCGCTTAGTTCAAATCTCGGCGCTCGAGGGGAATTACCGACAAGCTTGTCGGTACACATAGCCTAATATCATACCACACATAGTATGTTCCTCTGGTTTATTAATTAATAATACATCTAAGTATTGGCTCCAGGGGAACATCCAACAGGCTGTTGGTACACATAACCACTGATCCACGTAAAAAGTAAACGGCCTCAAGCCGAAAGGCTCGACTGGACGAAGGGCTTCCTCCAGGTGGTCGTACACATAGTCATCACATCAGCCGGAGACACTTATTGATAGTACGTAGGCATATGGTTGTTTTGGGGTTTGGCTGCTGCGTGGTTGGCGGGAGAGCTCCAGAACAGAGCCATACCGCCAAACATTCTACTTGACGACAGTGGTCCTGACAGAAATGGAGCATCGCGTAGTTCTGGCAGGCCACGAGAGTCAAGCGCTCCGGCCGAATCAGCTGAGGGCTCAGCTGAGTGATGTTCGCCTATCACAGTACATTCACTAACAGGGCGGTCTATTTAAACAGCCTCCTTCTACTCATTCGGCTGCTCCTCCTGCATGCAAGCGCTGCACGTTGCTTCGTAAATCCCCTCCACCACCCCAGCTCCATCCTTATGCGTCAAGAAATTGCATTTCTCCTTCCTATGTGTTAAGAATTTGTATGCTCCATCCCCATGCATCAAGAAATTGCATTTCTCCATCCCTATGTGTTAAGAACTTGCTTTGCTGCTGGATCTGTTCTGTGTGTACCCCTCTAGGGGGGTTTGGCTGCTGGCCTCCCGGCCTTATCCACGCGGGCTGCGTGGTTGGCGGGAGAGCTCCAGAACAGAGCCATACCGCCAAACATAACTGTATTGCCTTTATTGTCAATAAAGTTCTACTTGACGACAGTGGTCCTGACAGAAATACCCGGAGGTGTTTCCTGCGTGCGCGGTTACACGCACTATGGCACAGAGCCTTAGAAAAGAAAACCCTGATATTGGTTTGGATGGTGGTCTTGATTAAATTAATCTTTGTGACACATTTTTAACCACATCTGAACCTTGTTGTGCACAGCCCCTCCGCAAATTGACGGTTTCGCCACTACTGTCACTAAGGCTGAATCTGCAAGTCCCTGTGATCAAGGGCTTAGTAAAATGTCTGTCTCGTGGACAGCTTGTTGTAGAACGGAGGAAGGATCCCAGCTTGTCCTCTCTCTTTGAATGTGCAGTGTCTGAAAGGAAAATGTATCCCAGGGGTACTTTGTATGTGGCAATTTTGTTTGAAATGATTCTGAACATTTTGGAGCAATCTGGGATTTGGACATTTGTTGCTTGCCTTAATTATATGGATAGCTCTATGTCCACATGTTGGAATTTGTTGGCTTCCTTTAAGTGCTTGCGTGGTTCAGTCCATGACCTGGACTTTGTTAATTCCAGGTGAGGCTCATTGTTCTGTGCTGTTAAAACAGCCTGTCACTCCGTCTGTTTCTGTTCCTCCTGTCATAGTGAGTGATGTGAAGCCAGTGGTGCTGTCCAGTGCTGAAATAAATGACAATCTCCAAACCTCACCTGTTCCTTTGAATGAAGGTGCAGTTGTCTCATCTGATTTTGATCAAGATGAGGTGGTGTCTAATTGGATTTTGCCAGTGTTACAACCATTACACTTTTTGTGTTTCTTTGTGCACTTTTGTTGACAGTACTTGATTTGTGTGCCCAGAGTGGACCTTTTCACTTGAACTGTCTGTGTACTTTTGTCAGCAGTACTGTGTTTGTGTTGGTTGTTACACTTTCATGGCTTGCACTATTTTTGCGCTTTTGTTTTTAGTGACACTTTGGCTGTCCTGAGTGGACTTTGTTGCGTGCACTACTTTTGTGCACTTTTGTCTGTGGTGCTCGCTTTTGGTAATCCTATATTAGACTAATCTGAGTCGTTGGAAAAAGGTGTTTACAAAAAAAAAAAACACTAACTTTTGTAATTTTTTTTGTCTTAAGGGTGGGGGTGTTATATGCTCCTAGTTATTATTTTTACTGTAATTCGTTTGTAGTAATTTATCTTCTTTTCTCCGGTAGGATTCGCTCTCCACAGGCTGCACGTGCACAGGCGTGTGCGCTGGTCGGTTCCGGGTGCAAATTGCCAAATTGCCTCCCCCATAAAAGATGGCGATATCGGGACAGCACTCTCTCTCGATCTCTCTCTCATTGTTCTTGTAGAGACGCTACAAGCTGCGACTACTGTGTCTTGTTATTTTGTTTAACAGTCAACATTGTTCTTTGTCAAAATATCACGTTGTATACGTCATAGACCATGTGGTAAGGTTTTCTTTTCTTTTGCACCTTTTTGTTGTAGTCAGTCAGTGTAGGGTAGCAGCGGACCAGAAGACTCACTTTCTCCCCTTTAATTTCTTCTTTCTCTCGTCCCATCCTCGACGGTAGTGAGGGCAGAAGTTATGTTCCATTTAGACAGTGAGTGTTAGGTTAGATCTGCTGGCTCTGTCCTGTCTACCTGTTTGTATGTGGGTTTTTGTATTGTATTGGGTTATTGGGTTTGTAATAAATATATACTTTGTATTCTGGTAAAGAATGTTGTGGTGTATTTAAACGTGTTTGGCTATGGGCGGACAGTCGGTTACTGAAACTCGCCAGTCTTGGGCCGTAACAGCCTGTATGGAATCTACATTTTGTTTATTTGCATTTATGTCCCCTTGTTCTACTAACAGAACTCAACCGGAAGAACTGGTGAACTGTCAACATGGTGAACTGTCCTCCAATGACCGTAAGGTAAATAGGTGACATATGCTAAGAGGGCGAGTGGTTGGCTAATGAGACAATGTCCTTCCACTGATTGTGCTCCCCAGGGTTTGGCTCATACAGAAATTACACGGAAGAGTATGTTAAATGCAGCACTTTCCGATTTTAAGTCCACGTTCTGAAGATGGTTCTGTGCGTTCCAGCACAATTCAGAGACACAGAAAAGCATTTCATTTAGATGCCGTCCGAAAATGTCGAAACGAAGGAGGAGAAATGTGGGCTGGTCCCGTGTCTGCAGCATTTCTGGGCATGGCTCTTGCACCCCTGTCCCCCCGGGCCCAAGCTCAGAAAGCCAGGCCCAGACACAGGGGAGGTCCAGGAGGAGGCTAGTCCTGAAGGGTGGAGTCTCTCTCTGGGCGAAGTAAATTAAATTATGGCAGAGGAGCCAGAGAAAGAAGAGAATGAGGACGATGAGGATGAGTTGGAGGAGGAGGAGGCCGGAAAGTTCCAGAAGCGCTTACTCTGCCATTTATGGTATAACCAGTCCTCCTTCTCCTGCTCTTTGCAGGCTCTCTGGTAGTAATCGTCCTCCTTCAGAATCAGGTATCACACAAGGGGCCAGCAGTGCTTCTCAAAATAGTCCTGGTTCTCTGCAGGACACACAGCCAGAGACAGACAGACAGGTCTGACAACAGCAAAACCTCAACACTCAAAGAGTCACCTACTGAGTGAGCAGCTACTGAACATATTGTTTAACCCCTTAGAACACACTTAAAACCCAGGACTTTTTGTAGGAATCCCCAATTCTGAAAAACAATAAAGAAATCAAAAAATTGTTTTGTATTTTCTTTACTCTGTCGTGATTATATGTACTTCTGACACTGGACGAAACCTGATTTCTTTTTACCAGTCATACCCCAGGATGTATACAGCAGGATGTATACAACACCAGAATAAAAGCTTGGCGTGGATTGAACAAAGCAGTAAAATTCAACATGTGTTTTCCCAAAGGTAGCTCCCAAAGGTGGCACCAAACCTCTCCAAATTGGAGTACTGTGCATATATTATTTTCCCAGCCATATCCCAAACCAGAAGCAAATTCCATTGAAGGTGGTACCGTCTAGGACCCCACAAAACAAGCAGACTTTATCTACTCATGCTCTCTTTTTGGCTAAGCCCTGTATTTCTGTTAAAAGAGCTGCTCTATACAAAAACATAACGAACACAAAATGGTTACTTATCACACTAAATTTACTTAGAAACAATCAAACACTTGGTTTTACCTTGCTGTGCACTCTGACCTGTGCTCAGCTGCCAAGCTGCTGTAAGTCCGGGTTGTAAGTAGGTAGCAGACTGATGTAATTTGCATATGCAAACAGTGGCTGTATGAAATGAGGCAGAGCCTCCCAGAACCCATTTTATTATTATCAAAGCTTACACAGGGAATTTCACAGGGAAGTATGCAGTGAGGGAACTCATTTCTTACACCAACAGCCTCGCATGCAGACACACATACACACACACACACACACACACGTATGTGAGCAGGCAGTGCTCTCTACAATAGCAGTTCATTTGACTGTGCCTGCTTCTCACCTTAGACCTGTCCAAACCCTGCCAAGAGTTTCCTCTCATTGACGTAGCTCATAGGGTCAAAGAGGTACACAATCCTCCTGATCACAACAAGGTGCAAGCCCACGAGGAGGAAAATTTGAACCGTTCACAAAAGTATAAAATCATAATTTTAAATAATGTAGTGCCCTTTATCACTATTGCGGTTTTCTTTACACAAGCATTGGCAATAAACAAACATACCTCCGATCAATAATTGATAAAGTGTTCCCGAAGCTTCCACTCATACGCAATACGAAAATGCGAAGTGAAAGCAACTGGATATGCAGCAGAATAGAAAGCCACATTTTCAGCTAGCTGGAAGCCGTAAAACAACATTTGAAAGACTTTGCTTATGGCTCTGAATGGGATTTTGGTGACGTCAATTACTGTAGTATCGGTAGTTGTTTGTCTAGTTGCAGACAGTTATTAGGTTACAAAACACTGTAATCACCAATCTGGGGACAATTTCAGCCCACCTTTGGCGAAGGGGACTGCGATGTTATCTCTTTTATCTCTAGTGGTTTTACTGGGTTTCTTGCATCAAAGTGCGAAGAGTCTAAGCTTTACAACGGCACGTGGATTATAGTGCAGCACCTAGAGTCAGTGACTGATAAAAGCAAAAATTAAAGACAATCTTATTGTTAGATGCCAGCGTATAATTTTAAAGCCAAATAACCACAAAAATTAGACACTGGTGTCTTATGATAAAATGATTTCAAATACTGACAACCTTTTATGAAGCTTGCAAAATTGATACAGTCCAAGCCTGATGCAAGCACACATAGACACAAACAGAAACACACACACACACACACACACACAGTAATGGAGCTGAAAGCACCTGGAGATTTGGCCCTCATGTCTGGAGGAACCATTCATCACACGCTGTTATAGTTGGTGCAGATTTAGTGCAGGCAGCAATCAGACAGCTGACATGCACAGTGGAACTGCAGAGAGAGAGCCAAGGTCAAAGGTCATAGGAAGGCACACCAAAAGAAACACCTTCTTCACGCACAAGAGGACACAGTATATGCAAATGGGCCTCAAACTTGAGCCACCTCCAGGTACATTAGCATATACCCATCAATGTCAGCACCCATCATGGCCGCTTCCATTAGCACCGTCACCGTGTAGAGCTCAGCAAAGATACACCTGTTAGCTCCCACAAACCACATAACACGCGCTACAGCTTCCTGTCTCTAAATACCAATAAAACACTCCATGCACAGCTCTGTCTCTAAATACCAATAGAACACACCATGTACAGCTTGGTGTCTCTAAATACCAATAAAACACACCCAGTACAGTTTGCTGTCTCTAAATACCAATAAAACACACCCAGTACAGTTTGCTGTCTCTGAATACCAATAAACCACACCCAGTACAGCTCTGTCTCTAAATACCAATAAAAACCACCATATGCAGCTTGGTGTCTCTAAATACCAATAAAACACACCCAGTACAGTTTGCTGTCTCTAAATACCAATAAAACACACCCAGTACAGTTTGCTGTCTCTAAATACCAATAAAACACACCCAGTACAGTTTTCAGTCTCTGAATACCAATAAAACACACCATATACAGCTTGGTGCCTCTAAATACCTATAAAACACACCCTGTACAGCTCAGTCTCTAAATACCTTTAAAACACACCCTGTACAGCTCAGTCTCTAAATACCTTTAAAACACACCCTGTACGGCTCTGTCTCTAAATACCAATAAAACACACCCTGTACAGCTAACTGTCCTTAAACACAAATAAAAAACACCATGTACAGATCAGCAAAGACACACCTGTTAGCTCCCACTAACCACATAACACACACTACAGCTAATTGTCTTTAAAAACCTATAAAACACAGCATGTACAGCTTAGCAAAGACACACCTACTAGCTCCCACAAACCACATAACACACACTACAGCTTGCTGTCTCTAAATACCAATAAAACACACCCCGTACAGCTCAGTCTCTAAATACCTATAAAACACACCCTGTAGAGCTCTCAGTCTCCAATAACCTATAAAACACACCCTGTACAACTCTCAGTCTCTAAAAACCTATAATACACACCTGTACAGCTCAGTCTCTAAACACCTATAAAACACACCCTGTATAGCTCAGTCTCTAAATACCTATAAAACACACCATGTTCAGCTTGCTGTCTCTATATTCCTATAAAACAGACTCCGTACAGTTCAGTTTCTAAATACCAATAAAACACACCCTGTACAGCTCAGTCTTTAAATACTTTTAAGACAAACCCTGTACAGCTTGCTGTCTCTAAATACCTATAAAATACACCCTGTACAGTTCAGTCTCGAAATACCTATATAACACACCCTGTACAGCTCAGTCTCTAAATACCTATAAAACACACCCTGTACAGTTCTGTCTCTAAATACCTATAAAACACACCCTGTACAGTTCAGTCTCTAAATACCTATAAAACACACCCTGTACATCTCAGTCTTTAAATACCTAAAAAACACACCTTGTACAGCTCAGTCCCTAAGTACTTATAAAACACACCCTGTACAGCTTGCTATCTCTAAATACCTATAAAACACACCCTGTACAGTTCAGTCTCTAAATATCCATAAAACATATCTGGGACAGCCCAGTCTCTAAATACCTATAAAACACCCCCTATACAGCTTGCTGTCTCTAAATACCTATAAAACACACCCTGTACAACTAAGTCTCTAAATACCTAAAAAAAAACACACCCTGTACAACTCAGTCTCTAAATACCAATAAAACACTCCCTGTACAGTTCTGTCTCTAAATACCTATAAAACACACCCTGTACAGTTCAGTCTCTAAATACCTATAAAACACACCCTGTAGAGCTCAGTCTCTAAATACTTATAAAACACACCCCGTACAACTCAGTCTCTAAATACCTAAAAAAAACACACCCTGTACATTTCAGTCACTAAATACCTATAAACCACACACTGTAGAGCTCAGTTTCTAAATACCTACAAAACACACCCTGTACAGCTCAGTCTTTAAATACTTTTAAGACAAACCCTGTACAGCTTGCTGTCTCTAAATACCTATAAAATACACCCTGTACAGTTCAGTCTCGAAATACCTATATAACACACCCTGTACAGCTCAGTCTCTAAATACCTATAAAACACACCCTGTACAGTTCTGTCTCTAAATACCTATAAAACACACCCTGTACAGTTCAGTCTCTAAATACCTATAAAACACACCCTGTACATCTCAGTCTTTAAATACCTAAAAAACACACCTTTTACAGCTCAGTCCCTAAGTACTTATAAAACACACCCTGTACAGCTTGCTATCTCTAAATACCTATAAAACACACCCTGTACAGTTCAGTCTCTAAATATCCATAAAACATATCTGGGACAGCCCAGTCTCTAAATACCTATAAAACACCCCCTATACAGCTTGCTGTCTCTAAATACCTATAAAACACACCCTGTACAACTAAGTCTCTAAATACCTAAAAAAAAACACACCCTGTACAACTCAGTCTCTAAATACCAATAAAACACTCCCTGTACAGTTCTGTCTCTAAATACCTATAAAACACACCCTGTACAGTTCAGTCTCTAAATACCTATAAAACACACCCTGTAGAGCTCAGTCTCTAAATACTTATAAAACACACCCTGTACAACTCAGTCTCTAAATACCTAAAAAAAACACACCCTGTACATTTCAGTCACTAAATACCTATAAACCACACACTGTAGAGCTCAGTTTCTAAATACCTACAAAACACACCCTGTACAGCTCAGTCTTTAAATACTTTTAAGACAAACCCTGTACAGCTTGCTGTCTCTAAATACCTATAAAATACACCCTGTACAGTTCAGTCTCAAAATACCTATATAACACACCCTGTACAGCTCAGTCTCTAAATACCTATAAAACACACCCTGTACAGTTCTGTCTCTAAATACCTATAAAACACACCCTGTACAGTTCAGTCTCTAAATACCTATAAAACACACCCTGTACATCTCAGTCTTTAAATACCTAAAAAACACACCTTGTACAGCTCAGTCTCTAAATACCTATAAAACACACCCCGTACAGCTTTCTATCTCTAAATACCTATAAAACACACCCTGTACAGTTCAGTCTCTAAATATCCATAAAACATACCTGGTACAGCCCAGTCTCTAAATACCTATAAAACACACCCTATACAGCTTGCTGTCTCTAAATACCTATAAAACACACCCTGTACAGCTCAGTCTCTAAATACTTATAAAACACACCCTGTACAGCTCAGTCTCTAAATACCTATAAAACACACCCTATACAGCTTGCTGCCTCTAAATACCTATAAAACACACCCTGTACAGTTCAGTCTCTAAATACCTATAAAACACACCCTGTACATCTCAGTCTTTAAATACCTAAAAAACACACCTTGTACAGCTCAGTCCCTAAATACTTATAAAACACACCCTGTAGAGCTCAGTCTCTAAATACTTATGAAACACACCCTGTACAACTCAGTCTCTAAATACCTAAAAAAACACACCCTGTACAACTCAGTCTCTAAATACCAATAAAACACTCCCTGTACAGTTCTGTCTCTAAATACCTATAAAACACACCCTGTACAGTTCAGTCTCTAAATACCTATAAAACACACCCTGTAGAGCTCAGTCTCTAAATACTTATAAAACACACCCTGTACAACTCAGTCTCTAAATACCTAAAAAAACACACCCTGTACATTTCAGTCACTAAATACCTATAAACCACACACTGTAGAGCTCAGTTTCTAAATACCTACAAAACACACCCTTTACAGCTCAGTTTCTAAATACTTATAAAACACACCCTGTACAGCTCAGTCTCTAAATACCTATAAAACACACCCTATACAGCTCGCTGTCTCTAAATATTTATGAAACACACCCTGTACAACTCAGTATTTAAATACTTTTAATACAAACCCTGTACAGCTTGCTGTCTCTAAATATCTATAAAACACACCCTGTACAGTTCAGTCTCTAAATACCTAAGAAACACACCTTGTACAGCTCAGTCTCTAAATACCTATAAAACACACCCTGTACAGCTTGCTATCTCTAAATACCTATAAAACACACCCTGTACAGTTCAGTCTCTAAATATCCATAAAACATACCTGGTACAGCCCAGTCTCTAAATACCTATAAAACACACCCTATACAGCTCGCTGTCTCTAAATACCTATAAAACACACCATGTACAGCTCAGTTTGTAAATACCTATAAAACACACCCTGTACAGCTCAGTCTCTAAATACCAAAAAAAAAAAAACACACCCTGTACATTTCAGTCACTAAATACCTATAAAACACACCCTGTACAGCTTGCTGTCTCTAAATACCTATAAAACACACCCTGTACAGCTCAGTCTCTAAATACCTTTAAAACACACCCTGTACAGCTCAGTCTCTAAATACCTTTAAAATGCACCCTGTACAGCTCAGTCTCTAAATACCTTTAAAACATAATGAAATAAATGAGCAAAAGTCAAAGCTTATAAAACAGAGAAGGTGCTCTCGGTATGGGGCAGAGCATGTAACAAAATATGCACCGGGCTCTTCAGAGACACTACCAAAAAAGTCACTGGAGCACTCATACAAAATAAAGCACATTTATTTAAATAATACTGATGTTTTGACTTAGCGTCTTCTTCAGAGTCAACGTTGTTTGCTTAATTTGTGTGAGTTAAAATAAGGCAAGATTATTTGTTGTAACTTGGCCTCATTTTGATATCACTACTTTTAACAGCAGGCTGAGCACCGTGGCCTCACAGCAAGAAGATAATGGGTTTGAATCCTGGCCTGGGCCCTTCTGTTTAGAGTTTGCATGTTCTCCTTCGGGTACTCCAGTCTCCTCCCACAGTCCAAAGACATGCAGGTAGGCTAATTGGAGACTCTAAACTGTGCTTAGGAATGATTTTGTAAGTGAATGGTGTGCATGCCCTGCGATGGATTGGCGGCCTCTCCAGGGTGTATTCTTGCCACTCGCCCAATGCATGCTGGGATAGGCCCCAGCACCCCCAGTGACCCTGCCCAGGACAAGGCGGTATAGATAATAGATGGATGGATTATAGACAGTGCTTTGTATGCACTGTCTACCTTTTTTGTAGGTAGAAAATGTGTTTTTGTTGAGATAAAACATTACCTCGCACGCTGTCTCACTGTCTATAAACTCCTATACAAAATCTCCTGTATATGTGAACTCACCATCGCTAAAGACAAAGCATCCCGTACAGCTCACTGTCTCTAAAAACATGGTAAATGGACTGCATTTATATAGCGCTTTTATCCAAAGCGCTTTACAATTGATGCCTCTCATTCGCCAGAGCAGTTAGGGGTTAGGTGTCTTGCTCAAGGACACTTCGACACGCCCAGGGCGGGGTTTGAACCGGCAACCCTCCGACTGCCAGACAATCACTCTTACCTCCTGAGCTATGTCGCCCCACATACAAACATACAAAACCTACCTACCTACCAAACTGTAGAACTGTGATATCTCCTTACAAACTGTAGAACAGTGATCTCTCCTTACAGACTATAGATCTATGATATCTCCTACCAAACTGTAGAACTGTGATATCTCCTTACAAACTGTAGAACTGTGATATCTCCTTACAAACTGTAGATCTGTGATATCTTATTACAAACTGTAGAACTGTGATATCTCCTTACAAACTGTAGAAATGTGATATCTCCTTACAAACTGTAGAACTGTGATATCTCCTTACAAACTGTAGAAATGTGATATCTCCTTACAAACTGTAGAACTGTGATATCTTATTACAAACTGTAGAACTGTGATATCTCCTTACAAACTGTAGAACTGTGATATTTCCTTATGAACTGTAGAACTGTGATATCTCATTACAGACTGTAGATCTGTGATATTTTATTACAAACTGTAGAACTGTGATATCTCCTTACAAACTGTAGAACTGTGATATCTCCTTGCAGACTGTAGATCTGTGATATTTTATTAAAAACTGTAGAACTGTGATATCTCCTTACAAACTGTAGAACTGTGATATTTCTTTATAAACTGTAGAACTGTGATATCTCCTTACGAACTGTAGATCTGTTATATCTCCTACAAAACTGTAGAACTGTTATATCTCCTACCAAACTGTAGAACTGTGATATCTCCTTACAAACTGTAGATCTGTGATATCTCCTTACAAACTGTAGATCTGTGATATCTTATTACAATCTGTATATCTGTGATATCTCCTTACAAACCGTAGAACTGTGATATCTCCTTACAAATTGTAGGACTGTGATATCTCCTTACAAACTGTAGATCTGTGATATCTTATTACAATCTGTATATCTGTGATATCTCCTTACAAACCGTAGATTTGTGATATCTCACAAACTTTAGATTTGTGATATCGAATTTTCAATGATTTCTCAATAATAACACATTTGCCTGTGCAGACAGTTTCATGAACCCAAGAACATGGCTGAGGCTCACTTCAGTTTTCTTACATACTAACTATTGATATGCCCCTGAATTATGCTTGAACAACTTTTAGTATATGAAGTATAATCATGTAGGCTCCAGACAATGATACTAGTTCTGACTGAATGCGGAAGTTAGTTTTGAGTTTTATAAACTAAAACGTGAGCCAGTTCATTGCCAAATTTGTCAAAGTGAGGCTACAGGATCTATATTTAAAGTTCACATGTAGCCTACACTTTTTCTTTTCCCTTTTTTTCTAAGGGGGTGCATCGCTATGTGTTTTAAAACACTCCTCGCTATGATGATACTACACTGCCTGGCCAAAAAAAAGTCACACATTCTAACATTTCGTAGGACCATTGTCCTACAACATGTTGTTGTTTTCAACAACCTTGTGCGACGTCACAACTTTATTTCCATCCAGAATTGCAATAATTTTTGGCCAAGATCTTGTATTGATGATGGGAGAGTCGAACCACTCCGTAAAGTCTTCTCCAGCACATCCCAAAGACTTTCAGTGGGGTTAAGGGACTCTGGTGGCAAATTCATGTGTGAAAATGATGCCTCGTGCTCCCAGAACCACTCTTTCATAATTTGAGCCCAGTAAATCTTGGCATTGTCGTCCTGGAATATGCACGTGCCGTCAGGGAAGAAAAAAATCAATTGATGGGATAACATGGTCATTCAGTACATTCAGGTACTCAGCTGACTTCATTTTATTGCCGCATACCATTGCTGAGCCTAGACCTGACCAACTGAAGCAACCCCAGATCATAAGAGGCTTGTACAGTGGGCACTGTCCAAACGGTGACTCTTTTTTTGGCCAGGCAGTGTATAAACAGATGAGCATGACTGACAAATGTTTTTTTTTTCTTTTTTTTTTGATGCATAGTAGGTTTGAGCTAAATTAATTTAGGCCAAAAGTTTACATACACCTGGGCTAAAGACATCAAAACTCAATTTCACGACTCAACACTTTCATGTTACCATACATTTCCTGTGTTATGTCAGTTAGGGCATTTACTTTATATGTAAGAGGTCATTTCAAAATAATAGCTAAGAGACAAATTTATTTCCGCTTTTATGTACTATATCAGATTTTCCGTGGGTCAAAAGTTTACATACACTTTGTTAGTAGCATTATGGCATTGCTTTTTAATTGCTTAACTTGAGTCAAACCCTTGGGGTTGCCTTCCACAAGCTTCTCACAATACTTTGCCGGAATTTTTTCCCATTCCTCCTGACAGAACTGGTGTAACTCAGTCAGGTTTGTGGGCCTCCTTGCTTGGACACGCTTTTTCAGTTCAGTCCACAAATTTTCTATGGGATTCAGGTCAGGGCTTTGTGATGGCCACTCTAATATTTTCACTTTGTTGTCTTAAAGCCATTTTGTTACAACTTTGGAGGTATGCTTAAGATCATTGGGCCTCATTCACCAACCATTCTTAAGAAGAATTTCTTCTTAAAACCCACTTACACAGTTTTCACAAAGATTCTGAAATTCACCAATGTTTTCTTATTTGGGATTTGAATCTACACACACTCAAGAGCACACTTACGCACATTTGAGTGTTGACATGTTTGTGCAAAATAATTAGTTATTGCGTTTTCTTCAATTCTACAGGGTTGTATAATATTATAGGATTTAAATTGCAATAATATTGTTATCATTTATGATATTTTTTAATAAGCATTAAGGTGCCAGGTTCCACCTCAGATGGTGGTTGCCTCAGCGGGAGTTCATCTGTAGGCTAAATAAATGATAAAAATCAAACCATTGTAGTGACCTTTTATTTTGGGGGGTTTCAATTATACAATGTTTGGTCTATCCTGCAAAAGCAAATGTTTAAATTGTGAATACAAACTAAGCACTTAGGTAACACTTTTTAAACACATGGACATGTTGAAGAAGAGAACACCTTATTCAGAAGCGTCACTAGGGGGGTGCGGACTGCACCGGGTGACACCATCAGAGGGGGGTGACACCAAAATGACTGGCAAAAAATTTTTTGTGCAGTGTTTTGTGCAGCGACAGGTTTAAACAGTTAGTTTCTCTGATGCAGTTTATTTATGCTGGTTGATTTAATTCGCGGTATTAATGTGACGAGAAGCGCTTTGTCGTTTAAATGCATAACATGCAATTCCTTGTGTCCACTCCCACCAGCATTTTTTTTATTTTTTGCCTCAGATTTGACATCAAACCTTTTTTTTTTTACTTCATCAGTTGTGTGACCTTCTCCGGATACAGCGTTTACTGAACAAGTAATAGCATCCCATGCATCTTTTTTTTGTGTTATTTTATATCCACTACTGACGCTACTAAATATGACAAGTCGTTTGCTGTTCACTTCCTGCAGAAATACCTCCACTTCAGAACTACTGAAGTTTTTCTTACGTTTGGATTCCGCTTATCCATCATCTTTAGAATTTCGTTTGGGCATTCTTGACTTCTCTCTCAACTTCTCTTTTCAATTTCTGTGTGTGATTTCTGTGTGTGCACACGGCACTGCAGTCTTATGCCCTTTTATGGGGATTGGAGGGGCATTTACCTATGCTAATTAGGAACAACTGGCATGCGCTTTTTACGAAGACAATGGGATTCATCATTTTAAGAACACTGGTGCGAATTCTGCGGTTTAAGAACACATCGTGAATCTGACGTAGACTTTTCTTAGGATCTTTCTTAAGAACAAATTTAAGAAAAAACTTAGGAATATATTGGTGAATGAGGCTCAAAGTCCTGCTGGAAGACCCAGTTGAAACCAAGTATTAACTTTCTGGCTGATGTCTTGAGGCATTGCTTCAGTATTTCTAGACAATCCTCCTTCCACATGATGCCATCTATTTTCTGAAGTGTACCGTTCCCTTTTCCAGCAAAACACCCTCACAACATGATGCTGCCACCCCCATGCTTCACAGTTGGGATGATGTTCTTCGGATTAAAAGCCTCACCCTTTTTCCTCCATGATGATCATTATGGCCAAACAGTTAAATTTTTTCTTTCATCTGACCAGAGAACATTCCTCCAAAAGGCTATGTCTTTGTCCTGATGATCACCTGCAAACTTCATTCTGGCTTTTTTATGCTGGTCTTGGAGTAGGGGGCTTCTTCAGTGCCCCCTTACAGGCCATGGTGATGTAGGATTCTCTTAATGGTGGATGCAGATACTTTGGTACCTGATGCCTCCAACTCCTTCATGATCTCTTTTGTTGTTGTCTTGGGGTTCAGTTGAACCTTTCGGGCCAAAGTTCGTTCAGCCCTGGGAGTTAATTTGTGCCTCCTTCCTGAACAAGGCAGTGTCTGCATGGTCCCAAGATTTTTATATTTGCATACAATTCTTTGCACAGATGCTCATGGTACCTTCAGTTGTTTGGAAATTGCACCTCAGGAGGAACCAGACAATTTTTTTTCTGAGGTCTTGGCTGAGTTGCAGAAAGTTAATGTAATGTAATGTAATAATGTAATTTTCCCATGGTATCAAGGGCAAAAAGGCAGTGGCTCTAAAGGTAAACCCTTAAATACAGCCACAGGTGGCAATTAACTCCCAGTTAATTCCTATGTATGACAAGTGGCCAAGTCAGAAGCTTCTCAAAAGTCATGACATCAATTTCTGTAATCTTGCAGGCTGTTTAAAGAGACAGTCAACTTGGTGGATGTAAAATTTTGACTCTGATTTGGAATTCTGATATAAATCTGTCTCTAATCGATTGTTTTAAAATTACCTCTGATGTGAACAAAGTAGATGCCCTAACTGACTTGCTAAAAGAAATGTATGGTAAGGTTAATTGTGCTGAGTTGTGAAAAACTGAGTTTGAATATCTTTAGCCTAGGTGTATGTGAACTTTTGGCCTCAACTGTAGCCATTTTCCCAATGTTGGTATTTCTCGATTTAATTGTGCCACCGTGTTGCCACATCTACGGTTGCAGGTCAGGCACTCTTCACAGTAAGAAGAAATTTTATGATAGCACTTCCAATATTTTTTGTGTCGAAAGTGCTGGGAAAAAAACAATAGATTTACTCATGAGGCACATCTGTTCAGAATGTAAACATGTAAGCCAATTACAGCCAAGTGGGGTCAACCACACACACTTCTTTGCTATTGGTTGAGGCTGCGAATTCGCCAGTGAAAGTTCACCAAAGTTTAACTTTGACTGGCGAAGCAAATTCGCACCGGAAGCAAATGTTTTATTCGCTCCTTCACTCGCATAGAATGGAAGTGAACGAGAGGCGAATATTCGCCAATGTCGCCTAACCGAGAGAGCGAAACAACGGGAAAAGCTGTGGTAGGGTGCGTGGTTAAGTGAGTCACTCTGAGGTGGATATATGGGAGTTCAGTGTCTTTTGTAGGCCATGGTACCTACATGTGGGAAATATAACTTGAGAAACTGGAATAAATATTCGTATGGAAAATGTTGCTTTTTATTTCTAATCTGCAATCATTGCATAATGGCTCAGTCTTCTATTAAAGACTTGATTTAAATGATTGGTCTGGAATGACAGTTCGATCGGGAATTATGAGTGAACAGCATAAAAAGTCCACTGGTGCATACCAACGTGCCAAAACACAAATGTAAATTCACAGATGAATTGCAAAGGAAATTACTGTATTTCAACCCTGGATGCAATCAGTGACTTTTGTTACCACTGTCCTCTTTTTTGAAAACCAAAATAGGTTACCATAGTAAAACTTTGTCTGATAATGGTAAAAGTCTGTTTATTCAAAGGTGTGTCATGACCTGGTCTGGAGTCAGACTGTAACAGGGTGAAGGATAAGGGAAATAAGTGGGGAATGGGTAAGAGAAAAGTACTGCAAACCGACCAGCAACTCCAGTCCCTATCTGCCTATCCAAATCGAACTGAATGGTAGATAGTCTTCAAAGGGTACTGGGCATGAGGCGGCTTTGAACGCAGTTAACAAATAGTCTGAAACCAAAAGCCTAAATTGCGTACCCCCTACGGAGTGTTAAATCTTCACCCTGAGTAGCTTCAAAAACAATGAAGGAAAAATAACAAAGCAAAAGTGTAAAGTGCCCCCAATGAAAGAATTTTAGACCAGCTGGGAACACACTAACTAACCAGAGCATTAAACGGTGAGCAGAAGATAAAACGAGTCGAAAATGAACGAATGGTCACACACAAGGTTCAGTAAGCAAACAAAGCCAAGGGGCTAATCAGAATGGAATACGAGTGCGAATGGTCAGACATACAAAAATATGATTTCCAAAAGGCATTTGATAAGGTACCACATGAGAGACTTGTTAGTAAAATGAAGACAGTATGAATTAGAGGATGTATTTCAGAGTGGATTAGGAACTGTCCACAGGGTAGAACATAAAGAGTAGTAGTAGGAGGGATACTATCTGAGCAGGGAACTGTGGGAAGTGGAGTCCCACAAGGATCGGCACTGGGACCTCTACTCTTCCTCATTTATATGAATGACCTTGACAGGGACATAGAAAGTACATTAGTCATATCCGCAGATGATACAAAACTGGGAGGCCCAGCTAATAGTTTGGAATCTACTAAAGTAATCCAAAATGATTAAAATAAAATCCAGAAGTGGGTGGAAACCTATGGGGGGCCCCTGTGTGCCACCTTCTCAAATAGTAAAATCTACATTCACATAATTAAATGGACACAAATATATATAGTTTAAGTACAGATTAAATAAATTAAGTACAGAGAAAATATATATAAATAATTTAAACTATATTTATTTGTGTCCATTTATAGCTCAGGAGGTAAGAGCGGTTGTCTGGCAGTCGGAGGGTTGCCCCTAATTGCTCCCAACGAGCTGATTGGTACCTTGCATGGCAGCCTTTCACCGTTGGTGTGTGTGTGTGTGTGTGTGTGTGTGTGTGTGTGTGTAAGAATGGGTGAATGGAAGGCATCAATTGTAAAGCGCTTTAGATAAAAGCGCTATATAAATGCAGTCCATTTACCATTTAATTATGTGAATGTAGATTTTACTATTTGAGAAGGTGGCACACAGGGACCCCCATAGAAACCTGGCAAATTACATTTAATATAGAAAAATGTAAAGTTCTGCATGTGGGAAATAAAAACATAAGGCAGGATTACTTTATGACAAGAACCAAATTTGAATGTGCTCAGTTTGAAAAAGACTTGGGAGTAATGGTTGATCAAAGCCTTTCAGTTTCTAGGCACTGTGCTGTAGCAGTAAAAAAAGGCCATCAGGACGCTGGGATATATAGCCAAAAGTATTGAGTATAAATCCAAGAAAGTTATACTTATCTTATACAATACATTTGTTAGACCACACTTAGAGTATTGTACGTTCTGGGGAGTATACTGCAAGAAAGATATAGAGGCTCTGGAAAAAGTTCAAAGAAGATCAACCAAATTGATTCCTGGTATGAAAAATGAAAGCTATGAGGGAAGACTTAAGATGATTAATCTATTCAAGTTTAGTAAAAGAAGATTCGGGGGTGATTTGATTGAGGCTTTTAAATTCATAAAGGGGATTAACAAAGTGAACTACAAGAGATTCTTCTGGTTGAGTTCTGTTAGTAGAACAAGGGGATGGAAATTAACTTAAAAAAGTCAGGTAAATTCTGTACAGACATTCGGAAGAATTTTTTCATGCAGAGAGTAGTCAATGTGTGGTATAGCCTGACAGGTCACATAGTAGAGGCAGAACCTCTGGGGATTTTCAAGACTAGACTTGGTACGGTGTTAAATACTATCTAGTCTGTAAGTAACAGATCTATAGTAAGCAGATAGATTGCTAAACACTAAAATTTACTAAGTCCTGCTATATGATTGTAATCCAATGCTAAGCATCCAATCAGTTAGCTAGCTAGCTATGCTGTCTACAGAGCTCAGTAAAACTGAATTATATAACATTTATTGGCATTTTTTTATCTGACCAGTTTAAATTCAATTATTAATACCAACAATATTTCAAACTGATCAGATGTACATAATAGATCAAATACAGCCTATGGCAAAATGAATAGTGATTCCAAATTGTGAACCAGGGGTCGTGGCCAAAGCCTAGGCTACATCTCTTCTGTAGTCTTACGTTACTGATATTCCCCTCCTCCTTATCCTTATGTGCAAACTCCACACAGGAAGAACATGCAAACTCCACATGGGGAGAACATCCAAACTCCACACAGGACAAACATGCAATCTCCACACTGGGAGAACATGCAACCTCCACACAGGGAGAACATCCAAACTCCACACAGACAGGCCCAAGCTGGGATTTGAACTCAGGACCTTCTTTCGGTGAGGCAACCACTGTGTTGTGGTACTTCACTGCCAAAGCCCTTTTCATATTTGTCATATTTTCTAACAATATGAGCATGAACATAAAGCAACAACATTACACATTGGGTGATCAAAGGATTCCAAAACTGAATCCACCTCAAAAGGATCTTAAGGGGACAAAAAATGTATTACTACGTGTCATAGGTGGGATGTTTAAATTCACATTTTAATGATACTGAAAGCTGTGGTGGCCTGTAACAGCTACGCTGTCTGACTCCTCTATCACACAGAGGGGAAAAAGGTACCTAGATTTGAAGCCAGACCAGTGGAGCCTGCTGGAAGAGCTTTCCACAGCCCTTAAGGCTTTTGAATGCCCCACTGTCTTCATGAGTGGGGAGAAATACATAACAATCTCTGCAGTACCTCCACTTGTGAAGGGGCTATTGAAGTCCACCCAGATTGCTGCCTTCGAGTCAGCCCCGATGCAGGCTTTCCAACTCACTGCTATGGAGCAGCTGCAACAGCGATGGAAGAGGGAAACTTCTTTCTCAGACACGGCACCAAACGCAGTGATCCTCTACACTGCCCTGGACCCGAGGTTCAAAAGACTTAAGTTTCTAACACCTGACGAAGTCCTGAATGTGCAAACCAAAGTGCAAACACTGGCACTCGGAGTGAGAAGGGCGATGGATGAGCAGCAGCATGGCAGTCTCTGTGACAAAACCAGTGCCACCTCCACCATTACTACAGCTGCTGAACCCACAACTCCTGTCTGTTTACTTGACTCACTCCTCGATTCTGAAACCAGCAGTGAAGAAGAGAATAGAGACCGGGAAGCTGAGTATCTCAACAGCAAAGTGAGGAATGAAGTCCTCACATACTTTGGAGAGAAGCCCCTTGCCAAGGAAGAAAGTCCATTACATTGGTGGAAGACTAACGAGGATAGATATCCAACCTTGGCCAGGCTAGCAAAGTCCTACTTATGCATCCCTTGCACCTCAACGCCATCTGAGCGGCTGTTCTCTGCAGCAGGCAACATAGCTTCCAAGAAGAGAGCTAGCATTAGCCAGGAGCATGTGGACACGCTAACATTTTTGCATTGCGATGCAAAGTTCCTGTAGAAAGAGAAAGAGAGAGGGTGTGTGTATGTGTGTGTGTGAGAGAGAGATAGTGAGTGCGTGTGAGAGAGAGTGAGCGTGTGAGAGAGTGAGTGAGTGTGTGAGAAAGTGTTACTACAGAAACAATCTACCTCCATAGTCCGTGGCCTGTTGTTAAAGCTATGTGATGTAGCAAAGCCTGTTAACACTTAGTTTGTGTTTTACGTTTTTCTTTTTTATTATTTATAATTTATTATTATTTTAACAGCTCAGGTCCATTCAAGCAATGTAAAAAAAATACCTGTTTTTTGTGCACTTTGTTAAAAAAAAAGGAGTATATATCTTTTGCACATGTTGTATAGCATACATTTAGGTATGTTATTTGTGTTAATATTGTTAATTTGGAATAACATTTTGTTTTTTGGATAAAATGATGGAAATAAAATTAGTTTTTGTGTTTTTATCCGATTCATCGAATAATCAAAGAAATAATCAACAGATTAATCGATTATCAAAATAGTTGTTAGTCGCAGCCCTAATTTAATCACACTCTGGTGCATTGGTCCAACAGTCCATATTAATAAATTAATCCAAAAACACTGAAAGTCCTTTATTATATTACATTATTTGTTTGGTTAGCAGACTGCCTGACCCAAGATACTATCAATTGTACACCTGAGCAAAGTGTTTCACCTAGAATACGTAAGTACTCAGGCATATAAATTAGTAATATTGAAGTCACTTAGCATAAAGGTGCCGGTCGGGCATTAAAGTGTTCAATTAGTCAGCTGAATGAATGAACAGAAACAGGACCTGCATGCTGTAAGGCCTGTTTCCATGACAAATCACTGCTTAATTCTGTTCCCTCATAGATGAACAATGCCAGGTCAGTACTCTGCATGAATTAGCTCAGTCTATTTTTAGAACCTTTGACTATTTTTTTCCCTTCTCTCACCTATTTCTAAAAATACCCAAATTCCGGCCCCTGGTGCATATGGCCCCGGGGCCCCTGCGCAGGTCTGCTGGCCACAGGCTGCTGGAGAAAACACTGACTCCACCCTGTTCCTGCGTCACTACATGCTAATTAAGCAATTTCATTTGATCTGATAAAATAAAACGAAAGAGTGTTAAACCTAAAAGTAAATATGCCCTTAAGGAATGTTCCTTAAAATAACTTCCCTATTTTTAAGCAAGGAAAAGGAAACACACTTGTCTTTGTTTACATCCCCTGACACCCATCACTGAGCTTTGGGCTTGGGAAACAAAACGAAGATGTGGATGACGGTTTTGCACCCTGATTTGTTCAGCCATCGAGACCTTTCTGCTCAACAGAGAGAGATACACCCATAGGAAAAAGCCTTCAAAATACTGTATTTTAGTTTTAATATCTAACTGAACATTTATTTTCCACATCTGATTAGTGAATACAGCATAAGATTCATTTATATAATGAAATATACATTTGTAGGTGTTGATTATGCTTCATAAAGACTTGATGAAGTTAAAGTAGAAATCCAAAATTCACTAAGTGCATGGTATCAAAATTCACTATGTACATGGTATTACAATTCAAATCATCAGAAACAGGTTATAAAAATCGGGGTGACGCTGTGATTGAGGGACATATCACAAAGCTGCCTTCGCGTGAACATGTTGGTGTTTTAGTTTGAACACATCCTCCTCACTCTGCCTTTCCTGATACCCGTCCCCCTCTGTGATTAGTTTGAACACATCCTCCTCACTCTGCCTTTCCTGGTAACCATCCCCCTCTGTGATGGTGGAGTGACAAAGGGAATGAGTCTTGAAGTGTCTCCTACGGTGGCCCAACCAAGACAACCAAGATATACTTATGTTTTTTCCTTTGGCCGAAACGTCAGTGTTTTTTTCATCTTCATCTTTTGGTGTATTTTAAATTTAAAGAACATTTTTTGTGTTCCACACTTGGTTTTGAAAGAACAAGGCAGGGGCCTTTAGGGCTAACTGCCATATTATAGTTGTCCCATGTACACAGAATGGTGTCTGACACAATGCGTGTTCATTATCTGGTGAGATGTGATAAAAATGTGAAGGAACATTGGAATATGTTGCAAAAATAATAATTTGTTATAAAATAAAGACTTGTTCCATGGCCAAGGAAATTCTGGCTTCCCATATGTACAGTGCATCAAAGTGACTTACAAAAGGTAAATTCCCTTGGCCGGTAATCACAATACTGTAGGTGTACATGTGTATGCATAGGGTTGCAAAGGGTCAGAAACTTTCTGGTAAATTCCTGGGAACTCTCCAGAAATTCTCCATGGTACAGCAGCAAGAAAAAGTTTGTGAACGCTGTTGAATTACCTTGGTTGCATTAATTACTCATGAGATGTGGTCTGATCTGCATTTAAGTCACAATAATAGACAAACACATTCTTTTAAACTTACTAATACAAATCACGAATTAGCTTAAACTAATAACACACAATCAATTGCACTTTTCATGTCTTTATTGAACACATTGTCTAAACATTCACAGTTCAGGCTGGAAAAATTTTGTAAACCCTTGTATCTAGTAACTGGTGGGCCCTCTTTAGCAGCAACAACCTCACCAAATGTTTCCTATCGCTGCCAATCAGACTTGCACAATGGTTGGGAGGAATTTTAGACCATTCCTTCCAACAAAACTGCTTCACTGGATTTCTTGCATGAACAGTCCTCTTCAGGTCATGCCACAACATCTCCATTGGGTTAAGGTCTGGACTGTGACTTAGCCGAAGAAAAACATGAATTTTCTTCTGTTTAAAACATTCTGTTGTTTATTTACTCATGTGTTTTGGGTCATTGTCTTGTAGTATCACCAAATTTATATTAAGCTTCAGGTGAAGAACCACTACCTGACACTCTCCTGTAACATGTCTTGATACAATTCTGAATTCTTCCCATGAATACCCTTCTGGTTTAATCTTTTTCTTATAGTGGACAAATGAACAGAGACTTTAGCAAGATTTCTGCAGGTTCTTTACTTTACCATAGGGTTCTTTAGACCTCATTCAGCACTGCATGCTGCACTCTTGCTGTGATTTGTGCAGGATGCCCACTCCTAGGGAGAGTAGCAGCAGTACAGCATTTCCTCCATTTCTAGACAACTTGTTTTATTGTGGACTGATGAACACCCAGGCCTTTAGAAATACTTTTGTAGTCTTTTCCAGCTTCATGCAGTTCTTCTTATAAGGTCCTCTGAAAATTGTTTTGGTCAGGGCATTGTTCACATGAACAGATGTTTCTTGAGATGTGCACTTTCCCCAGTTTCAGTACAAAATGTTTTGTTATACTACTGAATACTATCTTGGAGAAATGCACAAAAAAGGTCATTCTAGATATTGAATTACCTTTTTTGTGCATTTTGTGCATAATTCTAGATAATGTTTTGGTTAAAATATCCCCATTTAATGGAACTTCAGCTGAATTACACCCCTGCCTTTTTCCTTCTCATGAGCAGTGCACTCCTGCATCTCATGCAGAGATAATCGTCAGCATCCCATTCAATGGGAATTCAGTAGAAATGCAACCCTCAGCATACACAGAGCAGTCTCCCATCTGAGGTAATACATTATTCAAAATTCCTGTTTTGTTGTTCAGTGAAAGAATTCCATGAAAAAGTAAACTAATTTAACTCAAAACTAAACTGTGAATTATTTCTACAAGTAGGTTTTACAGTTATGTCTGCTTATGATAAGGTAAAAGGGTTATGTTTCTATATGCATATGACACAGTAAATGCAGCCTGGGCAAATAACCCCCACAATTTCTCTTTTATTCACCTTAATGCATGTGTGTGTGCATGTGTGTGTGTGTGTGGTGTGTGTGTGCATGTGTGTGTGCGTGTGCATGTGTGGTGTGTGTGTGCACATGTGCCTGCATGCATGTTTGTGTGTACGCGTGTGTGCATGTGTGGTGTGTGTGTGTGCGTGCGTGTGTGTGTGGTGTGTGCGCATGTGCCTGCGTGCGTGTTTGTGTGCGCGTGTGTGTGTGCCGGTGTGCGAGTTTGTGTGTGTATGTGTGTGTGCACGTGCCTGCGTGTGTGCCTGTGTGTGTGTGCGTGTGTGTGCGCATGCCTGCGTGCATGTTTGTGTGTGTGCATGTGTGTGTGTGCGCGCGCGTGCCTGCATGCTTGTTTGTGTGTACGCGTGTGTGCATGTGTGGTGTGTGTGTGTGTGCGTGCGTGTGTGGTGTGTGCGCATGTGCCTGCGTGCGTGTTTGTGTGCGCGTGTGTGTGTGCCGGTGTGCGAGTTTGTGTGTGTATGTGTGTGTGCACGTGCCTGCGTGTGTGCCTGTGTGTGCGTGCGTGTGTGTGCGCATGCCTGCGTGCATGTTTGTGTGTGTGCATGTGTGTGTGTGTGTGTGTGTGTGTGTGTGTGCGCGCGCGCGTGCCTGCATGCTTGTTTGTGTGTGTGTGTACATGTGCATGTTTGATGACCTGTGACTAAAGCTGACCTGAATCCTGGGACCTCAGCTTTTCAGTTGTCCACAAATTTTCATTGTTTCCGGTGAATGATTGACAAATCATTGCCAATAGCAAGTGTTAATTTCTCAGAACACCAACCTATACCAAACTCAACCCTCTTAGTCTTCAGTTTTAATCAATCAATAATTCACAATCAATAATTCAAACTGTACATAATTTAACACCATCAGCAAACTACCACAGAACTCACTGCAGAAAGGTAATAGCAAATTATAATAAAATATCAATTGAACTAATGTACAAGTTAATGGAAATTAATGAAATGAAAAACCTTTCAGAATTAAACAAAGCTTCATAACAGCTATGGCTGGAATGTGAGGGCTTTGGGTCTGGTCTTTGGGGTGCGTTACAGCCCGGCTCGAAAAGCCGCAACAAGTTCAATGCACCCAAAAACAATCCAAAAACTGATCTAAAAACACAAATCCAGGCATTTATCAATCTAAATTACAAACTAAGGCACAAACTAAAAACACAGGAAAACCCACAAAGTTCAAACAAAACGATATTCACAAAAACTACAAACACAAAACCACAAATCAAACCACAAAAGAAACCTGAAAGATCGCAAAGAAAGCATTTGTACACAAACGCAAAAGCCCCAAAAGAAAAACTCTCCTGCCTCATACTACTGGGCTTATATTGAGCCACTGGCATGTGGAGGCAATCAGGCAATTAGGTAATTAAGCAACTACCTCCACCTGCACTACCCAGGCAAGCAGAGGCAGGGGACGTTGCAGGGTGCTTGAGGGTTTTTTTGTTGTTGTTGTTTAATTAGTGAAAGTGAGATTTAGCAAAGCCAACAGCCAATCTCAGCCATGGCCTGCTGAGCCAGTTCTGCCATAAAGCTAAACTGTACACAGTTTCTGTAAACGGGACAGTATTTTACAGTATATTGAGCAGTCTAATACTGTGAAATCAATACACAGTGTATTACTGTGAATGGCAATGCATTATGGGGAATCATTCGGTGTGTATGGCATGGGATACAGTACTATTGGTTGTACTGTAAAACAATTCACAGCAAATGTTTTGATCGCAAAAAACAGACCAATGAAAAAAAGCAAAAGGTTTTTGAAAAGCTGACAGGGCAGAAGGCAGAGGTCTGGGCTTGGGAAAGCTGGATTCTACCTTTGTTGGGTGTGTATTTTCTTTGTCCAGTAGGCTAAATCAATTTAAACTACCTGAATTATTTTCAGAATTTGTCTTAAATTCTTTGATATATTTGCAGTGCAGACCACCCAGACTGCTAATTTGCAGTATTAGCACCACATGCTTTTGATAGCCGGAGCCCCTGGAATAATAGGTAATGAGAAAGGGGACCTGATGTACTCGGTAATGTGACTCGAGTTCGTCTGGCTTTTTACCTTAGATAAAATATGGCCCTGCATTCAAATCCAAACTCGGCCTGTATTTGCCCAAAAATACAGGCCGAGTTTTTTTTTTGCACAAGGGACTTGGGACAAGCTAGGTTGCGATGTCATAAACTCAAGTACCCCTTACTGCAGCCTACAGGATGGGGTGGAGTCGGATGTTGGGAGTCAGGGGGCGGGAATGTCTGGGGGGCGATGAAGGAAGAAGAGACATGGAGCCCCACGTCTGACTGGAGGGGCGTTCACACCGGACCCGGCGAGGACATCAGCTTAATGGCCAAATAGTGTAGGTGGTTCCATTGGGTGGATGCCTCTATGGAATCAATATGTACAAGTGACTTAGCCTACCACTGCCAGGACCTGATTGGATAGACACTGGCCGGACCTTAGTTTGGCTCACATTTTCGAAACATTTTCGAGACATACAATAAGTGCATACCAAAGGACATTAGAACCACTACAAAACACAGGTCTAATAAGGTACAATACTCATTATGTAACAGATATTCATAGCCATGAACACATTAAGTCTAGTTCACACAGCAAGCATAGGCTAGGTCAGAGAGTAATGTTGAGTCAAACTAGGAGGCATGAAAAGCAACAACATCAAGACAACGATACAAGTGCAATATACACTGATCAGCCACAACATTAAAACCACCTGCCTAATATTGTGTAGGTCCCCCTTGTGCCGCCAAAACAGCTCTGACCTGTCGAGGTATGGACTCCACCTCTGAAGGTGTCCTCTGGTATATTTGGATTTCTGTATATATTTGTATCTACTGTAAATTTGTATCTGATTGTGTTACTTTGTTGTCTTTGATGCTGCAACAGTGCAAATTCCCCCCAGGGATCAATAAAATGCACTACTACCACTACTTGTCAGGGAGGTGCACCAGAACATGGGCAGGAATACACGGGGCAGGAAAATGCGCAACCAGCAAAATAAAATAAAATAGTGTTTTGGCGGCATGAGGGGGACCTACACAATATTAGGCAGGTGGTTTTAATGTTGTGGCTGATCAGTGTAAGTGTTAGATGGAGGTACATTTGTAACATGAAAGTGGTACAGGAACAAAGTAGAAGGATACAAGTAATAAGAGTGATCTTGGATTGGGAGTGCCCTGCAGAGTGGTGATAGTTAGTCCAGGTACAGGGTGAAGAGATGCATCTTCAGACTATGGTGGAAGATGGGCAATGACTGAGTGATTCATAGAGGAACAGGTAATTCGTACCACCACTGGGGAGCTAGGGTGGAGAAGCCCCGTGGTAGGGATGAGTGAGAACCATTCACCTGGATGTTGTATCAATGGTAGCCAGTGGAAAAACTTACTTCAACTTACTTTTCCTTACCTTTGGAATAAATTTACATTGTGCCTCAAGAATAATTTTTTTGAACTAGTCCCACTTTTCATTTACAGTCTTGCCTTAAGATGTTTCACCCAGTCAATATTGCTTACATTTTCTCGCATCTTGTTGAAATTGGCTTGTCTAAAATAAAAAATTCTGGCCATAGAGGAGGCCTTGTTAATTTGCCATAATACATCAAAACTAACTGCTGAATGATTGCTAGTCCCAAGTGGCTCAATTTCCTCTATGCTACAAATTCTGTCCGAATCATTACATAGCACCAGTTCCAGAACTGATTTCCTTCTTGTGGGCGGACTGACATACTGTGCCAAAAAAAAGGTGATTTATAACATCTAAAAATTCTTCCCCACCTTGTCCTGTCATCATTTCGTAATTAATAGCAGGTTAATTGAAGTCACCCATAGTAACTTAATGTTAATATTACTGTAATTTACACAGATTGTGTGTACAAGGTTACAAGTGTGTTTACGAGGTTTTTAAGCAACTAACATTCTCTCATCAAATGGCTTTTCCAAACACAATCATTAGATGGACTCTTAAGAGGAACTTTAAAAAGAGCTTCTTTGCAAAGCATGACCAAAAGTTCCTCTTCTTAAGAGTCAGTCTAACGATAAATCGATGTCATGAGTTTGCACATCATTCATTTTTAGCCAATCAACACTGAAAATGAAGACTGCATGGATAATAGGCTAAATAATTAATGAAACCCTCCAGAAAAGGACCTTCCCCAGGCTTCATCTGTGAAGTGGTCTCGTGGATTATAGTTGACCCTGGATGCAGCTTTTATTCTCAGCGTTACTCATCAGTGCATTCCGCACCTTTTGGTTCAGGCACATGACTCACTGAAGTGCAGCCTTGAAAATTTAGCCCTTTCTCCACAATGCAGGGATGGCAATGTTTTGGCCTTATTTATAAATTCTTATACAGATTTGTTTTATAAATGAAATGTAATTAGATGATCATTTGCGTATTAATGCCATTTAATTGGATTTAAAATAATCAAGTTATCAATGGACATTATCATGTTCTTTTTAATGTAATACAATGTCATTCCAAATCATATTCAAATAAAGTTTTTATTTTTATATATTTTATATTTTCCATATATTTGGGCTACTCGGATGGCTGTGAGCAGGCCCTTAAAGGTTCTTTGCTGCAAAGATGTGATCTAAAGGTCTCATAACTTAAAGGCATACTATGTAGGATATTTTATTTGACAAGCACAAAACCGTCCAGGCCCACGGCGCAACTTGGCGAACTATAATTTTTGGTTGACTGTACGCTCTCATATATGGCAGTTGGTTGAAAATAGACACTTCATGCTACAGTCATCATAACAGCAATGACTGTGCTGTGAAGTTTAGGTAGCAAACAACAAGGCTGAATCCTTTTGACGTAATTTACATAGAAACCATATGCTCAGATCTCCTAGTTTCACTCACTGTGGCCAAGCGGAATCGATAACGTTTCAGAAAATACATAGCGTTAAAAGACGTAATTCAGTCTTCTACTGGGAGTTTTGCCGTTTATTGAGGGTGTGACAGAAAATTTCGGTGCCGCTGACTATAATCAAATGTTTTTCACATTTACCGTTCGATTGAGCAAGTTCCATTCACAGTACATTTTTTTGGGTTAGCGCTGTCAGATTGTGCTAGCTACTTTACATGAACCTTGTACGGCGATCAATAAAGGCCAACCACTTACTTCTTGTCACGTGTACCAACACTGTAATAAACTTAGAAAAGGCTACAAACTACCTTTTCTATGAGAAATGTGTTGTCAAGCTCACGCACATACACTGCTGGCGACATTGTAAAGCTCCGTTTTGCCCTCCGTACTATATAGCTAGCTAGCTATGGCACATCCTCACCTCTGTAACGTTATTTGTTGTCCTCCGTGTGTCCATACATCTGTATCGGTGGTTGTAGCTGTGTGCCCTTAGCTCCTACTCATGCACACAGGATAGCATCCATACGCACTAACTAGGTTAGCTAAAGTAGGTGAAACGCAAACCTGTTAGGGTTAGCTAAAGTAACGTTAGGCGATAAAGCTGTGCTTAAAAATGTTGTGCTGTACCACCTGCACATGCGTCCTACTAAACAGAGTGCCTGAGTGAGTGACCACAATTTGCCACGCATAACCCATGGCGCCAGTTCCAGCGCGCCGTGGGAAAAATATTATAAAATAACTCTGCTAAGGCATATCTATGATGTACAGGCAATCATAGTCTTTACATACTTAAACTTAATTTGTGCACCTTTTACCTGTATTTGTTATTCTAAAATGTGTTTGGGACATTTCTGGGCTTTTCTGTATGGGGAGGGCTGGCCATGGCTACAGAGCCTGTGTTTTGGGATCATATTCCAACAAAGTGTTGCTAGTATTCTGCAATGGCAGATGCGAAGAAGCCTAGATACAGTGAAGCAAAAAGCTGACAGGGCTCGTTCAAAAACTAGAGTCAACCTTGGAATTACTTTTCATCAGTGGCATCTGCTGAAGTTCACCAAGGGGATGAAAATCGATGTGGAGTTGGCCTGTGTTCAGTTGGCCCTGTCAGTACTGTTACTTTTATCTAGTTACCTTATGCAGTTAGATTGCCAATGTTGGGTAGCTTTTGCATCGAATTCTGTTTGTCTATCAAGACGTCTCTCCCCAATGGGAACTGCAGTTACTGTTTATAGTTGCATCTTAGCTAGCTCTGTAATTCACCTACATTTATTTCAATAAGGGAAAATGAATTCTGTCTAGCTAACGTTATGTGTAGCCAACTTCACTAACAAAGCTAACAAAGTTACTAAAAACTTTGAAAAGGCTATGAATACCTTCATGAAAAGGTCATTCACTTTAAAAGTATATTAGCTAACTATGATTGACCTATGGCCTGCTAATGTTACTTATTCCCCATGTGATTCTGTGTTTACATGCAAACTCAGTCATCCTGCTTTGTGAAACAGGGCCTAGAACAGCTGAATATCAAGCGAGGAAAACCACAAAATAACTGCACCAGCACTACGGAGTAGCTACTGTACGATGTTCCCATGCGCTAAGGGGTGCACTCAGGGTAAAGATAATTATAACACTGCATAATTATTGTTACCATCTATATGGAATCATTCATGTTGCTAAAAATGCTATTTTCAGTATCTCTGACCACCTCATCTTTTCGCTTGACATTTTGCTTGTAGCACTCGAGAGTGTGTCCTCAACGGAGGTGTGGGGTTGAGGACTAAGGTGAGTGGGGTTTACAAACACAGAGTCTACAAGGGCCACAAAATCCCACATATACCTTTAAGTATGAACAAATGTGTTTGGGAAACTGTTTATTTTAAGAGTGATCCTGAGGCATTTCAATTCAATTCAATTCAATTTTATTTGTATAGCGCTTTTAACAAAGGAGCTTTGTCACAAAGCAGCTTTACAGAGAACCAGCCCCCAAAGAGTAAGCCTAGGGCAACAGGCAACAGCATTTAAAAAGGTTCTTTAGGGAAACCCACCACAGTTCCTCTTTCTCCATCATACTTGATCAAGTTGTACCAAAGTGATGTAAAAAGGAAAGTGAGCATGTAGAAATAATGATTAAATATGAAATAATGATCAAATAACCATGTAGAATAATTTTCCATATGCAAGAGAGATAAAAGCAACATGTTTTGTGAATAGCATTTATTTTGATATTGCACACAACAATTTATTAATTACAACATAACGTGAATGGATTCGTATGGCAAGCCCTTTTAATATTTCATAGCTTTGCTTGACTATCCATACTTACATTTTAGATATCTACAAATGCATTTTGACTCGTCATAATCACAATGTGACTAATCATAATGATAATTCAAGATATCTGCAAATATATTTTGACGAGTCAAAATACCTTTTAAAATAGCTATAATGATGTGACAGACACCGCCATTCGACTTGACTTGAAGACAAGGAAAAAATATGTTGAAAAAAAATATGTTGATGATGTCACGACTAAATTTTTGCCTAGCACTTCATTGGACCTTCTAAGCAGTTCTGGCTATTAACATTCCATATTATCGGATAAAAAAGAATTAATTTTTTTTTTTAAAGAGCTGAGTTCAAAGAGCTGGGGGAAAGAGATAGGCCTATTTGCCAATTTGTTGATTTTCATAATATGTTTTTAAAAAAAAGATAATGTGGTCAATATGGTGCAGGCAGCAGATCTGTCCATCCTCCATATCTATGAAGACATTACTCGTCGGCCTTAATCTTGATTGACAATTTATGAATGCTTTATTTGTGTGAGTTAAATACTCACAATTTATTACTGATTTAATATTCAAGTCTTATAGGGTAATCAAGGCGTTGCGTCTAACTAGATTGGCTAAACCTTTCCTGCCTTAGTTATTAGTCAAGGTAATTCATTAAACAGTTGCGTAAATGGAACGTGTCACTGTCGATAACCATTAAGCAGACACTTAAAAGATAATGGCTCAAGATAAGGACGAGAAAGTTCCTGAATGGCACTTAGTTGGAAAATCGATTTAAACGTCGTCACAGAATCACATTGTGTCCAGCTTGTTGTAATCTGATTGGCCAAAAACTGACGTTTTGTGATGTCCGTCAAGTTGTCGTTGATATAAGAGTCGGACGAAGCATTGCGGAACAGCAGGAGCATAACACCGGTAAACAATCGTCACTGTAGGTCTAAACTACAAACTTTCTGAACCAGACAAGAAACCGCCTTGCGCCATTTGTTGTCACATCCAGAAACCTTAAGTATCCTTGCTTAAAAATGCTGCGAATGAGTGGGCTAATCCTCACGCTTGTGCTGGTAACTGCTGCCTACGAGCAGGATGAGAGCGAGCCCTTATCTCCAAGGACAGCGCGCTTCTCCGCCAGCAGCCCATGTAAGTACCGGATTTTCAGAATGCGTTCGCTATGTTCCTTATATTCTGGTGGCTTCGTTGATGTCCCGACTCTTTTTATAACTGAAATGGCGTCTACAGTACATTGGAGACACTTGTGCACTGATGACGACTTGGGTTTCTAATTTTTATACATTTCTTTTTGAAAACAATCATGTGAGAGCACGCGAATCTGTACGCCACAGTTCTGCTGGTCACATGAGAGGAGTCAAGCACGCGTGCGTTCATCACCTGTTTAGTAACAGTTAACAGCATTAGTAAATAGAATGTGTATGTATGTATGTGTGTATGTTATTTGTCTATGCGAAGTTTAAATGGGTGAATCTGATTTAAAAGAGAAAGTTAACGCTGGTCAAGTGAACTATGGTAGGCTACTACCCAGTAGCCAAGCCAATGGTATACGGGGCTGTACTCCAATCAGTTGTTCACTGCACCAGCTTACTCTGAATACGAATTATGTAATGTAAGAGAAATGTTTTTTAAAACTGAGTTATCCAAAATTCCTGTGGATTTTCCTGGTGACTTCATGTGCATGTTGAATCAGAACAACACTTGTCTCTCTGTCTGTCTCTCCACAGCTGATGTTGCACGCTGTCTGAACGGGGCCCTGCAGGTGGGCTGCAGTGCATTTGCCTGTCTTGACAACTCCACCTGCAACACCGACGGCATGCATGAAATCTGCAGGTCCTTCCTCCACGGTGCTGCCAAATTTGACACACAGGTGCCGGCATACTTTACATTTGTCAACAGCCACCATAGGGCAACACTATACTGAATACTGAGCTGATTGTACTGAGCTACACTATACTGAGCTGATTGCACTGAGCTGCACTATACTGAGCTGATTGTACTGAGCTACACTATACTGAGCCGATTGTACTGAGCTACACTATACTGAGCTGATTGCACTGAGCTGCACTATACTGAGCCGATTGTACTGAGCTACACTATACTGAGCCGATTGTACTGAGCTACACTATACTGAGCTGATTGTACTGAGCTACACTATACTGAGCCGATTGTACTGAGCTACACTATACTGAGCCGATTGTACTGAGCTACACTATACTGAGCTGATTACACTGAGCTACACTATACTGAGCTGATTACACTGAGCTACACTATACTGAGCTGATTGTACTGAGCTACACTATACTGAGCCGATTGCACTGAGCTGCACTATACTGAGCTGATTGCACTGAGCTGCACTATACTGAGCTGATTGTACTGAGCTACACTATACTGAGCTGATTGCACTGAGCTGCACTATACTGAGCTGATTGCACTGAGCTACACTATACTGAGCTGATTGCACTGAGCTACACTATACTGAGCTGATTGCACTGAGCTACACTATACTGAGCTGATTGCACTGAGCTGCACTATACTGAGCTGATTGCACTGAGCTACACTACTGAGCTGATTGCACTGAGCTGCACTATACTGAGCCGATTGTACTGAGCTACACTATACTGAGCTGATTGCACTGAGCTGCACTATACTGAGCTGATTGCACTGAGCTACACTATACTGAGCTGATTGCACTGAGCTGCACTATACTGAGCTGATTGCACTGAGCTGCACTATACTGAGCCGATTGTACTGAGCGATACCCAAGAATTAAATTGTATTTTTTAGAAGAAGAAAAGATCAGGTGCACTTGCAAACAAGAACAAAACTTAATGCTGTTCTTCCCTAAACTTCAAATTCAGACAAGACTACTTTTAAATGTGGAAGCTAAAGCAGTAATCTGCGGGGGTAAAAGGCTTTCCTTGCCTCGGCTTATTTCATTAAAATAGTTTGTCATGTCTGAAAAATCAGGCCACCGTGAATGCATTTAGGCTTAGTTCATCTACCACAAGAACATTATTCCTACACTGCAGGCCAAAAGTATTAGGCCACCTGTGGTTTTTAAAAATAACTGTACATTGGGCAGTCTGGATAGTGTAGAGGTATAAGCACTTGCCTGCCACCGCAGATCAATCCCCGGCAGCAGTACTTCCGGCTTGGTCAGACGTTCCGACGAACACAATTGGCAGTGTTCGCGGGTGGGAAGCTGGTGAGGGTATGAGTCCTGATCGTTGCATTAGCAACTCCTACTGGTTGGTTGGGGCACCTGTTCAGCAGGGAGGGGATCTGGGGAGATAGCGTGAATCTCCACACGCGTTACGCTCTCCTAGTGGAACTCCTCGCTTTCAGGTGAAAAGAAGTGACTAGCGACTCCACATGTATCGGAGGAGATGTGTGGTAGTCTACACCCTCCCCAGACCGACAGAGGATAGCGCATTGACCAGGCCGTGATACACACAGGGAATTGGTATAACGACTAAATTGGGGAGAAAATGGGAGAAAAATGGCAAAAAAATAACTGTACATAGTGAATAATTAAGTTAATGTATGCACATTTATTGAATAAAAAACGAAGTATGAACATTTTTTTACATTTTACCTACTATTACACAAAAAGAGTTTTACTGAAATCTCATCTACCTTAAGTTTTTTTTTTTTTTTTTTTAATACCCAAGTAGCCTAATACCATTCGCCTGTACAGTGCAAGGAAAATAGGTATTACAGTTGCCAGAAATATGGCAAAGAAGAACGCGTTAGGCTTAGATGTGCCGAGTCAAGTAAACGTATTGTGGCGAGGTTTTCCCAGCGAGAAATTGAAAAGAAGCTTAGGATTTCCAGATGCAGTGTTTTCAGGAAGAAGGAGGATAACATTAGTGGCAGTGACAAATATCTTGTGGTGTCTAGCAATAGAAACCATCATACAAATGCATCATAACTAGAGGAAGAACTCAGTGCACCTTGAGAGAAACCAGTTTCCCTGACTGCAGTGAAAAGGCAACTATGAACTGCTGGTCTCAATGGATGTGTATCTGCTATAAAGCCTTTTTCCAGTCTTTCTAGGGCCAGTGTTGATGGAGCTTGGCCCACTGGAGTCGTCTTCTTATCAAAGCATGTAGCGAGGGCTTTTTTAGCAGTTTTTTAAAAATACCACAGCTGGCGTAATACCGTACTGTACATAACACTACTACATATTCCACACATAACAGCACCACATACTTCATGTACATATTTGTCATTGATATTTATGTGCTCTCATGTTTTTGTTTATTATACATGTACAGTATTACAGTACAATATTTAAATGACTTTGCTGCTGCACTGAAAAAAGCACTTTTTTATTTTTATTTTTATTTTTAAAGCAAATTAGTATAAGCGCTTTTTATGTCTTTTATGTCTATGTGTGGTATGTTGTTTTTATCTGCTGCTGTAACACCCAAATTTCCCCACCTGGGGATTAATAAAGTCTGTCTTATCTTATCTTAATCGGCCTTTTCCCAATTAACCGGTGCTAGCCAGTGGCAGATGGGCTTCCCCTCTGCGTCAGGTTCTGCTCAAGGTTTCTTCCTGTTACCAGCCTGGGAGATTTACTAGACGCTGTCGCTCCCGGCCTGCTCTGGGGGGTTCAGGCCCATATCTCTGTGAACCTGCTTTCTGACAACGCCCTTTGTAAAAAGCACTATACAAATAAAATTGAATTGAATATTACTAGTATTAGTTGATGCCACTGGGGACTGGATGAACAGAACATGAGAATTTCTTTGCCTCATGTGTTGCATGATGCATGTCACACAGGGCAAGACTTTTGTGAAGGAGAGCCTGAAGTGCATAGCCAATGGCATCACCTCCAAAGTGTTCCTTACCATCCGCCGCTGCTCATCCTTCCAGAAGATGATCTCAGAGGTTCAGGAGGAGTGCTATAGCAAACTAGACCTCTGCTCTGTCGCCCAGAGCAACCCAGAGGCCATGGGGGAGGTGGCCCAGGTGCCCAGCCAGTTTCCCAACAGGTAAGCACCCCCCCCCACACACACACACAACCACAGTATGACCCTTATCTCCTCATCTCTAACATAAGGCTAGGGAGGTGCAGACTGCCCAGATGGAAGCTGTCAAGGCTACCTACAGACCTGGGTCAAATATGTATTTGTTTTGGAATCAAATACTTTTTTTATGCTCTATTGATCTTGCCTGGTGTAATTGAGCTTGCCAATATGGCCAGAAGGCAGGGTTTACACTTTTGGAGAGTATTTCATTGGTTCCAATACACCAGACAAGATCAGTAAAGCGTAGAAAAGTATTTGAATCCAAAACAAATACGTTTTTGACCTATGTCTGGCTACCTATAATATTGTGAACACTAATTAAATCTTTTTAAAGCTAAATTTTAGTAAGGGTGGCTTGGGACAGCGGGGGTGAAGGAATGGGAGAGGATGTGCAGAAGTAATAATCTGAAACGTCTTTGTTTAAATGCTAGAAGAAAAAAAAAATTTTTTTGGAACTTGAGGCCGCTATGATTACTGGGGGCTATGGCATAGTTTGGATTACAGAGACATGGCTTGGGGAGGAGGATGGGGATAAATATAAAATAGAAGGGTACAAACTCATTAGGAAGGATAGATCCAGTAAGAGACGCGGGGGTGTAGCTCTCTATGTAAAAGAAAATCTTACCATGCAGGAAATTCCAGAAAATAACCACCTTATGGTAGGGGTGTGTTACTGGCCTCCAGGTTCAGACAGTAGTGTGAACTCAATGCTCTTTGGAAACGTAAAACAAGCTTGTCAGGAATGTGAGAGTACTATTATGGGTGACTTCACTTACCCTGCTATTAATTGGAAATTGATGAAAGGACAATTAAAAAAGGGAGAAATAATTTTTATATGTTTATAAATGACCTTTTTTGGCACAGTATGTCAATCAGCCTACAAGAGGGAAATCAATTCTGTATCTGGTGCGTAATGACTGGTATGTAATGATCCAGACAGAATTTGTAGCATAGCACAGAATTTCGAGCCACTTGGGACTAGCGATCATTCTGCAGTTAGTTTTGGTGTATCTTTGCAAATTAACAAGGCCTCTACGGTCAAAATGACAATTTTTAGACAAGCCTCTTAAGTTTTTAAAAGGGTAGTGAGACCAGCTCGGTTGTATGGTTTGGAGACGGTGGCACTGACAAAAAGACAGGAGGTGGAGCTGGAGGTGGCAGTTGAAGATGCTAAGACTTTCATTTGGAGTGACGAGGATGGACAGGATTAGGAATGAGTATATTAGAGGGACAGCTCAGGTTAGACGGTTTGGTGACAAAGTGAGAGAGGCAAGATTGAGATGGTTTGGACATGTGCGGAGCAGAGATGCTGGGTATATTGGGAGAAGGATGCTGGAGATGGAGCTGCCAGGCAGGAGGAAAAGAGGAAGGCCAAAGAGGAGGTTCATGGACATGGTGAGGGAGGACATGCAGGTGGTTGGTGCGACAGAGGAAGATGCAGAGGACAGGAAGAGATGGAAACGGATGATCTGCTGCGGCAACCCCTAACGGGAACAGCCGAAAGAAGAAGAAGAAGAGACAAGCCAGTTTTAACAAGATGCGAGTACATTTAAGTAACATTGAAAAAGTGGGGCAGGTTCAAAAGGGTTATTCTTGAGACACAATGCAAATTTATTTCAGAAGTAAGGGAAAGTAAGTTGAAGAAGCGCTCTCCCCAATGGATGAACAAAGCCATACGGAAGACTTAGAGGAAAAAAAAACTGTATAAGATACATAAAAACGACAGCACTGAGAGCAATAAGGCTGAATATTGTAAATGTGTGCTAAGGTTAAAAAAGAACTACGGGAAGCTAAGAGGCTCTTTGACACAAATTGCCCAAGATGCAAAAGGTAATCCTAAACGTCTCTTTCAGTACTGTAGTAGGAAAAGGAAATTGTAGGAGGATGCAGAGAAATGAAGAAGGAGCATTGCTTTATAAGAATAAATATATTGCTGAAGTTTTAAATAGATATATTGTTGAGAGTTTTACTAGAGAAGAGGTTACTAATAGACTGGAAGACGTATTCAGAATGTCTTAGCAGATATTGAGGTAGAGGATAAAGAAGTACTGGATAAATTGCATAAACTTAAAACAAATAAGGCAGCAGACCCTGATGACATATACCCAAGGGTACTCAAAGAGTTAGGTGCTATCATCTTTAAACCACTGGAAGGTATTTTTAGACTTAGTCTTTAGAAACTGAAGAAATACCTGAGGACTGGAAGAAAGGTAATGTAAAACCAACATATAAGAAAGGGGACCATCCTGATCCAGGAAACTACAGGCCTGTCAGTTTAACTTGCATCACATGTAAAATACTGGAATCTATCATAAAAGACAAGTTAGAAGTGTTTCTTGAAAATACTGCATCCTATGGGATAGCCAGCTTGATTTTTGTCATGCCTGAGTGTTCTTTGAAGAAGCTACCAAGTGTTTTGACTATTACAAGGCTTATGATATTATAGAATTAGATTTCCAAAAAGCATTTGATAAGGTAGCACATGAGAGACTTGTTAGCAAAGTTAAGACAGTAGGAATTACAGGAGGTATTTCAGAGTGGATTTGGAACTGGCTACAGGGTAGAACACAAAGAGTAATAGGAAGGATATTATCTGAACAGGGAACTGTGGGAAGTGGAGTCCCACAGCGATTGGTGCTGGGGCCACTGCTCTTCCTCATTTATATCAATGACCTTGACAGGGACGTAGAAAGTACATTAGTGAAATTCGCAGATGATACAAAACAAACAAAGCTAATAGTTTGGAATCTACAAAATCCAGAAGTGGGCAGAAACCTGGCAAATTAAATTTGATATAGCCAAATGTGAAGTTCTGCATGTGGGAAATAAAAACATTAGGCAGGATTACTTTATGGGGGGAAAAAATGGAATGTGCTCAATTTGAAAAAGACTTGGCAGTAGTGGTTGATCAAAGTCTTTCAGGTTCCAGGCACTATACTGTAGCAGTAAAAAAGGCCAACATGATTCTGGGATATATAGCCAAAATTATTGAGTATAAATCCAAAGACGTTATACTTATCTTATACAGTACATTTACGAAAAACTTTACAACCCTGTCGGTTACTTCACCAGTACCTCACTGGGTAGCGCATATGTCTATGGGACCTTTGGATGAGTGATATGCACAGGTTCAAATCTCCTCTCAGACTCAGGAAAATCTTTCACTTGTTACACTGGCTTGCTTGCTAACTAATAATTGCCTAAAAATGGAAACTATTGCTTTTGCAACTGTATAATCTTTGCGGGAAATTCATTTATATTTCTGAAATCCAAATAAAATATAGCCACACTTTGGCCGGTTTAGTTTAACATTCGCTGCCTTGTTAATGAGTTGACAGACTGAGTGTATAGCGTTAGTTCAGACAGAATTAAGCACTGAAATCTGCGATTTGATTTGGTCCGGTAGGTAATGTTACCGGTTGTATGAAGATCAGGGGCTATATTTTAACGATCTAAGCGCACGGTCTAAAGCGCATGGCACAAGTGTATTTAGGGCGTGTCCAAACCCACTTTTGCTAATTTAACGGCAGATAATCTGAGCGCAAAGTAAGGCGCATGGTTCAAAGGGGTTGTACTTAGGGTCTCTTAATTAATCATAGGTGTGTTTTGTGTGTAACATGAAATAAAATAATCAGTGTCATCTCCCATTCCCTTAAAAAGCCAGGTGTGCTTGCACCTTGGCGGATTGCTATTATAATAGCGTATTTGCCAAAGTAGTAGATAATAAATATTATGACTAACCATTATGACATGTATTTTTTTTAAATACCGCGTGTTGTGCACCTGCCTATGTAGGCACATATTACTATCTTAATGATGCGCCCTTAAAATAACAGTAAAATTGACTTACTGTTGACGTCATCGACTTAAGACCAGGTTTTTGTTGGTCATTCGTGCAATCGCTTTCCACTGCCTCAAAATAGCAATGTGCCAACAATGTGCCTGACCACATCTCATTTTAAGATCAATGGGTGCTCAGATGGGCACAAGTACATTTGCTATTTAAACAACGTGGGCGCTGGATAGGAGAATGGCAACTGCGTCAGTCTGAAACTAGCAAAGACACGTGCGTTGTGCTTGGTGCTGCTTTGCACCGAGTGTAAGATAGAGCCCAATGACTTCTTCAAGGCAGATATATCGATTTTCTTAAGGCGAGAACCATCAAATTCACCACTAAGCTGTTTATTGGTAACTACTTTTTAATTAGGCTACTGTACCTACCCTGCAATGCCACATTTCTAAATTATGATAGCTTTCCCTGTAGATCCTCTCCAAACAACTAGTAGGTCTGCTGTGTACACAATGCCCTGTTAAAAACACTTTCTAGAACAAACACTTTCATTTATTTGTCATTCATGGTAAAAGAAAAATGACTGAATCCATGCCTATGTCTTTCTTTCAGCTCAAATGTATGTATGCTTGCATGTATTTATGTGGGTGCATGTCTCTCCTGGCCTACGTTAAAATGCATTACTATTATTACTTACTCATAACAAACTCAGTACAAAAAGAAATGATATCTGAAGAACAGCACGTTTCCGTGGATATAAATGCCAAGTTACTTGCACATAAATCACTGTCTAAGTCATTAATTAAAATGTGCTAAATCTAGGCCTGCCAGAAGTATTGATATCAAAATTAGGCCAAGTTACAAGAAACAATATTGGCTATTATTGCTCACAAATTAAACAGGCTGTATTCCAAAGCAATGCTATTCAGTGTTTCCTAAATTATTTCAAGTAACTTGGCAAAGTGTTTTTTTCATGTTACCTTTTGGAAAAGAGTGTGGTCATTCAAAATTTGCGTCAAATCAAGATGTCAACTAACAAAAATAGCCTCATGGAAGAACACATTTAAATTAATTTATGAAACCAGAAGACTTTGATTTCATACAAATACTTACAAGTTCACATTTACGAGCAGGCATTTATACCAAGACAAATACAATCATTCACACTACAGAAATACCAGGTGGGGGGGGGGGGGTTTAAATATTGAGGCTTATTAAATAAATGTTGAATCTTACAAACCTATCTATACCTATTTTTACTTAGCTAACAACTAAGTTTTAATTAGTGACTTACAGACAGTGCTTTGTATATGTGAGTAACTTGCCATTTTTGTTTGGTGAAAACATGTTTTTCTTCAGATTAGCAATTTAGCAATATTCACAAAGGGGTATGTCACTCTAAAACTCCTGATGCCAAATTGTTCCCAGTACATTGATGGAGGGAGCCCAGCAGTTGTCCGTTTGGCTGGTCTTCTGAATGTGTGGTGACAGCTGTCTGCGTCCCTGGCTCCCCACAGGTACTACAGCACCCTGCTGCAGAGTCTTCTGACGTGTGATGAGGACACCGTGGAGCAGGTGAGGGCCGGGTTGGTGTCCCGCCTGGAGCCAGAGATGGGGGTGCTCTTCCAGCTCCTCCAGACCAAGGCCTGCCCCCCGAGCGCGGCCGGTGGCACTGGCCCAGTGGAGGCAGGAGGCAGCTGGCGCTGGCCCATGGGGCCCCCCATGTTCAAGATCCAGCCCAACCTGCGCTCCCGGGACCCCACCCACCTCTTTGCTAAGAAACGCTCGACCAGCTCCTAATTACCACCCACCAAGGCTAGCACTCATGGATTGTCCTTAACCACCTCCCCTAAAAAAAGAGTAGAGAACAAATTGTGCTATTTCCTCTTATGTACACAGGCGGTAATAAGCTTCCAACTAGGTTTTTAAAACAAACAAACCTTCAGTAAACACATATGGTCTACTAGACAACAGTATTTGATGGTGGACCTGTATTTGAACGTACTAGTTGTACTGGACACTCAGCTTGTAATGTGAAGCTTTGTTTTTCTTCATGTGGTCCAGTATATTCATTCTTTTTTATGTATTGCCTTGTATATCATCAAGTTTTGTAAGAGAATATCAGGCTGCATGGGTTTATTTTGTTGAAGGTACATTATATTATATCTATAAGTAATATTTTGAGTTTAAAAATATTGTCCTTGTACAAATCAAGGATTTTACCGAGCGTAGCCAATCACATCTTTTCATCTTTTTCCCAAACCTCAAAGCAGATATTAAACAACATGCTCTTTGGAAATGAGGATAATAAGGATCCTGTGTTCTGATGTGCAACCATAATGAGATCTAACAGGACTATTCTGTAGTCTTGTTAATATTTTATTGATATTTAATTTCCTAAATAATATATATTTTTTCATTTAATTGTTTTTATTTGGTTGAGTTGCCATGGTTATTATTGTAAAGTACCAGGAGTTGAATGCGCAGTTCTGTTTCAGGCCCTGGTGGTGAATCTTGAAGCCCAGTCAGAGGCAGTTGAGCCATTATGAACAGGACATGTGCTTCGATCCCATGCTGGTCATGAGGGTCATTACAGCTTTTCTAGTTGGGCACAATTATCTGCCGGTATTTTTCCAGGGCCTTATATTAGACAGCTCAGCAACTTGGCAAGGTCTGGAACCCTTGTAAGACAGAAAGGTCACAACATGTCAATAGTGTTACTTACTCATGTGTGCCATAACACAGAATGATTTAGCTCTATACATTTTGTTAAAAGTACAAACACTTTTTGGTGGTTTGCTGTGCAAATACTACTAATAACAGGTCATAATAGCGAGAAGAGATTCTTCTACACCCAGCCTGATTGGCTAAGGCAACACTGTGCAGATTTTGATAGGGTGCTTCATACTGTTGCCTGTTATGCTGATTTTAAGGCCTTAGCCAAAGTCAGCAGATGATTCTTTGTTTGCTTTCGAGCAAAAGTTAAGGCCTAAAGCAACTTGAAGTCAGATTCCAGAATTAACCTCAATGATTTGCTTCAAAGGACTATTGCATGTCTTTGGGGGCAAATCATTGGTTAGATCAATAATGTCACACATTAAGAAAATAAAGAAAAAAGTATATCTGCATGTTCAGTGTAAAGGATGTATCAGTACATTTATCATTAATGCACACTTAGTCTATTTTCTCTGCACTGTTCCAGCTGCTGTTAAGGTGGCCGTTTGGAAGTGACATCAAAGTCTGTCCACTTTAAATGTGAACCCAAACCCCTTTAATGAGCTGCAGCATGTTCCTGTCATGTTTGGTTCAAAGCCCTTGTTCCTGACCTTGCAGCCACTGTTAAACAGAACTTATGTACCATTCCAGAAGGCATCCTTTTGTAACTGTTTCTCCATGAAAATGTGAATGAAAGTCTTATTTTTATTAGACGTTATTTGTGCAAAAATGACCACATCTGTGCACATTGTGGGAATCATTTCTGTAGTTTCATGTCTTTTGTGCATGGCACTCTGCCACCTGCTGGTGATAATCATGTAACTAAGTTTTATTTTCTGACACACTCAATGAGCTGGCACACTTAGTCCATTTTTGACAATCAGATATTTGAATCAATATGAGGATGTACCTTATGTACCTTATGTCTGCCAGTTCTGCTCACCTGAAGTGCAAGAGTGAAATGCATATAGTCTCTGCATATGGAAATGCATATAGACTCTTGCAGATTTTTTTCAAAATGGGAAGTTTATTCATATGGAATAATTTTTGTAAGTTTCACGATAATTTAAACATCTGCATGTCTTGCTGAATGAGAGGGAGTTCAACCCAATTGCTAGGAGAGCAATTTCACAATTTTTGAATTGGTTTGGGCTTTAATGATTTTACACATCTCAGGTGAATCCTTTCCAAGCTTAGAACACCTTCCCTTACTTCTTGTTCTGATCAGTTCCCCTCACACAATTAAATCAGAATTTTTCTACACACACTATAATCTATATACTTTTCATATTTACCAATTGGTGACAGAAACCGAAAGGTACTACCAATCATCCGTAAAATCTTAGTATGCATGTGCAAATGAATTCTGATTGAACCTGATTGATTGACTAATTAGCTCTTCAGTACAGGTTTTATTCACTACTGAAATACAGCTGTGTATGTATAATAATTAAGCACCATTGTTTCATCTGTATGTTGTCCTTTGGCTGTAAACAAATAAAGTACGATCATATCTGGTATATGGTATTACGTTGGTCATCGAGTGTAATCATTATGAAGGTTATGTTTTTTCTCTTTGCTGTCCTATCCAATTGAAATCCCTTTTGCCTCCAGCCTTCTGGTACAAATGCAGAGCATTGAACATCAAGCTTCAGTCGTCTCATTAGCTGACTGTGGCATGGGTTTAAGCTGGCCTGGGACACTCATGTCCCTTCTACACCCCCCAGTGACACACCAGCGTGAGATAAGGCTCTCCTCCAACAGGGGCTAGCTCCTTCCTGTAGTACTGCAGGGTAGGTCTTTCAGGTAAACCAGCTCGCATTCAGGTAGGCATCGCCGAATTCAGGTAAGCCAGCCCGCATTCAGGTAGGCATCGCCGAATTCAGGTAAGCCAGCCCGCATTCAGGTAGGCCTGGGCACATTCAGGTAGGCCAGCCCGCATTCAGGTAGGCCTGGGCACATTCAGGTAGGCCAGCCCACATTCAGGTAGGCCTGGGCACATTCAGGTAGGCATCATTGCATTCAGCTAAGTCAGCCCACATTCAGGTAGGCCTGGGCACATTCAGGTAAGCCTACGAATGTAAAAGTGCTAGCATCTCAACTTCCACAGGAGGGTACTGAACAAATTTAAAACTAATCTGTTCTTAATGCCTTTAAAATGTTTAATCTTTGGCCATCCTTAAAATAAATGCCCCCTCAATAAAAATAAGTCTAAATTTTGACATCCATACCTATTACACGTTGAAATTAACATATTAGTACATGTTAGAAGCGTACCTAAAGTGTGATTTAATATATCAAACAATACCTAAATGTTATCTAGGACAAATAAATATATTTTTTAATCATTTAATTTTAATCCAAGTAGTTTTTTTCTGAAATCTTAAAATGTCTGAAATGTGGAAATATGAAAAAAGAAGTTCTTAAATGATATTTTTTCCCCATTTTGATGAAGTAAACCACTAGGGGGTCCCCTAATCCCAGTTTTGGAACTCGATTGCAGGTGTATGCAGGTGTGTTTTTCAGTGTCTCTCAGGTCTCCTGACTTATTACAAATGTAACCCTTCCCACTAACATCCATCAGAGGCCATTTGAAGAACAGAATAAATCCAGAAGGACCCAACATCTCTGGGTCTTACTAGAGGGCTCAGGTCTCATTTCACTGGCCAGGGTTATGAAGCATGCTTTATTAAATGTGATCTATAGACCCATGTTGGCAATGTGAATTTCGCCATAAAATTTAATACCAAACTTTATTAATGTCTTTCACAATAAAGTAAGCCAGTGTGAAGTCCTACCACTAGTTGAAAGTGTCTACACTAGCAATAATTTGAATGTCACCAATCCAGAATACCACAGGCAAACCAATCAATCAATCAATCAGACTTTATTTGTATAGCACTTTTCATAGAAGTTAAATGTAACACAAAGTGCTTAACACAATACAAGAACCCCCCCCCCCCCAATTCCATACTCAAAGCAATGATTTTGTAAATTAATAAAACACTCAATAATAACAGCATTCAATAAAACAGGAACTGAGGAAACGCTGTCATAAAAAACAGATAAATGCATAAAACTCGCCAGACTAAACAATAAATAAATAAATAAATAAATAAATAAATAAATAAATAAATAAATAAATAAAAAAACAAATACTTACTTGAAAATTAAACATTACAAAGGTACACCAGTATCAATATGATGAACCAGTTGATGAACAATTCATAACTTCTTCCTTAATATTTATTCTGTTTGGGGATGTCCTGATCCAATCCATGGATCACTATTGTCTCCCGATAGCATCATATTGTAGGGATCTCAGAACCAGACAGACCCGTTGGACCTTTTCTGAGAAGCCATAATCAGGAGAAGAGCACTGAATCTAACACACGGGCAAGACTGGCCACAAGCTGCCCTTGGCAGTTCTATTTATATGGTGCCTGAGGCCATTATGAAAACATGAACTGTATTTCCAACACCAATAGCAGTCCAGCTAGACAGTCCAAATACTAACTAGACTGAGCAGGCACACGGAAGTGAAAATAACCACGATGGCCAGTGTGTAGCATGTCTGCTTCAACACAGTCCCCACTCTGGCAGTGTCCCACAGCCAAGCAGGAGGGAGGCCAGGCCACGTGCCTTCCTGTAGGAGCGGAGACTGCTGACTGCCGCCGGGGAGTGGTGTTGAGGTTGGAAAAGGGTGACTCCCAGTCATTCAGTATTCAGAGTGCTGAGCCGCTAACAGGGTGACCGAAATTGAGCCTCTAAATAGTGATTTTGTTTGTGTGTGTAATGGATTAATATATGTAATCACATAAGCAACACGTTTTCAACGTACAAAACTGTCAAGTTACTCACACATACAAAGCACCCTATAACTAATTCATTCAAACTGGCTAAATCTAGGCCTGCCATTAAAAGTATTGATGTCAAAATGATGCCAAGTTACTGTACTACAAACTATATAGGCTATCTTGCCTCACCGAAATTAAAGAAGCTGTATTCCAAAGCAATGCTACTCAATGTTTTCTAAATTGTTTCAAGCCACTTGGCCCTGTGTTTTTTCATCTTACCACCTTACCGTTCTGTCCTGTTCTTACCATTCTGTCCTGCTTACCATTCTGTTATTTCATCAAGATGCACTTTCAGTGCATATAGTTTATAAGGCATTTTGATAGGCTTAGCAGATCGCTGTTTTGCTTAGCTAGACGGGAGAATAGCAGCAGACACCAATCAGCCAGAACATTAAAACCACCTGCATTTTTCTCCTTTTTTCTAATTTAATATTTTATTTTCTCTGTTTGTAATCAAACAATTCACACGTGGTCAAAGCGCAGACTCAGAGCTTTTATTAAAGGATATTCTTATACATTTTGGTTTCACATGTAGTAATTACAGCAGCCGATTTCAGCGTTTTAGACAAATTAACATAATGGCAAATAAAAGAGTCATGTTTTACATTTGGTTGCATATCCTTTGCATGCCATGATTTCCTGATGTCTGTGACCTATCAACATCATCAGAGTCTGGATATCTTATTGTCAGGTTGTCCTACAAGCGATACAAAAACTCTTTTGTCGGCTAAATGGCTTTAAGTCCTCAAGGGTCCAATGTATCAAATGAGCCTCAAACCTTAAACCTGCCGCCCGATATGCAGTAGATATGGATGGATCACTTCAAGGGTTGTTTCTCCTGAATAATTGTCCTACTGAACCCAATGGAAAAATTATTCAGGAGAAACAACCCTTGAAGTGACCCATCCATATCTGCTGCATATGACAACAGCATGATGGTTTGAGGCTCATTTGATACCTTGGACCTTTACGACTTAAAGCCATTTACCCAACAAATGTGTTATATACTGTATCAGCATAATTTACAGCTGAATCTAGTCCCACCCACAATTCCCGTAGAGATCCGTTCAAATGCAAAGAGTTTTGGTATCGCGTGTAGGAAAACCTGAATATAAGATATCCAACTCTGATGTTGATAGGTCACAGACATCAGGAAGTCATAGCATGCAAATGATATGCAACCAAATACTAAACATGACTACTTTAATTTACATACAGTGCACATCATAAATGGAAATCCAGGAAATTCAGCTATATCTCTTTACAAATAAAAATATTTGGGGTTCCTATATGATGTAGTGTTTCAGCAACACTGGTTTACCAGATACCAATGAAACATATCAAGGACCCAAAGGTGCTCAATTGAATTTTGAAGTTTCTCAGCACTCCCCATCAAACATCAAGGCACTCAATGTTGGCTAATTCACTGGTTTTACAGTTATTGATGACATATCTTTCTATGTTGCGGTTAAGTATATGTTTCATACATGTCAATTTTGCTTTCTTTTTTGTGATGGTCATAATTTAGAAGCAGAAACCAATTTTGCTCAGAGGGGGTGTACTCATTTGCAACATGGCTTTTTGTAACTGTTGTGAATGTCAAGCGTTGCGAGTATTGCAAGAGAACGCAAAAGTAGCTCAAAAAAAAAAAAATCCCCACCATTATTCTCCATATTTTTTTCTTCCAGATCAGTTTTTTTTTTAAATTCCAGTCCAGGTTTTGTTTTCTTCCAGTCCAGTTTTTTTTTTATTTATTCCAGTCCAGGTTTTTTTCTCTCAGTCCAGTTCTTTTTTTAATTCCAGTCCAGGTTTTATTTTCTTCCAGTCCAGTTTTTTTTAAATTCCAGTCCAGGTTTTGTTTTTTTCCAGTCCAGTTTTTTTTTAAATTCCAGTCCAGGTTTTGTTTTCTTCCAGTCCAGTTTTTTTTTAAATTCCAGTCCAGGTTTTATTTTCTTCCAGTCCAGTTTTTTTATTCATTCCAGTCCAGGTTTTTTTGTTCCAGTCCAGTTTTTTTTTTTTAAATTCCAGTCCAGGTTTTGTCTTCTTCCAGTCCAGTTTTTTTTAAATTCCAGTTCAGGTTTTGTTTCTTCCAGTCCAGTTTTTTTTAATTCCAGTCCAGGTTTTGTTTTCTTCCAATCCAGTTTTTTGTGTTCCAGTCCAGGTTTTGTTTTCTTCCAATCCAGTTTTTTTTGTGTTCCAGTCCAGGTTTTTTTTTTTTTTTTTTTTTAAGCTCTCAACAAGTTATTTCACACTAAAGGGACACCCCGGGCTTTAAACAGTTCTAAAATCAATGCGATACAAAATCCAGCATTCTAAAGCAGTTTAAGCAGCAACATTATTCTTTCGCTTTTGAATTGTTGTTACATCCTCCTTTCAATGTCCAATTTCACAACTGATGGCAAAGTTGAAACACATTTCTAGTTACTGTTGTTGCTAGCTTTATTTTACGCATTCAGCAAATGAAATCGTCCCTTATTTGGACAATAGAATAGGCGTTGCGCATTTAACTCATGGCTATGGGACGCATTTTCATCTGTATTTTTGTGAACGATTGGTTTCATCGTAACCGCTGTTTTGAGTACACTTCAATAGTTAGCTAGCTAGCAACCCGAGATAACAAGCATGCGGTGAGACCATTCTGACCTAAAACCAAGAATTTCAATATTGGCTACGTGACAAGTGACGGCGAACCTATCATTAAGCTAGCTGCATTCAAAATCCGTTTTAGAAAGACGCTTTGTCTACAGTGCGCGAACACACTATTTAAAAAGCGAGACAGTGCTACGCAGATGAATTTCACTGACATATGGTTTACATATGGTCGTTTTATTAAATAATGTTGTTGTGTTGCAGAATCAGGAGGCTTTAGAGGCAAGCACGGAGTATCAGAATTCGCTTTAGGCTACTCAAGAGCAGGACTGTATGCATATTTTACCCCAATTCCTCCTCGTCAACACACTTTCACCCACGTCACAGCCTTAAGGTAGTCTTCCAACTACTCTCGGGAAAGTAATACAATGGCTCCTAGCGGTAAGAATACACTCAACCTGTAACATCTAGTATTGAACACAACAAATGTAATGACAAAAAACGTATGGTAGCTTTATACATGGTATAAACTAATTGCATGGTATGAAACGAGAAGGAACTATTTTTTCTTGATAAAATCATTGTTTTCATAGAACTAACGACCAGAGGTTTTTGCTTAACAACGGTGCAAATAGAACTACGAACCAGAGTTTTGCTTGACAACGGTAAAATAATATGCCCAAACGCCCGCAGATGAATATTTCACTTTCAGCTGATTAAATCTATAAAAATCAATAAATATGAAAGTAAACATATGTATAGTCGTTGTTGTTACACTGTAGGAAATTGATGTAAAATTACAGGGAAATTCTAACGTGCTGTTTTATTGATATACAGCACATTGCTGGAGACAGAACAGCATTGTGGGCGTTTTGCTCTTAACTGCATATCACCGTTTGAATTTGCAGTAATTAACTGTAAATTGCAAAGGATATTGGGAAGCCATTGGTTAGTAGTGGCGGCAGAGAATTTGCTAACAAAGCAATGCCAAGTTTCGAGTGTCACACCTAATAGGCTACACGAATTTAAAAGTAATTATATTACAATTTGTTCGTTTTTGATTTCCAACAGAATACGTTGATCTGTATTTCGCATTAATCTACTTTTCCAAGGCAACCCTGTATTTCGAGTATTTTTTGTTGCAGCTGGCTAGAGGGTCGCCGGATCGCGCAGGTAGGCTACGTGCGTTTCGAATTCATTAAACTAGTCAGTATCATAACGGCCAAACATTCGCCAGCGATAGCTTAGTATGAAAGCATGTTTCCATGTCAGTATTGTGGTCACCAATGCTTAACGAAGTATGCGTTTGTCAGGCATATGAAAGTACATGCGATTCTTCCAAACGCGTCGTTTAAATGCGCCTTTTTTGATTGCACCCGTTCGTTCGGAAACATAACGCAGTTGGAATGTCATGTATGCCGAGAGCATCAAGATAAGAGGAGAGCACAGGTAACTGCAATCGAGTTTGATCTTGTCATGTAGAATTTTGCAATGTTAGATGCAATGATTTATCCAGTTTAAAATCTCATTTGAAATCTCATATCAGAGAGGGCAGGGCAGTTTCTTGTCCATTTCGTCAGTGTGGGAGAACGTTTTCAGTCGTCTCTTCCTTTACTTCTCATTTTATAAAGAGTACACAAGTCTTGTACAGCATCCAGTCTTTTGGGCCATGTAACAGTAGGAACAGAGACCAGACTAACGGCAACCAATTAACAAGTTGAGCAGAGGTGCTGCCAGAGAGAGCAGATGAATCCCTTTTCATGAACAATTTGGCTTTCTTTTACTTAAAGTTGCAAGCAAAACTTTTATTGCCAGCATCAGTCATACAGTCTATTATTGAGGATTTTCAAGCAGTGCATGATATCAGTCAGTCTCATTTACTTCATAAGTTGGACGAAAAGCTGGTATCATTGGGTATCTCTGATAGTGAGAGAAAGAATGTCATAGAGGTTCTTAAATCTGAGGATTTGTTTCGGGCATGCTACACTTGTACCTTGAAAACTGATCAAAGACAAAAAACAGTTTTGAAAAATCAGTTTATCTCGGAAAGAATGATTCAGGGAAGGAATGTTCTGCTCAATACATTCCGTTAAAAGATACACTTCGATCACTCTTTCAGTGTCAGTCGGTCAAGCAGCAAACACATAGCGACAAGCAAGAGATACAGTCTTTGTCTAGATCAAGAGATGTCTTGGAAGACATCTGGGATGGTAGCAATGTGGCAGCAAATGTACTGTTTAAAAAGTAGGAGGAATCTCTTGGTCTGGTACTGTACCAGGATGCTTTTGAAGTGGTAAATCTGCTAGGCTCTGGCAAGAAAAAACAAAGTGCTAGCAGTCTACTTTACTATTGCAGATATACCACCACACAACAGATCCAGTGTGGATCAGATACAGCTGGTTATGCTTTGCCGAGAACAGGATTATAAATATTTTGGTCCGGATGCTATCTTTGGGTCACTTGTTTCAGACTTAAAGGACCTTGAGGAAAAAGGCATAGTCTTACCTGATGGACATGTGTACCGAGGAACATTGTGTGCCATAGCTGGCGATAATCTGGGATCACACAGTGAAAACTTCAGTAAAAGCACCCATTTCTGCAGATTATGTACTGTTGACCGTGCTCAATTTTTGTCATCTCCCTTCACAACAGGTGAAAAGAGAACAATTGCATCATACAAAGACAGCGTGCAGCACAGCATGCAGCATAACGTAAGTACATCAAAACTGTCACTGGGAATTAAATTTGATTCTAAATTTAACAAATTAACCCACTTCCATGTGTGCCAACCTGGTCTCCCTCCTTGTCTGGGCCATGACTTATTTGAGGGTATCGTCGCATATGACTTCGCTCTATACCTAAGTCATTTTGTCACAAATCAGAAATTCTTCACATGTAGAGAACTGAATGGACGGCTTAATCACTTCAGGTACCTTGGCAATGACGCCAGCAATAAGCCATGTGAAATGAATCCAGAAAGTGAGAAATTGAGTGGACATGCTGTCCAGAATTGGTGTTTCCTTAGACTTCTGCCTCTCTTGATTGGGGACAAAATTTAAAATCCAGTTGAAAATGAAGTTTGCCAACTTGTGTTGCAGCTAAGGCAAAAAGTTGAATTTGTTTGTGCTCCTGCCATTGCAACTAGCCGGGTGGCCTACTTGAAAGTCCTTATTGAGGAGTATTTGCTTTGGGCCTCTTATTCGCTTATGGACCCTTAGGTTTGAGAGTAAACACACATATTTTAAACAGTGTGCTCGAAAATTACACAACTTCAAGAATTTGTGTTCCACATTAGCAGAGAGGCATCAACTTTTACAAGCATTTCTCTGTGCTGGTAATGTGTTTCCACCTTGTGTCATTTTTGATAGAGGTACAGATTTCTTTTCCAAATGATTACAATGACAAGATAAAACAATCTGTTGATCATTTAGGCCTCCAGCTACTTAACTCTGTGGCTGTACACAATGTCACCATTAAAGGCACAAGCTACAAAATAGGCATGTGTGTTGTCTTGGAGAAGAATGATGAGGGACTAGTCTTTGGCAAGATAGAACTGATTCTTGTTTGCAACAGTTGTGTTTACTTTGTCACAGAGAAATGCCAGTCTGATTTCCTTTTTGATCAGGGGATTTACTGCCTAAAGATGGGCTCAGAGAACCACATTTCTGCCTAGAACATGCAAGCCTGCTTGACTATTACCCTTTGCCTGTGTACAACATGTTTGGTCTGTCTCTAATAGCCCTTCACCACTCCTTTCCTTCAGAATGTCTGACATAAGTGAGAGCATCAAGGACGCAGTCATTTCTGTCCTGCCAAGTGTGCCAGAAGAGACACTCACTCTGTTAGTTGAAAAGATCTTACACCAGGGAGTGGAAAGCAAAGATGACTTGCAGTACATAAGAGAGCAGGACATTGCAGAGTTTATTCAACCAATCCAGTGCAGAAAACTTTTAAATGCATGGAAATGAGCAGGTACTGTATATTTACTACTTCACTACCAAATTAAAGAGTGTATTAAAATGCTTATTGTTTTATTTAAATAATTATGCCATCATTTTAATCAATATTCATAATGATAGATTTTTGTTTTCATTGCCAGATGCCATAAGTTGTGCAACCCCCCTACTCCAGTCCCCAGAAGGCAGTTCATCACTGTCAAGCTCCTCGAGATCCAGTAGCCCTTCACCATCACATACCATACGGCCACCAGTAAAGCAAAACTGGCCAGAAACTTTCCAGGTACCCTGGGAAAAAATGCCACCAAGTATTCGTACTGCCACTGAAAGTGGGAAAAGGCCCTCACCAGCAGATAGAAGGCAAATGGTTTGGGTCTTGGTGGATGAAATGAAGAAGTATGAGGCCAACCCTTCATGGTCGCAGTGCCTCATAATTTCTGTCAAGATTGTCAACGAGTTTCCACAGTCCTTCGCTGACATGATAGAAGGGAAATTTATAGGGGGAGGATATGCATGTCTCCTGAGTCATGTTGAGCATTTAAACAGAAATAACACTTTGGCACGGCGCAGGTCTGTCACCACAGGGGCAAAGCCAAACACAGGCCTGCAGATAGCTACGGCTGCACACGGTGGCAGCCATACCTTCCACCTGAAGAAACAGAAAGCACACTGGAAGAGAAAAAGAAGATACTTTTGGAGTTCTCTCATGAGGGCTTGTCTGGGATTGAAAGGGGAGAAGTACAGAATCTCATGGAGGCAACGTACTACTTACACAACACCGGCCCACACACTTGAATATCTGAAATCTCAATGGCCATACCTGTTTGTCCCTAGGAGTATGTGTAGACATTTTGAGATGTTAACAGACATCAACATTTTGAGAAAACTGGAAGCATCTCTTGAAGGAAATGGGCGAAATGTCACGGAGTTCCTCAAGAAAAACCCTACCAATAGTGAAGTCAAGGCTGTTCTGACCCGAAGCAATACCAGTGTGGGAGCTCCATATGTTCTGCTGGGGCTGATGGCTCACTTCAAAGAGTAGAGTGATGCACTGATACTGGAAACAGATGTAAGTATAAAGCCATTTCATTGCTCTCTCTGATTTCCTGTAAACAAATTACAGGAGTAAATATACAGTGCAGTCTGTATGTGTTTGGACAGGGACACATTTCTTTGTTGTTTTCATTCTGTTCTCCAGCAAACAATGTGGTTATAGTGCAGACTGCGATATTTTGATTGGCTGGTGTTGGTGAAGGATTGGCTGGTGTACATGAAATGACCAATGGGTACACATATTCTTTGTGGGCTAGGAGTATTTCTGGCAGGAAAAAGAAGAAGAAGGAGAAAACGTAAAATCCCCTTAGTTTGGGGCTTTATTGTGTGGACATGGGAAGTTGTTAACCTCTTAGTGCACACCCCCTAGTGGTCGGCACGCCGGCGTGCCTACATTACTAAACTCAAACATTCGGTGCTACTGCAACCAAAGTGTGAGTTAAAAACAGAAACGCGTTGTTTTAGTTTCATTAGTAGACCATACACGACAACTATGCCGAAGACGGAGTTTCGCAGCCCCACCATTGTCGCTCTGGTCGTTCATTTAACACGCACCCCCTCCCTGCAGTCTCATCTAAAAAACACCCCCCACCCTTGACATAATGGACAATATTGTCTATCTTGGCATTCATAAAAATATTCTTTCACCACTAAAAAATCATATTCCGTCATAGCAACAAGATAAACCCGACAACAGCCCTAAGATATGCCTATACAGCAGTGAAAACGCTGCTCACTGAACAACGACATAAACGAGAAAAAGTTTTTAAAAATGATACCATGTCATTCTACAGTCAATATCTGGGACTAAATATTAAATAAATATAAATCCTTACTGTTGGTTTTACGTGTAGAGATGTCCCTTTTGAGACTGCGTGGTCATATATTGTCTTGGACAATCAGTTTGGGAAATATAGGCGCATCTGTGACGCCTGGGTATCTTCCAAAATAGCTGTGCGTAATACCACACCTGTTGTTTACGGCGTCGTCGCCCTTTTTAGTACAGTCTGGCTTGATTGACAATTCATTTATTCAGTAGGTGAGAGTATGAGCTTTCTAACGATGTATAACATGTCTAATTCTGCTTTTGGAATAGCGTTTTATAGGTCAGCGTAACAGAAAATATTCTTAGCATCGCATTCACTTGCGCATTCACTCTATGTTAGCATAAAAATACGTTGCAGCTAACGAAAGGTGGTCAACGATATTTCGTAATTTCTTGGAAAATACTATTATTATTGAGGACTTCTGGACATAGCTAAGCCATATGTTTGCTGATAGACCTAGCTAACATCGTTTTCTGGAGCAAAACAGAAGCGAATAGGACAGCGTCATTGATACTGTCTCTGTCTCTATCTACTGAACATAGAGGAGATTTCATCATTGCTATGCTCGTATTACTGCTCAAAATATTTCGGTTATATACGTTATTTTTGAAATTAAGTATCTTTAAATAGGTTAGTGGTGTTATATAATGTGAATATTTCACACTGTAAATAATAGCGTTAGATGGTAGTGTAATAGTTTTTGTGAAGCATGCCACAGTGATGACGTCAGAGTTGGACCATTGCCAAAACGTGGTGGGCGGTCGAAAATTGTTTTCATGTTGTCCTACCCTCATACAAGAAAACATACGAGAGTACAGAGTATAGAAATACACACGAGTTAATTATTACACATTTAGGTACTGTACTGCATTGTGTGACAATATTTTTGCATTATTTTTTAAATCTGATAGCAATGTTTCATCTTAAACCTTCATAAGGGGCTCATTTATATGCTTTATAATGGACAAAAAGCATTTTATTCAATTTTGGAGAGATTTTGGATATGTTTCTGGACACCTAGCTATTTTAGACCACTGTACTGACTGAAAGCTTGTAATTCCCATTTGAAAATTATGCAACAGTGATTTTCTTGAGTCAAAACAATTGATTTGTATTGAAATATGTGAATATGTTGTGATTTACAACAATGCATAATTTAGACATTTTGGATAGATTTGGAGACGCTGGGTACACTGCTTAGTTTTTGCTTCATACATCTATAGTAGTTCTACATATCCACCCTTAGATTTTATGAACTTGTGGTCAAGAAGTTTTTGATCCAGCACAGGTGTAGTTTAACCTCCTGTATATCTCATATCTCTCAGTATTTCACTGCAAACTTAAAAAGTGCAAATTTATTTTTGATTTTTTGTCAAAACAATTGCATTTGTGGCAGTTTATTTCTTTCAAAATTATGAATATAAACTAATCTGCGTTAGTATTGTAAATTGTACAAATGTCTTGCTTCATTTAAGCCATTTTTCAAGTCTCTGTGGTGTTTACATCTGGAGTTATAAAGCTTTAAATAGGGTACCCCCTAAATGGGCAAGGATTGGCAAAATTTGGCTTGTGCCTTAAGAGGTTAATGAATTCTGTCTGTTGAAATGGAGTCAGGATGAACCGAAATTAATGTTTTTAAGGGCTGAGAGTTTGTGGCTGTTGCAGTTATTTCTGTGGGGAACCCTGAAAAGTGCCAAACTCTCAGTGCTATATAGGTATGGGGCATGCCGCCCTGCCAAGGCGTAACTTGGCGGGATGGCATACCTACCTTCCCAATGGAGGGGGGTGTCAAACATAGACTATACTGTGGTTTAGGGTTTCATTGGGCACTGCTGCCCTGAGAGATCTTCCAGGCTAAGGCAAATTAGCATTTTTTAAAAGTTTTTCCTGAGGAACTTGTTCTTCACACAACCACCACCAGATGGGGAATGAGAGCACTCAAAACCATATCTGACAGTTAATACTTAGATCGCAGGACTCACAAACAAACTAGAACAGTGGCTTGAGATCAAATTACCGCTACTCTTATTTTAACGGGAAAGGAGAGGAAAATACATTTTAGTGACAAGATGTAAATAGGGACATCAGGGTTTCCGCCAGTGTTTGCAAGCCTGGCGGCCCGCAGGGCCTAGGTTGACCCCCCGCCGGACCTAAGCATCGGGGAATTAAAAAAATATATAAATAAAATGTATTTTTAAGAAGATTTTTAAACTACAGTTACAGTGGGGCGGCTCAGTTGAAAAGCGCACCAGCAACATCTGTTGGTTAAAACGTGAACGCACTGTAGGAAAGCAGGTCTGAGATCAGTGTTCTTTACCCTCATTGTGCGTAGAGTGACGTTCAACACTTGACGCTTCCAACTAACACAAGCTAACGTTACCTAGCAAGCCACAATTTCTTATTTAGTAGGCTAACTAACCTCGTTACAAACTGCATTATCACTTCATCTCGTCGTTAAGTACATTCTTTTTATATTAACTTAAGCAGCGTGTAGGTAACGTTAAAATAGTAGCATGAATGTAACGTTCGATATATTGTAACATTACATGACTTATTAATCGCCATCGAAATAACAACTTCACTTGTTTATTAATAACGTTAGCTTGATGACATTGATGTGCATGACAACGTTGTCAGAAAATTTTTCCCAACCGTGAAAACTGCCTGACTTGTTTACATTTTGGACAGATGTGGCTACAGAGTAAATCCATTGTTGTTTCTATCGCAGCACTTTCGACACAAGTAATATCGGAAAAATCCTAAAATTTCTTCTTATGGTGAAGAGTGCCTGACCGGCAACCATATTAAATGTGTTAACACAAAATTAGGCAAAATTAGGCTATATCTAGAAATACCATCTTTAGGGAAAAAACGCTACAGTTAAGGGTCAGGCACTCTTTACGTTAAGAAGAAATTTCAGGATTTCATCTATATTGCTTTTGTCTAAAGTGCTGCGACGGAAACAATGATAGATTTACTAAGGAGCCACATCTGTCCAAAATGTAAACAAGTCAGGCAGTTTTCACGGTTGGGGAAAATTTTATGACAACGTGGTCATGTAGCTAACTTAGCTAGCTAGACAAACAGTCAGTAACACAGATACTTACTTTGTGCCATTTAGGGATAATGTCAAGGAGGAAAGGTAGCCTACTGTAAAAGCCAAAAAACCTTAGACAGTTTTTTAAATGTTTAAATGTGCCCAGCATTCCAAGGCTTGTGGTAAGATTCAGTAGCCAATCAGGACTTTTGCCGTGCCCTCGTCAAAAAAGACACTTGGCCGCACCGGGCTGGGCCACTGGGCCCTGTGAAAAGATACTTGACACCGAGCCTAACAACTTTTCTGGGGCAAACCCTGGACATGCTTGTTACCCATAACATTTTTGTGTGTATTTGAGTGAAACATATGTCAATTAATGGTAGTTCAGCAAACTTCATGGTCAGGCTGTGAAACTTAACAATAGCCAGGTAGTTTTTAGCACACTCTATACGTTAACATCATCCATGTTAGTTTCACTTAGGATATAGGGGAGAGTTGGTAGAAATGTAATGCATCATAAATTTAACACAACCAATAACCTTTTCGTACACTGCTTTTGAGGATTCTTGTTTGAAATTAAATGGTCTGTTGTCAATAAGCTAAATGCATCCCTTTGCAATGCTGTAAAACATAACTTCATTCACAGGTCACTACATTGACTTACAACAGTAGGCTACATGGAAGCATGGAGGTAATGGTAAAAATCCAGCTCACCACTGAAATGCTGTTTGAAGTAAAATTTCACAGTGCTAGGCTAAATATTTCCAGAGAAAATAAGCAAAATCCAAAAACTGTTACATTTAGACTCTCCCCCATGTCTGCAACAAAATTGTTTTTAATTTAGAATTTATTCAAGATAAATTGTCCTGTCATGTGATCGTTATGTCTCTCCTGTCAGAGTCTAGTTCTTCATTTACCAAATAGGGGAAACAAACAATTATTGAAATTACTGAATTATTGAAATAAACAATTATTTTTTAGCATTTTGATGTGTGGAAAAATTTTTTTTTTGAGACATCTTTGAGAGATCGGCAAAGATGTGTGCAGACAAGATAGGCCAACAACAAGCATGTAAGGGCAATGTGAGACCTGACACCACGATATTTAGAATACAAATTAGTTGTTAGCTTTGTATTGAACGGTTTTTACTGGCAGTGGTAAAAAAAAATGTGTCTTCATATGTGCAATGATTTTTAAATGGTAATAAATCAATTATTGTGTCTCTTTGTTTTCTTTTTGTTTTAACATAACATAACATAACATAAGATGAGAACAGGCCATTCAGCCCAACACTGCTTGTCTATTATCTGCTCGTCTATCTGATTTATTTTTTTTAAATTGAAGTAAAGTCATACAGGCAGTTTGTACCATTTTTCTTCACAAAACCTCCCCAAGGCAGCATGTTTTGGTACCTGGTCATGTCTCGCTCTCTCCTCTGGCATGCATTTGAGCAACTGAATGACTGACACTTTTATACAAATAACTCAAATTGTTTTGTACATATAATCACACAAAATTAATTCATTACAATCATGTGATGAAGCTGTTAAAGACTTTAGGATGGGGATGAATAATTAATCAGAACTCAGTTGATGAGAACTTGGCTTCAGTTAGCTAATGACTACAACTCATCTCTGAAAAGGGCCCATCATCAGCTCTCAGTTTGTGAGAACCTGACTTCCCTCTACCAACAAGTCTCCTCTGCAGAAGGTCCATAATCAGATCTCAGTGTGTAAGGTCCTGACTTCACTAAACAATCATCAAGTCATCTGAGGAGAATGCCCATTATCAGCTGTCAGTTGGTGAAAACTTGACTGAACTGAACTAACAACAGGTCATCGCTATGGAAGGCCCATCTACAGCTCTTATTTGGTGACAACCTGACTTCATTGAACCAAAAACAAACTATCTTCTTTGACCAAGGCCTACAATCAGATGTTGTTTGTGAGAACCTGACTTCTCCAAACAACCATTCATCTCAGAGAATGCCCATCATCAGTACTCGGCTGATGAGAACCTGACTTCACTGGGCTATCCACTACAAGCAATTTCTGAAGAAGGCCTATCAACACCTCTCAGTTGGTTGTTCAGTAAACCAAGTCATCTCAACATCAAATCTGTTTATGAGAACTTGACTTCCCTAAAAAATCAACAACAAGTCATTGCTGGAGAATGACCTTTATCAGCACTCAGTTGGTGAGAAACTGACTTCACTGTACCAACTATAAGTCTACTCTGGGGAAGGCCAATCACCAGCTCTGAGTTGGTGAGAACCTGACTTCACTAAACAAACAATGAGAAATAATCTCTGGAGATGTACCATAATTTGCTATCAGTTGGTGAGATGACTTAATTTACCCTTTTAAGGCAAACGTGCTGGTTACCATACCATATTTCCGCAACCGTATGAGCTATCAATAAGCTCATAAGTACCTCATACTAGATGAACAGACCTTTCTAATCATATGTAGAACTTCTACTAGCTCCTTGTTGTTGTCATGAAACAGCATGCCGTAAAAGATTGCTTAGCCGTTCTTCCCATAGCAGTTCAACTGTTTCATCAAATGACTCTGTAGTCTGAATGCATGCCTCTTTTGTCCACCTTCACTTCCAATTGACTCTGATTCTAAATCATCTCTGGCTGCATTCGCTGCCAGTCATTTCATTAGTGGACAAAATGATGGTGTAAATTATATCTCTATTCAGGTGATAGGTCACAAATAGATAATCATAGCCTGTGCATTCATTCATATGGCGCATTCGTTTACGGCAGGAAAACAGCTTCTCTAGAAGGCACATCATTGGCTCTCAGTTGGTGAGAACCTGACATCACTATACAAACAACATCATCTTTGGGGAAGGCCCATCATCAGCTCTCAGTTGATCAGAACCTAATTCCAGTGAGCCAACAAGTCATCTCTGCAGAAAGTAAATCAACTTTGTTGATTTAAATAAATATAGGTAATTGGACAACGTAAGTGCATGCATTTGTTAGGACATAACATTTTATTTGAACAGAAGCCATTACAGCTATGCAACCTGAATAAACTGCACGTTTGATGTGAATATTCTCCAAGTGTCAGTGTACAGAATGAAGAGTACATGTATCCACACATACATAATGTTGATAAAACATGCAGTTTTTCATTGCAAATAAAAATTATTTTAATACTTGCCTACAGGCAGCTGAGGAGAACTAGCTATACCTGATGGTACTGAGCATTATGTATAATTTATTATGAATACATCCATCCATCCATTATCTATACCCTGTTATTCTGGGTAGGGGGGTGCTGGAGCCTATCCCAGTCTGTATTGGGCAAGAGGCAGGAATACACCCTGGACAGGCCACCAATCTATCGCAGGGCACACACACCATTCACTCACACACTCATACCTATAGGCAATTTACAGTCTCCAATTAGCCTACCTGCATGTACCTGCATGTCTTTGAACTGTGGGAGGAAACCGAAGTACCCAGAGGAAGCCCACGCGGACACGAGGAGAACATGCAAACTCCACACAGAAAGGTCCAGGCCAGATTTGAATCCAGGACCTTCTTGCTGTGAGGTGACAGAGCTACACACTACACCACCGTGCCACCCTATGTGAATACAACATACTTCATAATTGTAATTTCATAACATCAATGTTTAAGCTCTGCTGATGCATTTTATTTTTTTAGGTTTACTTTATTTTTAAATTACAATTTCAAAATACCAGTCTTGGCAGTATAGCAATAACTACTTAAAGGAGTAACATGGTGGTTTTCACACTTTCTCGGTTTTATGTGCTATTTGCACAAGAGGCATTGAAGAAACACGATGAGTAAAGTATTAAATATGTCCGTTCTTTATTTTTGGAGAAATATGCGTTTTAAATTTATCGTCCTATTTTCAGCCAGTTGAGAATGTTATCAACTTAGTGCGTCACAAGTACAGTAACCACTCCCCTTTCCACACCCTGTAAAGAAATCTGACTGGACACACACAATCCTGCTACAAGTGTGCTGTGAAGTTTAGGTAGCAAACAACAAGGCTGAATCCTTCTGACGTAATTTACATAGAAACTATACGCTCAGATCACCTAGTTTCACTCACTGTAGCCAAGCGGAATCGATAACATTTGAGAAAATATAAAACTTTAAAAGGTTTCATTCAATCTTCTGCTGGGACTTGTGCCGTTTATTGAGGGTGTGAAAGAAAATTTTGGTGCCGCTGACTATAATCGAATGTTTTTCAGATTTACCGTTCGATTGAGCAAGTATCATTCAAAGTACATTTTTATGGGTTAGTGCTATCCGATTGTGCTAGCTACTTCACATTAACCTTGTACAGTGATCAGTAAAGGCTAACAGCACAACACCACTTAATTATTGTCACTTCTATCACCACTGAAAAGGTGACAAACTACCTTTTCTGTGAGAAATGTATTGTCGAGCTCATGCGCATACACTGCTGGCGACATTCTAAAACTACGTTTTGCCATCCCTACAGTCAGTCAGATTGCTGTGATAGCTCATTCTAAATGGATAACTCGTGACCCATAGTTAGTTTGTGCCGCTGGCTTACAGGCAAGACAATGCAAATATTTGACTAACGTTAGGTTCACTTATTAGAGTGCCTTTTAGGGACTCTAATAAGTGAACCTAAAGGACTATTAGACTATCTCTGGTTGCTTATATTCATTTATAGCTAGCTAGCTAACATTAGCTAGCTATGTAATTTGCTTTCATAATGTAATGTTATCGATAACGTTAGCTAGCTAGTTTGCTTTCATAGTTGTGGTTTTATCTTAACTTGGCTGGCTAGCAAAAATTATTATTGGATATAAGTCAACGTCCTTAGCTGTCGATACTTGATATACTAAGTTAGCTAGCTTGTGAAAATTCAGTCTCCCAAGATGAGCACGTATCATGGAGGTAGCTATGGTAACGGGGCACGGTCTGTCAATCATAGGTAACTGACCGTTCTTATTACCAGGCCCAGACAGTTCGGGTGAACTTTTATAGTGGGAAACATAGGCTTAGAAAAATACGTTTTAAAATACATTTAAATGACTGAATAATAAAAAAATTAAGCACATTTGTTTTGTTGCTGCCTAAAGACAACTGGCAAGTGTCACATTCAACCACCATGTTACTCCTTTAAGCTCTACTGGCTTATACACTATATGCCACCGGTTAAACTGGACACTGTGACAAGCCTACTTTCTTTTTTCTTTTTTGCAGCGTGAAATACATTGAAGCGACTTTGAAATCATGGACATCCATCTGCCCAAGTCACAGAACTGTCTGTGGTCGAAGTGTATGTTCTTTACTGAACCATTGTTTTTTTCTGTGATTGGTGCTGCACTTGTCACTGCAGTGTTTTCCTATCAGAACTGGAGAACCTGAATCTACGCTCTCCCCTGTTGTAGAGTGGCACTAAATGAACACTCTGAAGCTACATCAAGGAAAGATATACACACTTTTATATACAGTGTTTGGATGTTTGATTAGAGCCGAGTTTACCTTCTCCCACTAAGCGAAGCCAGAGCGATAGAGCGAAGCACATGGCCAATGGGATGAGCACACAGTGTCCAGACAGTGGTCATGGGAGTTGTAGTATCATGTAGTATCACCACGAGTAGACTGAACTATTTCAGATGCTTTTTGTAAATTACAATATTTACTTTTTAATTGAAAATGCCACTGAAAGGTCATCAGCCAAAGAGGCTAGTAAGAGTCAACGAGTTATATACCACCACCGAATTTAGCATTTGGCCGGTGGCGGGTGTTTATGTCAAGCCATGGTTGCAATATATTTATATGTGCAACAAAGCAACTGCAACAAAAATCATCTGGGTCTGTTTTCATTTTGTTGTATTTTTTCTAATTTAAAATGCAAAACAAATTATGCCATCACATTATTGTCTTCATCATCGTCATCAAAAAATGGCACTGACATTAATGAAAACAACACCGTTTTTCTTTCACTGTCGGTCTACATGGGCAGATCTGTTGTGATTTTACCCTCTACACTGACAGCACAGCAATGCAAGACTGACAGAGGCACTCTGTCATGCTGCCACAATGACATGTGGAGGAAGCCCATTGGGGGAACAGTGGAATCAGATTTGAGTCAAACTTATCAAAGAAAACATCATACTTTTGGCAAAGATTTGTGTTAAAATTATGACAGTAAGTAAAGCATTTATGATTGAGTGTAAAGAAATTAATATTGCAAAGAAAAATATTGATTTCAAGAGTAAAACTTAAGACTTTTCAAATTAAAGACTGTTTGGAAGAAAAAAGGAAAAAAGTACTTTTATGGCTGTGCAAACTGTTGTGTTTAGTGGTTTATGAGGTGGAGTGTTCGGTATAGGGGAAATATTGTTCATTGAACATTCACCCTATAAAATCAAAGCAAAAAAGATTAGAACAATGCTGAGAAAAAAGTGTGTACATATGTACTAGCAAAAAGTTCATTGTCCTTCGAAAATGAGGAAAGTTTTGGTACACTTAATTTTTAGTACACACCCACCGCACGCGTATCGACCGCGAGCGCACTACGCGCGTATTACGCGTGTAACTGAAGTGTAGTTGAAGTACTGTTATTACAACGGCAGTGGGCGACGTCGTCTCCACCAGATGCGAACGCGTCGCGAACCGGCTGCGAAGCTTGCGCGACACATTCATTAGAAGGACAATATCAGTCATGAGAAGCAGAAGTGTTATAAAGTGCAATTCCCCTTTAACAGTAGTTGCAGTTATTTTAGTTTGGATTTAGTGATGCCAATTTACACACTGACCAAATCAACCACAAACTCATCCAGTCACACTCTCCATTTCTCTCTCTCACTCACACGCAGGCTGTTTCTCTGTCAGAGTCACACACTCAACCATACACACACTCTCTCTCTGTCCACCACCAACAGACACACACTCTCTTTCTGTGCACCACCAACACACACACACACACTCTCTCTCTGTCCACCACCAACAGACATACACACGCTCTCTCTCTGTCCACCACCAACAGACACACACACACACACTCTCTCTATGTCCACCACCAACACACACACACACACTCTCTTTCTCTGTCCACCACCAACACACACACACACTCTCTCTCTGTCCACCACCAACAGACACACACACACTCTCTCTCTCTCTTTGTCCACCACCAAAACACACACACATACACACACTCTCTCTGTCCACCACCAACAGACACACACACATACACACACTCTCTCTGTCCACCGCCAACACACACACACATACACACACTATCTCTGTCCACCACCAACACACACACACTCTGTTCCTCTGTCCACCACCAACAGACGCACACACTCGCTCTCTCTCTGTCCACCACCAATAGACACACACACACTCTCTCTGTCCACCACCAACAGACACACACACTCTCTCTGTCCACCACCAACACACATTCTATCTCTGTCCACCACCATCAACACACACACACTCCTTTTCTCTGTCCACCACCAACAGACACACACACACTCGCTCTCTCTCTGTCCACCACCAAAAGACACACATACACACTCTCTCTCTGTCGACCACCAACAGACACACACACTCTCTCTGTCCACCACCAACACACATACACATACTCTCTTTCTCTGTCCACCACCAACAGACACGCACACTTTCTCTCTCTGTCGACCACCAACACACACACACACTCTTTCTCTGTCCACCACCAACAGACACACACACACTCTCTCTCTTGCTCTGTCCACCACCAACAGACACACACACTCTCTCTCTGTCTGCCACCAACACACACATTCTATCTCTGTCCACCACCAACACACACACACTCCCTTTCTCTGTCCACCACCAGCACACACATTCACTCTGAGTGGCTCCCTCGAAAGTGAAGAGCATTAGTGAGCTCTCACCTCCAGAGGGCGAACATAGGCATAATGGCAGTCTCAGTGCTTAGACAGTGCCTGCTCAGCTCTTTAAACAGTGGTTTTCTGTTTCTCCCCCATGCAGGGTGGGGGTGTGTTTGTTTTCCGAGGACACCAAGGTCCATCCCAGTAAAAATAAACAGCATTGATTGGATGGAGCCCTTTCTCCCACCCCCATCCATACAGACGTGCAGACTGGAGCTTCCTACAGGTCTGCATTGCGCCTTGAACGACTCACCCACCCACTCTGTCAATAAACACACAGACTTGACAAGCTTACTTGAATGAAATCATCTCAGAATCTACTATGTCCCAGTGCTTGGAACCTCCCAGCATCCACTTGTGGGTGAGTGGTTATTTGATGACATGGTTGATAATTTGACGAGGGCCACTACTGCAATTGTTTTGTTTTTGTTTGGAGGATATTTCTGACAAAATATAAGAACACAACACACTTCAGAACCTGCCTTTCCTTTAAATTTTAAAAATGTATTCCCTGCAAAATAAGGAATTTATTTAGGGATTCATAACTGGGACCTTGTTTGTCTGTATGCATGTGCGTGCATGTGTGTGGTTATGTGTGTATCTGTGTGTGTGTGTGCGCATGTGTGCATGGTTGAGAGAATATCTGTTACTTGTCCTGGCCTTGCAGGAGGGGCACTGGGTCTCTCCTACGCGCTAAGAAAGGCCTCAGTTATGTGTACCTTTCCCCATTACAGCCAAGCAGTCCCAGGCTGTGTAAAATGAAGTGCCTTGTTTCAGTTGGTCCAGGTCTGCCCTCAAAACAGTGGCTCCTCTGGCCAGCCCTGTTGTCCACCTATTGCTCTGTTGTACAGAGCATTTTTAATCATACTTAAAATAGTTTGTTGAATTCCTTATTAAGATGAATCCTCTCCCATCCTTCAGTCTGTGCGTTTTGATGTTTGGGGCTGTGTGTGTTTTTGAGCCCCCCGTACTGCCCTCCCTAACAACTGACTGAGTCTAGCACACTCCTGCTGCAGCTGGTTTGGCACAGATGTTTCGCAACATCTGGTACAGATGCACCAGCCCCCCACCCCCCACCCAACACAGTCCCAGCTCAAACATCATCTCCATTAAACTCCACCCAACACAGAGTCCCAGCTCAAAAACGGTCTCCAAAAAAACCTCCACCCAACACAGTCCCAGCTCATACACCTTCTCCATAAAACCCCACCCAACACAGAGTCCCAGCTCATAAACCTTCTCCATAAAACCCGCACAACACAGACCCAGCCCATACACCATCTCCACAAACCCACACCCAACACAGTCCCAGCTAATACACCTTCTCCATAAACCCCACCCACCACAGGGTCCCAGCTCATAGACCTTCTCCATAAACCCCACCCAACACAGGGTCCCAGCTCATAGACCTTCTCCATAAACCCCACCCAACACAGGGTCCCAGCTCATAGACCTTCTCCATAAACCCCACCCAACACAGTCCCAGCTCATAGACCTTCTCCATAAACCCCACCCAACACAGAGTCCCAGCTTATACACCTTCTCCATAAACCCGACCCAATACAGAGTCCCAGCTCATAAACCTTCTCCATAAAACCCACACAACACAGTCCCAGCTCATACACCTTCTCCATAAACCCCACCCAACACAGTCCCCGCTCAAAAACCTTATCTATAAAACCCCACTCCAGGGCCTCCCTTCCCATGCATCATGGCAAGATGTGTAAGATTCATCCAAAACTGTGCCCACCCTTGAGCTCCAGAATAAAGTAATGGTATTATGAACCCTATTATTGGTGGAGGTAAAACGTTCTGTAATTTGACTTGTGCAAGCCACTTTTTTTGGTTCATTAAGTGAGAACATAATGAACACAAGCAATACAAGCTGAACTGATGTTTGTGGTTTTGAGTGTTAATCATTGTGCTCACCCATGGCTCAGAGATAAGTATATATGATTCTCTTCAGTGTTTTTAAAGTTGATTTTGCTCCTGCTTTTGGAATTGGCAGCTGATGATGAAGCTCTCATATTATTGTCATGACCTCCCAAGTTATTTTGGGCAGCATCATCATGGAGGAAGGGATCCAGATCATGAGACCATTCTAATCCTGCGCGTCTAAGCTCGAGATGGTGAACTGCAGAAAATGCTTTAGAGAAAAGTATGGAAACAGGCCTACAAATTCAATTGGACAGTCCTAATCTTTTGAGAGAAAAATCAGGATAAAGATAAAAGATAAAATCAGAGATAAAACCTGAAATAAAGACAAAGACTCGCCCTCGTTCTGCACTCTGGTCCAGCACCCTGTGTACAAATCTGCATTCACAGCTCAGATGTCATCTTTGGTGCTTTATTGTTTTCTTTGTTCCTCTGGGGGGAAGGGGGATGGGAAGTCTTTTCTCTTTTACCCACAATGGTTTGGGAATATACAACAACATATTTAGGCTGCACATTATATTTGTAAGCTCCAGGACCCCATTGAACTTTGACAAATTCAGGATAATGATAGACTAACTGTATGACAGGAGGTTTCATTCTTATTCTCCGGGCCTGGAGAAGCGGTGGCCGTGGTGCAGCCCCGCCCCCAAGCTGGGCCTGTGACCAGAGTTCTCTGCGGCCAGTGCTGCAGAACCACACTGGCGAACCGTTCTGTTTACGATCAGTCAGGAATCTGCAGGACAAAAAATCAGTCCTCTGTACGCACTGGAGTCCTTTGTACTTTACCTTTGGCATGGTAAACCTGACCTGCTCACATCAGCCAGGCAGATGGGCCATGGATCATGGTCTAGAACCACTATTAGATGATCTGTCAGGTGTTTCTGAGGGAGGCTGTACATTACAGCTGGTGGGCATAGGAGTGAGAGGGTGCGTTTAACAACCCCTCCCAAAGCCGCCCAGCCCAAATGTTTAAACTACACTATTTCATTCAGCCTCACGTACAAAAACACATGGAAGGCATTAGAAAAACCCAGAGTTTGGAAAGTGTCACAAGCTCTTTATTTGGAGAGCCAATTTTGTATCAACAAACCCAAAACCCACTTCCTCCATAAAGCTCTTGAGGCAGGCTTGAGCAGGACGTTCCGTTCCTCAAAAATAGATGGCATTTTTGGGGGAGCTCTAGTTACAGGGCAACGATGAATGAAGGAAACTGGCACTCCAGCTTTCAATGGGCTGAGTGGAAGGCCAGGACTGTGAGCAGCGGTCTGGTGACACATTATCTCCTGGCGCCTGAGGAACCCTGAACCCTGCACCCCTCCTCCTGGGTACAGACAGGAAAATTACTGCCTTTTATAGAGTCTTTCCTCTTGGCACAGAGAACTCTGAGCTTCTGCAGACATGCAGTGCAGCACTGCTGAACTCCATCCAACGGCAGCTGCAGGATTTCTGACCTGTGGTTTTAACACATGGCCACAGAGCCAGTCAGCAGCATAGAGCAGGAAGCACCATAGTTTAACCAGACTGAAAGTTCTGTTTGTCTTTGTTGCTGAAGATTCACTGCTGGACGTTTCTTTTCATAATATGCTCAAGAAATTCTCCTTATTGTGGTGACTGGTATAGGTTTTCGGGGAAAATGCCATTTTGGAATTCTTGGTTTTGTTTATTTGCCTGTTTCATCACTGCAATGTCATGAGGAGAGGTAGACATACTTGTCTCCTCCAATCACATGCAGTAGGCTGCTACTTCTGTTCATTTCTCTGTCCACCAGCAGAGTTTTGCAGTCACTGTTTTGGAAAAGGATATGTACAGCTGGCTGAGGAAGACTCCTTATACCTGATAAACCAGGTGAACTGCTCTTGTATGATGACATTAACAGGACATGTAGACCAGTAACTCAAACCCTGACAGTTTTGATAATCCTTCAAAACCATGAGGCGAATGATTAATAGGGATGTTAATATGAAAAGAACCAATGGTCTTGTGAGTAGCGAGTTCTCTGTCACTGTGTTCATTAGGTTGCACAGACTTAAAGCTCAAACTTCTGTGTTTGTGCCCACCACTCCCAACACTTTTCAGACAGGAAATTGGAAAAGACATCCAACACTTTCTATACATAGAAATGAGTCATTTCAAAGCCCCATGCTTTGTCCAAAAGCTATACTTAAGACATGTTGGGTAGGCAGGTTGAGTTTGGTCATTAAAAGACTATAAATATATTCATCTGTGAATAAGCTGTAGTTTACTATATGTTCTGGACACTGTATGTGTGTGTCATACAAATGCTGCCAGTTTTGTAAGGGCTGCCTGGTCAGTTAATGATGAGGAGAGATAGTGTTGCACTAACTGAATCTTTCCAAAACACGTTTTCACTATCTGTCCATCCACCGCCCACTATCTGTTAGACGTTGGCATCTTCTGGAGTTAATCTCATTCATCCACACAAATTTCTATATGCAGTGAGCTCCATTATTTTTGGGACAAAGAAATATCTAGGGGTCCCTATTTTTTTGCAGGTATTATTATTATTATTATTATTATTATTATTATTATTATTATTATTATGTCTTCTGTTGTTTCGGAAATTACAGCAAAACCGCTTGGTAGCTTTTGATGAAATTTTGCACAATGGTACATCCTTGTCGTGCGGTGGAAATTCCACCCCAATTGGCCACGTGGTGGCGCTATAGTACGACAATCAAATGCAAAAAAAAAAAAAGATTACTCTTGCCTTAGTTGTCAGAGAGACATGAGACCAATGTCAATAGTGGCGTCTTCGCTTAGAACTAAAAATAATGATATCGTAAATCTGGGGATAACATTTTTAATGTATATATATATATATATATATATATATATATATATATATATTTTACAATCAACTGATATGCAAAACACATTGTTTGGAGAAAGAGATTGTGCAATTGTTTGCTCATCAGAAGATACGATTTTTTAAGTTTTCCTCTATGGAAAATCCCATTGTTTAAAACCACTTCCTTAGGTCCAATCACTTTTTTTGGGGTGAGTGGGACTTACGATGCAGGATTTTTTGCATGAAAATATTATAAAATAACTCTGCTAAGGCACATCTATAATGCACTGGCAATCTCAGTCTTTACACACTTTCGCTGAATTTGTACACCTTTTACCTGTATTTGTTATTCTAAAACGTGTTCGGGACATTTCTGGGCATGGTGGTCTTCTCGGTGTGGTCAGGTGTGGGCGTTGCTTCAGAAGCTGTGGTTTTGGATCAGATTCCAGCAAAATGTTTGTTGCTAGTTAGCTGCTGCCTTGGCTGATGCAAAGAAGCCTCGATACAGCAAAGCAAAAAGACAAGCTGACAGGGCTCGTTCAAAAACTAGTCAACCTTGGAATTGCTTTGATACAGAATTGAATTCGGGACAGCACAAATGCTATCTGGCTATGTGTAGCCAACTTCAATAATAAAGCTAACAAAGTTGCTATAGACTCCCATCCTCATCAGGGTTCACTGATGATAAAACATAGCATAACTGCTTAGGCATTGGTAGTTTACCTGCATTCATTTCTATCAGGGGAACTGAATTTGATACAACATGCATGCTTTACCTCACTTTTTGTGAAAGAAAAAATGGAGCAGTTGTTATTAAAAGAAGCATAGGGAAACAGGCTCACCTCTATATTATGGATGTTCATTTTTAATCCAAGTCAGTGGTCTTCCACCAGAGGCAATCAACATATGAAGGAAATAAATTGTGTTAGTCATTTCTATTGTTATAGATAGTAAATTGTTGTAAATAGCTTATGTTTTCATTTCTAATGTATTGTATTGAGTCTCATGCTTGGATTTATAATGTGGTACATAAACACTAGTCAGGTTTAAGTAGGTAGCAGTGGTCATTTCAAACCACTGCTTGAATCACTGCATACATTTTGTGGGAATTCACAAGGGCATAAAATGACAAACCATTGAAAAACACATATTCATATATTTAGGAGTATTTATCATTGTACATTATGTAAGAATTTGAAAGAAACAAAACTGACTATGTGATTTTTTCAGTTTAATTTTCAAAATCGTTTTTTGACAACTGTGCATGCTTAGCTTGTCTGTTAGGAAACTAGGGTTGCCAGAGGCCTATTGGGGGGGGGGGTGGGGGTGGTGGTGGTTTTGGAGAGGTCAGTGCAAAGGATCAGTGTAGCCTTTTAGCTCATAATAACAAGGTTTTGATTAATATTTTTTTTCCATAAATTACCCAATCATTTTACCCCCTGAAAACATGCTTATCTTAAATTTCCCTAAGGGCCATCACCCAAAAATTAGGGTAAAATACCTTGCTCTGGTAACCCTGTAGGAAATATCAAACGGATTGACTTTTTTCCAATTAAGGGGCTTTTTTATTCTGGGCGTGTGTGCTAAAAGGGGATCCATGGATTTTTCGCCAACATCGTTCTCATAGTTCAGTATAAACCTAATCAGAGTTTTAATTGCAATGAATTTTAATTGGTCCTCTAGCTGACAAGAGGACATGATGACTACAAGCAACTTCCTCCCACTTTGTTTTAAGATACACAACAAGCCAATCTAGACCAGGGCTTCTCAACTGCAGGTCCAGTGGGCCACAGAGCCTGCAGGAATTTGCATCAACCATGCACTACACCACCTGATTTCACTAATGAGCACTTCCTGAACCAAGGAGGTAAAATTACTTTTTATTTTTATTTTATTTATTTTATATTTTTTATTTGGTGAACTCAGGTGGTTGGAGCAAATACCTGCAGACACTGCAACACACAGGTCTTGACCGGAGAGCTGCAGAATTCCACTTGTTTTGTTCACCTTAAAATCAGTAACTCATTGAAAACCAGGTGAATTGATCAATTAAGTGCTGAGTAACCACAAAAAACAGCCTACCCTGGGCACGTCCCTGTCACATGCCAGTATGGCACCCCTGGGAGGGAGATATGGCAGTTCCACGACTGCACCGTTGGTTGCTGCATGGAAAGAGAGGGAGCGCACCAACACTAAAACAAATAAACAGGTTCCGGGAGAAACCAATAAACTAAAATAATGAAGACAAACAAAAGCAAAACTGAGCAGCCATTCGGCTCACCACTCATTGCTGGCTCGCTTTTTAGTGGACCTGCTCCTCCTACTTTTCTGCAGTGCCTTCCTTGTCTTGCTGGAACAAACAAAACTGAAACGGAACAGAACGGAACTCAAAACTTGCTCTCTCGGTGTGAGCTCCCAGTCTCGGCCCCAAACTATGCAGAGGAACACACCTTTAAGCAGGCTTGGCTGATTAGTTAACGCAGCCCAGGTGTGTGTGCTCTCTTCCCCAGCCAGCACAGCTGAGACCACTCCACTTTTCCGGTGGACCAAATGCTACAGTCCTAATGCTCGAAAAATAAGAGATGGGAAAACAAATCTTTTGGAAGCAATGAAGATTTCCGGCCCATTGTGTCAAAAATGGGTTCATTACTTTGAAGCTTTGATTAGCACAGTGCGCACCAGTGTTATCTGCTGGCCACAAAAATTTAGGGCTGAAATGTATCAAAGATGGATGCTAAGCGCTGTGCACATTAATGTTTAATGTTGTGCAGCAAATACATCTAACATAACATAACATAATGACGAGAAAAGGCCTCAATACTTATAGACTAGATAGTGTCTAACACCGTATCAAGCCTGGTCTCTACTACCAACGAGCTGATTGGTACCTTGCATGACAGCCTTTCACTGTTGGTGTGTGAGTGTGTGTGTGTGAATGAGAGGCATCAATTGTAAAGCGCTTTGGCAAAAAGCGCTATATAAATGCAGTCCATTTACCATTTAAGTTGCGAACCTTCTAAGAACTGGTTTGCTTTTCCACGCCATGTCATTACATCACTGTATACGTCTGTATACAACTCCGCTTTCCTAGCAACATTGTTACCTATTAAAATGTAAAGCGTATGTCCTGTAAAAATACAGATAATAAATGTAAAAAAAAAAAACAACTTCATACATATATATTTAGTTATATTATTACAGCCTTATTTACTATATCAACTTTAAGACAAGCAACACGCTCTGAATTATCTCATTGCGACCCATTAAATCCAATGGCGCAGACGTTGCTTCATAATTTCAAACTGCTTTCCTAACAGCTACTTTGTGTCCTGCGACTTGGGTTACAACAGTGAATATGTACGGCTTCCTAGACGTGCTGATAATGACCACCCTTCCTCATATTAACTTCTATAACCTATTAAATATGCAAGACAGGACACTTAAACAGTATGCTAGCAAATTTATGTCAAGTTTCATTCATTTATATGGGGTGGTCGATACACGTCCCCTTAGCAACCAAAAGCTAGCGCTGGACCACCTCTGACTTATTTGCCGGCACTGAAAAAAATTGCGAAAGTACTGAAAAAATAACCACTGGAGGATAACAAGGACAGTTTTTCCTATATAACGAGGTACACGTTGTTACTGATATTTTGCCTATTTCATATATAATTGCTAATCAGTTTACGTTTTCCTGTCTGTCGAACGAAGGTGGTCGATAATATGTGGTCTCGCTCTACCTGGTGGTCACAATGTTTTAGTTGGTCTTGGTTGGTCATGGTAATCCCACCCCCAGCCCCTGACGTAAACGGTTCTTGGTTCTAGGCCAGCCAAGTGGAACCAGTTAACCTGGCTGAGAGCCAGTTCTTTTGCTGTCAAAAAGCGAAGAACTGGTTTGTGATTAGGCACCAGCTCCGAACCGGCCCTCGAAATGCCTTGGTGGAAAAGGGGTATTTGTTAATCCCCTTTATGGATTTAAAAGCCTCAATTAAATCACAACTGAGTGTCCTTTTACTAAGCTTGAAGAGGTTAAGCATCTTAAGTCTTTTCTCATAGCTTTTATCTCTCATACCAGGAATCAATTTAGTTGTTTAGTTACAAGTTACAAGTCCAATTTTGTTCCTCCATAATGTACATTCCATAATTACATTCCATAATGTAATCCTGCCTAATGTTTTTTATCTCCCACATGCAGAACTTTACATTTGGCTATATTACATTTCAATTGCCAGGTTTTCTCCCACTCTGAACTTTATTTAAATCTTATTTGATTACTTTAGTAGATTCCAAACTATGAGCTCAGTGTCTCAGTATGCAAACTGTAAGTATGAATGTTTTCATTCTACCATTTCCAAAGGATGTTTTTATTGCCAACAAATTTGATTTCAGATGTTACAGTGCAAAACGTTTTTCAGTGCGAACACTGAACATTTGGAAACAATAACTCAGAAAATATGGTTGTTGGAGTGGGTGCAGTTGCTGCTCTTGTTTTTGATTGCTTGTGTCTGACATGGACTTCCTGTTTGTGGTGGAAAGAGTGAGGGGAAGGAGTCTGGTGGTGTTTAGAAAAGTCTGTATTGTGCTTTCAAGTGTGTATTCGATACACACTTGAAAGCATGGTACAGCATGATACAGCACGGTACAGCGTGTTACAGTACAGCATGGTACAGCATGGTACTGTACAGCATGGTACAGCGTATTACAGTACAGCATGATACAGCACAGTACAGCGTGTTACAGTACAGCATGGTACAGCACGGTACAGCGTGTTACAGTACAGCATGGTACAGCACGGTACAGCGTGTTACAGTACAGCATGGTACAGCATATTACAGTACAGCATGGTACAGCATGATACAGTACGGTACAGCGTGTTACAGTACAGCATGGTACAGCACGGTACAGCGTGTTACAGTACAGCACGGTACAGCATGTTACAGTACAGCACGGTACAGCATGGTACAGTGCAGTACAGCGTGTTACAGTACAGCACGGTACAGTGTGTTACAGTACAGCATGGTACAGCATGGTACAGTGTATTACAGTACAGCATGGTACAGCATGGTACAGCGTATTACAGTACAGCATGGTACAGCGTGTTACAGTACAGCATGGTACAGCGTGTTACAGTACAGCATGGTACAGCATGGTACAGCGTGTTACAGTACAGAACAGTACAGCGTGTTACAGTACAGCATGGTACAGCATGTTACAGCGTGTTACAGTACAGCATGGAACAGCATGGTACAACACGGTACAGCGTGTTACAGTACAGCATGGTACAGCATGGTACAGCGTGGTACAGTACAGCACGGTACAGCGTATTACAGTACAGCATGGTACAGCATGGTACAGAGTGTTACAGTACAGCATGGTACAGCGTGTTACAGTACAGCATGGTACAGCACGGTACAGCATGTTACAGTACAGCATGGTACAGCGTGTTACAGTAGAGCATGGTACAGCACGTTACAGCATGTTACAGTACAGCATGGTACAGCGTGTTACAGTACAGCATGGTACAGCACGGTACAGCATGTTACAGTACAGCATGGTACAGCGTGTTACAGTAGAGCATGGTACAGCATGGTACAGCACGGTACAGCGTGTTACAGTACAGCATGGTACAGCATGTTACAGCGTGTTACAATACAGCATGGTACAGCATTGTACAGCACGGTACAGCGTATTACAGTACAGCATGGTACAGCGTATTACAGCACAGCATGGTACAGCACGGCACAGCGTATTACAGTACAGCATGGTACAGCATGGTACAGCGTGTTACAGTACAGCATGGTACAGCGTGTTACAGTGCAACACGGTACAGCGTGTTACAGTATAGCATGGTACAGCATGGTACAGCATGTTACAGTACAGCATGGTACAGCACGGTACAGCGTGTTACAGTACAGCATGGTACAGCACGGTACAGCATGGTATAGCATGGTACAGCGTGTTAAAGTACAGCATGGTACAGCACGGTACAGCATGGTATAGCATGGTACAGCGTGTTACAGTACAGCACGGTACAGCATGGTACAGCGTGTTACAGTACAGCATGGTACAGCGTGTTACAGCGTGTTACAGTACAGCATGGTACAGCGTGTTACAGTACAGCATGGTACAGCATGGTACAGTGCAGTACAGCACAGTATAGCACATTAAATGCACAGAGAGAAAAGATATTAAGCAAATTTGGAAGTCTGGCTCTACAGAATAAGCCTGAAGTAAAAAACCTGGGTGTTATTCTTGACTCTGGGCTGGATTTTAAATCACATATCAACAATGTTACAAAGATTACCTTTTTCATTTAAGAAATATTGCAAGAGTTAGACCCTACTTCTCACTGAAAGATGCCAAAAAGTTGACCCATGCCTTTGTATTCTCTCGCCTAGATTATTGCAATGCACTCTTCACTGGATTACCTAAAAAAACTATTGATAGGCTGCAACTTGTACAAAATGCAGCAGCCAAAATTTTAACAAAAACCAGAAAAAGAAACCATATTATCCAGTTCTAGCCTCATTGCACTGGCTCCCTGTAACATTTAGGATTGATTTAAAAATTATTTTACTTGTTTATAAGGCCCTAAATGCTTTAGCACCTTCATACCTCTGTGATTGCTTATCTAAATATGTTCCAAACCGTTCCCTGAGATCGTCTAGTGCTGACTTGCTCAATGCCCCAAGAATGAATTATAAAAAGTATGGTGAAGCAGCTTTCTGTTCTTATGCACCAAAGGTTTGGAACAAACTCCCATTACAAAGTTTTAAGAAACAGCTCAAAACCCATTTTTATGATCTTGCTTTCAATTAATGTCACCTTTTTATTTTAACACCATTGTTATTATTTTATATTTCTTATACTTGTTTTATGCTTTTTATATCTTAGGATTGTTTTATCATTATAAATGTATTTTATTACTATTATTTTATTTTATTAATTTTATTTTATTTTTATTAGTATTATTTTTTCTTTATTATTTATTTATTTTTATTTTTAATTTACTTCATTTATGCTGTTCGTTATCAATTTATTTTATTACTATTTTTATCTTATCTTAATTTCTATTGTTTCTCTTGTAAAGCACTTTGAGCTGCATTTTATGATATGAAAGGTGCTATATAAATAAAGTTTATTATTATTATTATTATTATTATTATTATTATTATTATTATTATTACAGTATGGTACAGCACGGTACTGTACGGTACAGTATGGTACAGTGCAGTACAGCACGGTATAGCACGTTACAGTACGGTATAGCATGATACAGCATGGTACAGTATGGTACAGCATGATACAGCATGGTACTGTATGGTACAGTGCAGTACAGCATGGTATAGCACATTACAGTATGGTATAGCACGATACTGCACTGTACTGCACTGTACTGTAGCACGTTATATTATGGTACAGCACGATCCAGCATGGTACTATATGGTACAATATGGTACAGCATGATACAGCATGGTACTGTATGGTACAGTATGGTACAGTGCAGTACAGCACAGTATAGCACGTTACACCATGGTACAGTGTGGTACAGTACAGTACAGCATGGTACTGTACGGTACAGGATGGTACAGTATGGTACAGCACGGTACAGTGCAGTACAGCATGATACAGCATGGTACAGCCTGGTACAGTACAGTATGGTACAGAATGGTACTGTATGGTATGGAATGGTATAGCGTGGTACAGCACTGTACAAAGCAGTACAGTATGGTACAGTGTGGTACAGCATGGTCCAGCGCGGTACACCATGGTACAGCACGGTACAGCATGTTACATTATGGTATAGCACTATACACCATGGTACAGTACGGTACAGCGTGGTACATTATGGTATAGCACTATACACCATGGTACAGTACGGTACAGCATGGTACATTATGGTACAGTACAGAACAGCACAGTACAGTATGTTACAGCGTGATACAGTATTGTACAGCATGGTACATTATGGTACCATGAGGTACAGTATGGTACAGCGTGGTACAGCATGGTACAGTACGGTATAGCATGGTACAGTACGGTATAGCATGATACAGCATGGTACAGCCTGGTACAGTACAGTATGGTACAGAATGGTACTGTATGGTATGGAATGGTATCGCGTGGTACAGCACTGTACAAAGCAGTACAGTATGGTACAGTGTGGTACAGCATGGTCCAGCGCGGTACACCATGGTACAGCACGGTACAGCATGTTACATTATGGTATAGCACTATACACCATGGTACAGTACGGTACAGCGTGGTACATTATGGTATAGCACTATACACCATGGTACAGTATGGTACAGCATGGTACATTATGGTACAGTACAGAACAGCACAGTACAGTATGTTACAGCGTGATACAGTATTGTACAGCATGGTTAAGTATGGTGCAGCGTGGTACATTATGGTATAGCACTATACACCATGATACAGTACGGTACAGCATGGTACATTATGGTACAGTACGGAACAGCACAGTACAGTATGGTACAGCATGGTACATGCTTGTGTCTGACACTTCCTTTTTGTGGTGGAAAGAGTGAGAGAAAGGAGTTTGGCGTTTTTTGTAAAAGTTTGTCAAAGGATTGTATTGTGCTTTCAAGTTTCTATTTGATACTATGAGATGACTACTTTGATCTAATGTTGCTGATTACATATTAATCAGTGTCTTGATGCAAACCGCAATGTCAGGTTCATGTTTGTACAGGGCAGGCTACTGTACATTCAATGACTTGTACTTGAAACTTACAAGATGTTTTGGAGCTTTAAAGGGGTTAGGGAGGAGTAAGCTTTACCAAAATTTGAGTATCCTCTGCACACTCAACAGGAATCTCACCGTGATGATTCCTCACTTCCATGTCTCGTTTCCCCAGGCTAGCTGAGGGAAGAAAAGCGGAAGCAATTTGGTTCTGTCCAAGGTTTTTTCTCATCTGCCACAGGGAGTTTTTCCTTGCCACTGTTGCTTTTGGCTTGCTCCTGCGGGGGTCTAGTCCAGGGTTGTCTGTGAAGCGTATTGTGACAATTGCTGTGAAATACGCTATAGAAATAAAATTTGATTGATTGATTGATTTTGTGTCACAGTGCAGTACAGCATGGTACAGTATGTTACAATACGGTACAGAATGGCACAGTGCGGTACAGTGTGGTACAGTGCGGTACAGCATGGTACAGTATGTTACAGTACAGTACAGCATGGTACAGCACGGTACAGTACGGTACAGCATGGTACAGTACGGTACAGTGTGTTATAGTAAGGTACAGCACGGTACAGTATGGTACAGTATGGTACAGCACGGTACAGTATGTTACAGTAAGGAACAGCATGGTACCGTATGTTACAGTACGGTACAGTGTGGTACATTATGTTACAGTATGGTACAGTATGGTACAGCACGGCACAGTATGTTACAGTATGGTACAGTAAGGAACAGCATGGTACCGTATGTTACAGTATGGTACAGCATGGTACAGTATGTTACAGTACGGTACAGTATGGTACAGCATGATACAGCATGGTACAGTGCGGTATAGTATGGCACAGCATGGTACAGTATGTTACAGTACTGTACAGTGTGGTACAGTATGGTACATTATGATACAGTAAGGAACAGCATGGTACAGTATGGTACAGCATGGTACATTATGATAAAGTACGGTACAGTATGGTAAAGCGCGGTACAGTATGGTGCAGTACGGTACAGCATGGTGCAATGTGGTACAGCATGGTACAGTATGATACAGCATGGTACAGTATGTTACAGCGCAGTACAGTATGGTGCAGTACGGTACAGCATGGTGCAATGTGGTACAGCATGGTACAGTATGATACAGCATGGTACAGTATGGTAAAGCGCGGTACAGTATGGTGCAGTACGGTACAGCATGGTGCAATGTGGTACAGCATGGTACAGTATGATACAGCATGGTACAGTGTGTTACAGCGCAGTACAGTATGGTGCAGTACGGTACAGTATGGTACAGTATGGTAAAGCTCAGTACAGTATGGTGCAGTACGGTACAGTGTGTTATAGTAAGGTACAGCATGGTACAGTACGGTACAGCATTGTACAGTATGGTACAGTATGGTACAGCATGGTACATTATGATACACTATGGTACAGTACGGCAATGAAAAAAGAACATACGTGAAGTCATAATGTGGCTCCGCTACCAACAAGTAGTAATTGATTCAGAAAACCAGTAACCACCATTAAATATGCAGATAAAAAGTGATTTTAGGGGACAACTCTGTTAGTCACAACCAGTTACATCAAGCGAAGCATTTATGTGGCCATTGGTGCAGTATTTATTTAGCTTGAAAATAGAAATGCTACTCAATGTAGCTAAAAAGAGTGAGCAACACAGGCTGCTACCTAACTGCCTAATTTACCTGCAATGCAATGCAATGCTATGCCAGTAATTAATTTAAGGTTATCTCAAGAGTCACAGAATATATATAGCCTATATTATGTATTGTATTGTATTATCTGTCTGGTTTGCTCTTATAAATGCATGATGCCTGTCTGTTGTGATATTTTTGTTAAGTAAGCGCTTCACAAGCACAACAAACATTCAGTTTTTGTCTATGTATGCTGTTGGCTGAAATAGCATGACATTTAATAAATCATCCTGATTGGCCCATAAAATGGTCAGATTTGGAGGCCATAAATACTCAAAAATGCCTTATTTCTGGCTCAGACAGAACAGGAAATGTAAAATATGGTAATGGGTGTGGTTCATTTTAATTGAAAATTTTGCATCTTCAACTGCTAATAATCAATAAATTATCATTAGTATCAATAAGATTTTTAGAATACATCTGCACATATAGTAGAATAATATGGTATGCATTTTGTATGGGCAGTATAAAAACTGTAGGACTAGATAGTAGTTACAAAATGGGACAACAGCAAAGAATAAGAAAGATCCTGAGAAGATGCAGTACATTGCAGTTCACATGCTTTCACATTAGCAAGCTAATTATTATTCTTATTATAATAGTGACATTATTAAAGTAATTATGCATAATGGCTGATTGAACCCATCATCTGCCCCTCCTCCAATCTACATATTACAGATTAGCAACAGGGCTAGAAGGGAAGGGGTGGTGTGAGGAAATATCATTAACCTGTGCTGCCTTGGTCATGGGAAGTGTCTGTGACTTCACCAGAACAGGACTGCATTTCTCAAACGTATCTCTTACTCTCTGGTATTAGGCACCGCTTTGCCTGTCTGCCCACAGTCCTCCTTGTGACTGAATAATGAATGTATGACCAATACAACAAAGCTTATAGTAATTTAAGCATTTCTATTTAATCACCACACAGATGGCATTGGTTCCTTAAAGATATGTGCTGGTGGGGAGATGAAAATCACGCTCTATTAATTTACTAATGAACGTACTGCTGGTTTACTGCAGTGGCAGTGTACCATAGTGGCCACAGAACTGGGTTTCGTGGTTTTTTGCAGCTCTGAGGCCGCTGGCCTACCTCGCAGGAAGACCACAGCTGTACAAATGGATTGTATGCAATAAGAACATAAACTGTTGTTCTGGATATGAACTTCACAGCACTGCACGAAGGCTGAACTGTGAACTCTCCACCATAAAGTGTCCTGTCCACAGCACAAAAGACCTCAGAAAGTGGCACAACACAAGAGGAACTCATAAAGTGCCAGTATGGTTTTATGCACCGGACCAAATGTCCCAAAATGCACTCAAAGCAACTGTCCTCTCCCTCCTGCTCCAGAGGTGGAAGAGGACAGTACACCTTTCCATAAATACCCCAAAATGACAGCCTTAATTCTGGCTCAGACAGAACAGGAAATGTGCTCCCAATAGGGACAGATTCCCACATGTGCACTTTCACAACCATGAATGTCAATGTAGGCAGCATGCATTTGTTTTCACAAAAATACAGGATGGGTATAGATTGCTTTTCCAGTGATTATCCTGCCTTGTTATAAATACTAACTGAAATTTTAAAGAATCTCTTCTAAAGTAATTATACAGGTGTCTGAGCTAAGCCAGAATGAAACGTAGGATAATTATTTATGTACTTCTCTATTTGGCTAAAGTCCTCCGCTAGGTCAAGCAGAGTGTCTGCAAGTTCAGTGCTATGTATAGTAGATTCAGTACAAATTGCAAATGAACATGTACATTTACAGTAAACAGAGAAAGATTTTAGCATGACCTGCCAACATCAGTACAAAATTAGGCCTCATACACACTATTGGTTTTAGTTGCAAAACGAGTGTTAATGCTAGTGTGTACGAGTCCTTACAATTATCCTAAGTGGCTTAATATCACCTCCTCTGTGCTCACTGGACATGTTCTTAGTTTTCATTGTTGCTTTCATTGTTTGTACCACAGGTGTACCACATTCCCAAAAAAACACAATTTGTGATCTTCATGGTAAAATCAACATGCAGGCAATGAAATGTGGGGGCATTGGTCTAATTTTAGTATGAGCCTGGCAGATTCTGTGTGTGTGGCTCCCCCCACACCCCAGAGTGCACATGAGCTCATTGCTGCAGTGCTGAGGGTGGCTTTCAGCTCCTTTAGGTAAATTACATGCTGCAGCCCTCCTCCCTGTGTCTGCCCTGGGGCAGGTACTGTCTGCTCTGTCACTATAAACATCTGGACCTTCCCACTCACTTTCAGCTATCCTCTTTTGATCTTTTGAGTTCTCTCTCTCTTTCACTCTTTCTCTCTCCCTCATGGGATCCAGTGGTCATGGTTCACATAGAAGCCAATGGCATAGGTAAAAGTAGGTTTGAGGTTCTGCAGGACACATTTGTGGACCTAGCAGGAAACATAAGGAACGCAACCCCAAGGTAGTTTTTTCTAGAATACTAACTGGTACCATCAATCAATCAATCAATCAAATTTTATTTGTATAGCGTATTTTACAACAGTTGTCACAATACGCTTTACAGACAACCCTAGCCTAAACCCCCACAGGAGCAAGCCTAAGGCAACAGTGGCAAGGAAAAACTCCCTGTGCAGATGGGGAGAAACCTCGGAAGGAACCAGGCTCAAGGGGGAAACCCATCCTCCTCTGGTCGGCTCAGGGTGCCGACTGGTGACCAGCATGTCAGCCAGTTTATGCACAAGATATGATAGGTGGTGTGGCTCAGATGATGGGTGGGGCCGGGTGGCGGTGATGGGGAACAGCAGGTGGCGGCAGGTGTGGGCAGGGTGGAGGCAATGACGAAGGAGGGGCTTTGCTTCCATCTGCTTGTACCATGTACAAGCAGATGGAAGCTAAGTTTTATTTGGAAGTTTAACACATGGCTACAAATCTGGTGTAGGAAAGAGCAGTACAGGTTTATGGGGCACTGGGACTCCTATTGGGACAGGAGTAAACCTGTACAAGCATGACAGGCTGCACCTGAGGGGTACCCCAGAGGGGTACTGCTGCTCTGGGCCAGTGTATGCTTAGGGTAGCACAGGATTCTTTAAACTAGGGACTTGGGGGGCAGCATAACTCCACTAATTCATGTTGCATCTAGAATCCTGAGCTTCCTGACTTGCTCATCTGACATAATAAGGTGCTCATGTGGAACTTCCTGGTGGGAAACTCGTGTAGATTGTAAATCCTCCACCTTTTAAAAGCATTAGCCAAAGCTAAGTTAAAGGTTCGATTATTTGACAAGATTGCCTCAGTAACATTATAATGTAGTGAACGATGATCTCTTAATGAATCCTTATTAGTGTTATTTAATTTGTTTTGTGCTGACAAACCTTTAAAATAATTTGACAAGGTGTCTGAAGAGGATCCATAATATTGTTTTCTATGAGTAAACAAACAAATGATGAAAGTTTCAAGTACAGATCTTTCTTTTGATACCACTGCTACATTAGACAAACTGTCAAGAGACTGTTCTTACTGCCACTAATTTGGCTTCGCCCACAAACTATGTCATCAAAGTTTACTAACACCAAAATGGTCTATAGGCTGTTTCCTTTATTTAACGTTAGTGAAACACGTTTTTCATGTCCAATTTACACTTATAGTCAATTTAATATGGGTATAGTTAAACACATTAACTTCCTGGATTGTCTGTTGATGTTCACCAAATTCAGGAAATTTTTAATGTTATCTCTCATCAGAAATTACATTACATTACATTTATTTAGCAGACGCTCTTGTCCAGAGTGACGTACGACAAAGTGTATAACCGTAACCAGGGACAAGTGTGATGAAAACCCTAGAGGGAAGTACAGTTCCAAGTGCAGGGAGCAACCACGTAGTTTAACTTGGACCCTGTAGGTTAATCTGATGAACACAAACAAAAACAGCAGCAAATCAGTCTATGCAAATAATACAGACAATAATTAAACAAGTAGGCACGAGTAGGGTTGGGTCGGTTTCCGGTTTTGCCGGTCCGGTCCGGTGTACGAGCTTAAACTGGTTTGATTTTATGCGAACCGACTGAACCAGCATTTGTCATTATGAGACGTAGACTGCTGGCAAATGAAAAAGTAGCCTACATCAGCGACCTGTGCCGACGGCACTAAATCAAACTTGTATTGTATTAGTAATAAACAATATGACAACGTGATTAACATAATATTATGTTTGTTTATAAACGGAGCCACTAGTGTCTGAGTGCAAAACAAAAAAAGGTTGACAGGCCGTGCGCAATTTAGCGCCGAGCCCGGCAACAAGGAGATCAAATTTCATTATACAACGGCTTGGCTGAATACTTGATTTTGATTGGTCCAAGGGTGGGCATTATTTCTCAGTAAAGGGACACCTTGGCCTTTTAACAGTTCTAAAGTCAATGCGCTACAAAATCCAGCATTCTAAAGCAGTTTAAACAGTAGCTTTCGCTTTTGAATTGTTGTTACATCCCCTCCCGTTTTCAATGTCCAATTTCACAATTGATGGCAACGTTGAATCACATTTCTAGTTAGGCCTACTGTTGCTAGCTTTACAAATTGGAATCGTCCCTTATTTGGACAGTAGAATAGGCGTTACACATTTAACTCATGGCTACGGACGCATTTCCATCCGTATGTTTGTGAACGATTGCGTTTATAGTAACCGCTGTTTTGAATACAATTCAATAGTTAGCTAGCTAGCTAGCCGGGATAACAAGCAGGCCATGAGACCATTCTGACCTAAAACCAAGAATTTTAATATTGGCTAGGTGACAAGTGACGGCGATCCTATCATAAAGCTAGCTGGCATTCAAAACCCGTTTCAGAGGGTCTTAGAAAGATGTTATGTCTACACTGCACAACCACACCATTTAAAAAGCAAGACAGTGCTAGGCAGATGACTTTGATTGACTTATGGTTTCATGTAGTTTTATTAAATAATGTAATGACAAAAATGATCAAAATTGGTGGTAGCCTAATTGTATGGTATGAAACGAGAAGGAACTATTTTTTCTTGACAGCATCATTGTTTTCATAGAATTAACAAGGTTTTTGCTTAACAACGGTCCAAATAGAACTATCAACCGGAGTTCTGCTTGACAACGGTAAAGCCGCTACACTCTCATTCGTGGGCTCTCATTATGTTCTACTCGGGAGCGGCTGAGTCACGTGCAATGCCTAGTGGTAAAATTCGGTATTACCGCTCCGATCCGGTATTTGGCTTAATATCAAACCGGTTTGAAAATTTTTACATCGGCCCAACCCTAGGCACGAGTGCTATAACTAAAATACACTAAAATAAACAGCTTACCTAGCTACATACCTAAGCTTACAGAGCTAATTAGAGACTACAGGGAGGTAGGGAGGGGTTGGGAGAGGTGCAACCTGAAGAGGTGAGTCTTCAGTCATCGCTTGAAGGTGATCAGGGTCTCAGCTGTTCTTACCTCCACGGGAAGGTCATTCCGCCATCGTGGAGCCAGAACAGACAGGAGACGTGACCGGGAAGTGCAAGTGCGAAGAGGGGGAGGTGCCAGGCATCCTGAGGTAGCAGAACGGAGGGGTCTGGCTGGCATGTAGGGTTTGAAGATCTTATGGAGGTATGCTGGGGCTGACCCCTTGACTCCCTGATATGCTAGGACCAATGTTTTGAATTTGATGCGAGCCATAACAGGCAGCCGGTGGAGGGTAGTGAGCAGGGGAGTGACGTGTGAGTGTCTGGGGAGGTTGAAGACCAGACGAGCTGCAGCATTCTGGATGAGTTACAGGGGTCTGATGGCAGATGCTGGTAGGCCAGCAAGAAGAGAGTTGCAGTAGTCCAGGCGGGACAGTACCATTGCTTGGACCAGGAGCTGGGTTGAGTAGGTGGTGAGAAAGGGACCGATTCTCCGGATGTTGTACAGGAAGAGACTGCACGCCCGGCTTACCGCTGTGATATTCTTGGAGAGGGACAGCCTGTTGTCCATCACCACTCCGAGAAATCAAGGAGGGGAGAGGTTAGAGCAGGAATGAAGATTAGCTCCATCTTACCTGGGTTGAGCTTTTGGTGGTGATTGCCCATCCAGATCTGGATGTCCCTCAGGCAAGCGGAGATGCGAGCAGAGACCTGTGTGTCCGAGAAGGAGAGAAGAGTTGCGTGTCAGCATAGAAGTGACTCATTTCGTACAGCTATTTCTAGCCTAGAACACAGTTCAGTTCACACAGTGAAGACTATTCTGACCTAACTTATGCCAAGCCAAACTAGGGAGAAGAACAAGCTACAATATTAGGACAAATACAAATTACCAAAAGTGCTGGAATGGGGGTACATGTAACATGAGTGTCATGAAAGGGGGATTTAAAGTGAAATGATACACAGAGTGGTGGCAGTTAGTCTAGGTATAGTCTGAAGAGATGCATCTTCAGGCCACAGCGGAAGATGGGTAGTGAGGGAGAGGTCTGAATAGGGACAGAGAGTTCGTTCCACCACTGGGGAGCTAGGGTGGAGAAGCTCTGTGATCCCTTTGCTCGGGTGGGAGGGGGTGCAAGGCGCCTGCTGCTGCAGAGCAGAGTGGTCGAGCAGGCACAGAGAATCATCATGTCCTGAATCAGACCTTGACGTTACCATGTTCTGAGGTAAATTAAAATCAGCTAAGTGACAGCTAACCCAGCTTGCTAAGTTAGTTTTCTGAGGTTAAGATATTTAAATTTCATAAAAATTAAAAATGGTTGTAAGGGTAGGCAAAAATATTTTGAAACAATATTCATGTTTGTCATTTTTAAAAATTTGATGTTAGCCTCTTACAGCCTCTTGGTTAGCTGCTATAAAATATGTCAACATTAGCTAATAATAGCTGTGACACCACCCTCTGACACACACACACACACACACACCTCAGATAGTAACCCCCCAGTTCCTGCTCCATCATATCATATCAGGCTATGCTGGCCATGCACTTTGATGCCTCCTATGACAGGGAATGCCCAAATGGTGAATTACATGTCTGATAATATATATGCAAAAAAAGGACATAAAATCTGTTGATAAATTAGTTTTCTGTATCATTTTATATTCATGCAGTTATCAATTTTGTAATTGACATGTTTATCATCTTCATTCTCACTTCATCTTAATCAGCGCCATAGCATCGTCTCAAAAATAATTTTAAAGTAAGTAGTGTATTAAGCTATTCCCATTTTTATGTTGGCCTATTTATTTTTCATATTTGATTACTCTTTGTCATCACCAGCACCATCATGATGCAAAGAAAGAAATACTACAACTAATTTAACATTAACATTTTTAATAACAGTAGACCTATTTGTAGATTTTTTAAAAACTGATACTGATATTATGGTGTAATCAGAATAATAGCTTATTTTAAGAGCCACATATACCAGCTTTTATTACTTATTTACAATTCATTTATTCATCACGATCATCACCATGAGCAATGGAAACAAGAACGTTATGGTAGGTAACATTATTATTAGTAATATTAATAGTAATTGTCAAAATTACAGTATAATCAAAACAAAAATAACGGTGGATTCATGTAATCCTAGGTCAAGATTTAATACTCAACGTATTTTCAGACATCTGTAAATCTTAGTTCAACCCTTTCCTCCATCGTTGAGTCAATATAACTCGTTCGTCTACGGGTGTGTCCGTGTAAGTAGGTGCATGGACTGTGACGTAAAATCAACCGGACCAAATTTAAATGAAATAAATCTCATATCTTCGACTGTGGGTAACTGGAGAGTGATTAGTTCGATGTGAAGAAGTTTTATAGTTTAAAAGTATTGTCCAAAATAGTTCAATAGTTAAATTTGGCCAGGGTAAATTTGTAGTTTTGAATGGACTATTGGACTTCAATGGGGAAATTAGCTTTTTGGCACCAGAGGCTTACTCGATTCCAATACCTGGAGTAACCACTGGAGTTCGTGAGCTTCAGAGAATAACAATTCCTGGTCCCTTGTGAGCGACCGTTCTCCTTCGACGTCTGTGAGGCAGGTTGCAATAAATTACCCGTTTGCTGCTTTCCTGGGAAGCAGGCTTCCTTTCTTCGACATCTCGTGTAATTGCTACCACGGCTGGTGGAGGTGAGTGAGTGGGAGTGACGCGAATTCAGAAGTTTTCTGAGTGAATGTGGACATAACCAGCGCAAGCGGAAATTCTACTACATCGCAGACTGGAAACTCTCTAGTTATTTAGCTAACTGAATTTATTACGCATCCTCCTCTCTTCCCGTTTTCTACCGAAAGACCGAAAAAGTATTTTCTTCCGTTCTTCTGCTTTCCCTGTATCGGTACCCTACTTTGCAACCAAACAGCCCCTCTTAAATTATTTACTATGCGGGACGAATCGGATCCGTCCTAGCTTGCTTCTTAGACAGAGTAAATACTTTTTTTTAAAATTGTGTTTTGGTTCCACGCTTTCTGGCTAGAGGAGAGTGAATTCCGTTACCCTCTCCCCTCCTGTGTCAATGTTCATTCTTCTCTACGTCTGTACATGCGTTTAACACTGAAAATCAGCGGCTGGAATCTGAATAAGGAAAAAGTTTGAATCCTGGATTCCCCATTCTACTGTCACGAAAGGATAAGTCTATATCCCCGGGAAAAAAGGTAAATATATTGTGTTTTTTGTAAATTAAGCAAATGCGCATCATGGATCAATTTTGTTGTTTTGGTATTTGTTTATTATGTTTTATTATTTTTTTGTTCTGTTCCTTCTGATTTGCGTGGGTAACTGCCCCACGCGTTTGGATACATGACCGTGTACAATACTGAATTTGCATTCACTCCAAAACAAATGGTGCATTTCCAATAAGCAATTCCCTTTCGTACTCTGCAGAATTCCTCTATCTCTCGTCTGTCTCCCCTGAGAAAGAATCTTGCAGTGATTCTGCTATTGGCAACATTGGCAACAAAAAAAGAACTTTGGTGTTAAAGTGAGGGTTTTGAATCCTCTTTTATAGCTATATTAAGAATTATGTTGCCATCTTAGTCTCTGAAATTACTGAGACTAAGTCATTTCATTTAAGTCATTTCCTATTATATATAGGAAATGACTGCTCTAACATATAGTGCTGAAATGTGTGTGGGACAGATTGATTGGTACTGAATGTTAGGCAAATCCATCCCAACTATACCATTATAGGCTTCATTGTCATGTATGTTAATGTATTAGTGTGACTAATCTAGAAAATGTGGGTCCCAGAACCTCATTATGTGACTCCAAACTAGTACTCATGATTTTGGTGTGTATTTAAGCATCAGTGTGTCACAGAAAATTGAGAGGGTGTCTTGCATGTTACTGTGTTTCAAAGGCTGTCACATCAGTAACAATAATCAATAACAGTAATCAATAACTGCTGCCATATTTTTCTGAATTTAAAGAAAAAAAAAGATATATTGAATCCAGTTAAAAAATAGAAAATAAGTCATGAGATTGAGAAACAAATTTTTGGTAAATTAATATTGTTTGTTTTTTCCTAATATAGCCTATTATTTTTATTGCCCTCAGACTCTTGATCGGCACTGTCAACAGCTATCATTCACAGCTGATCAGAATCACATTTACCAGGGCCGGCCCTAGGATTTTGGTGGCCCTAAACAAGTCTGTCGAGCGGGGGTGCTGTTAGATTCTGTCAAGTGGGGGGCAAATGGTAAATGGACTGCATTTATATAGCACTTTCATCAAAGCGCTTTACAATTGATGCCTCGCATTCATCAGAGCAGAGGGGTTAGGTGTCTTGCTCCGGGACACTTCAACACACCCAGGGCGGGGATCGAACTGGAAACCTTCCAACTGCCAGACAACCGCTCTTACCTCCTGAGCTATGTCGCCCCCTTCCTTTATGACATTGTTATGAACTGTTCTGTTGCAGTTCCATTTTCATCATTTATACCGCTAGTTCCGCGATAGTTCCGGTGAATAATGTAAATATGCAAATAACATTATTTACCTTAGATAAACATTGGATCGTGTGGCCCCCCTCGTGGTCGTGTGGCCCCCCCTACCGATTGTGGCCCTAAACAACTGCATAGAGTGTTTATGCCCTGATGTTTACTCAGAATGTGGATAAAGGGTGTATGTCTCCATAACAGTTCTAACATTGTTTTTCCAACCAACCTACGACCATTGGCTTACTTTTCCATTTGCATTCTGCTTTCCTTAGGCTACCATTTCCGTAACCACCCAAAACATAAGTAAAGGGTCCACTTCTTCACTGCCAAGTTCATGTGTATTTTTGCAGTTCTTCTGGCCATTATAACATGTCCACACACATCTTCCAGTATTTGGGTTTCTAGTTTGTTCATGGAGAAAATTGGCATTTTTTAAGGATGTTATACCTGACCGCACTGCCAAAAGGTTACTTTTGCTCAAATAGCCAAAAGCAAGGAGAATTTGGGTATCTAATGAATGGTGGTTTACAAAGCCAGATATTTGAGTCCGCTCCAGACTTAGGTTTGTGCACAACCCCTATTCTGCCAGTACACTCCCCCCCTACACACACACACACACACACATACTCGCACACACGTGCCTGCACACACACATGTACACACACATGCGCGTGCATACGCGCACACACTTACACATACTTGCACCTGCACGTGCCACGTGTGTGCACACACACACACACACATGCTCTGTCTCTCTCTCTCTCTCTCTCACAGACACACACACACACACACCACATTCTCTCTCTCTCTCTCTCTCTCTCTCTCTCTCTCTTACACACACACACACACATTCTCTCTCTCACACACACATAAACTTAAGAGACCACCATACAGCATTTTTTGGCAGCAGAGCATTCAACAATTGTTTTTTAAACAGCAGTACATACCGATCAGGTTGTGTATATTACAAATAAAGCTGCATCCAATGGAAAGCCAGATGGGGAGTGTTCCTCCATTAAATAATCAGTTTATGTGGAATGATATAATAATGCTTGGAAATCACACAGTCAGACCTACAGACCACAGCAATGCAGAGCTGGGAAGTTACAATATTACGCACATGGACTGGATCACATTGCTTTACCCAACTCTCCCTACTGGCCATTCATCCTATCTAAACACATCATTTACTCTGGCTCCTCACTCCCTGAAATGACCTTTAATTGGCCAGAAAGTTTTAGCCTTAAGATGGGCACCATCCATCAATCATCAGCACGGACTCGCCCCCCTGCTTTCACTTCACACACAATGTCGTCCTCCAACAACGCTATTAATCACTGGGAGTGTGTGTCCTAGCAGAGGTGAGTGTGTGGAGGTGAGTGTGTGTCCCAGCAGAGGTGAGTGTGTGGAGGTGAGTGTGTGTCCCAGCAGAGGTGAGTGTGTGGAGGTGAGTGTGTGTCCTAGCAGAGGTGAGTGTGTGTCCCAGCAGAGGTGAGTGTGTGTCCTAGCAGAGGTGAGTGTGTGTCCTAGCAGAGGTGAGTGTGTGTCCCAGCAGAGGTGAGTGTGTGGAGGTGAGTGTGTGTCCCAGCAGAGGTGAGTGTGTGGAGGAGAGTGTGTGTCCCAGCAGAGGTGAGTGTGTGTAAGTGAGTGTGTGTCCCAGCAGAGGTGAGTGTGTGCCCTACCAGAGGTGAGTGTGTGTCCGAGCAGAGGTGAGTGTGTGGAGGTGAGTGTGTGCCTTACCAGAGGTGATTGTATGTCCTTGCAGGAGTGGGTGACCCGTGGTGCACTTCTGAAGGATTGGTCAGTTGGAGAGAGCCTTACATTTATGTAAAGACTCACTTACTCTCCAGAATTATTTCCAGTGGGTAGTCCACTGCATTCTGTGGTTAATCAGCAGCCAACATGATACCGGCCTTGCCATCTGGAGATGAGCCAAGCTCCAGCTGAGTACAGAGCTCTTTTCTGTTCTCATCCCGCCCGGCCCGAACCCGAGTCACCTGCCTGGGACCATGCCCATCTCCCCATTCAGCTGCATCTGACACATGCGTAGTGGCAACGTGCTGTCTGCATGGAGGCAGGACCTATCTCCTTATTGCTCAGTTGAATGGCAGCATGGAAGCAGGTGGGTTGTTGAAACTGGATTGCATGTAGTCTGGCGAACACTCTGTCAGTCCCGTCTGTTTGACAACAAAAAAAGACGTGAGGCTGCCGATTTTGTCTGGGAGCAGAAATTGGTGGAAAGCTGACTTTGTGCCTGCAGTTCAGTGTAAGCAGTGCTTAATGGACTTTGCTGTTTTATGTTGCCTCAACATTTGTGTGCTTGTCTACATTTGTGTGTTCGTCCACTTTTACTTTATCAAAAAAATGATTTTACCAAAAGGAAATGCAGGTATAGAAGTAACCAAAAAGATTATTGAATCAAACTCCTGGAGAAAAAACTGTGTATGTAACTTGGTGACTCGATAAGTAAGGCAGTGTATTTCACTGCCGGCTTTGTCACAAGCTAACCAAAACAATTTGTGGGCAAAACAATTAGAGGCAAGTACACCAATGAATTGTGATCAGTTTGTTGCAGGTCCGATTCTAAGCGAGGCACCACTGTATAAATAAATACAGATGGGTGACAAAGGAAAAATCAACATAGAGTGTCTTAGTAAGGTGTTGGACCGCCACAAGCCACCAAAACAGCTTCAGTGCACCTTGGCATAGATTCTAGAAGTCTATGGAGCTCTAATATTCTTCCCAAAGATATTTCCTCATTTGGTGTTTTGATGCTGGTGGTGGAGAGCACTGTCTAACATGTCAGTCCAAAATCTCAAATAGGTGTTCAGTTGGGCTGAGATCTGGTGATTGCATCATTTTCATCCTCACCAAACCATTCGGTGACCCTTCGTGCCCTGTGAATTGGGGGCATTGTCATCCTGGAAGAGACTATTTCCATCAGGATAGAAATGTTTCATCATAGGATAACTTTGTATTGATTTGCAGTGACTCTACCCTTTAAGGGGCAAGTGGACCCAAACAATGCCAGGAAAATGCCCCCCACTGCACAACAGAGCCCTCGGACCCGCTCACTGTTGGGTTCAAGCTTTCAGGCCTGTACCATTCTCTTGGTGTATGCACACATGAACTTTTCGAGAATATGGTGAATGATGACCATATCACTTATCCCCATCTCTGTAGACCAGTGCCTATGGTTTTGTACCACTGAACTCTCAAATGTGCATTTGTCATTACAATAATAATTAATTTTATTTATATAGCACCTTTCAAGCATTCAAGTTCTTTCCAAAACAGATAAAAATAAGGTATTAAAATACAACACATGGGGTACAATAAAAGCAGCATAGAACAGAAGAATGAACAGCAAATAAAATAGCAATATAGAATATAGAAGAATAAAAGGAAATGATAAAGCAGTAACATCATTTGATAAGGTACCACATGACAAACTCATTATCAAAATGAGGACAGTAGGAATTACAGGAGGCATTTCAGAGTGGGTTCGGAACTGGTTACGGGATAGAACACAAAGGGTAGTAGTAGGAGGGATCTTATCTAAGCAGGGTATTGTGGGAAGTGGAGTTCCACAGGGATCGGTGCTGCTCTTCCTCATTTACATAAATGACCTTGACACGGACATTGAAAGTACACTCGTTAAATTTGCAGATGATACAAAACTAGGAGGTTTAGCCAACAGTTTGGAATCTACTAAAGTAATTCAAGAAGATTTAAACAGAATCCAGAAGTGGGCAGAAACCTGGCAAATGAAATTCAATATAACTAAATGTGAAATTCTGTATGTGGGGAATAAAAACGTAGGGCAGGATTACTTTATGGGTGGTACAAAATTAGAATGTGCACATGTAGAAAAAGACTTGGGAGTAATAGTTGATCAAAGCCTATCAGGGTCTGGTCAATGTGCTGTAGCAATAAAAAAAAAGCCAACAGGATGCTGGGATGCATAGCCAGGAGTATTGAGTATAAATCTAAGGAGATCATACTCACCCTATACAATACCCTTGTCAGACCACACTTAGAGTATTGTGTGCAGTTTTGGGGACTGTACTACAAGAAAGATATAGAGGCGCTGGAAAAGGTCCAAAGACGGGCAACCAGATTTATTCCGGGTATAAAAGATAAGTGTTATGAGGAAAGGCTTGAGATGCTTGGACTTTTCAAGCTTAGTAAAAGGAGACTTAGGGGAGATTTGATTGAGGCTTTTAAATTTATTAAAGGGATTAACAAAGTGAAATACAGGAAATTATTCAAATTGAGTTTGGTTAGCAGAATGAGGGGGCATAAATGGAAACTGGCAAGGGGTAAATTTCACACAGACATTAGGAAATATTTTTTCACACAGAACGTGGTCAATGTATGGAATAGCTTGCCTGGACATGTAGTGGAGGCAGAAACACTGGGGGTATTCAAAGGCCCGGCTTGATACAGTGTTAGATACTATCTAGCTTTTAGGTAAACTAAGCATTAAGTATAGTTTAGTGGTAGGAATAGACAAGCAGTGTTGGGCTGAATGGCCTGTTCTTGTCTTACGCTATGTTATGTTAAGACACAACGATTAAAAAGGAGAAGCCACAGCAAATAGCTATCAGTTATTACAGAAGGCGGTTTTGTAAAAAAAGGTTTTAGGCTAGTTTTAAAAGCAGAGACTGTATCAGCACACCTAATATTGTATGGAAGGCTGTTCCAGAGCCTAGGGCCATTACAGCCAAGGTTGGATCACCTCTGTATTTTAATCTGGACTGTGGATCAGCCAAAAGCCCAAGGCTGGCAGATCTGAGAGGCCTCTGGGGACAATTAGCAGTTAAAAGTTCACTGATATAATTTGGCACTAAACCATGCAAGGCGTTATAAATAATTAATAAAACTTTAAAATTGATTCTTTAGGTACTATGGCCTACAAAGACACAGAACTACAAAGCCCACATTTCTACTTCAGAGTGACTCACTTAACCACGCCCCCTTCCGCAGCGCTCCTGTTACAGTATCAGCCTACTGTAAATTTGAAACGCGCAGCCTTCAATAAAAAGGAGGTTGCTGTTGTTTCGCTCTCTCTGTTCCATTTTCCTCTCCCTGGACTCGCCACCTGTCTCCCATCTCCCTCTCGTGTGAGTCCACATGCCAGGAAGAGGTCGCAAGGCCTGCAACGGAGTTAGGCGCGGATATCCTCGGCTACTGGCCATGGGAGGCGCTCTGAAGTGCTCCTATGATTAGCGGTGGTCGAAGAACCGGGAGAGCCATGCACGACCGAAGCATCCTGCAGAGAAAGTCCCACAAAGTAAGCGACCTGCTAGCGGAGGATCCGGCTGCGTGTTTTGGATCCAGAAAAAAGGCGAATGACTTCCCTGCTTCAAGACAATTCTCACAGACTTTGCCCTGGAAACCAGGAAACATTTTTAACGACCGACTTAAAGCAAAGGACACTCAAGTAAGGCTGTAACTCTGGGCTTAGTTTAATTAGCGACGGACCAAATGTAGCCACGTTTATTACTGGATGTACGTAACTGTGACTGTTGTCATGTTTTAATTATAAATGTGAACGCTCTGTATGTTCGGTTGGCTCTAAGCCGTCCACCATGCTGCATTAGTTTTAATATATGTCACGCACAGAAATATCTTGCATGTGATCTATTTTAACAGGGTCACATGACAACATGACATGCTGATCTCTTTCAAACACACATAGGTAGCTATTCAGTTACCCTGTATCTATTTGGTACGCTTCATACGCCATTGTTTCTCACTAGTTTTGTCTAGATTCAAAAACCCCTCCATTCATACTCCATCTTGTTTCTTTGTTCTCCGTGAACACGTGTCTGCGGTACACAACCCCCCACGTAGGAGAACATCCTCACTCACATGTGCATACGCACACACAACACCTACACACAGGCACACACATAATTTGTTATACAACATTGTAGAGAATTGTGCCTTTTCGGTACTTTGGGTTTAATAAACTTTGTAATATTTACACGGTTGTCTGTATTTATATTACCCTTGTGTTGAAATGAGTCAGCTGCTTCTAATCCAAAGAATTTAATGAATACCTTCACCTCTTAGCTGAATCATTTATATTAGTTTGGTATTAGCTGAACAAGATATTATGATTTGGTTAAGATTGACATGTGTGATTTTAATAATAATTAATTCAATTATTATTTTGAATTGCCAATTTATAGTTTGTATATTTAACTATTATGAGATTTATTATTATATGCTGGCGCCACCTGTGAGGATATTGATGTATATCTTCTACAGTTTGGTGCCCCACTATGAGAAGTAGCGGCATGTCCCCTACAATTCTAAAAGCAAGAGACAACCAGTGCAGAGAAGCCAAAATCTTTCAGAAGCCAGAGTCTTTGTAATGAGGGGTTTATGCACTGCAGCCCTACTATAATGTTCCACTGTGTACTTGTTGAACTGATTGTTCTTGCTGACAGTCTGATCATGTCCTGCATTGACATTCTCAGTCACCAGAGGAAGAATTGGTGCCTCTCAACCTTGGTCATTGAATGTGCGCTTTCACCCACAATTTCTGACCCTATTTACGGATGTCTTTCCCTTAGATCTAAATGCAGATGTCACTTTAGTTTCTTTTGAAACACTAGCCAGTTGAGCAGTCTTTGTGACTGAAGCTCCTGCTATCTGTGCCCCAATATTGAACCCTCTTTCAAAGTCACTTAGATCTTTTCCTCTTACCATCTTCATCCAAAATTGAGGTCAACTGGACCTGCTCATAATTTTTACACATGCCACAGAGCATAATAGGATGTTAATAGCTCAATTGTATCATGCAGTACACTTGTACGGAAGCATCTGCATTTGTTATGTTTCTCCACTAATTTATTCAGGTTTTTCCTTTAATTTGTCACCTGCATGTACATAAAATGTGGATATTCAAGTCTGCCTTTATGACAGCAAATGAATAATGCAGGGAAATAATGAGCCATTTGATGTGCAGACGTCTGTCCTGTCTGTTGCTGATTTGTCAGTGTGACCTGGATCGAAAATTATAACTGGGGTCAGGGAAAATGGCAGCTGTGGAAGGTGCCGTCCATTCAGCACTTTTGATCAGAATCCAGCTTTGATAACTGGTTCTCCCGGTCCTTCACAATGCTCTAAAGTATTTTAATCCTGGAAAAGTCATGGCCATTAATCAAGTGTCTTGTCTTTGAAAAGTCTGGGCAGAATTTAACCCCTTAGCGCACATGCCAAATCTGGCCAATCCTTGCCCATTTAGGGGGTACCCAAGTTAAAGCCTTATAACTCCAGATGTGAACACCACATAGACTTGAAAAATGTCTTAAATGAAGCAGGACATTTGTACAATTTACAATACTAACGCAGATGAGTTGATATTCATAATTGTGGAAGAAATAAAGTGCCACAAATGCAGTTGTCTAGACAAAAAATCAAAAATGAATTTGCACTTTTTTAGTTTGCAATGAAATACTGAGAGATTGCATATATACAGCAGGTTAAACTATACATGTGCTGGATCAAAAACGTCTTGACCACAAGTTCATAAAATCTAAGAGTGGATATGTAGAACTACTATAGATTTATGAAGCAAAAACTGAGCAGTGTACCCATCGTCTCCAAATCTATCCAAAATGTCTAAATTATGCATTGCTGTAAATCACAACATATTCACGTATTTCACTGCAAATCAACTGTTTTGTCTCTCGAAACTCACTGTTGCATCATTTAAGATGGAACATTGCTATCAGGTTAAAAAATAATGCAAAAATATTGTCACACAATGCGGTACAGTACCTAAATGTGTAATAATTACCTCTTGTATGTATTTCTATACTCTGTACTCTTGTATGTTTTCTTGTATGTGGATGGGATGACAGGAAAACAATTCAACCGTCCACCACGTATTGGCAATGCTCCAACTCTCACGTCATCACTGTTGGATGCTTCACAAAAACTATTACACTACTAACTAGCGCTTACATTACAGTGTGAAATATCCACATTATGTAACACCACTAACCTATTTAAAAACACTCAATTTCAAAAATAACGTATATAACCAAAGTATTTTGAGCAGTAATACTTACATAGCAATGATGAAATCTTATCTGTTTTCAGTAGATTGAGACAGAGACAGGAAATCAATGATATAATTCTATCCGCTCCTGTCTTACACCAGAAAACGATGTCAACTAGGTCTATCAGCAAACATATGGCTTAGCTATGCTCAGAAGTCCTCAATAATAATAGTATTTTCCAAGAAATTCTGAAAAATAGTTGACGTTTCGTTAGCAGCGTCTTTGTTTTAGTGCTACCACAGAGTGAATGCGTAATTGAATGCGATGATAAGAAAATTTCCGGTTACGCTGACTTATAAAATGCTATTCCAAAAGCAAAATTAGAGGAAAATGGAACAGTGAGTCCGAAACAACAGAAATGTTAAACATCGTTAGAATGCTTATACTCTCACCTACTAAATAAATGAATTGTTAATCAAGCCAGACTGTACTAAAAAGGGCGACAACGCCGTAAACAACACGTGTGGTATTACGCACAGCTATTTTGGAAGATACCCAGGCATCACAAATGCATGTATATTTCACAAAGGGATTGTCCAAGACAATGTATGACCACTCAGTCTCAAGAGGAACATCTCTACGCGTAAAACCAACGGTAAGGTTGTATATTTATTCAATATTCAGTCCCAGACATTGACTGTAGAATGACATGGTATCTTTTTTTAAACCTTTTTCTTGTTTATTTCGTTATTCAGTGAGCAGTGTTTTCACTGCTGTATTGGCATATCTTATGGCTATTATCGGGTTTATCTTGTTGCTATGACGGAATACGATTTTTTAGTGGTGAAAGAATATTTTTATGAATGCCAAGATAGACAATATTGTCCATTATGTCATGGGTGGGGGGTGTAGTTGCAGATGAGACTGCAGGGAGGGCGGCGTGTTAAATGAACGACCAGAGCGACAATGGTGGCGCTGGTCATGACTCCTCAGAAGCATCCAGTTGCACTAAGTCTGGCTCTGACAGACAATAGTGTGTCCAATGCTACAGGAGGCACCACTCTCCCGGAAGAGCATATAGAGCGCTACAGTGCTACTACTCCTCAGTTGACATTTGCTTCTCGCAACCATACAAAACTCAGCTCACAGCCTCGATCTTGTATCTCACAACTGGAACCTTATCACTTAACTGTCCGCAGGAGGAAATATCCTCGGATCGGCCTCCACCGGACGTGAAAGGTTTGAGAGTGCAGTCAGTGTTGATAAGTTTGCTAGCTTGCATCCCTTACTCACTAGCCTCCTTCTGTATTGGGCCACCCACACCTTCGATCCACCCCCCCCCCCCCGTGCTCATGCTAACGTGGAACAGGACAGCTAGCCAACCACACTAGCCTGCTAGTGCTTAAAGCCAGCCGGCCATGCTGCCTTTATTTGCTTACCCTGCCTGCTAGCTACCTGCTACATGGCTCTTTCTAAGCCCATCTCTCTCAAATTCTTCAAAGAGCTATGCTCGCCAGCCTGCCCGGCCATGTGTGGTGCCCTCATCGCCGCCAAAGATACCCATCCTCTCTGTGTCTTGCTCTTCGACCCTGAGCTGGGCTGATCAGTCCGACCCAGACATATTGGGCCTTCCCCTCTCCCTCTCCGGTGCCCCTCTACTGGAGGAAGAGGCGCCTGAGTCGGAGCACGATGACACGGACGTTGCGTGTAATGTCTCATGTGAGGACAGCGCCATTCCTTCCGCCCAGTTAGCACCTGCTATGGGAAGGCTAGCACCCAACCCCACGCTGTGCTTCTGGAGGTGAGCAAGCAGGCCGCCACCCATCTCCACCTTGAATGGCCAGCTCTCCAGAACCCTGCCAATGAGGAGCGGGATGTTTACAATGAAAAAATTCCTAGGCCCTCACCCAGGCCCTCGGGAACAGCTTTTCCCAGTCCTTCCTGCTTGTGCCAATGAGGCACCATTGGAAGGATCCCCTTGACTTCAAGCATGGCTTTTCTGGCCTAGAAGTCAAAGACATGGCCACCCACGCCATGGGGGAACCCGTAGCTGTTTTACCCTCCATAGCTCAACACCTGAACCCCACACAGGGAGGGCTTTTGGTACCACCAAAGCCCACCTGACCAAATCAGATGGACCGCTTCACAGCTTCCATTCCCCAGGATTCCTACAGGCCCTCAGCCCTTGCAATCCAAGCTCTCAATGCCTCCTCTCTACTCTTGGTTTACCAAGCTGAGCTTATAGAAGAGATGGGGAAACAGCTTGAGAAGGGGAGCCCTTCCCCCATACTGTGGCAGGAGATTGTCACTGTTAATGACCTGGTCCTGCGCAATTCCCACTTATGTGTCCAGGCCTCCTGTCACTCCATGGCCCTGGCTGTAGCTGGTGAGCGGGTCCTGTGGCTTAATCTCTCTGGTCTGCCCAACAGTGAGAAGAGGTGCATTGTATGTGCCCCAGTGGAGCCAGGCCAGCCTCTTTTTGGCCCTGTGCTGACTGTCATGCAGCAGTGGTGCGATGATAAAAAAAAAAGAAGATGAGGCCTTCAAACTCTGCCTCCCTCGTGGCCCCCACAACCTCCAGCAGCAGGGTAACCCCCCTCCCTGGCCTTGGGGTAACATGACCGGCCACAGTGAAGAAACAATCACCTACCCCTGCTGACCCCAAACGGAAGCGGCCTGCCTGAGAGGCTTCCCTGCTGGGGGGCTAAGTCCATGTTCTGGGGTGGTCAGCCTCATGGACACAGGTTCAGGGAGACGGCCCTTCTCCCCCCAGCCCCCATGTTTTCTGTGCTCAGGGCACCAGTTCCCATGTCCCCCAGCCTCAGTCAGACCTCCCAACGCCCAGAGAGGGAGACACTGTTCTAGCACACAGGCACTGTTACCCACATTCAGTGTGCAGAACAACACCAGGCCACTTCTAATAAAGGCTTCTGCCCTGAAAGTCCAGAAAATAAAAAACCGTGTGAAAAGATTCTCTTTACAACACACAAGACCTCCCCTGGTTTCACCACTAAGTGGAGCGCCAGCTCCATTATTCGATTTGGCCTCACACAGCCAAATTTTCCCGCAGTCCTCCACATCGGCAGAGGCACTCACAAGCCACACTGTAGCCTGGCAGGCTGCGTCAGCCCCAGAATGGGTCCTGAGCACAAAAGCCAAAGGCTACAGACTCCAGTTCAGAGTGAAACCACCCTATTTCAACAAAGTCATTTACTCTCAATCGAAAGGGAGTATGGCCCATGTTTTGGAGGAGGAAATCTCTTCCCTCTTACACAAAGGGGCGATCCGTGTGGTTCCGAGAGATGGAACTTCCTGGTTCCAAAGAAGGATGGCTCCCTACGTCCGATCTTGGATCTCAGGGTGCTGAACAAACGTTTGAGGCAATACAACCTCAAAATGTTAAAATACAGCACTCTTATATGCTCAGTACGTCAGAACGATTGGTTCACATCAATTGATCTGAAAGATGCTTTTTTCCACATAGGCATGTCTCCCCCTCACACAAAATTTCTCCGCTTCGCCCATCATGGTGTTTGATACAAATACACAGTTCTACCCTTCGGCCTTTCCCTAAACCCACGGGTTTTCTGTTTTTGTGTAGAGGTGGGTCTGGCTCCGTTGAGACTAACGGGAGTCAGAATTCTGACTTATATAGATGATTAGTTCATCATCGCCAATTCGGAAGTCAGAGTTGTGTAGGACACAGAGCTAGTTCTGACACATCTATTGTCTCTTGGTTTCAGAGTAAACCTCTCCATCCCAGAATGTAATGTTCTTGGGAATGGACCTAAACTCTGTGTCAATGTGAGCTCACCTATCAGCAGACTGCATCTTATTGCTCAGAGTCTGTCTCTATCAGTTCAAACCGGGCTCGAGAGTAGAGTATCGCACATGCCTCAGGCTGCAAGGGTTGATGGCTTCAGTCTCTCAGGTCCTACCACTGGAGCTAGTAAAAATGAAGGACTTTATGAGGTGGATTTCATCCCTCCACCTCAGCCTTGTGAGCGATCTTCATTGCCGCCTCTCTGTGACACACGAGTGCTACGAAAGTACGGACTTTTACACTCAGGGGACCCCTCTGGGGATCGTTCTCTTGAGGAAAGTCGTGACGACAGATGCGTCCCTCTCTGGTTGGGGGGAGGTACTTATGGTGAATGGGACGTGGCCAACCCAGCTGCACTCAGCTCACATCAATTATCTGGAACTACTAATTATTTGGATAGCTCTCAGGTATTTTCTCCCCAATCTAAGAAGACATCATGTGCTAGTCTGCTGCAACAATATGACTGCGGTAGTATATGTCAGTCGGCAAGGTGGCATGTGCTCCCTCCAGCTCCACTGTTCAGCCCACAGACCGCTGGCCTTGAGCAGCCGTCATTTTCTGTCGATACACGCGACCCATGTTCCAGGCATTCTGAACATGGGCGCAGATCTGTTGTCAAGGGGAAACCTACTTTACGGGGAATGGTGGTTACATCCCCAGATTGTGGAAATGCTGTGGCAGAAATTTGGCCGGGCGGCCATAGATCTCTTCGCCTCGCACGGAAACGCCCACTGTCCTATGTTTTTCTCGCTGCGGGACGAGAATGTGCCTCTCGGCGTGGACTCACTGGCACACCCATGGCCCAATGTGCTCCTTTATGCGTTTCCCCCCTCGCTCTCATCTCTCCCACTCTAGCCAGAGTGAGAGAACAGAGTTTGACACTGATCCTGATAGCACCCAGGTGGCCGAAATCGCAGTGGCTGGCAGAGATTATCCCTCTCCTTTATGCACAGCCATGCGCACTCCCTTTACACACAGACCTCCTGTCTCAGGCAAATGGAGAAATATACCACCCCACCCAGAGCGAATAGCTCTTTGGGCTTGGCCCGTGAGAGGCATAACCATAATGTGTTAGGGCTCCCCTCTCGTGTGGTCGTTACCAGCAAATGCATGACCATAGGGCAATCTGGAAGTTGTCCATATCTCCCCATAGGTGGATCTTGAACACGAGATCATGAAAGAGAACCCCGGTTCTCTGAAACATAAAGTGAAGAGATCCACCAAGACTTCCCCTCTTGCCGCACACAAGAAGAGAATATGTTCACTGAGGAGTAGTAGCGCTGTAGTGCCCTATATGCTCTTACAGGTGGGCGGTGCCTCCTGTAGCATGGGACACACTACTGTCTGTCAGAGTCAGACTTGATGCAATTGAATGCTTCTGAGGAGTCATGACCGGATGTCATTCCCCATAGGTGGATCTCAATGTTTCAGAGAACCAGGGTTACGACAATAACCTAAAGTTTTGTCACCACAAGTAGAAGCTGCTGAAAACACACGCAGTCCACTGAAAATTCACTTCCTTGTAGTTGTAATGCTTCAGAAATGTGCCTTCAAAAAAAACGTCACTATTAGCAAAGGCAGTAAAAGCCATATTTCATTCTATTGAGAAAGATGATGGTTCAGGAGGTGAAAGTGAAAGTGCATTTTCTGGAGATGAGGATTTTTATTTCCATGTGATGTTTCCATGCAATGGACCCTATCGATGACGAGGTGAATTCAACGTGAATATCTCTATTCTAGGTTACGTGTCTTTACTGCTTGTGTAATAAAATATGAACATTACAAGCTACTTATACTGTATATTCTACTGCTATTTACTATTATAGCTATTGGAATATATAAACATTGTTTTACAGACAATACAAAGCCGGCTGTTATTCTCAAACTGTGTTTGGTACAGTGAGACTTTCGTGTCACTTTCACTTTTGAAGCAGATTGCCAGTTGCTTCAGTAGCTTGTAAATGAATTGTTCAGTTTATGACAAAAAATTAGTACCCGAATAGTTATTTATAGTGTTTTTATCGTATAAGTTACATATCATGTTAATGTATTTCTATTTTAGAATTTTTTATTGTTAAACATAATTATTGTTTGAATTGGTTGCAGTATCGTCCAAATAAAAGAAAATAGTTCTATTCTACCATTGTGGTTCTCTGAACATATTCCAGCCATTTCCTCTGCTGATATTTTTACCCATTATAAAGCAATGGCATGTTCTACTGATATGTCTGTGTGGTATTGTTACTTAATACAACCTATTCTTCTAATGTAAGGTGATATACCTGAGCTGGCACTTTTGGCTTAGGTGATGCATTTTTTAGCAAGCAAAAAGATTTGAATTTTTTTTTTTTAAATAATGGGGCCTATCAACTAATTCATATCATATCCAGGCTAAAACGTAACATTTCCTGATAGGGGTTGCATGTGCGGTTATCTGTTAGTTAAGCCTGTTTAATCTGTAAAAAATGGATAGTGAAGAAATGTCAAAATCAATCTAGGTCTCTAAGGATTTTAAAGAAGGCAGGGCCACCACTGTCAAAGCCAATCTAACATCTCTAATAAAACTGGTGTGTCACTCAGGAGTGTGCTCAGAACCTGAGTTATCTTCAGCCTTAAATACCAGCCATTCGTGACATTTGCCATTATCATCAAACTTCCATTTCTCACCATATTTTTTTTACCTCACTTTGTTCTTTTTTGAGATTACCTTCCTATTTTCTACAAATTTTTGCCCCAGTCACCACGTGTCACCACATGACTGCTGGCTAACGTTAGATCATTTTGGCTGTGATTTTCACAGGAACATATTGGATAATGTTAGATGGTAGTTGATACTGCCGTAGCAGGTGGTACAACCATCAGCATGCATATTTAGTGCTCAATGATTATGACTGGTGATGAAAGCAGACTGCAGACATGTCAAATCAGAGTAGCCTAACAAATGCAAGACCAAGTTCAAGTTCAACTTTGTTGTCATGTGTATTAAAAATACAATGAAATACTTGTGCTCTGGCTCTCTCTGCCTTAGCACAAGGGACACACAATAACATTACATACACAGGATAACATTTCATACAACAGCAAAGTGCAATGTGCGATGCATATGGGAGCATCCATTCCTTGCCTGACCCTGCCAGAGGTCTCTTTTTAGTCATTCAGTCAGTTTAGCCAGCTAATCTTAGTTTTAGTTTCACAGCGAGCTAGGATAGTGAAGCTGCTGTAGCCTGTCAGGGCACAGAATTCATCCCCAAGGTAACTCAGCAAGCTAGTTTGCTACCTATATTTCGTGTGGCATTTTTGGGATTTGTGACTGTTCTTTTTGTGTAATGTGAGCTCCTGGGAGATAATGCGAGCTGTCCAGGGAAAGGATTATTCTGCGATGGCTAAACATACTGTAGGGGTTAGCAGTACTACCACTTAACAAAGGTTAATTTGTGTTATGGGTTAGTGACATGCTACTCTGTGTTACCTGGTTAGTTCATTTAATCAGTGTCATAAAATAACACTGATTAACAATGTAAACCTACAAGTTCAGGGAATTTGCTATTCCAGACAAGCATACTCACAACAAACAAAACATGACAACAAACAGCAGTCAAATAACATAATGATCAAATTTTATGCTATCCTGTAGTTTGATGTCAGATGCCAGTTTTCTGGCCGCAAGGGAGATACGGAGGAAAAGTCTGAAGATCACTGTTCCCCCAAACAGCTGTCGATGGTTTATTTTGCAGAAGGTGGCAGGCCAACTCAGGCAGGTCTCCAGCGAGGTGCGAGTTGGAAAGTGCAGCACAGTCCGGCAATGTGCTAAAGGAGATGTGCGTCTCGTCGGTTAGGCAATGCCTTACCTCAGAGCAAAGCTGTTAGTTTTTTTGATGAGTTTTATGCTCAAAAGTTACTGATGCGGCAGAACCCCAAGTGTGATCTCTGTAATGTGATTGGTGTATTATTTTGGCTACACAGACATTTGATTGGCTTGTGCTATTGGAGCGGTCAGTGAAATATGGATAGATACACCACTGATTACTGCATTAATGTTTAAGCTTGTTAAATCGGGCTCCCCATTCCTCCAAAAAGGGGGGTGTTCCTTGCCCCCCTTTTCAAATTATCAGGCCACATCTGTCAGTTAATACATTGTACTTTCTATTTTATTTGTATTCTATGTATCAGTATCAGTATATATTTCTTTTGGTCTTTTGTTCTGTTTATTTTGTCACTTTTCCCAGATTGTTGGAAATATTATTGAGATTTTATTTTTTGGTTGCCTTTAAAATGTTTCCTTTTTGCTTAATTAATTTGGCTTGTCATTTTTCACCACTATGTGCAGTGATACATTATCCCTCATTGTCCTGTCTGTGTTCAGTGTCTTGAGAACATTACAGTACAGCTACAGTGTTCTCTTCAGTTTGTGTATGATGAGTTATGTCTGCCTCATCTCAGTTTAAACACATTCAGACATCTATTATACACGTTCAGACATCTTTTATACACGTTCAGACATCTACAACACATGTTCAGACAGCTGTTACACACGTCCAGACATCTATTATACACGTTCAGACAGCTATACACGTTCAGACAGCTATTATACAGGTACAGACATCTATTATACACGTTCAGACAGCTATTATATTTTTTAGTTTAGTTTATTTATTTGACGACTCACTTTAAAAGGACAATTACATGGTTGCAAACACCAATGTACATGCAAAATTAAAAGAGCATCAAGGATAACACAAAAAAGTCACAGGACTTATTTCCATTGTGGTCCTTGCTGTAGCTAGATGTCATGGAGGTATGTGTGCGTGCACGTGCACATGGTGGAGTATGACATTAGCGGCATATAAAAGCACAAAGAACATCAATATACAGTAAACATTCACATTGGGTATTAACCCTCTGGGGTCTAAGGGTAAAATGAGGCACACTGGTGATTGTGCGATGTTCTGGCATTGTTCTGACAAAAGGTTAAAGTACACACTTCCTGTTCTACTAAAAAAAGGTCCATGAGCTACATACAACCCTGCCTACACAACTATCTTTACAGGGGTACATTATCTAAAAGCCGGTGTTTCAGTTTTGACTTAAACGTGACTGGGTTTGCAGTCTGTTTAATGATATTAGGAACCTTATTCCAATCCTGGGCACCCGAGTATTTGAAAAAACTTTTACCGATCTGGCTACTAATCCTTACCAGCATCAGATTTGCTACACTAGACCTGGTGTTGTGCCTGTGAGCCTCTCTGACCTGCAGGAAGAAGTTTAATAAGTAATTTGGGGCTACACCATTTACGATTTTGTGAACCTGACAGAGTTTTAACTGCGTCGCTGTGGACTCCACAGGGAGCCAGTTTAGCTGCATGAACTGGTTCCTCCCTATGTGTTCTTGTGGACCGAGACCTAAGACCACTCTAATCAGTTTATTTTGGGAGACCTGAAGTTTTATCTTCCACAGCTTGGGCAGATTACAGTACCAGGATGTGCTAGCGTAATCAAAGTCGCATTGGATTAAGCTGGATGCCAAGAGTTTCCACAGTCCAGGAACACTGACTTTCTGGCCAAGAACTTAGTTCTGGCGTTCACTTTCCCTACCACTTTCAGGGCCGTACCTTTATGTTCAGACAGCTATTATACACGTTCAGACATCTATTATACATGTTCAAACATCAATTATATATCTATTCAAACAGCTATTACACAGCTCTTTCCATGAATATGATATAACCTCACCACACTCTTCAAACTTTAACAAGATCAAACAAAAGATACTTTATAGTGATAATTCATATAGAATAGCATTAGGGGTTGATTCAGGGATACACATTAAAATTAAGAAATGTAAATTTATTGTGGCTGTAAACAGGTCTCTCTTTAATTTTGCTTATTTGCTATTTGAATGTGTGTTTTGTTCATAAATATGTTTTTAAGACAGCAGGTGGCCCTAGCATAGGTGAGTTTGGGAGGGACCGGGGAGGTTGAGGAGCCCCCCCAATTGAAATCCTGCTTAAGGGCTCTCGAAGGCTAGACCTGGCACTGGGATGACATGTGAACTTAGACTCTGAGGTCATGTGACCAGACTGGGCTATCACAAGGCATGGTTAGACCTATTTATAAAGCATCTCAGAAAAGGAGTGCTGATCTAGGATCAGATTTTCTCTTCATTAAAACCCCAAGCTATTATGAACTAAAAGTCTAAACTGATACAATGTCTGGAGCAGCCTATCATGTCATGTAGTAGAGGCAAAACCCTTAGGGTGTTGAAGTCCAGGCCTGATGCAGTGCTGGATGCTCTCATATTTATTTGTAAATTGTATATCTCCTAGCAGCCCTGTTGTTTTTTCTGATTCTTGCCTTTTCCCGGTACCTTGGGCACCTTTCACCTCAAAATTATATGACTGTGGCCCATTATTAGTGTTGGCAAGAGCATTTTATACCTCATCAGTCTTCACAATGTGGAGATTGGGATTCATCTTCCTGTTAATGTTGCTTACTTTGCCGTCATAGCTCTCTCTCTGTTCCAGGGGCGGGGTAATTGCTGTCATTCTTGGGAACGTTCCTATAGCAATCAGAATGTATTGTGGACAGGAGCATGGTTCAGGCGAGATTATGGTCAATTTTTTCACTCAGTTACTTAGACTGGACATTATATTGTCCAGTTGGGACCACAAACCAAAGATTTTGATTGAAAACTGGGCACCTTGCAGCCCTGTATATGGTTGGGTAGCCTGAAAATGAAGTTTTGTGTGTGGGTCATTTTATCTGCATAGCTTTTCTTTTGCTTTTTTGCCAAGGTAATTGCATTTGTGGCACTTTAGTTTATATTAATCATTTAGGAAGAAATAATCTAATTAGTTAGTGTTGTAAATGGTACAAATGTCTTGCTTCATCTAAGTCATTTTCAAAGTCTCGGTGATGCTCGCACCTGGAGTTATGAAGTTTTAAAAAGGACCCCCTAAATTGGCAAGGATTTGCCAGATTTGGCATGCACACAATGGGGTTAAAGGGATGAAGAGGTCATTTGAAATGCTATGATTGAATCCAGAAGCAGCACACCCACTGATAATATATTCACTCAAATCCAGCCCATTTTCCACCTGCGGCGTGCACTTTCCCCCATGTGCCCATGCGGGCTGTGCTCATGCGTGCCAATGACTCCGGAAAATAGAGCCTTTGATCATTGCTACTCTATCATTAAACGAGCTTACAGATCGATACCACGTCCTCACTTTGGGAATTCTGTCCATTCTTCTATGTTCTGATTGCTTGTCTATAAGCAGGAAATTAATAGCACCAAGCTCATAGTGAGGACCATATTGTGTTGGTCAGAAAAATACAAAATTGGGCTCCAGGAATCACTGTTTGTAATAAATGGACTGATCCTATTTTCAAGACTTGTTCAAGTCTTGATGACAAAATGAGTCAATGGCAAGCTGTTTTAACATTTATTAGCGTGACTTGATTCACATTACAGATATCTGTAATTCCTTTATGACTAGTGTAAACACTAATTTAAGCCATCCATCTAACCATCCATCTAATCCATTTATCATTTGCCAGCCACTTCGTCAAGATCAGGGTCACGGTGGCCACAGAGTAAGCAGAGCAGCCCAATGTCCCTCTCCCCAGCAACTTCCTCCAACACATCCCGGTGGATCCCAAGGTGATCCCAGGGCAGCCTATGGATATAATTCCTCAAGCGTGTCCTAGGTCTACCTGTGGGTCTCCTTCAGGAAGCATCCTTATCAGATGTCCGAACCACCTCAACTGAGTCTTTTCATTGCAGAGGAGCAGCAGCTCAAATTTGAGGTCCTCCTGGACAGCTGAGCTCCCCTCCCTTTCAATTAGAGTAAGCCCTGCCACCCTAAAGAGAAATCCCATTTCAGCCGCTTTGATTTGCTGTCTCACTCTTTCTGTCACTACCCATAGCTTGTGACTATAGATGAGACTGCATCACACTCAAATGCAAACCGCTCAAGTATACACTGAAGCTCACAGTAGTTGTGTTATTAAAACAAGCTTGATTTAGAGGCTAGCAGCTTGATTTATACTCAAGTTGCCACAGAGAGGGGGTGGGCCTTGTCTGTGAATAGGCTCTAAGCCAATCAGGAACTGATAATATTAACTGCCTTCCATTTCTATTAAACTACCATCCCTTTTTCAATCAAACTCTCTCACATACAATCATTCCCTCATATACATACTACTATTCCCTGAGGGTGTGTGTGAGAGAGTATAATGGTTTATGCGAGAGAGTATCATGATGTGTGAGAGAGAGTGTGATGGTGTGTGTGAGAGAGTATGATGGTATGTGTGAGAGAGTATAATGGTGTGTGTGTGAGAGTATGATGGTGTGTGTGAGAGAGTTCAATGGCGTGTGTGAGAGGAAGTATGATTTATGACCTAAACAGCCTCTCATATGCACGCATGCATGCACACACACATGCACACACACGCACAGAAAGATTTGGCAAACTTACTCTCAGATGTATGTGTTTAGTTCCTCTGCATTTAATACATCCAACTCAAAGGCTAAATCTTCCTAAAGCTGGATTATCTGGCAGGTTCAGGAACTCTTCCAAGTCTGTGGAATAAGTCAAGAAATAGGAAATGAAATCTGAATAATCTGATTATAGTCCATGCATGCAAGTTAAATGTATGCCATAGGCCTATCAAGCTACATACCTGCTGATCCATGCTAGGCGGTTGGGTGGAAGGCTGAAGATCATTGCATTTAGGCTGTTCAAAAACTTGCTGGCCACAAAATCATCAAAAATGCTGTTGTGGTTTGGTTGTCCTAATTTATACCCAACCAGCACTGCGAGGTGGGTTTTTGAAACACAACTTAAATTATCTGTCTTTTCCAGAATAAGTCCCCTCATTTCCTGTTAAACAGTGATATTTTGGCTATCCCGTGAATTCAGAAACTCTTGTGAAATTAAAAACCAGCAGTAGCCTTTTACATTACATTGTTTTATTAATTATAATAATAATAATAATGATAATAATAACAATAATAATAATAATGATAGTAATAATAATAATAATGATAATATTATGCCCACTCCCCGGCAGGGGACCAGGGACCATTTCCTGTTTAGCCTAACAGGTGTCCTGCCTTTGCAAATTCAACAACTCTGAAATTTTAAAACAAGTAGTCTATGTTTCTACAGTGTTGCATTGTTTTAGTAGCCTAATAAGGTGGCTTTTAGCAGCCCTCTGTTGGTTTTTACTGCAGTAGGCTTGCCATTGGATAAAAAATGACCAACGTAAACTTACGTAAAACACATTCAGTGTTCGGTTTTTTAAATTCATATTAAATTCATTCATTTTAAAAAATGTAACTGCTTTTATTTTTTCTCTCTCCAGTAGGCTAGCCATTTTCAAATCCATCCAAATTATTCAACTCTTGCAGAATTAAACAAAAGTAGACTTTTTTTGCATATAACGGGCTGTTTTAATAATGGCTTTCTACTGCATTTGATAACCTAGCAAAAATCTAAACCACCAAGAATCTAAACCGGTGGTTCTCAGACTTGGTCCTGGAGGACCACTGTGTATGCTGGTGTATGTCTCAACTACAACTGAAATCCCAAAATTTTAACAAGCTGTTAATTTTTCTTGATTAGGTGCTTTCAATTTTTTAGGGCAATGGTCCCAAATCTTATCCAGAAAGGGTCAATGTGGGTGTTGGCTTTTGTTTCAACCAAGTAGTTACACACCTGATTCTACAAATCAAGGTGCTTAACAAAGACTCTTGTGGTTGATTAGTAAAATCAGGTGTGTGCACCCACACTGGCCCTTTCTGGATAAAACTGGGGACCCCAGCTCTAAAACATGAAAAGCACCTAATTAAATAAAAAACCTAAAAAATAACAACTTGTTAAAATTCTGGGATTGAGGTTAGAATGAAAAGCAGCATACACAGTGGTCCCCCAGGACCGAGTTTGAGAACCACTGATCTGAACTTTAACCTCAAAGCCCCTAGTGGTTGACGGCGTGCCAAGATTACTGAACTCAGACATTCAGTGCTACTGCAACCAAAGTATGAGTTAAAAACAGAAACATGTTGTTTTAGTTTCATTAGTAGATGATGCATGACAACTGTGCCGAACACGGAGTTTTGCAGCACCACCATTGTCACTCTGGTCATTCATTTAACATGCACCCCCTCCCTGCAGTCTCATCTGCAACTACACCCCCCACCCATGACATAATGGACAATATTGTCTATCTTGGCATTCATAAAAATATTCTTTCACCACTAAAAAAATCATATTTTGTCACAGCAACAAGATAAACCCGACAATAACCCTAAGATATGCCAATACAGCAGTGAAAACGCTGCTCACTGAATAAAAAAATAAACGAGAAAGTTTTTAAAAATGATACCATGTCATTCTACAGTCAATATCTGGGATTGAATAAATATACAACATTAGCATTGGTTTTACGCTTAGACATGTCCGTTTTGAGACAGTGGTCATATATTGTCTTGGACAATCCTTTTGTGATATATACGCGCATGTGTGATGTGTGGGTACCTTACAAATTAGCTGTGCATAATACCACACGTGTTGTTTACGGCGTTGTCGCCCTTTTTAGTACTGTCTGGCTTGATTCACAATTCATTTATTCAGTAGTTTGAGAGTATAAGCTTTCTATAACAGGTCAGGTGTAATCAAAGGTCTTGTTATCATCGCATTCACTTACGCATTCATCCTGTGGCAGCAGTAAAGGACGCTGCACCTAATGAAACGTTGTCAATGATTTTTCGTAATTTCTTGGAAAATTGTCAGGGTTTTGATGGGTTGGACCCAAGCGCAGAGTAAAAAGGAGACTCACAGGTAAATGAAACAAAAACAAACAGGAACAAACAAAAGGCCACAAGGGGCAATAACAAAAATGAAAACTCGAAAAATACTAAACAAAAACACAAACATAGAAACTCAAAGTCAAAACACTGGGAACATATAACGAGGGCAGAAAACAGTAAACCGAAACAGTCAGGCAGAAATCAAGCAGGACAAAACACAAGCAGACAAAACACAGACAGACGGAACACAAGCAGGCGGAACACATAGGCAGAAACACAAACCAAACGCAGGCAGAAACAAAGTCAGAAACCCAAGAAACCAGCACCCGAGTCAGGGAGACAAAGGACTTAAATAGACTCAAAACCAACAAGACACAGGAGGGCACAATTAACAATCAAACCAGGACGGGTGGGAACAACGAGGCACAATCAGAAACAATAATAAAATAATTGAAAGCAATAATACAATTAACAGGGGAACGAGCAGGACACAAAACAGAAGTGCCACCATCTGGCGGCCCAACAAGGAAAAACAGAGGCAGAAACACAGAACCATGACAATAATACTATTATTATTGAGGACTTCTGGGCATAGCTAAGCCATATGTTTGCTGATAGACCTAGCCGACATTGTTTTTTGGTGTAAGACAGATGCGGATAGAACTATATCATTGATTTACTGTCTCTGTCTCTATCTACTGAAAACAAATTAAGATTTCATCATTGCTATGTAAGTATTACTGCTCAAAATAATGGCTTGGATTGATCTCATAAATCATCCATGAATTACATTTTAACATAAACCAAATTCCATATCGCTCTATATCTCACATGATATTTCTCTTTCTTTCATTACCATACTCAGGCTTGTGAAGTACCTGCCCTGGTGTTGATGCCCCAGTGCATGGAGGTAGCCCAGCAGCACCACCGCCAGAATTAGCATTCCCTGCAGTCTCTGCGGCCACAGGATGGCGTTACCATGGAGACTGCTGTTTTTGTGGGCCCTGCTCACCCAGGCCTCCCAGGGCCGCCCTGCCATCACCAGCCCAGGTAGAGTCCCCACTCCCACCCTCCCTGCCTACCACACGGGGATGACCAGGTAGAGTCCCCACTCCCACCCTCCCTGCCTGCCACACGGGGATGACCAGGTAGAGTCCCCATTACCACCCTCCCTGCCTGCCACTTGGGAACGATCAGAGGCACAACAGCAATGAAGGCTTGCAGGGTGAAAAGTCACAGCACCTTGACAGAAAAAATCCTTGTCCAGAACATCAGCAGCTAGACCAGGAACAAAGCCTCCAGTTTAAAGGGAAACCAAGACTGTCAGTGTTTTCCTTACTTTATTATGTGTGTCTAACTTGAGCCTTACATTTTTAACCCCTTCACACAGATGCCAAATCTGGCCAATTCTCACAGGGTGTTCTATATAAGACTTTAAAACTCCACATGTCTGGCATCACAGAGACTTGGAAAATGGCTGCAATGAAGCAAGACACTTGTACCATATATATTAGTACCACTTATATAAGTTGATATTTATAATTTAGGTATAAATGAAGTTCCACAAATTTAACTATCATGTCAAAAAAACGCTGTGCAGAAGCAACAGTTCAAGCTTTTGGGCGTGGCTCTCAATCCTTGTATTAATTTAAAATGAGGTATGCAATACCCCATTGGAAACCTTATACTGTCCTCTACAGGATAAAGTTATCAGTCAAACCAGAAGGAACTGAAAATAGATCATTTGTAATAAAGAGCATGCAGGGTTTTGCACATGGCTGATTTAAATTCCAACCCCTGCTTTCTATTAGCATATGTATTTCTCAAATAGATTGTTCAAGACTATAAATGACCACTGCATTTGAAAGGGACTTTGTTGCATGCAAAATCAATGGTAAGATTGTATATTTATTCAATATTGAGTGGCAGATATTAATAACAAAATGACATGGTACAATTACACAAGAATTCTTCTTGTTCTTATATTCAGTGAGCACCATTTTTCACAGCAGTATTGACATACCTTTGGGCTACTGTTAGCTTCGTCTTGTTTCTACGACAGAGCATAAATTTTTGCCGGTGAAAGAATATTTTTATGAACTCCCAAGTAGATGCTATTGTACATTGTGTCATACTTGGGGTCATTGTTGCAGATGAGACTGTGCTCATTAAATAGACCTATGAAAATGGCACCTAGAAACTCCGTATTTGGCGTAGTTGTTATTTTCTACTAATAAATCTAGAACACAGAGTTTGTTGTTTCCATTCATAGTTTGGTTGCGGGAGCACTGAAATGTCTGAGTTGAGCTATCTCAGTACACCTTCACCCTGGCCACTAGTGGGCTTGTGTCAAAAAAATAAATAAACAAATTTTGTCTCTGTCTGAAAATCAATTCCAGGGAATGTATTAAGCCCACTTACACAACAGCTTGGCTGAATACTTGATTCTGATTGGTCCAAGGGTGTGCATTAATTCTCAATAAAGGGACACCTCGGCCTTTTAACAGTTCTAAAATCAATGCACTACAAATCCACCATTCAAAAGCAGTTAAAACAGCAACATTATTTTTCCGATTTTGAATTGTTACATCCCCTCCCCTTTTCAGTGGTAAATTTCACAACTGATGGCAATGTTGAATCACGGTTCTAGTAACTGTAGCTTAGCTTCCTTTAACCAACCATCCTGCAAAATATGGAATTGTCCCTTATTTGGGCGGTAGAATAGGCGTTCCGTATTCAACTCATGGCTACGGGACGCATTTTCTTCTGTATCTTTCTGAACTATTGTGTTTATAGTAACCGCTGTTTTTAATATACTTCAATAGTTAGCTAGCTAGCTAGCTGGGATAACAAGCATGAGACCATTCTGAACCTATTATAAAGCTAGCTGGCATTCAAACCTGGCTTCAGAGGGTCTACACTGAATGACCACACAATTTTAAAAAGCAAGACAGCTAGGGAGATGAATTTGATTAAGTAATGACAAAAATGTCCAAAATTGGTGCTAATTGTATGCTATAAAATGAGATGGAACTATTTTTTCCTGATGGAATCATTGTTTTCATAGATCTAGTGACCAGAGGTTTTTGCTTAACAATGGTGGAAATAGAACTTTGAGGAGGGGTACTGCTGCACTGGGCCAGCATATGGTTAAGGTAGCACGGGATTATTTAAACTAGGGATTTGGGGGGCAAGGAGGTCAGAAAGTGAAAAGGGTAGGGAAGCACATGCTGCCAGGATGGAAGCTGTCATAAGGGTGGCTTGGGACGGCGGGGGGTGAGGGAATGGGAGAGGATGTGTAGAAGTAATAATCTAAAATGTCTTTGCTTAAATGCTAGAAGTATAAAAAATACATTTTTGGAACTTGAGGCTGCTATAAATAGGGGGGTTATAGTTGGGATTACAGAGACATGGCTTGGAGATGAGGATGGGGATGAATATATTATAGAAGGATACAAAATCATTATGAAGGATAAATCCAGTAAGAGAGGTGGGAGTATAGCTCTCTATGTAAAGGAAAATATTAATGTGTAGGATATTCCAGATATTGACCAGCTTGTGCCTGGTGATGATATTTGGATAAAGCTCATAGGGGAACATGAAAAGGGCCTTACGGTAGGAGTGTTACCGACCGCCAGCTTCAGACAGTAGTGTGAACTCAATGCTTTTTGGAAAAATAAAACAAGCTTGTCAGGATTGTGAGACTATTATTATGGGTGACTTCAATTACCCTGCTATTAAATGGGAAATGATGACAGGACAAGGAAAAAGTGAAGAACAATTTTTAGATGATATAAATGACCTTTTTTGGCACAGTACTTCTATCAGCCCACAAGAGGGAAATCAATTCTGGATCTGGTGGTATGTAATGATCCGGACAGAATTTGTAGCATAGAGGTGACTGAGCCACTTGGGACTAGCAATCTTTCTACAGCTAGATTTGAAGTATTATGGTAAATTAACAAGACCTCTTCTATGGCCAGAATTTTACATTTTAGATGAGCCAATTGAAACAAGATGCGAGAAAATTTAAGTAATATTGACTGGGTGAAACTTCTTAACTGCAAGTCTGTTAATGAAAAGTGGGGCAGGTTCAAAAGGGCTATTCTTGAGGTGCAAAGTAAATTTATTCCAAAGGCAAGGAAAAGTACGCTGAAGAAGCGCTCCCCCCAGTGGATGAACAAAGTCATACGGGAGAGTTTGAGAGAAAAAAAAACTGTGTAAGATATATAAAAATGACAGCACAATAAGGCTGAATATTGTAATATGCGTGTTAAGGTTAAAAAAGAACTACGGGAAGCAAGAGGCTCTTTGAAAGGCCAATTGCCCACGATGCAAATTAATCCTGAACATTTCTTTCAACACTGTATTAGGAAAAGGAAATCCAAAGAGGATATCAGGTACAGCAGGAAGGAAGAAGGACCACTGCTTTCTAAAGAATAAAGATATTGCTGATGCCTTAAATAGTTAATTTGTTGAGAGTTGTACGAGAGAAGGGGTTACTAAGAGTGTTTTCACATATAGTCCTTTTTATACAAACCAAACTCAGTCCTCTTAAAGTGGACCAAAAAGTGGACCAACAGAAAAGGGACTCTTTTTTTCTTTTTGCGTTCACATTGTCAGTTCATTTCAAAGAGGACTCAGTTCTCTTTCTGGTCCACTTCAGCTCTGATAGGGCCTCAGTCCTCATTCTGTCCACACTATACCCTCACCTCTGGAGCTCAGACCTTTACTGCTTTGGATTATGGGTAGTTTTCACTTGGAACAAGATGGCTGCTGCTATACTTGTCTTATCCACATTCCTGTGGTATTTGGTTAAATTAGCCCACAGAAATAGGGAAAACCAATGTATAATTGTTCAGATCACATTTGAACACAAAAAGGGACTGAGGAGACTACAAAGGAGACAGGCATGGAGGAGAAGAATTTTGCAGCGATATGACAAACTGATCAGGCAACATCTCCTCACTCCTCGTCCCTCTTCTGGATGTGATTTTAATGTTCTTTTCTGGAACTTAATAAAGGCTATTTTGTGTTTTTGCTTGGGTTAGGGTTAGGGTTAGGGTGATTGTCCTCATCAGGGTTCACTGATGATAAAACATAGCACAACTGCATAGGCATTGGCATTTATCACCACATTTATTTCAGTCAGGGGAACTGAATTTAATACAGCATGTGTGCTATCTAGCTACAAGTCGCCAATTTCACTAACAAAGCCAACAAAGTTTCTAATCAATGGTTTAATAAACATTCTATTCATAAGCTGTAGTACTTACATTGAATTGTAGAAAATGGCGCTAATTGAATGTTTGCTAAACTTTCAAGGTATTATTTCAAATTATATACCTCAGAAATATAACATATGCCAGATTAGATCACGTTTTATTTGGCAGATGCTTTTATGCATACTGAATGTTGTGGGGCAATGACAGAACACAGGTCAGATAAGTTAACTACAATTCACATAAATTACCAGTCATCCATAGCCATGAACATATAGTATACGTATTATGTTACATTTGAGAAAATTAAAAAAATGAATATCTGTACAGATTACTTAATGGAAAAAGTCATTCACTTCACAAGTGTATTAGCTAGCTATGTTAGACCTATAGCCCAGGATTCCATGTTTACATCCCAGTTCTATTTAAATGTCAAGAATAGCTATATAGTGAAGGAGGGAAAACACAAAACAGCCGCAACAGCACTATGGAGTAGCTACCATATGCCATATGCTGAGCGGTGCCCTCAGTGCAAAGGTCGTTATAACACTGCCTGATTACTGTTAGCATCTGGAATCCTTCATGTTGCTAAAAATGCTATTTTCAGTATCTCTGACCACCTCACCCCTTTGCTTGACATTTCACTCGTAGCACTCGAGGGTGTCCTCAACAGACATGTAGGTGGGGTTGAGAGGGCTTTTTTGATGACGAACACAGAGTCTAGAAGGGCTGCAAAATCCTACACCTTTAAAATTTACCACAACAAATTTTTCATTTTTCAGTATATTTCACTGCCAGTGGGTTACTGTTGGCCTACTTAATCCATACATTTTTTTCTTTCTTTTCTCATTTGTGAGAAAAATGAACAATGAACCATATGACAACTGTGCGGTATTGATGGGGGAATATTTTGACTAGTGAACTGTAGTGCCTGGGGAATATTTTTAGTTTTTTTATTATGTAATATGGGAAGAAAAGAGGAAAAAGAAAAGAAGTTAAAATGGGAAATTAATTAATAAATAATTTAATTAAGCATTACAGAAACATATTGGTTTACCTATATTGTTTACAAATCAAGACTGTTTAGTAGTAAGGGTTGCGATGAGGTCGCGACCATGTCTAATGAAGTAATTTATGAAATGATATCATATATACGTCTGACTGACAAGTTCATTGTTGTGGGTTGGTATGGGCCTTTCACAAAGCTATTAGTTTCAAATGTGGAAATGGTAGTGGAAATGTTTAGTCCTGTTTAAACTAAGGCATATAGCTTGAATAAGTGAATGATGGCATCTGTCTTGAAAGACAATGTTTCGCACTGTCACCTGTGTTCCGTCGTCTTCTCCCACATCTCATACCTCCTCTGTTCGCTCATCTTAATGCCTGCTTTGACAGCTTGCCTCCAGTTGTTGTTTGATTTGCCGGCAGGTCTGGTGCCAGTGTCCAACTCACAACAGGTCTTTTGGAATTTGACCATCTTCCATTTGGTGGACATGACCGAGCTTGTGCAGACAGGAATGGGACAGGAATGTGAACATGCTTTGGATGCACACTTGGGCGAGGAGATCTTTGTTGGGAACTTTGTTGCTCTTGCTCAATTGCTTGTGTCTGACACGCATTTCTTGTTTGCGGTAGAAAAATTGAGGGGAAGGAGCCTGGTAGGGCTTAGAAAAGTTTGTTACCGGATTGTATTGAGCTTTCAAGTGTGTATTTGATATTAGTTTGAATTCTAAAAAACCCAATATTATAAGTAAAGTAGGGGAATTTTCCACTTTTTCCCTCTCTTAAGCACTCGCCTTGCAAACTAGCTGGTTAGTGAATTTGGCCACCTTCTTGCTGACTGGATATTTTGTGGTTTTTCAACCCCTCAGTAGCAAAATATAATAGTTTGCCTTTATTGCTACGTGCTAACATTAGCTGTAGTTTATTGTGATCTGATTCCAGTAAACTTTTGTTCTGAGATATAGTTAGTTGATTATAACCCAAGTGATTCCGCTTCCGGTAGTTTTTTACATGCTGTTTATTGAACGCTTAAAATTCGTTAAAAGTACCTTTTTTTCCTCTGTGGTTTCTGCTGCTAGTTGTCCAGAGCTACCCATGCATTTTTAAGCTATGGTCTTGGTGTTTCTGTCCCAGCAGTAACTTACTCTAGACATAGGGAAAGATAGGGTGATAGTTAAGGCGTAAAAATGTGGCCAAAGCCATGTGAGGGTTGCAGGATGATTGCATTTCTGGAAAGCGTTTTCCAGGGCGAGTTCGTCTAACATCGACTGGTTGAGCACCTCGAGAGAAAGATTTTTGACCTCCAGTGCCAGCTTGCTGGATGCCACAGTTCGCAATTAGTAGAGTTCCAGGGACTGAGTAGCTTGTGCTTTAAGGAACTGGTGTGCACACTACAGCTGGGAAGGGGAGACAATTCAGAGCAGGCAGGGAGAGATGGTTGGGTGAGAGTAAGGTGCAAGCACAGAAAAGGGCATGCACACAACACAGGGGCAGCATCTCCAGAGGATGTGGTGTCCAACCGATTCCAGCCCTTGCAGGAATTGGATCTGGCCCTTGACCCTGTGAGTGGGAGGACTGATGAGCCACTGGGCACCCAGATGGCCACATCCTCCCGGAAAAGGGAGTTGGTGATAGTGGGGGACTCAATTATTAGAGGGGTAGACAGAATAGTCTGTTAGCACAAAATGGAATCTCGTACGATGTGTTCCCTGCCTGGTGCCCAGGTTAGGAGATCTCTGCCTGGAGCGTGCAGACAAGCTCCTGGCTAGAGCGGGGAGGGATCTAGTGGTCATGGTTCATATAGGAACCAATGACATAGGTAAGGATAGGTTTGAGTTTCTGTAGGACAAGTTTGTGGAGCTATAAAATATTAAGAGCAAAACCTCCACAATAGTTTTTCTGGAATACTACCAGTACCACATGCAAGCAGAGGGAAGAAAAGTTTTAGTTGGAGGTTTAACCCATGGCTACAAACTTGGTGTAGGAAAGAGAGGTACAAGTTTATGGAGTATTAGGACTTCTAAGCTCTTGGCAGAGTGAGAGGCAGTCACTGTGGTGCCATCAACCGTGATTGAGAGCTCACAAAGTAAGGAGGTCTTGCACGGGAAGAAGAGCAGCTCAGTTTTGTTGAGGTTGAGCTTCAGATGGTGGCTGGCCATCCAGGTGGATATGTCAGCCAGGCAGGAAGATATCTTATCATTGATCCGTGTGGCCGAGGGGGGGAAGAAAAGAAGAGTTGCATGTCATCTGCATAACAATGATAGGAGAAGCCATGTGAATTAATAACTGAACCAAGAGATCTGGTATATGAGAAGAACAGCAGAGGACCCAGTACAGATCCCTGCGGCACTCCCGTAACAAGGGGATGAGAAGCAGAGGCAGACCCCTTCCAGGTGACCTGGTAGGACCTATCTGCAAGATAGGAAGCGAACCAAGACAGGGCAGTCCCAGCAATGCCCATCCCAGCCAAGGTGGAGAGGAGTATTTTATGGTTGACCGTGTCGAAAGCTGTAGACAGGTCAAGAAGGATCAGGACAGAGGAGAGGAGTGAGGCTCTTGCAGTGGCAAGTGCCTCCGTCACAGCTAGGAGCGTAGTCTCTGTTGAGTGCCCGGATCGGAAGCCAGACTGGTGAGGGTCTAGCAGGTTATTATCGGAATCCTCCATATGATGCATATAAGACAAAGGGGTACAAACTCATAAGAAAGGATAGATTCAATAGAGAGGTGGGGGTGTAGCTCTCCATGTAAAAATTTTATGTGCAGTAAATTGACCAGCTCATGCCTAGTGAGGGTATATGGATTTAGCTCATAGGAGAACATGACCTTACTGTAGGCATGTGTTGCAGGCCACCAGCTTCAGACAGGACAGTAGTGTTAAATTTATTACCCTCCTATTAATTGAGAATTGATGACAGGACAAGGAAAATGTCAGGAAGAATCTTTAGATGTTATAAATGACATTTTTTGGCACAATATATCAGTCAGCCTACAGCAGGGTAATCAACTTTGGATCTGGTGCTATGTAATTATCCTGAAAAAATTTGTAGCATAGAGGTAATCGATTTGGATTAGTGATTATTCTGCAGTTAGTTTTGATGCACAAGCATCACGGTTAATCGAACGTGCGCTTTCAACCACAATTTCCAACTCTGTTTACGGATGTCTTTCCCATTGATCTAAATTCAGATGTCACTTTAGTCACTGTTCATATTGAAACACTAGCCAGTTGAGCAGTGTTTGTGACTGAAGCCCCTGCCACCCATGCCCCAGTAATGAACCCTCTTTCAAAATCACTTGATCTTTTCCTCTTGCCATCTTGATCCATAAATGAGGTCAGCTGGGCCTGCTCAGCATTTTTATTGATGTTAATTGCTTAATTTATCATGCAGCACACCTGTATTAAAGCATCTGCATTCATTATGTTTCTCCACTCATTTATTCAGGTTTGTCCTTTAATCACTTCCTCCCAAACTCTTATTGTCATGGTTCTTGAAGTTCAGTGGAAACAGAAAACAGAACACATTACATGAACTACTGAGGTTCCAGTTAGTTCCACGTACAGATTTTTCCTGAACTGTTTTGTGAAATGGAAAAGGGGCTATATAGAGGATATGCCTACTCCTCCTTGGCTCAGGGCCAATGTACCATTGTATCTGGAGTTGATCTGGCCTTATATAGAAATCTAGGCTTCTTGTAAGTATTTGGGAAGACAGGTATTGCAAATGGCTTGTACTTGTGTCTTCCAGCTGACACCCTGGCATCATCAGAGGATGAAGATGACGACGAGTCTTCCTCTGAGGAGAATAAGCTCTCAGGCGGCCAAAAGCTAGTGCGTAAGTGTCTTCTACACATTTGGTCCCTCTCTCACGGTAAAAATAATTTCTGTAAATTGGGGGGGGGGGGGGGGGGGTGGTGTTCCTGTCCTCTCGGAACAGTTTGAGGTGGTCTTGGCGCCCAGGGTCATTGTCAGGGTTTCCAGTCCCTTGGTGAGCAGTGGGGCAGCAGGGGGATTCTTTGTGATGCCAGTTGGATGCGGCCCCTGTGTGTCATTCTTAGTGGAGAGATGCAGCTGCCAAGATGGGCGATCCCTATCCCTGGTGTCCCTAAGGAAGGTGGGGGCATTTATCTCACTGTTTACCCCATTAGTTGTACAGTGTCGTGAACACGAATATACAGACACTGCTCTACAGAACCATTTGGGATGGACACCTTGGACAGGACTCTGCAGACAAGCTCTTCTGTGGTCTTGTTTCAAGGGAGTTGGTTAGCACTGCACCTCTTTTCAGTCTGATTGTGTGCTGCAAGGTGGTCCATTGTAGTGGTACCATCCATTGTACTGCTATCCATGACTTGAACCATCTGCGAAACACAAGGTGCTGGTCCAGATGGCAGGGTTTTATAAAATGCACGCTCTTGTCTTGGAAGGGATTAGTGTTTTGTGTTGTAAGAATCACATAGTTTGTAGGGGGGTTGAAGAGCATCTCTCCCCAACTCCCTTCTCTTCCTCCCTTATTTTTATTTTCTCATCTTTTTTATTAATTTTGCTTGCATTCACATTTTTTTCCCTGTCTTCCTTTCTTTCTGCCTCATCCCTCTCTCTCTCTATCTCTCTTTCTCCTTCACTCCCTCACTTTCTTCTTCCTCAGCCATGGCTCCTGTATGGCCTCAGCCAGAGAAAATGAAGAAGAAGTTGCACATCGTCCCAACCAGTAAGACAGTGAAGTTCCGATGTCAGGCCAATGGCAACCCTACCCCCACACTCCGGTGGTTCAAGAATGGCAAGGAGTTCAAGAAGGACCAGAGAATTGGGGGTTTCAAGGTAAAAGCACTCCAACCACTTTTATCACAGACCTTCAGACTCCATCCACCATCACCACAGACCTTCAGATTCTGCTCACCATCATTACATACCTTCAGACTTTGTACACTGCATACCTTCAGAGTTCACCACTATTATCACACACCTTCAGAGTTTGCACATTATCTGCACACCTTCAGAGTTCACCACTATCACACACCTTCAGACTTTGCACACCATCTACACACCTTCAGAGTTCACTACCATCACCGCCCTCCTTCAGATTTTGTGTCCCATTATCACACACCTTAAAGGGAAACTTGCAGGTTGTCATACCCATTATTTAATATGCGGGGAAATGATGTAGCAATGGTATTTTAAAGTAAAAAAATAAAAATACACTTAGAATCACATCTGTGCTTACTTTTGTAACGTGGCCGACTACGCCAACCTCAAATCCAGGGAAATCGAACGTGACATATAGGGGAGTTGGAACAGAGTGAGAGCTATGATCAATGGCAAAGTAAACAACATTAACAAAAAGATGATTCCCAATCCCGACATCCTCTTGCCAATACTTGTGATGGGCCACAGCCATATAATTTCAAGCCTACAAGGCACCCAAGGGACCGGGAACAGGAAAGGATGTCGAAAAAACAACGGGCAATGCCAATAGAGGAAGTCGTAGTGTGAGGAGAACCTGTTGCAAACTGGACATATGTCTTGTGAGTGACTCATGAGAGCTACTGTACTATGACAAAGTTTCTGCTGCTTAACATCGTTTGCTAAGTTAATAAATATTGGGCAGTACCTAAAATGATCAGTTATCAGGTAGAGGTTTCGTCTGAAAGCTTATGTTTAGCTAGCAACATTCCAGTTAATTAATGATACTGGAGCACTAATACAATAACACAAAATAAAGCATGTTTATTTAAATAAATTATGGGAACTGTGCAGACTACACAGAAGTATAAAACAGCATTAACTGTCTTATATTAGTTACTCTATAGCAAACGGTCCTGATGATAGCTAACAAGCATGCCCACACATTACTGTATTGTTGCAGAATTACCAGTTGTTTGGTTGTAACCAGCTAGCTAAGTAATATCACAGACTGGAGGGTAATTGATACAAGAGTTCAGTACAAATTAATGGTTTTTTTTCAGTTAAACTCAGACTGGACATTATTGTCTGGTGGGGACTACATGTGTACAAATAGCCTAATTAGAAAACCACGGTCAGTTAGCCTAGTGTCATGTCTATGTTACCTTAGCTAACATTAGCTAGCTCTTTTACTAGTGAAATGGGATGTTGTTAGCTAAACATAAGCTTTTAGACGCAGCCTCTGGTTAGCTCTGTTTTGGATTATTCCAGTTTACTGGATGCGTAGGCACAAGCTAATCGCTTTCTCTAGAACTATAAAGGTCAATAATAAAGTCTAATTACGTGGCCTGCGCATGCTGCACAAGTATATGGTCAGCCCGTTCGTGAGTACTGCACACAACGCAAATAGAGACTCTCATGCGGCAGTCGACCAGTTCCTTTCTTTCTCTGGACCTTCCTCTTTCCATCGCTTTGGTAGAGGTTAATACTCATCTCAGCTTTCCATAAGAGTTTGTTGCAGAACTCTACAGTCTTTCAGAGTGCTTCTGCAGGCTTCTATTCTTGAGGCTTACAGTGAACCCTCTAAGGTTATGCTGGTTTAGTCTTCTCTTTACTTTCACCTTTGACACATGTACAGTTGAAGTCAAAAGTTAACCCAGGGTTTAAATTGGGGGTGGCGTCCACCCACCTTTGGTAAATAAATAAATAATTTTGACGGGCAGTTTTACAAATAACTATGACAATCCAGTCCATTTTTCGTATGCTCCAGTCCACGTGTTCCCTCTAGCCAGTTACTTGCTCAACCAATCAAAATTCCGAAGAAAAAAAACTCAGAAGGAACAGTCGTTTATATAGACAGGCACAGAAAGAAAAATATCGTTGATTGTCTTGATTGTTTGGAAGCAGATGAAGTAGGTAATTTCATTAACATGTAATTTCATCTATGCAACATTTTAAAGAGAGATGAATAAACAGTCCCCACGAACGCCGGCTATTATTAATGGCAACTTTGATTGCTTGAGCAAAATCAGGTTGCTGGTCCAGCAGCTAAGCTAGGATTGAATATTTCCCACATGCATAACGTTTCAGAAGTGGCGACTGGTGAGCTGAAAATAGGTGACATTGAGAGACATTGAAACAGAAACACAACAGCTACCAATGAACAGTGTGAAATATCCTTATTATAAAATAGTGCTAACCCATTTAAAGACCCTACATTTAAAAAAGTACGTATATAACCTAAATATTTTGAGCAATAATACTTGCATATTGAGGATGAAATCTTATCTGTATTCATAGGCATTCTTCTCCACCGGAGAATCAATGTGTTTGTCAAACTGGGGAAGTAGCTAGTGAAATACACACCTAACAATGCACAGAAAGAGTTGGCCAGTGAGACCAACTTATTTCTGTAGCCTGCAGAGCAGAATATGGTGGTCTGTAGTATCAAAGGCAGCACTTAGGTCAAGTTGGACTCATTTCCTCTCCTCCACACGACCGGGTGGCTGTGGCCGTGCAGTTCGTTAATAGGTTTTTTTTGTCCCTAATGTGTGAAAGAATACTAAGAGTATGTTATCCATAAATTGAAAACTCTGTTTTCACCCTATCCAATTAGTTTTTATCTTGGTTTCTCTATCTCTGATACTCACCCAGATAGCAAGCAACTTGGGGCTGGAGTATTTATCCTCTTTCAATCATTTTCCTCTGCTCTGTTGTAATGTCTCTCACTGATTTTCTCTCTCCCTTCTCCCCTCCCTGTCCCTGTTGTGTCTCAGGTTCGAGAGCACATGTGGACCATAATTATGGATTCAGTTGTTCCCTCAGACAAAGGAAATTACACCTGTGTAGTGGAGAATGAACATGGCAGCATCAGCCACACCTACCAGCTGGATGTTGTGGGTCAGTTTTAGCTCCTCTCTACTTGTTTATGGGCACCACATATGAGCTTAATCATTGCTGCTAGCTTGCTGTGAAGTGCTATATCATTAAATGTATTCTACATCACTGTGAAGTTTATCCAACCAAAATTATGTTTATTACTGCATTAATATAACATTACTTGATGCTGACTCATTTTTACTCTCTCTGGAAATTCACTGGTGTAACCGCTGTGATCTGAGGTGACGTTTCCTGCCTAATTCTGACCTGGCGAATAAAAGTTCCCCTTAGTGTGACTCCGCCTCTCCCTGTCTGACTATCTGTGTACTTACCTGTACTCTTCTTAGTGTGACTCCGCATCTCCCTGTCTGACTACCTGTGTGCTTCCCTGTACTCTCCTTTGTGTGACTTCGCCTCTTCCTGTCTGACTATCTATGTGCTTCCCTGTACTCCCTTTAGTGTGACTCCACCTCTGCCTGTCTGACTATCTGTGTACTTCCCTGTACTCCTCTTAGTGTGACTCTGCCTCTCCCTGTCTGACTATCTGTGTGCTTCCCTGTACTCCCCGTAGTGTGACTCTGCCTCTCCCTGTCTGACTATCTGTGTGCTTCCCTGTACTCCCCTTAGTGTGACTCCGCCTCTTCCTGTGTGACTATCTGTGTGCTTCCCTGTACTCCCCTTAGTGTGACTCCACCTCTTCCTGTCTGACTATCTGTGTGCTTCCCTGTACTCTCCTTAGTGTGACTCTGCCTCTCCCTGTCTGACTATCTGTGTGCTTCCCTGTACTCCTCTTAGTGTGACTCTACCTCTCCCTGTCTGACTATCTGTGTGCTTCCCTGTACTTCCCTTAGTGTTACTCCACCTCTCCCTGTCTGACTATCTGTGTACTTCCTTGTACTCTTAGTGTAACTCTGCCACTCTGTGTCTGACTATCTGTGTGCTTCCCTGTACTCTCCTTAGTGTGACTCTGCCTCTCCCTGTCTGACTATCTGCGTACTTCCCTGTACTCCATTTGGTGTGATTGCACCACTCCCTGTCTGACTGTGTGCTTTCCTGTACTTCCCGTAGTGTTACTCCACCTCTGTCTGTCTGACTATCTGTGTGCTTCCCTGTACTCTCCTTAGTGTGACTCTGCCTCTCCCTGTCTGACCATCTGTGTGCTTCCCTGTACTCTTCTTAGTGTGACTCTGCCTGTCCCTGTCTGACTATCTGTGTGCTTTCCTATACTTTCCTTAGTGTGACTCTGCCTCTCCCTGTCTGACTGTGTGCTTCCCTGTATTCCCCTCGGTGAGACTTCACTTTTCTTCTGCACGTGCAGATCGCTCTCCCCACAGGCCCATCCTCCAGGCCGGGCTGCCAGCCAATCGCACGGTGGCGCTAGGCAGTGACGTGGAGTTTGTGTGCAAGGTCTTCAGCGACCCCCAACCTCAAATCCAGTGGCTGAAACACATTGAGGTCAATGGCAGCCGAGTGGGGCCAGATGGTCTACCGTACGTCCGTGTGCTTAAGGTATGACATCATGTAACCCCTGTTTCTTGTATGACCTTAATTTGACACCCATGTGACCCCGTAAACACCCTCGTTCTTTAAAGTTGTGTACTCCACAAAACCACATTCAACCAACATTTCTTTCAGAAAGAGAGTTTTCTTTATTAATATATGTGTCTGATGACCTGCTACCTGTATACGTGGTCAATGTGTGTGAGCGAATGTGTTTGCATGCATGTTCAAAATTCACCTACTGACCATAGCTGAATCCACCCCTGTGATCCAGTTGTTAGTTGTTACATATGTATTTGAGAACAGTGTAGATAATTAAAACACGTCTTAACAGTCCTCATATGTAAGCACCACAGGTAGTGTAGGGGATATACTGTACATACATGTGTTCACCAGTACATATGGTGCAGGAGAGAACAAAGGATGTTGTGATGGATGGAAGTACAAACCAGGCTTGAGATAGTGATGCTAACATGGCCTGGGAACAAGGAAAATGGCATGTATTGATGGCTAATGTACATCTAAAGGGTTAGATAGCCATTGAAAATAAAGAACAAACAGAAGCTTGTTAAGCTAATGCCTGGGTGATTGTGAGTCTTACTGCTGGCGAGCTGTTCCTGTAAACTGTGCAGATTCACAGTAGGAAGGTGGGAAGGCAGGAAGATAATACTAATGTAGGCTACTTACATGTAGTTGGCTGTTTACTTGTTGCTGTGTTGTCGAATGGTAGCAAATTCCTTGGTGGATGCAGTTTCGTTAACTATGCTAAAATAACACATGGACTCAGAGTTAGAAACTGCTACTTGTGGCCTGAGAGAGCGCTTGTGTCTCTCCATGTATTTATCTCTTTCTCCGAGGGGTTAGGCTTAGGTGTTCTTAGGTGTGTTTTGGTGCACATCCTCTAAGCAGCCTGGCAAGCAGGGAATAGAGAAAAGCATTGAAGAGAGTGCATTTATAATGGCTTGGGTATAGGAAGCTGCATACTGCAATCACCATTTGATCAACAGTCTTTCCAACCATGATCATGTGAATGTGAAGTGAGGCTGTAGTGTTGAATCAAGATGGATGAACAGAACCTACACTACTGTGGTTTGATGAAAATTTGCTGGATGGTGTTATGCAAGTCATTTACACTGAACCTGCGGCAGACTTTCTCAGAGTAGAGGTCTGACAGACACATACATGGCAAGGGAGACCAATAGGAAGACGGTAGTCACTCAGGCTAACAAACATACGGTCAGTCATGCACAAAAAACAACAAAACATATTAGCCTTGCATTCTGTAGTTTTCATTTAATTAGGAGTTCATGGCATACAGTAATTCATAATGAAGATGAGGAACTATTTTTTGAATTAAAACATTTTTTTTTTCAGTTTCTAATTGACTTCAGTGTCCCTCAGGTAGGGGTGGTGGTGGAGTTTATGCAGTTCATACTCTGGTCAGGTCAGAGTAAGGATGAGTAACTGTTTTTTTATTTATAAAAACATTTGTCTATGTTTGAAACTTGATTTTACTGTTTGTTTACATTTTACATTTTATAAAAGCCTGTTATGGCTATATAACATATAGGTCATTGTTTGTTAAACACAGCTTTAAAAAGCTTCATCACGCAGTGTGTGCGCAGCAAGGGATTTTACACAAATATTACTGGGGCAGACGCCCCAGGTGACGGTGGTGCCATGGGAACCCACTGTAGCTTTGGCTAAGCCCTGCCTAGAGTTAGCAAGGCTCTGCTACTGTGAGCTCCATGCAGCCTCATACTTCTGCTGCATGCTGGGTCAGGATGAATCATGTAGCCCCACCCCCATTGTGATGGGTCAACCATTCAATTCAATCCAATGGTGTTCTTGTTTGTAGGACTTGTTCTTGTGGAGGGTTGTCATAGTGCGGTCTTGGGATGTTTAGGTGTAGATGTACTGAGATATTTGGTGCCCGATAATATACCCTGGGCACCACCCATGGGTTGCATGTATATAGGGAGACCTCCCTATTGGTGATTTTAGGCACACATATGCAGTCATACATACATATCATATACCATATGGGGCGACATAGCTCTGGAGGTAAGAGCGGTTATCTGGCAGTCGGAGGGTTGCCGGTTCGATCCCCCGCCCTGGGTGTGTTGAAGTGTCCCTGAGCAAGACACCTAACCCCTAATTGCTCCCAACGAGGTGATTGGTACCTTTCATGGCAGCTTTTCTCCGTTGGTGTGTGAGTGTGTGTGTGAATGGGTGATTGAGAGGCATCAATTGTAAAGCGCTTTGGATAAAAGTGCTATATAAATGCAGTCCATTTACCATGTTACCATTTACCAATACATATGGACACATATTCAAAAACAAACAATTCTATGTCTTGTGTTCTCAGATTTTTCATGACTATGGAAACAAGCAAGGGGATGCAGAGTTGGATTATGAGGGTTCAAATATCTGGGTACATGGGAAATTGGTTCTCCTTCTTGGCCCTCACATCACCCTACCCTCAAAGTTTCCTTTTTTAACCTCATTATATTTGCCCCCATCTTTGGGTATATTGTGGGGTCTTCCTCCTTTGACCTGCCATTCTCTCCAGGCCGCTGGCCTTGTGGGGTCTTCCTCCTTTGACCTGCTATTCTCTCTAGGCCGCTGGCCTTAACACCACAGATAAGGAGATGGAGGTGCTGCAGTTGAAGAATGTGTCGTTGGAGGACGCGGGAGAGTACACCTGCCTGGTGGGAAACTCCATCGGCTTCTCGTACCGCTCTGCATGGCTGACCGTTTTCAGAGGTAGAGATGATTCTCTCCTCTCCTGGTGGTTTTCACCTGCCCATATTTACCCTTCATTTCTGTCTCTTACCACCCTGGTCCCAAATGAACCCAACACACTCTCACACACTACATTCCTGCCGTTTTATTCGGTAAGAGTTTTTATAGGACTGTGAATGACAATGACTCTAAAACAGATATTTTATTAATTCTTGCTTGCTTCTTTACTCTATGGGTGTGTCCATCCAGCTGATGTCATTTCCTGCTATGAAAAGCAGTGCCCTGCATAAGGTTTTGGACATAGTAATATTTTTCTTGATTTGGTTCTGTACTCCACAATTTTAGATTTGTAATCAAACAGTTCACATGTGGTTTATGTGCAGATTCTCAATTTTTATTAAATGGTATTTTCATACATATAAGAAACACTGTTCAGAAAATTAGGAACAGGAAGACATGACGCAAACACAGGAAGTGGGATCCAAATAGCTTTGTTTGTTTGTTCTCCGTCTGATTTGTTTGTACAAAATCGTTTTTACTTTGTTTTACTTTCGAAAACTTTTAAGTTTATCGTTTTATTGTTTTATCAGCTGGTTTTAGTTACAGTTTTTCGGTTTTAATCAGGTTTTAAACCGCCCTGTAAAATAGCAAAAAATCCCGCAGCTACTATTATCAACCCCCGCCATGAACAGCGGCGAACAGAGCCCACCGGATACATCCTTTATTATGGAAAACAAAATTATGAGATGTGAGGCCTGTGATACGGTGGTGGTCGTAAAGAATGAGGATTTTATCACTGTTTTTAAGTGTGGTAAATGCACGGAGAATCTGGAGCTGAAAGCCACTGTTATCCAACTCTACCGGGATATAAGGTGCTTGAGGAGCGGCTGAGCCTGGTGAAGGAATCCTCCAGGATACAGGAGGCTTTCGAAACAACATTGCCGGGACGTCTCACAGCCTGCTCAACTCGGCTAGGCACAACGGGGATGATGTCGGAGGCTCCCTTGCCTGAGAACGATGACCATTTCCCGCCCCTGTACCAGATGGTCGCCCTGGGCAGAGGGTCATCTGCTATGGCACCGCCAGCAAGCTCCTGCTCCACTCCCCAGGTCGCGGAGGCCCAGTGGAAGCATGCTGGCGGTAAGCAGAGGTGGAATTACCTACTGTCGTTGCCATCTCGCCCAGAGCTCCGATTGTCAAACCATTTCAAAGCCCTCAGCCCCCCACCTCCCCAATTGGGTAAAGAGACCGCCACCATCATAGTGGGGGATTCCATCGTCCGGGATGTGTCCATCTCCCACCCTGCCCTCGGACCCACCGTTGTGCACTCTCATCACGGTGCCCGGGTCTTGGATATTAATCGACGACTGCCATCTCTCCTGACTCCTGGATTATCAGAACTTGAAGACAATCATCACACACGTTGGCTCAAATGACACTTCAGCGCAACAGTCAGAGGTTCTGAAGAAAGATTTTAACACTTTACTAAGCACTTTGCAGGCCAGTGGAAAGAGAGTGGTGATTTCTTGTCCTCTCCCATGTTACAAGCGAGGATATGGGAAATACAGCAGACTTTTCGCACTAAACAAATGGCCTCTCTAATCCCTCTCTGAAACGTCCCCCCCAAATTATGTTTCTTCCCATTGCATTAGACAGGGAAAGAGGGGCGGAGGGTCAGCCTCCATATCCACTAATGTTCTAGACTGTAGGAGCATCTCTTTTGCTCTTTTTAGTTCTTTTGAATATCACGCTTCTGTATTGAAATGTCAGTCTCCTGTACTAGCAATAACTATGTATAGACCACAAAGTAATGCCCCAACTTCTTAACAGATTTCTCCGAGCTTTTGTCTATTGCCAACACAAGTTATGATAAGATGATTATCATTGGTGACTTTAACATGCACATTGACAGTGCGACTGACAAAAAGGCAATTGATTTTATTCATTTATTGAATGATCTTGGTTTTACACAACATGTTAGTGACCCAACCTATAATCGTGGCCATACCTTAGACTTGGTCATTACGCGGGGGCTTACTGTTAACATTTCATCAGTTATGGATGTTGCACTGTCTGATCATTACTGTATCGAGTTTACTGTGTGTATACCAATGCCTCTGCGCAATACTGAGCGCATTGTGAAAAAACGTTATCTTACTTCTGAAGTGGCTGAAAAATTTTCCGCATGCATTAATAACTTGCACATCCCCACTCGACAATCGTCTGTTGATGACTTGGTAAATGATTTTAATACAAAATTACGGTCAACCCTTGACTCTGTTGCACCTGTCAAATTAAAAAAGCTCTCTTCGAAACGAAAGCCTCCGTGGAGAAATGAGACTGTCAATGAACAAAAACGAAATTGTCGCAAAGCCGAACATAGATGGAGAAACACAAAACTGCAAGTTCACAACGATATATTCCGAGAGCATCTAGCCGAATATAACAACGTCATCAGAGAGGCCAAACATTTCTCTAAACTCATTAACAAAAATCAAAACAATCCAAGAGTACTTTTTTCCCACTGTTGATAGCCTGATTAATCCAGCTCCCCCAAGCACCTGTGATTGTTTCTCCAATACTAAATGTAATGAATTTTCAGCCTATTTCAGAGATAAGATCACGACCATTTGAATGAATACCAGCCGAACGAGGTCGGATAATAACATTTTAGAATGTACTGCTGCACACTGTGAACGCACTTTAGATCATTTCATTCTGGTGGATGCAGAAATTTTTAGAAAAGTGGCATTTGGATTGAAACCCTCTATCCCCCATCCCCACCACCCCCATCCCCACCACCTTTTTTAAAAATGTTTTTAACTGTTTATCAGAGGAATTATTAGATTTAGTCAATCACTCCCTGTTTCCTGAGGCACTCAAAACTGCAATAGTTAAACCAATTCTCAAAAAAAGTAACATGGATGGTTCTTAGTAACGACTGGCCCATATCCAACCTCCCTTTTTTAAGTAAGATTTTAGAAAAATTGGTTTTTAATCAGCTAAATGAATTCCTTCGCAATAACAATGTGCTTGATATGTTACAAGGACCAGGTCAAAAACCTTGGTGTCATCATTGACTCAGACTTAAATTTGGAGGCACACATCAGAAATGTCACAAAATTATCTTTTTACCATTTAAGGAATATTGCTAGAGTTCGACCGTTTCTCACTCAGGCTGATACTGAAAAAATAATGCATGGTTTTATTACTAACAGGCTTGATTACTGTAATGCTCTCCTGTCTGGGCTTCCAAAAAAAGCAATTGGTCAGTTACAACTTGTGCAGAACGCAGCAGCACGTGTACTGACAAAGACCAGAAGGAGAGCACCCATCACTCCCATTTTAAAGTCCCTGCATTGGTTGCCTGTTAGTTTTAGAATATATTTTAAGATCCTTTTATTGGTTTTTAAATCACTAAATGGCAATGCACCTGCCTATTTATCCAAGATGCTTTTTAGGTATGTCCCCGGCAGAACCCTGAGATCCTCCGACGCTGGTCTCTTAACTGTTCCAAAGGCTAGAACAAAAAAGCATGGCGAAGCAGCTTTTAGCTATTATGGTCCTAGCCTTTGGAACAGCCTGCCGGAGGATCTACGGGTTTCTGAATCTGTGGACATTTTTAAAAGAAATCTTAAGACACACCCTTTTGGCATTGCTTTTACCTAGGTTTTTGCATTGCTTTTGTTTTATTTTATTTATTTTTTATTTATTTTATTATTTATTTATTTTTATAATTATTACTATTACTATTAATATTATTATTATTATTTGTTTGTTCCTTTCTCTCTTTTTAATTATTTTAATTATTCTTTGCAATTATTTTCTGTGAAGCACATTGAGTTGCACTTACTCTATGAAATGTGCTATACAAATAAAGTTTGATTGATTGATTGATTGATTTATTGAACTACAGAGGCTACACTGCAAGATGCAAACCACTAGTTAGCTGCAAAAAAAGGATGGACAAGTGACAGTTCGCAGAGACATACTTAAAAGAGCCTGCAGAGTTCTGGAAAAAGGACTTGTGATGAGACCAAGATTCACTGTGTCAGAGTGATGGCAAGAGCAAAGTGTGGAGGGCAAAAGGAGGTGGGCCAAAACATACCACCTCATCTGTGAAACACAGTGGTGGGGCTGTTATGCTTTGGGCATGTATGGCTGCCACAGGTACTGGCTCACTTGTCTTCATTGATGATGTAAGTGCTGATAGCTGCAGCAGAATGAATTCTGAAGTGTACAGAAACATCTTATCCATTCAAGTTCAAGTAAATGCCACCAAATTCATTGGATGGTACTTCACAGACAGCAAGACAATGCCACTTAATCATACTGCTAAAGCAACAAAGGAGTTTTTCAAGGTCATAAACTGGAAAATTCTTTCCTGGCTTAGTCATTCGCCAAATCTGAATCCAATTGAACCTGCATTTCATATGATTTCATATGCTGACGAGCATAACAGCAGGACCTGAAGATGGCTGTAGTACAAGCCCGGCAGAGCATCACTAGAGAAGATACTCAGCACCTGGTGATGTCTGTGGGTCACAGATTTCAAGTAGTCATTGCATGCAAATGATATGCCATAAAGTACTAAACATGACAACTTTAATTTATATTAAATTATTATGTTGCAGTCATTATGGTGCCCTGAAATGAGGGTATCTGCAAATAAATGCTGTAATTTCTACAGGGTGAAACCAAAATGTATAACAATACCCTTTCATAAAAGCTGAGAATTTGAACATGTGATTTTTTATTTTTTATTACAAATCTAAAATTGTGGAGTACAGTGCCAAATAACAAAAAAAAGTATGTCTTTGTCACAAACATTATGGAAGGCACTGTATGTGTATCTGTGTGAAAATGCATCTCTGTTTCAAGTCTGTGTGGTATCTGACAAAAAGTGATCATTTTTAATGCAAATGTACTGTGATTTCTGTGGATGTGTGCTTACTTATTTTCCCTGCATCCCCCTTTGGCCTCACACAGCCACACCCCCCTCAGCGTGGCCCAGCCAGATGTACCTGGAGGCCCTTATTTACTGCACAGGGTTCTTCTTCATTTCTGTGATGGTGGCCATCGCCACCATCCTCAAAATGCCAGGCTCCTCCAAGAAGATTGACTGCAACAGCCAGCTGGCTGTCCACAGACTGGCTAAGAGCATTCCACTGCACAGACAGGTAGAAGAAATTAGCTGGAGGTTTGGCTTGCGTACATCTCTCTCAGTAAGAGGGTAACTTCACCCTATGCATAATACAGACTGGAGGTGTAACTTGCTGCTCCTTTTTCCCCAGGTGTCCGTGGACTCCAGCTCCTCCCAAAATTCAGGGGGGATGTTGGTGCACCCGTCACACTTCTCCTCCTCTGGGACACCCATGCTGTCTGGAGTGTCAGAGTACGAGCTGCCTCAGGACCCTCGCTGGGAGCTACCCCGGGACAGGTAGGCACCCCACTCAGGGGCGGGGCTAAGGATTTGGGTGCCCATTTCAAAGTACAACCAGGGGGACCCTGGCCGCTGCCACACCCAGAACTCCAGAACCCCCAGAACCCCCCCCCCCCCACCAAATACCTGTAAACAAAAATAAATTCAAAGTCATTTTATGTTTATATTACTCTGTTTATTTTACTATTTTATTTACCAAAGGCAACCACACTAAAAAGAAAAACACTTCAATTAGCTGTTTTTGACAACTTACAATATGGTAGATGTTGAACATTTTTTTGTTAATGAACTGAATCAACATCATCAGCCAGGTTTGCCAAGTTGTGTGTCACAATGATTGGGTCAGGAGAATGAGATGTGAGACAGTGAGACATACTCCTAGAGAGAGAGAGAGAGATAGAGAGAGAGAGAATCAGATCACAATGTGTATATCACAAGCTAATTATCTTGCAACTCCTCAACTCAAGTGATATGATAACCTTGTAAAATAAAAATGAAACATATGCCAACATGGTCTTAGACAGCCAGTCACTCAAACTGTGAACCAACAAAACGATCGAACTATTCAGAAATGTAAATATTGTAACAGACGTATTTGAAACGTAAAGTTTTTTCTGCAGCACAGCCCAGAGCTAAGAACAGTGACGCTAAAGTTATATTAAACTATCACAAATAGCTTTTAATAGAATGAGGAATATATCCTACCTGGTTATAGGCTAGAAATTTGCTCTGCTCACCTTGGCGTCTGCAAAGGCTTTGATCAGCTCCCCACTGTCCAGCGGTTCGGGTGATCTTGTGCTCGATGGAGATTTGCACCAGCGCTGTCAAATGCTCTTGGGTCATAGTCGATCTGAGGTAGGTTTTGATCAGTTTCATGCAGGAAAAGCTCATTTCTCCTGAGTCAAAAGTTCCTGGAACTGTGACGAGCAGACGTAATGCAACGTTTAGATTTGTATACAAGTCCAACAAGTTCTTTCTATGAATGTGTTCCAGAATATCCAAAGCTGACAGGTTTTCTGACAGGACAATGGCCGCAGATTCGATTTCTCCTGCCAGATCTTCTGATGCGATGTCACCGGGTCTGGCCTCCAGGTTTTTGCAGTGAGCAAGCAGCGTGTGTTCCTCCATAGCCTTCTTCATTTCCCGTATGCCGTAGAGAAACTCAAACACGCGGTAAATATCTTCCATTTGAGAAAATCTCTTGTTCAGGCTGCCAAGGCTGCCTCTCCACCTTAACTAATGTGTGGTGAGCGTTCTGGCGCAAAATGGCTGCCGTGAATCACCCAGGTGGGTGCTACACATTGGTGGTGGGTGAGGTGAGTTCCCACTCATCACTGTAAAGCACTTTGAGTGTTCAGAAAAGTGCTATATAAATGCAATAATTCATTCATTCATTCATTCAATGGCTGAATCTACTCAAGCCAGAAAGAAATCACAGTTGAACCGTTCCTTGGGAGTGTGAATTAATTCATCTCTGCTCTCATAGCTGAACTGACGGGCCACTCTTCGGATTCTCTCGGGTATCTGTTTTTGCGGATTAAAGCCATTGTCTCTTTACTTCTGGAGGAACTGCTGCACCCCTGTGATCTCTTCTCTGAGTATGTCGATGGCGATGCTTGGACTCTGAAGCAGTTTGCAGCAACGATGAACTTGATAGAGTACATCATACCAGACAACAATGCTCACAATGAACCTCCAAGACCCAATTTCTTTTGCCAGGCTTGTTGCTGCTAAAGCTGTGTCACTGTCACGTTCTGCAATTTGTTATATCCAGGCCAAGCTTATCCAAGAGCTGTAGAAATGATTCATCCAGTCCCTTTCCAGTGGTGTCATCAACAGCCATAAACCCCACAAAATGCTCGCAGACAGTAGCTTCAGAAGGTTCACAGTTGACGATGCGTAGGGTGATGGTCAGTTGCTTCAAGTGGCCTACGTCAGGTGTGCAGTCCATGATGACGGTGAAGTACTTTGCCTTTTGCCTTTTTCACTCGTTCTGGGATGCTTCAAGGTTTTTGTCGGTGATCAGGGTTTTCAGCTCATTTTGGCTCTTGTTACTGAGATAGTGAACTGAACTGACCAACAATGCTTTTGCTACAATAACCTCATTTCTAGGCATGTGAAGTCGATTGCATTTTTTGGAGGCGCAGTTATAACTGTCGCCAGCTCTCCATGTTCCTGAAGTGTGCTTTGGAATGTTCATGTTCCTGAAGTATGTTTTGGAGTGTTCATGTTCCTGAAGTATGCTTTGGAGTGTTCATGCTCCTGCAAAGTCAGGGTGAGATGCTCCCAGGTTCTGAACCCATCCTGTGAAAGACTGCTGTCCCTTTTCCCAAACAGAGTACAGCAGGAGCAGAACACAGAATCTATTGATTCTGAGTAGACCAACCATGATCTTCAAATTTTCTCTCCGTTTTTAATTTTCACTTGGATAATGTATTTTCATGATGTTAACGTAGGCTAACTTGCTTATCTATCGATCACAAGCATAGACTACCTTTGGGAAAGGGGGGAAAATGACCTTGAACTTGACTTTGAAGACTAACTAGCTTGGCCCTTGACCAATCAAAGGTAATATTCACTTTTTTTGCACACGCTTAGCAACAGTAACTAGTGTAGTGAGGTTTATTCAGATGAATGGAGTTTCAACAACCAATCAGAATTCACATCAGCAGAGCCCAACTTATTGAAATAACACAGACATGGCAACAGTTTAGAAATAAAGAATATGCATTTATTGGTTATGAAAAATGAGTTGGTAATAGGCTAATTGAAAACAATAATGTGTATAATATGGTGAATAAGATTATTGGAGGAAATTATGATTTTGCGATGGCTAAATATAAGAGGCTGCCAGTACTACCATTTAACGTAGGTTCGCATTATTGGTTAGTGATAAGCTACTCTATGTAACTCGGTTAATTCGTTATATCAGCCTCATAAAAATAAAAATAAAGTTTAACTACATAAACAACGAGGTCAGGCAATTTGCTATTCCTGACCAACATACGCACAACTAACAAAACACAACAACAAACAGCAGTAAAATAACCTAATGAGGTATTTCAAATTTTACTCTATACTATAATTTGATGTCAGTGTCAAACAAAATGCATTTCAATACTTAATGGTGATAATGAGGGAGGCCAGTCCTTAATTCTGTTAGGTGATGCTCGTTCAGCTCGTCAGCAGGTCCCAGGGGTCCGTGGCAGGTGCTCAGAGACTTGGGAAACTTCTGTGAATTTGGGGTCGCGGCAGGTCCCAGTCAAGATGACGGATGTGCACAGATCTTCCACTTGGGCCCAGCTGCAAGGGAGATACGAAGGAAAAGTGTGCAGATACGTGTTCCTCAAACAGCTGTAGATGGTGGCAGGCCAACTCAGGCAGGTCTCCAGTGCAGTGCGAGTTGGGAAGTGTAGCAAAGTCTGGCAATGTTCTTAAGGACAATACCTTACTTTTTGTTACGTTTTTTGATGACTTTTATGCTCAAAAGTCACTGACGTGACGGAACTACACGTGTGATCTCTGTAATGTCATTAGTCTATTATTTTGGTCACACAAACATTTGTTTGACTTTTGGTATTGGAGCAGTCAATGAAATGTGGATAGACAGACCATTGATTACTGCCTTAATGTTTAAGCTTGTTAAATCGGGCTCCCCATTCCTCCAAAAAGGGGGGTGGTCCTTGCCCCAAACTGATCACGCAGGGAGTTTATTGCAGGGTCACAAGAGGAAGGGGACAGGCACATACTTCCTTGGTTGACTAAGGAAGTTAAAGATGAACATGACTCATTCCCGTGGTCTTGGCGCCAAAGGCCCCAAAGTTCCTGTGTATAGTTATACATTGTTACACTAGCTAGCAACTAGCAGTTGACACAAAGGACCACATGTTGTGATCTTTCTAGTGTGGCTACTAGAGCATTATGGCCCAACAACAGTGTGATTTGGTACAATTAATTATTCTGTTTACCGTATAAACGTGTTTAGTACACTGAGTGAAGCACAATAAAATGTCTTTGTAATTCTCTTTTTCGGATAATCATTATGCAGGCAACCATTGTTTAACCCCTTTGCTCAATCCCCCTAGTGGTCGGCAGGCTGGCGTAGCTAGATTTGGCAATTCAGACATTCTTTGCCCCCGCAAACAAGCTATGAGTTGAAAACAGAAAATCTGTGTTCTGGTTTCATTTGTAGATGATACATGACAGCTATGCCGAATACAGAGTTTTGTAGTGCCACCGTTGTCACACGCAGTTGTTCATTTAACATGCATCCCCTCCCTGTAGTCTGATCTGCAACTGCATCTACACCCTGTACCCATGACACACTGGACAATAGTGTCTATCTGGGCATTCATAAAAATATTCTTTCACCTCTAAAAAATCGTTCTCCATCAGAGCAACAAGATAAACCCAACAGTAGCCTCAGATGTACCAATACAGTAAAGTGGACACTGCTCACTGAATAACAAAATAAACAAGACAAATTTTTCTAAAATTATAACAACCAATCAAAATGCTTGGAATGCAGTGTCTGCGCCCTCTGCCCACCCACTGCCCAGAACTCGGTTGGGATCCATAATAATTAGTGGTGTGCAGTTCGCATTCTTTTTGAAGGAATCATTGTGCTGAGTCATTAGACTTGATTAGCTGATGCAAGCGAATCAGATTGCTTCCAACTGTGTATACATAATGACAGCCGCGCTTCAGTGTGCATGTTCTCTGGTGCAGAAAAATCACACTTTGAAACAGATCCTTAATCAAAAAAATGTTACACTTTACATTTTATTTTTTGTGAAAATAATTACTGCAGGTAGTCACATCACTAGCTGGCGTGGGCATGCTAGCCTACACTGAGTGATTCAGCTCAACCCGAGCTCGAAAGTCTCAGAATTGACCGTTCGCTAAGTCCCGCCCCCCTTGGTTACTGTTGCTACGCCTGACAAGCTTTCAGACCCGCATATCAAAATATGGAGTTATCAATTATACTAGCAAGAGATATTCCAAAGGAAATTATTACAGATTTCTGGAATAATACATTTCAAATATCAGAGAGAAGTAGACAAAAAGGACTGCAATATGCTTTCGAAGGCTACATTCATGATATCATTTGTCGGAAGAGTGACAGTAATGACATTAAAATAGAGGCTAAAGTGCACCGATCGCAATGCAAGAGTCAGACACCTCACGTTTTGGCAGTTCATGTGCACGACCACTATATAAAGGCGCCACAATGTTCTTGCACAGCAGGGTAAGCCAATATATGGTTTTATTTATTTCTAGGATAACGTTTAAACCTGGCTTCTTTTATTGCTTTCATTATTAATTTCTACCAGAAAATTTACATTACGCTCATAGTATATTCCAGGATACTTCCGAGCTGATCCTTGGAGTGGATCCTTGCCCAAACAGAGCATCCATGTTAAAAAATAAAAAAATAAGATTATTAGAAAGAAAGCTTTGAAGGAATACTGTCAGCCATTAATTTGCATTAGTTTATTTTTGTGTATAATTATTAATTAGCTATTATTCAGCCAGATTTGCTGTCTGCTAGCTAACGTTAGCATCTGCAGACGAAGGTGTTCTTGTTGATTTTGGATGGATTTAGCTGTGAATGAGGTCTCCCACACTGTTCAATCCACGTCCGGCATTTCTCCGCTTGTGTTTTTGGCTTCGGAAATATAAAAAAAACAACTCCCCCTTCTAAACGTTTGGGATACCTACTATCGAAGTTGCAGGTTCCGTAGGCACACGATTGGCATTTTGCTCTCGTCTGAAAAAAGTTTGCCAGGCCACCTGCATCTAGTTACGGTTGCTAACCTAGGATTGGACAATGGCCGTTCTAGGGAGGGGCTTAGCGAAGGGTCAGTTGCAGCCACGGGTAGCCTACTACAGATTTAGCGCCATTTGTGGTGCTGCAGCAAGTTAGGCCACCGGTTTAACCTCTCAGCACAAAGCCCCTAGTGGTCGGCACGCCAGCATGCCTAAATTATTAAATTCAGACATTGTGTACTCCTGCAACCAAAGTATGAGTTGAAAACACAAAATCGGTGTTCTAGGTTTATTAGTAGATGATTCAGGACAACTATGCCAAATACGGAGTTTCGCAGCACCACCATTGTCGCGCTGGTCGTGCATTTACCAAGCACCCCCTCCCTACAGTCTCATCTGTAACTATTCCCCCCACATATGACACATTGGACAGTAGTGTCGATCTGGGCATACATGAAAACATTCTTTTACCTTAAAAATTCGTATTCCGTCGTAGCAACAAGCTAAAGCCAACAATAGCCAAAGGTATGCCAGTGCCGCTGTAAAAAACGCTGCTCACTGAACACTGAAATAAACAAGATGAATTTTTCAAAAATGATACCATGTCATTCTACTGTCAATTTCTGTGACTAAATATGGAGTAAGCCTTATCATTGGTTTTACATGTAGAGATGTCCCTTTCCAGACGGAGTGGTCATATATTGTCTTGGACAATTCGTTTGTGAAGTATACGCTCATTTGTGACACCTGGATACCTTCCAAAATAGCTGTGTGTAATACCACACATTGTTTTCAGTGTTATCGTCCTTTGTAGTACAACCTGCTTTGATCGACAGTTAATCGATCCAATAGGTGACAGAATAAGCTTTCTAACGATATATAATACGTCTCGTTTTACTTTTGGAATAGAGACAGAGTAGTCCCGCCCACACCCGGAGGGGAAGACAATTCATCACTCTCCATTGACTTGGTATTGCCTGAAGGTGCCTCCTTGTCACTTTCGTCTGCTAGCAAACAACAGAAAAATTCCTAAAAGCTGCTGTGTGGTGGGATGCACTACCAACAGGGTAAAGAACCCAGAACTAAGTTTTTATAACCTGCCGAACCGAAAAACTGAGCCTTTAAGAAGACAAAAGTGGATACAGGCAATAAGACGTGAGGTATCAGCAGGAAGAATGGGAACACTGTGGGATTCTGACACTCAGTATGCCTACGTGTGCAGCAAGCATTTTGTCACTGGTACAGCTTTCACTGGATACTCTTCTCATGCCAAGCTTTTATCATATCTTTTATAACATTGGGGATGTAACATTCATAAAGCTGAGGCTATGTGCCTTGATATTTGCTAATTTGGCCAGACAAACTGTAGAGGTTAAAGCTAACTAAGCTATGCAAGGCCTCGTTTTGATCTTTGTTAGGTTAAATGATGATCTTACCTTGTGATTTGATCAAATAGTTGTAAATATTAAAGTATTTCACTTCTGGCCTTCAGTGGGATCCTTTCTCCAAGATAAGCAAGGTAAGGAGAAGGGACACTGAGATAGACTGACAATATTGAGTTTGTCAATATACCTATAATATAATAGGGTGCTAAAATAATCTATTGACATGCTGAAATCTAATGTTTTTAGCTAGCTACAGGCATTTTGTTAGCGTTTCAGCCCTTGGTTGCATGTTGTGGCACCGATTGTTTTCCCCTCCGGTGGGCATGGTTTTTAGAGTATAATGCGTAGCTCAGCGTAACTGGAAGTTGTGTCTCATTATAGCTGCATTACACATTCAATCTGTGGTAGCAGGTAAAGACACTGCACTTGGCGAAATTTTATCGATGACTTTCATTGTTTCTTGGAAAATACTATTATTCTTGAGAAATTCTGAGCATGGCTAAGGCATATGTTTGCTGATAGACCTAGCTGATATAATGTTTTCTGGGCTAAGTTAGAACTGGGGAGTGACAGGTTTCATTCTGTCTCTGTCTCTATCTACTGAACACAGGTAAGATTTCATTGTCCAAATGTAAGTGTTACATAACATTTAATATACATTTGTAAAGTAAATTAAATATTCACTATAGGAGATGAATAGTTGTCAAATTACCTATTCCACTTTGATTCAGCTCACAAACAAGACCTATACTGATTCAAACTGATACGTGCAAGCTTTAAAATTGAGATGCAATATGATGGCATTAAAAATAAGCAACATTCATAATTTTTGCTAAATAAAAATTTTAAAACAAAAAAACAATATAATTCTATTTTACACAGTTACAGACTCTGTTTCTCCAGCAAGCTTCACAAAGAGACGTATGGGTTGAGTCGTTCAAATGGGGGTAAAAATACATAGCGGAAGTACCAAAGAACTGAAAACCGTCCAATCAAACGGTTTGAATGAACTAATTCAGAAAGAAGACTCAAACTTCCCACCACTAATAATACTCCATTCATTCATTACAATCATTTAAAAAATCAAATAAGTATGCTATCAATCAGCAGCCGTTGGCGGCCCCCTAGTGGTTGGGGGCCCGTTTCAGTTGAGATAGGGGAAACATGGATAGGCATGCCCATGCCTGTGTGTCTGCTGAGGACCCCAACCAAGACTGTGGGTGGGTGTGCCACTTCACTCCAACCCCCTTTCTGTCCTGCAGGCTGGTGCTGGGGAAGCGGCTAGGGGAAGGCTGTTTTGGGCAGGTGTTGATGGGTGAAGCCCTGGGTCTGGATAGGGAGAAACCCAACCATGTGACTAAGGTGGCAGTTAAGATGCTGAAATGTGAGTATCATGCACAAAAAATAGTTGGTTGGGAGTGGGGTAAGTATTAAATGCTTATGTAGTGAGTTTGGCAGAGATAATCACTCCATGTCCCTTCAGCTGATGCCACTGAGAAGGAGCTGTCAGATCTGATCTCTGAGATGGAGATGATGAAGATCATCGGCAAGCACAAGAACATCATCAACCTGCTGGGAGCCTGCACACAGGACGGTGAGAGAGACAAAAGTGAGGTGGGGAGAGAGGAGGGATTAGGGGAACAGGAAGGAGGGAGGGTGTGAGAGGATGGGAGAGGGAGGTTGTGAGACATTGTGGAGAATGGGGAGAAAAGAGGGAAAAGGGAGGGACCTCGGTTCCATGGGGGAACTTGCACTCCTAGTCCCAGCTTGCATTCAAGTGACTCTGATCAGTAATGCCATGATGCTGGAGCATGCTGAGCTGAGTCTTTTCCTCCAGGCCCCCTTTATGTGATCGTGGAGTATGCTTCCAAGGGTAACCTTCGGGAGTACCTGCGGGCTCGTCGCCCCCCCAGCATAGTGTACTGCTATAACCCCACCCAGCCACCCCTGGAGAGCTTGTCCATCAAAGAACTAGTGTCCTGTGCCTTCCAGGTGGCACGTGGGATGGAATACCTTGCCTCCAGAAAGGTGAGAATGTCACAACTTGGACTGGAGGCCTAAGCACAGGTGGAAATTTCACACTAGTTTATTGATTCGTTGATTATTATCAATCTTAATTTTATAAAGCACTATATACAAATAAAGTTGTCACAAATAGGTTTACAATGGAACATTTTGTGGAGAATAAAAACCTAGTCACTGTGGGAAAATATGCATAAACATACCTGTACATCATTGGACGCAAAAGGTGTGTGTGTGTTTGTGTGTGTGTCTCTGTATGTCTGTGTACGTCTATGTGTGTGTGTGTGTGTATGTCTATGTGCATCTGTGTGTGTGTGTGCGTGTGTGTGCGCACATGCGTATGCTTGTCCAGTGTATACACAGAGACCTGGCTGCCCGCAATGTCTTGGTTACTGATGACAGTGTGATGAAGATCGCTGATTTTGGCCTGGCCCGAGACATCCACCATATTGATTACTACAAGAAGACAACCAATGTGAGTGCGCCTGCTGCAGGAACCCACACCTTCACAGCCTAGATCATTCATTAGTAGGTTTTTCAGGAGTACACTGCAGGCGTATGAAGTGTGGTGTGTGTGTGTGTATGGGTAGGCAGATGCAAAGACATCAGAGATACAGTCCAAAGACATGGGTAGATACAGTCCAGGCATCCAGGAAATTCCCAAAAAAATGTGACCCTTTTTGTGGTTTATGCTTAACTGTCATCTGAAATAATGTGTGTGTGTGGGCATGCCTGCATGTGTGTTTTTGGGCATGCGTGCATGTATCCATGCATGTGTGTGTGGGGGTGTGTGCATGTGTGTGTGTATGTCTGTGTGTGTGCGTGGATGTGTGTGCGTGTGTGTGTGTGTGTACGCGTGCCTGTGTGTGTGTGTTTCCTTGTACAGGGTCGCCTGCCCGTGAAGTGGATGGCTCCAGAGGCTTTGTTTGACCGGATCTACACACACCAGAGCGATGTGTGAGCGCTTCACCGCTTCCCGCTCTTACTCTCTTAGCCTCCTATTACACTCTCTCCCACTCTTCCTCTCTTACCCTCCTGTTCCACTCTCTCCCACTCTTCCTCTCTTACCCTCCTGTTCCGCTCTCTCCCATTCTTCCTCTCTTACCCTCCTGTTCCACTGTCTCCTGCTCTTCCTCTCTTACCCTCCTGTTCCACTCTCTCCCACTCTTCCTCTCTTACCCTCCTGTTCCGCTCTCTCCCATTCTTCCTCTCTTACCCTCCTGTTCCACTCTCTCCCATTCTTCCCCTCTTACCCTCCTGTTCCACTCTCTCCCATTCTTTCTCTCTTACTCTCCTGTTCCGCTCTCCCCCATTCTGCCCCTCTAACCCTCTTGTTACACTCTCTCTCATTCTTGCCCTCTTGACCCTTGTATTCCACTCTTTTCATTTCTTCCTCTCTTACTCTCCTATTCCACTCTCTCTGATTCTTCGTCGTTTATTCTCATGTTCCACTCTCTCTCTCTCTCTTTCTCTCTCTCTCTCTCAATTCAATTCAATAATGCTTTATTGGCATAGCTGTATATAACAATATTGCCAAAGCAATTCACAATACAATGAAACAATTAACAATAACGAATAAGACACGATTAATACAATAAATTAACAAACAAATAAATAACCAAAGCCAAACCTACAGACAATCTACAAGTTAAATGACAAACACTAATAAGGACAATAATAAAAATAAAGACTACTAACAATACAGATACAGATGGTGCCTCACTGGTTGTCCCTCATTTTGTGACAGGAGGCCACGTATCTTGCAGCCGATGCCACACATTCTTTCTTCTCCCCGAGTATGTAGGGGAGTTTTTCAAGATTATTGAAATTAGAGAATTTAGGTGAAATTGTTCCAATTTTAGAAAATACATTTTTTCTTATGTCCTCATATTTTGTGCATTCTGTGAGAAAGTGCAGCTCTGTCTCCACTGCCCCCTGATCGCAGTGGGAGCATAGCCTGTCCTCTCTTGACAGCCAGGTCTGCCTGTGACGGCCGGTCTCTATGGCCAGGCTGTACTCACTGAGTCTGTACGTTGTCAATGCTTTTCTCAATTTGTCATCAGTCACCATGGTCAAATATTCTGCCATGGTGTACGGTCTTTTTAGGGCCAAATAGCATTCAAGCTTGTGTTGAGCTTTTGTGGTTTCGTTCCAATATGTGATATAGTTGTCTTTTTCTTTCATCATAATTTAGTTTAGTCTAATTGTTTGAAATAGTGTATGGCTTCCCCGAGGCTGATTGGTGTTAGTAGTGTTAGTATCTGTGAGTGAACTCCCCTCAGGACCAGCAGGCTGAGGGGACTCCTTTCTATGTTCAGCTCTTGGCAGTGCAGGGCTTTATTACATATATGTTTCCAGAATTTGATGGCTCTTTTTTGTATGTTTATAAATATATTAGGATATTGGCCTAATTCTGCCCTGCATGCATTGTTTGGAGTTTTCCTCTGTACCTGGAGGATACTTTTGAAGTTCAGCATGCAGGGTCTCAATTGGATGTTTGTCCCATTTAACAAAATCATATTGTGTGAGCGGGCCCCATACCTCACTGCCATAAAGTGCAATTGGTTTGATCACTGATTCTAATATTTTGAGCCAGATCCTAATTGGAATTTTGATTTTAATTGATTTTTTGATGGCATAGAAAGCTCGTCTTGCTTTCTCTTTCAGTCCATTCATGGCCAAGCTGAAATTTCCTGTGGAACTGATTCTTAAGCCTAAATAAGTATAATTAGTTGTTGATTCTATGGTATGTTTTCCTAGGGTAACATTTTGAGTGATTCCCTGAGATCTGGACCTTCTCTGGAAAATTAATATTTTAGTTTTCCTTTGATTAACTGTCAGGGCCCAGGTCTGACAGAAATCTTCTTAAAGAGCCAGGTTCTGCTGTAACCCTCTTTTGTGGGCGACAGCAGAACCAGGTCATCTGCGTACAGAAGACATTTAATTTCTGTGTCATGCAGAGTGAGGCCAGGTGCTGCAGATTGCTCCAGTAATTTTTCCAATTCGTTAATATAAATGTTGAATAGGGTAGGACTCAAACTGCAACCCTGTCTCACTCCACGCCCTTGAGTGAAGAAATCTGTTTGTTTAGTTCCAATTTTGACTGCACATTTGTTATTTGTGTACATTGATTTGATGATATCATAACATTTTCCCCCTACACCACTTTCAGTAAGTTTAAAGAATAAACCTTCATGCCAAATGGAATCAAATGCTTTCTGGAAATCAACAAAGCAAGCAAAAATTTTGTTTTGTTTTGGTTCACCTATTTATCCACCAGGGTGTCCAGGGTGAAAATGTGGTCAGATGTCCGGTGTTTTGGTAAAAATACAATTTGACTTTTACTCAGGACATTGTGCTTAATAAGGAAGTTTTCTTGTAATGTGATTCTTCTTTAAAATACTGCAAAATACCATCCCCAGATTATTGTTAACACAAATGCCTCGGTAGTTGTTAGAGTCAAATTTATCTCCACTCTTGAAAATATGGGTTATGAGTAGAGCCTGACCGATATATTGGTTTGGCCGATATATCGGCCATTATTTGACTTTTTTGACGACATCGGGATCGGCAGTTATGCAGCCGATGTGTCCCGATTTTTAAATAAGTATAATAAACAAAAAAACATTGATTATTTATCTGTACTTGTCTGTTCGAATGTTGTAAGTGCTATTTACTAGAATTATCCAGTAGAGGGACCTCTAATACCAGTGTGAACTGCAGCAGCTGACGCGCTACTTCTGTAATAAGACGTTTGTCACTCGTGCCTCATCCAATATTCTCCACTGCAAGACTTGTCTGCACAGATTCGATTGCCGCAATAAAGGTATGTATATTTAGTGAAAGTTTTTAATTAAATGCGACCACTAGCTATGTTTATCAATCCTCATTATCAAGCAAGCGAGCTAGCAAACATATTTGGTTCACTTTAGCAAGCTAGCTGGCTAGCAAGACTTTATGAAGTGGCAGTGAGCACATAAGCAGCGTAGGATCTACATTTCCAGAGCACATCGCTGTATTCTCAAATAAATAACCAGCCAAAATAAAATGGTGATTGAATGCATCACACATTTGTTTTTTTTATCTGAGATAATGATATTAGCTACTATATGATGCTGTGTCAATAGCCAACGCGTTATTGCAAGCGAATGTGTCATCTAGTCACGCGTCATCGTAGCAAGCTAACCAGACAGTAAAAACGCCGATGAAACACTTCTAACGTGGATCATTTTAAGCCATGTTGTCTAGCTTTGTCGTGAGAACATGAGAGAAGGATTGCTGTTGGAGAAGTGAATCAACAAACAGTTAGCGCGGGTAACCTGCACGAAAGCGCATTGTAGTTTTTTTCACGTATTTCATCCAATTTAATTTCATCTAACGTTACACTTGATTCACTCATTAGCTCCGCTAGATAATGTCTTACTCTTTGAGATCATGTAGTAGAAATAAAATAAGAAAATATAATTCATTTAACTTACTGAGAATATATAATAAGAAATAATGAGGCTGTGTCAATAGCTAATGCGTTATTGCGAGCGTGTCATCTAGTCACGCGTCAGAGCGCATTGTAGTTATTTTCACCACCAAATTCTTATGGACAGGGAAGCTCGCTAGATAAAGTCTTACTTGTTGAGATCATGTAGTAGGAATAAAATAAGAAAATATAATTAATTTACTGAGAATAGATACTAAGAAATAATAACAAATTAATAATAACAACAACAATAATAATAATAATATTCATAAAAATACATGTTCGAAACTGGAAAACTGATTTTTTATTTTTTATTTTATCGATGGCTGGAAAAGAAAGGAGTAAAAGCAAGGTGTGGAGTTATTTTGATTTCACACACTTAAAGATGGTGTTAATATATATTTAATTTAATATCATCTTTTACAATTTTTTATCTAAAAAATTCTTTGTGTGTTTATTTTTATTTGTTTGCGTATAAGTTAAATGTTCTAGTATAGAAACTTTAATAAAATATAAGTTTTTCAAATTGATTTGAAAATGTTGCACTTTTTGACAAAATATCGGTCAAAACATCGGTAATTGGTGGGATAGGACTCTCCAAAATCGGGATCGGAATCGGACCCAAAAATCTGGCATCGGTCGGGCTCTAGTTATGAGTCCTTAGTTCGAGATTTCAGGGAAATGAACCACACTGAGAACAAATTTGAACAGTTTTAGAATAGCTAATCTAAATTTGCTATCTGTGAGTTTCAGCATCTCATTTAAGATGCCATCTGCCCCACAGGCATTTTGGCGTTGCAAGGCCGTTAATGTTTCCACAAGTTCTGATTTGGTAATTTTATAATCTAGAGGATTATGATTATCTTTAATGATTTTTTCAAGGTTGTTCAGTGTTTCACATATTTGGTTTTGTTCTGGATTCTTTATCGTCTTACTATATAATTGTTCAAAATGATTCTTCTATAGTTCTCCATTTTGGATGGCCAATTCATCATGGTGTGGTTTGTTTAAAGATTTCCAGCAGTCCCTTGAGATGCTGGCGTTGATCTTGTTTATTGTGAGAGGGTGGAAATCCTTTCTTGGCAACAAAGTGGACATCACAATTTTAGAGCTTGGGAAAGTGTGGCTAGCCTTCTCTATAACTGCCCTCAGTGATGTTGCTACTCTCTCTTGCTCAGCCCTCAGGTTGTTGGTTCCTGTTTGGATTAGGATGTGGCTGGGGCTGCCGAGCTGGGACTCAGAGAGCAGATCCAAAGCCGTTTGGGTGGTTGGACACCAGAGTTTAGCCACTTTGTGTCTGGGGAAGAGCTTTTTCTCTTCGATAAATTTTCAGTTTGAATCAATTAGCAGCACAATGTTTGCTTTCCTATTTGAGTAGGTGCTGGGCTCTGGCGATGACTCTTGGTTGGGGGGTGCATCTGCGCTGATGCGAGTTGAGGGTGTTCGCAGAGTTTGGGGTCCAGGCTGATCTGGGTAGAGCTTGCTGTCGTGGGGAGGTTTGGGTCAGTGGAGCGGATCTGTTCCCTCATGCCCTCGGCTGTATTCCCTCTGTCATGCAGTTCCTCACTGAGTGCTGCAGCTGTCTCTGTCCTGTTGCAGCTCTCTGACCTGCTCCACCAGTGCTGCTAGCTGCTCCATGTAACTGTCCCTGTCCTGCTGTAGCTCTCTCACCTGCTTTCTCAGGCCTGCCAGCTCTATCCTGTAGTTCTCCCTGTCCTGCTGCAGCTCTTTAATGTGAGCTGATAGCCTGCCATTCTGCTGGTCTGTGTCTCTGTCTGCTGTTTAAGGACCATCTCCCTCGGCTGCACTAGCTCTATTTCCAGCTGTGTGAAATGGTCCTTTATTTCGGTCAGTGCTCTGTTGGCTAGGAGGGATTGGGCCTGGTCTGAGTTTGGGAGCTCACTCTCCTTCTGGCTCTGCTCCACTGTGTGGCTGCTGACTGTACCTGCAGCATCGGGGTCTGTCGGGGGGCTGAGACTAGCAGAGGCCTTTTCCCTTGTAGCTATTTCTTTCAGAGCTGGGAAAGCTGTTTGGAATTCTCTGAGGTTGCCCTGCACCATTATTGTTCCATTTTTGTATAAATTGACTGTCATCATAATACAGTCAGGTTCATCAGGTTCCCTTATTTTTACCTTCCATCCATTGCAAATTCCTTTTTACATGAAGGATAGTGGATCAGAAGGGCTGTGTGCCAGGCTTTAGGCTGGTCAGAGTACAAAATGAGGTTGCTAACTTCTCCGTTTTTATAACAGTCAACAAACACAGTGTCTGGCTTCTCCCTCAGAAGCTGTTGTTTAAACTGTTTTCTTTTGCTCTCATTTGTGATTTCTGGGGGATAGTGAATTGGGCTGCAGTGTGGGCAGAGTGTATCACTGAGTCGGTACATTCTCTCTGCTGGGCAGTGGGGGAGGGGCTGCTGCTCTTCTGACTGGCACGTTTATGCAGCTAGTTCAAATTGTAACATTTACAATGTGGTGCTGGAGTTCAACTGCTGGTAGCCCAACTGTCACTTTTTTTTGTTGTTTCTTCAGATTGACCTTTCTTTTTCTGAATTTGTTGATTTTCCTTATCTCTCTCTCTCTCTATCTCGCTCCATCCCTCCCCTCTCTTATGCGTTCTCCAACTATGTGTTAGCTGAAAAGTTTCTGTGTCTTGATTGGTTCATTTGTTGTGACATTGCATGTTTTTACGTGGTTTTATTTTGAGCTCATCTGTTGTGATCCCTTCTGTTGAATATATAATTTATTTTGACTGTTTATTGGCTGGATATTGCAGGTGGTCATTTGGGGTACTGTTGTGGGAGATCTTCACTCTGGGTGGCTCCCCATACCCAGGCGTCCCAGTGGAGGAGCTCTTCAAGCTGCTGAAGGAGGGACATCGCATGGACCGACCCACTGCCTGCACTGAAGAGCTGTAAGACTCTCTACCACATTCCTGGTACAGCTCAGCATAGCTGCTGTGTCAAGGTCTGGTCAGCTTCAGCAACACTTCAGTATCTCAGTATGATCAACTTCAGCATAGCTGCAGTATCCAGATTCTGATCAGCTTCAGCATAGCTATAGTTTCCAGGATCTGATCAGCTACAGCATAGCTGTAGTACCCAGGTTCTCATCAGCTTCAGCATAGCTGCAGTATCCAGGTTCTGATCAGCTTCAGCATAGCTATAGTATCCAGGATCTGATCAGCTTCAGCATAGCTATAGTATCCAGGTTCTCATGAGCTACAGTATAGCTGTGGTACCCACGTTCTGATCAGCTACAGAATGGCTGAAGTACCCAGGTTCTGATCAGTTTTAACGTAGCTGTAGTACCTAGGTTCTGATCAGCTTCAGCATAGCTGTAGTATGCAGGTTCTGATCAGCTTCAGCATAGCTGTAGTACCCAGGTTCTCATGAGCTTCAGCATAGTTGCAGTACCCAGGTTCTCATCAGCTTCAGCATAGCTGTAGTACCCAGGTTCTGATCAGCTTCAGCATAGGAGCGACATGGCTCAGGAGGTAAGACCGATTGTCTGGCAGTCGGAGGGTTGCCGGTTCAAACCCCGCCCTGGGCATGTCGAAGTGTCCTTGAGCAAGACACCTAACACCTAACCCCTAACTGCTCTGGCGAATGAGAGGCATCAATTGTAAAGCGCTTTGGATAAAAGCGCTATATAAATGCAGTCCATTTACCATTTAGCTTCAGCATAGCTGCAGTACCCAGGTGCTCATCAGCTACAGCATAGCTGTAGTACCCAGGTTCAGATCAGCTTCAGCATAGCTGTAGTACGGAGGTTCTGATCAGCTTCAGCATAGCTGCAGTACCGAGGTTCTCATCAGCTACAGCATAGCTGTAGTACCCAGGTTCTCATCAGCTTCAGCATAGCTGTAGTACGCAGGTTTTTGTTAAAAATGGCAGAACATTCAGATTTTTATAATGTACACAAGGCTCTTGTGAGAGTTTGAACCATACAGGAAGGAAGAACAGGAAGTAGAATGCTACTGTATATGCATATGCCTGTACTGTGTATGTATATATTTTACCCAGGCATAAACACACTTGCACACATGTCCATGTGTGCACACAAGAACACACACACCATTTTCACATAGTACATCCCCAAAATGCCAGACAGATTTCACTTCACTGTTCAACCTTTGTTCTTGGACTTGAAATGAATAAATCACTAGAAATAACAAGAAGCTGTGTTCAAATACTTGGATTAAATGCTTCAACTGAGCTTTTTTTTAACCAACTGCCTGCTTAATTTTTTAATTAATCTTCTGTCATTTAGCAATCAAACATGCACAGTATAAAACCTGTGGGTAAAAAGGATACACACAAATCACCATTGGTGGTAAACAAAAACGGTACTCAAGAAAAAGTATTGTTACATGTTAAGGTTATCATAAACATAAAATGTGTACAAGCTCCCAATCCCCCTCTTCCCATTAGCTACCCAACTGACAAGCTAACTTGCTAACCACTAGCTATGCACCAGCCTACAGGGCTCCAGACTAACTTTTTACATTGGTGTCACTGGTGCACCTAACTTTTTCATTTGCACCAGCACGTAATTTAGGTGCACCCAAAAAATTGCAGCTCATTCGTGTCACTATAATCAGCAAAATGTATCTACACAAAATTCAGGAACTCTGCTTTTCTTGAAGGACAGCATGATTTATTTTTATCGCAGAATGTGGATCATAACACAGCTACATTCACAGTTTATACTGCTCACCTAAATCTGACAGATCTGTCTGCTGTGACAAGTTTGTTTACACTGTCTTGCCCTCCCACAGACAGCTCAGCTGCTGCCAGCTAGCTAGCTAGCTGGCTCACTTACTTCTTTAGCCAGACATGTATCGATTGTTTTTTATCTTTAGCCTTTACCTACGGCTTTCAACATGTGTACATTCTAAAAAGTAAGATACATTTTATATACTTATTGCAGTTCAGATAAAATGTTAACCTTGACGGACAGTCCACTGCACTGGTTGGGGCAGGAGGAAGCTATCAGCTACAGCATAGCTGCATTACACAGATTTTCATAAAATTCAGCATAGCTGCAATATCCAGTTTTGATTAGCTTCAGTGGTAAGGTCTGCATTTAGGACATGAGATTTAATTGTTTGTTGAATCACTCAACGTATACAGACCCTCCTGGATTTGTTCTTAACTACCTCCACTCCATCCCTCTCTTCTCTTGTTCTCTCTCTCCCAGCTATATGATGATGAAGGACTGCTGGCATGCAGTGCCATCTCAAAGACCCACTTTCATGCAGTTGGTGGAAGACCTGGACTGCACATTAGCCTTGATGTCCACCCAGGTGACTCTTCCATCTCTGGAATACACACAGCACATTTGAAAAACAGCTGTCTGAATATCACCTGAAAATCATTACACCTATCAGACCAACATCCATTCCTCTGTTACAGGAGTACCTGGAACTGGCGCCACCATTGCAGCAGTACGCTCCCAGCGTCCATGACAACCAAAGCTCCACCTACAGCTTGACCTACTACTCGCCCATTGATACCATCTTCTCTCACGTGGACAGTTATGATCCACCATTCCTGCCTCTTTTCCCACCACAGCCCAACCAGATTGCCATCAACAACCATTGAAGGACCCAAGGTTGTCCATCAACCCCTATCCCCTCTCTTCGCCCAATAGTAAAGACAGCTGAAAGACTGTGGCCCCACCCCTCTCAGTTCAGCCCCACCCCTTGGACAGGCCTGTACCAGCATGGGAGCAGAGGAAGCAGCAGACAGCCAAAATAACTTATGCTTGTTTTTTTTGTTTTGTTTATAGTGAAATATATTAAATTAGTTTCTTGCTTTGCTGACAATTAGAAGAGTACAGTATAACCTTGTGAACCCATCAGAAATGGCAGTTTTTTCGGAACTAAATATATTGAAACAGTTGGATCTTTGAAAGTTTCGTCAAAATACACCAACTGTAAAAAGCCTGAATTCTTTATTTGTTAGACTTGTAACTTATGTTAATGTCACCTTATTTCTTTAAAATAGGGCTGCTCTCCTAACCCTAATCAATACTTAAATTAATCTAAAACCAGTAGTCAAACCATTTATAACCAGTCTCCGATTACATACACAACAATGCCGAAAGTTTGTGGACACCTGACATCCAACATCTCTTCCAAAATTATGGGCACCCTTTGCTGCTATAACAACCTCCACTCTTATGGGAAGGTTTTATACTAAATGTTGGAGTATTGCTGCAGGGATTGCTTCCATTCAGCCAGAAGAACATTAGCAAGGTGGGGCACTGATTGGGTGATTAAACCTGGCTCGCAGTTGGCTTTCCAATTAATTCCAAAGGTGTTGGATGGGGTTGAGGGCAGGGCTCTGTGCAGGCCAGTCAAGTTTTTCCACACCATTCTTTACAAAACCATTTGTAAATGGACATCACTCTGTGCCCAGCAGCACTGTTATGATGAAACAGGAAAGGGCCTTCCCCAAACTGATGGGGAAGCACAGAATAGTCTAGAATGTGATTGTATGCTGCAGCGTTAAGATTAGTCTTCACTGGAACTAAGGAGCCTAGCCCAAACCATGAAACAGCTCCAGACCAAGGGATGTCCACATTCTTTTGTTCATATAGTGTACATTATTATCAATGGAAAGGTGACTCTTTGGTTTAGTGCTCACCCATTTGCATCAGAGATAATAAAGAACTCAATTTTGATAAGGTGTAAAATGTTTCATACAGGGTTTGGGGTTTCATACAGCATTCAGTTGAGCAGTCTGTATTTCTCAAGTGGTTCACATTTCTGAAGTTCTGCTGTATTGCCAGGAAGAAAAATCACATATTTGTAGATACACTTAGGAAAGGGAATATAAATATGAGTGTGTGTTTATGGCATTTGTACTTTAGTTTTTTTTTTTTAAATGGTTTTGTTAGAGTTTGTTGTTGCTTGATTCTGTTCTTGAGATTTGTGAGTGAATGTCAAGTAAAACTAATTTTGGATCTTGAATGTGCTACTCAAACGCATTCCACTGCCTGTATCACAGGGTGATACTTACTTTTTTCTGCAGTGCAATTCCTGTTATGTGATTCTAGATGTTCATATTTAATGGATTCAGTGTTATTTCCTTTTCTTAAGCAAAAAGGTGACAATGATGTTTATTATTACTACATAGTGAGTGAGCTGTAGTTGATTTTCCAGATGGAATTAGTAATGCCTTTCTAAATGTCTTTTTGCTTTGTAACAGTGATTCTATAAAAGGCTTTCAGGACTGGAGAAAATGTGTTTACAGTGGACAAAACAGGCTTTACAGAAAACACACACCATCCTAAAGCAAACACAATAAATAAAATGTTTGTTGGGAAAAAAATAATATATAATAATAAATGGGGTCTATAAATGTATAAGGCTGCTGAATTTTCTGGTGATAGATTCTGTTTTTAGAGATTGCTGTGTGTTTTACCAAGTAAGACAAGATAGCAAACTGGGCGTGGTGTGGTTAAACAAATCTCTTTTACTGTACTGGCCTAGCTGTAGCAACCATCAGATTTCAACAGTAGGCATTACAAACTAACAGTCCTTCCCATGTAGGATAAGAAATAATACATTTCTCAATAAAATAAATATAAAATACCGTTATCACAGTGCTGGGTTACAGATGAGGTATGTGCTGCTCTATCAGTCTCAGTGCTTGGTTACAGATGAGGTATGTACTGCTCTATCAGTCTCAGTGCTGGGTTACATATGAGGTATGTACTGCTCTTTCCGCCCCAGTGTTGGGTTGCAGATGAGGTATGTACTGCTCTATCAGTCTCAGTGCTGGGTTACAGATGAGGTATGTACTGCTCTATCAGTCTCAGTACTGGGTTACAGACGAGGTATGTACTGCTCTATCGGTCTCAGTGCTGGGTTACAGATGAGGTATGTACTGCTCTATCAGTTTCCGTGCTGGGTTGCAGATGAGGTATGTACTGCTCTATCAGTCTCAGTGCTGGGTTACAGATGAGGTATGTACTGCTCTATCAGTCTCAGTAGTGGGTTACAGATGAGGTATGTACTGCTCTATCAGTCTCAGTGCTGGGTTACAGATGAGGTATGTATTGCTCTATCAGTCTCATGCTGGGTTACAGATGAGGTATGTACTGCTCTATCAGTCTCAGTACTGGGCTACAGATGAGGTATGTACTGCTCTATCAGTCTCAGTGCTGGGTTACAGATGAGATATTTAACCCATAGCATTTTTAAACAGATTTGTTATCACGTCGTGTTCCTTTCAATTGCTTCGCCACCTTGTAATGATTTTAATTATTTAATTAAAAGGCAATTATTTCATTATAGTGTAATATCTCACTATTTACTCATTTTTCATCATTAGATCACAAGCCCCACAATGCATACCCGAATGTCTACATGGCTTCAAGCAATCGATAGCCTAGCAGAACCCTCTTGATCTATTTCTTTGATGACAGACTTGCAAAACCTGGAAACGCAAGATTTGTTCGTAACACAGCATACATTAAAGTTAGTTTCAAACGGCCTACACATGAGAGACGAGGCAGCCAGGCCGAAAATCATAACGACCGGAAGCCAATACATGGTAGGTTCACTATGCTCAGCACAAAAACCATCAATCTGTAATCCGAGGCCGACACTAACACTCTAAGCCGTAACAAACTTTTTTCATTTTTTTTTCATTTGTTATATTTTTGGTAAAGATGCAGGCTAGCTGAACACAGCATGCTGGTAGGTCACAGAAGTCCAAGAGCAACTCACCTTTTTTCAGAGACGTAGGCTAATATCATCTTGTAGTCGGCCTTGAAGAAATGTGGATTGAGCTTGACCACAGATTATTATGGGAAAGTGTATTTATTTAATTTATTTATTTGTTTATTTGTAAGGGACAAGCACCGAAAACATTGACAATTCCAAATGCTCAGTCTGACGTACTGTGTACGTGTTACTAGGCAAAGTTCATTTCTAACACCAGTCGCTTGATTGAGTAGAACATCGGATTGCAGTAATCGGCCTAGCGGGCTTGTCTCTACATGTCACGAACGTATTGTCGTAAATAGCTTGACAGATGAATTCAAAACACGTTTTTATTGAAAATGGGGTGATGTAGAAAATGCAAGCTAACGCTGGTTTGTTAATTACAATGACCGATACCAATTCCAAAAAAGTTAGCCAACACTCAGCACAGAAACATTTAGCCAATAATTGCACTTCTCTAGCCAGGGTGCCTGTCTGTTCTGTAGCACATAGTTTAGGATTGCTTTCAAAGCTTGTTGTCAAAGGACAAGCTGGAAAGAGCAAGTCGAGGATTTAGCCTAGTCGCATATTTAATCTAATTAAGAACTGCTTCCCCCAGTGGATAGACAAAGCAATACTGGAGAGTTTGAGAAAAAAAACAGAACTGTATAAGATATATAAAAATGACAGCACTGAGATTAATAGGGCTGAATATTGTAATATGCGTGCTAAGGTTAAAAAAGATCTACAGGAAGCTAAGAGGCTCTTTGAAAGACAAATTGCCATAGATGCAAAATGTAATCCTAAACGTTTCTTTCAATACCGTAGTAGGAAAAGGAAAGTGAAAGAAGATATCAGGTGCATCAGAAATGAAGAAGGAGCTTTGCTTTCTGAGAATAAAGACATTGGTGATGCCTTAAATTGTTATTTTGTTGAGAGTTTTACTAGAGAAGAGGTTACTAATAGACTGGAAGGCATATTCAGTACTCAGAAAGTCTTATCAGATATTGAAATAGAGGATAAAGAAGTACTGCATGAATTACTTAAACTAAAGACAAACAAGGCAGCAGGTCCTGATGGCATATAACCATGAGTACTCAAAGAGTTAGCTGAGATTGTTTTTAAACCACTGGCAGGTATTTTTAGGCAGTCCTTAGAAACTGGAGAAATACCTGATATAAGAAAGGGGACCGTACTGATCCAGGAAACTACAGGCCTGTAAGTTTAACTTGCATAATATGTAAAATACTGGAATCTATCATTAGAGACAAGTTGGAAATATTTCTTGAAAATAGCAACATCCTAAGGGATAGCCTGCATGGTTTTCATAAGGGTAGGTCATGTCTGACAAACCTTCTGGTATTCTTTGAAGAAGAAGTGTTTTGATTATAGCAAGGCATATGATATTATCTACTTAGATTTTCAAAAGGAATTTGATGAGAGACTTGTTAGTAAAATGTAGGAATTAGAGGATGTATTTCAGACTGGATTCAGAACTGGCTACAGGGTAGAACACAAAAAGTAGTAGTAGGAGGGATATTATCTGAGCAGGGAGCTGTTAGAAGTGGAGTCCCACAAGGATCAGTACTGGGACCACTGCACTTCCTCATTTACATCAATGACCTCGACAGGGACATAGAAAGTATATTAGCCAAATTTGCAGATAATACAAAACTGGAAGGCCCAGCTAATAGACTGGAAGCTACTAAAGTAACCAAGAAGATTTAAATAAAATCCAGAAGTGGACAGAACCTGACAAATGAAATTTAATATAGCCATGTAAATGTATTTTTAATATTAATTTAATATAGCCTATGTAAAGATCTGCATGTGGGAAATAAAAATATAAATATTAAAAGAATTACTTTATGGGAGGAACAAAATTGGAATGTGCTCAGTTTGAAAAAGACTTGGGAGTAAAGGTTTATCAAAGCCTTTCTGGTTCTAGGCACTGCACTGTCGCAGTAAAAAAGGCCCACAGGATGCTGGGATATATAGCGAAAAATATTGAGAATAAATCCAAGGAAATCCAACTTATACAATACATTTGTTAGACCACACTTGGAGGATTGTGTGAGAAAGATATAGAGGCTCTGGAAAAAGTTCAAAGAAGAGCAACAAAATTGATTCCTGTTATGAAAGATAAAAGCTATGAGGAAAGACTTAAGATGCTTAACCTCTTCAAGCTTAGTAAAAGGAGATCAAAAAAGTGAACTACAAAAGATTCATAAGAGGACATAAATCGAAATTAACGAAAGGTAGATTTCATACAGAAAGTAGTCAATGTGTGGAATAGCCTGCCAGGTAACGTAGGAGAGGCAGAAACTCTGGGTATTTTCAAGACTAGGCTTGATATAGTGTTAGATACACTCTAGTCTGTAGGTAATGAGAGCACTAATTTAGTTAGGAAAATGGAGAGCATCGTAAGGTTGCATTCATACTCGATCAGGCAATGCGGCACCTTGCCGCAGGGTTGTGCGGCAGTGTGGGCGTGTCACAACATGGCCCATTTTTGTGACGTCATGTTGTGAACACCCTCTCCTGTCCGCTAACTCAAAAAAAAAAAAAGGACAAAAACGCAAACCAAAGGAAGCTTCTTGCTATTGTTATTTTTCAGCGTAGACTGCCAGCCGGACGCAGACGTCGAAGCTGGGTACACAAAATAAACTAAGTGAGGACACAACTGGGAGAGTATCATCGTTTGGTCCATGAACTCCATAGTGCTAGGTACAATAAACTAACATGCAAGAACTGCTAAATAGCGAATCTTCTATACAGCTTAATTCCGACATTCGGAATTGATATTTAGCTAGTAGCCTAATTATTGTTTCGGTACTCGTCCAATTACCCGGCACTGTCAAATGACAATGACGATAATAAAATCAAATCTTAGGGAATGAATCGCTTCAGTAATTCATCTGACAGTTGCTCGGTAAGCAGCGAACTGCTACATGGTAATTTAAACGACTTACATGATTGGCCACTGCAGCGTGACGTCAGGTTGCGTTCCGGCAAAAGTTGATTCTGGTTCAACTTTCTTTCCGCAGGCCGCTGCGTTTTTTTTCGGCAACCCATGTGGTCAACCACTGCTGCAGCCTAAACGCACTACCCCCATTCAAATGAATGGGAAGACTGCCATTTTTGCCGCACAACCCTGCGGCAAGCTGATCTGGTGTGAATGCAGCCTTAGGCTGAATAGCCTGTTCTTGTCATTATGTTATGTTATGTAGTGAGGGTATTTGGATAAAGCTCATAGGGGAACATTAAAAATGGCCTTAGTGTAGGCATTTGTTACCAGCCGTCAGCTTCAGACAGTAGTGTGAATTCAATCCTCTTTGGAAACATAAAACAAGCTTGTCAGGAAGGTGACACTACTATAATGGGTGACTTCAATTACAACACTATTAACTGGGAATTGATGACAGGACAAGGAAAAAGTGAGGATGTAAAATGACAATGGAAAGTGTCTTCATAAAAAGTGATACTTTTTTTAAACAAATTGTAACTGCCTTGAGAAGGAAAAGAACTCTGGGCCTTAAATGAAAATGCACTGATTTGGAATGGGCTGAAATCGAGAAATAGCTTTGTGTGATTTGTAAAGGGATGTATGTTCTGTAATCTATTTTTGTAAGTCTTTTTTGATGTATTGTGAAATGGTATATAATCAATGAAGTACTTTAAAAACCAGAAAGTGAGGAATAATTTTTAATGTTATAAATGACCTTTTTTTGGCACAGTATGTCATTCAGTGCACAAGAGGGAAATAAATTCTGGATCTGGTGTTATGTACCAATCCCAACTCCCGAATTTGTAGCATGAAGCTATTTGAGCCACTTGGGACTAGCATTCATTCTGCAGTTAGTTTTGATATATTTCGGTAAATTAACAAGGATTCTACGGTCAGAATTTTAAATTTAAAAAATACATTTTTGTCACCTCCGGACCCAACTCATCTCTCTCACTCACTGTGGTAACCAGAGAAACAGGAGCTGCCTCTCTCCACGCTTTTAGGAGGTTGAGGTAGTATATCTGTGTTGCCCCACCCCTGTCTGACCGTAAAACTTCATAACCAACATCCCCCACTTGCCGTGTGACCACAAAGGGCCACCTGGAAAGTACTTTGGAGGTAGAAGAAGGGAATAATACAAGCACTTTAACTCCCAGTGCAAATTGTCTCAGCTGAACGCCTTTATTATACACACGCCGTTGTCGTTCTTGCGCCTGCAGCAAATGCTCTCGTGACCCTAATGTGTAGAGCTTTTCTCTCAGGTCCAGAACGTACCGAATTTCACTTTTACTGGCGCTTGGACCTTCCTCCCAGCTTTCTTAATTAGATCCAACACACCACGTGGCCATCTGCCAAAATATTATTCAAAGGGAGAAAATCCCATGGAGGTCTGGGGAACCTCATGCACTGCAAACAATAAAGGGTTCAGCCACTTATCCCAATTAGGACAATCTTCGTGCACAAACTTGAGAATCATTGTTTTTAAGGTTTTATTAAATCTTTCTACCAAACTGTCTGTTTAGGGATAGTAGACCGATGTTCTGATTGATTTAATTCCGAATAATTTGTATAGTTCGTGTAAAGTACGTGACATAAACTAAGTGCCTTGATTGGTTAGAATCTCTTTCAGGATCCCAACCAGGTAGATTATTTGAAACAATGCTTGTGAAACACTCTTAGCCAACATGCTACACAGTGGGACTGCTTCCGGGTATCGCGTTGCGTAGTCTACTAAAACTAACACGAAGCAATGACTGCATGCACTTCAGTCTAATGGCTCGAAGAGATCCATCAACTCGTTCACATGGGAGCTCCATTAATGGTAATGGATGCAAGGGCGCCTGTGGAGTGGCCGCAGGATTAACTAACTGACACTTGGGACAAGATGCACGCCACCTTCTGTACTTCGCCCCGAATGCCCGGCCAATAGAATCAGGCCATTAGCCTACTCAGTGTTTTATCAACACCCCGGTGACCAGCCATCAGATTTTGGTGACCCGCCTGGAAAAGCATTTCCCAACGGCTCTTCAGTACCAACAACTGGGTGTTTTCCTCTCTGGTTTGAATCCAACAAAGCCTGGCGTATACCCCGTTGGATCCTTACCGGTATCCGGTACATCTCCTCCTGACCAGGGGAGGGGGCTGGCGAGCCAGCGACCTGCACCACTTGGCCCACTTCCATCAGCGGATAGTTCCTACGGATGTGGCTGGGCCGCCCACAACGTCAGCACTCCTGCCCAGGTGTCTGAGGAGGCTTCTGGGTGTTTGGCACTGCAACCACTGAAACTGGGGACTGTGGGAGACACGGAAGGGGTTGTGGGGAGACAGGGTATTGGGAAGAGAAGAGAACGTTTCCATCACTACCGATGAAGGTCCCCTGGTGGTCTTCTCCTAGGATCTGGAACCGGTCAAGAAGACCGGGGTTCCCTCGGGGCAGGGCTAGGTGCTGGAGAGCGAGGGGGGCAGGCACTGAGGTGATCCTTCGCCAGGGTAATGGTGGCGTTCAGCAAAGTTAGTCTATGGCAGCACACCCAGTCAGCAGTGGCTGTTGGCAGGCTTAGCACAAACGGCTCGAGTGTCACCTGCTCAACAACCTCCACCGGCAAGTGTATTGCTGGCTGGAGCCACCGGTTAGTGGTGTCTTGGAGCAGCTGAGCCAGAGTAAAGGGACAGCCAGTGTCCTCATATTCAGAAGCCCTGAAGCGGAAACAGTGGTCTTCTGGTGTTCGACCCATTTGGTCTAAAATTGCTTGCTTCAGGTCCCCGTAGATGGATCTCTGTGCGTAGCTTGTTGAGCCTCCTCGGTGAGAAGGGGAAGCAAAAACAACCACACAGGCAGCCGCTATTCCCTCACACATGTCCAGGTGCGCCTCCATGTCTTCTGTGACTGACATTTGTGGCAATTGCAGACCGGCGTACCTGCTAATTGGGCTTGTTAGCGGAAGCTGTCTTGCCGGGTTCTGCTGCAGCATGCTCCACAAGAGAGCCTAATCCTCTGCCTGCCCCCAAGCCAGCTCAAAGAGTGTGGCGGTCTGTCTCTACTGCAACACCACTAGCTGTCTCAGAGCTTGTCCCAGCGGCGATTCCATCACCCTCGCTCCTCTTTGTCCTGCCATGGATGTTATTGCCTCCTCTCTCCCCCCATATGGGCCACTACTGTAACAGGTCCTGATGTTCCTCTCCCCACAAACCACACAGTCTGCACCACACCACCCCTCCACAGTAATTTTTTGCATTTTGACCATTTATTTATTATTTTTTGGCTAACTCATAGTTCAACCATCACATCAGTGGCTACTGCTTTTCATAGAATACCAAAGTTTTTGTAGTCACTTCAAGGTTCCTTTTTAATTGTAGGCTACTACTCACCAGTTTTATAAGGATACGAATGTTCGTTTTTCAGTGAATTTGTCATCTCTTAGCATGTATTTTATGGTTTAAAAAAACACAGAGACATAAAGCACAATTAACAAAGATGGTTAAGTGATGGGGTACATTTATCAGAACTAGACAATGACATCTTGAATAATTTCCACCTTATACTTCTTAGATTATGTTAGTGTCATGGTTCTGTGTTTCTGTCTCTGTTTTTCCTTGTTGGCCATCTCGTAGGGGCCGCTGCCGCCTGCTCTGCCCGTTGTCCCCCAGGGGCCGCAGTCGCCTGCCCAACCCGCTGTCCCGCAGGAGAAACCGCCTGCCCAACCCGCTGTCCCGCAGGAGAAACCGCCTGCCCAGCCCGCTGTCCCACAGGAGAAACCGCCTGCCCAGCCCACTGTCCCGAAGGAGAACACGCCTGCCCAGCCCGCTGTCTCGCAGGAGAACCCGCCTGCCCAGCCCACTGTCCCGAAGGAGAACACGCCTGCCCAGCCCGCTGTCCCGCAGGAGAACCCGCCTGCCCAGCCCGCTGTCCCGAAGGAGAACACGCCTGCCCAGCCCGCTGTCCCGCAGGAGAACCCGCCTGCCCAGCCCACTGTCCCGAAGGAGAACACGCCTGCCCAGCCCGCTGTCCCGCAGGAGAACCCGCCTGCCCAGCCCTTAGTCAGTGATCTAGCTGAGGAAGACAGCAAAGACGAGTCCTACTCACAGCTCAGCATATGAAAATGCCTTATAAGCGTAATAAACATAAAAACTGCATTGTAGAAGAAAAAACAGAAAACAAAGTAGGACAGAACGGGACACAAGTTGCCAGCTCAGGAGCTCACCATTTTGTAAATGAACACGTACATAAACTGGGGGATTTGTGTTGCATTCCTGATGGTGCCAGCCTCTTATATTTTGAATTGCGCCACCACACAGCCTTTCTTTTATATATACAGATGAAGTCAAAAGTTTACATACACCTTAGCCAAATCCATTTAAACTCAGTTTTTCACAATTCCTGATATTTAATCCTAGTAAACATTCCCTGTCTTAGGTCAGTTAGGATCACAACTTTATTTTAAGAATGTGAAATGATAGAATAATAGTAGAGAGTGATTTATTTCAGCTTTTACTTCTTTCATCACATTCCCAGTGGGTCAGAAGTTTACATACACTCTGTTAGTATTTGGTAGCATTGATTTTAAATTGTTTAACTTGGGTCAAACGTTTTGGGTAGCCTTCCACAAGCTTCTCACAATAAGTTTTTGGCCCATTCCTCCTGACAGAACTGCTGTAACTCAGTCAGGTTCGTGGGCCTCCTTGCTCAGACACACTTTTTCAGTTCAGTCCACATATTTTGTATGGGATTCAGGTCAGAGCTTTTTTACGGCCACTTCAATACTTTCAGTTTGTTGTCTTTAACCATTTTGTTATAACTTTGGAGGTATGCTTAGAATCATTGTCCTGCTGGAAGACCCAGTTGCGACCAAGCTTTAACTTTCTGGCTGATGTCTTGAGGTGTTGCTTCAGTATTTCTAGAAAATCCTCCTTCCTCATAATGCCATCTATTTTCTGAAGTGCACCAGCCCCTTTTCCAGCAAAACACCTCCACAACATGATGCTGCCACCCCCATGCTTCACAGTTGGGATGATGTTCTTCGAATTAAAAGCATCACCCTTTTTCATCCAGACATAGGGACAGGGACTCTGAACCTCCTCCCAGAGGGCAGTAGCTGATACTCAGTGTGTAGAACATGGGATGGGTCAGTAAGTATCCTATTGGCTTGCCTTAGGGTAGCCTGTTCGTAAGTAGACTGCAAGGATGGATGCTGTCTTACACCTATAATCTTCCATGCAGTCTGCATCAATCAGACCAGTTGCACGGAGAGGTTACCAAACCAAGCTGTGATGCCGTATCTGATAAGGCTCTCTAAGACTGCCTGATAAAAGACTAACATAAATTTTTGATCAACACCATGAACTTTAAGTTGACGCAGGAAGTGGTTGTTGTAATCTGCTACAGAGACTGTCCATATGGATGTTCCAGGTCAATGACTTGTCAATAGAAACTCCAAGGTATTTGTATGAGGAGACCTGTGAGATGGTTTCATCGTGGATGACCACAGGCCTGTGGTCGCCAACTCCACTGGGGTCAAAGACCATCTCCTTAGTCTTTTTAACATTCAAGACAAGGTGGTTGTCATCACACCATTTTACAAACATTTGTATCTTTGAATAGTAGTCAAATAGATCGCTATCCTTTTTCATTAAAGCTAAGATGGCAGTATCATCTGAGAATTTAATGATGTGATTGTTAGGGTTATTGCTTCTACACTCATTAGTGTATAGGGTAAAAAGGACAGGTGAACTGGCACAACCCTGGGGGGCTCCCGTACTCAAGGTCCTAGGTTATGAGAGAGTACCATTAACACTGACCTGTTGTTTACGATTGGTTAGAAACGAGTGGTACCATCTAATAACGAGAGGGTGGACATTAAGGTCATTCAGCTTCTTAATTAATAGATGTGGCTGTACCGTATTAAATGCTGAACTAAAATCTACAAATAAAAGACGTACATATGAGGTAGGATCCTTTAAGTGCTTAGATATAAAATGTACCATGGCTATGGCCGCATTGTCCTTACCTCTATTACATCTATAGGCGAACTGAAAAGGATCTAGTGAGCAGCTGACTTCTGTTTTCAATAGGTTGATAATGATTTTCTTGAAACACTTCATAACTACTGAAGTCAAAGCAACTGGACGGTAGTCATTATTTTCCTTACAGCATGCTTTTTTTTCCAGGTTGAAGGAACAACATGTAAGTCCAGAGACTTCTGGTAGATAAGCGTTGACTGACCGGCAATCAGTGCTTCTGTGTCAGAAATCTTTTACACAAAGCCAGTAAGGTATAGGTACTCGGTGGACTCTGTGCAGAGTTTGTGTGTGATTCCGTGTCCTCATTTAGGATGCGTTCAATCTCTTAGCGCGGTGAGCGCATTCTGATGCCTTAGGGTATTTATACTTTTATTTTGAGTTTGTGTGTGCTGTTTGGTATTGGGATGTTGTCCCCGGTATTGTATTTGGTTTGTTTCTTTCTGAGCTGCAGTCAGGTTTTTCTTTTCGCTGAGTATTTTGTCACTCAGTTGTCTTTTTATTTTGAGACCAGTCTCAGGGTTTGGTATCAGAGCTTCGTCTCTGTATCACTGGTTCTTTTCTTTTCGCCCTGGTTTGTAAAGGGTTGTTTTTGGTTTCTCGAGCCAGTTTTGTGGCTGGATAGGTTTGTCCTTCGAAGTTTGTTTTTACTCCGTGTTTTCTTTTGGTGTCTGATCCTTTGTGTACGGGAGTTGCTCTCCCAAGGATCTGATTTTGTGTTTTAGTTCCTGGTGTTCCCTTTCCTTTGTCCTTCGGGACTTGGTGGCTAACGCATCCTGTAGCTTTAGTTCTTCGTTCCCCTGTATTAGTCACTTCTGGTTCTCCGACACCCCCCACCATTACAGTACACAGAAGCCATGTGGAGATACCAGCGACCGATATTGTTGTGGAAATGGACGTTAATACTCTTGAGAGGGTGGTAGCCGCCCAGCAAGCGGCCATTTCTAACCAGGGACAGGGGTTACAGGCAGGGGTGGACAGTAATGAAGTACATTTACTTGAGTACTGTACTTAAGTACATTTTTCGAATGTCTGTACTTTACTTGAGTATTTATTTTTTTGGAAACGTATGACTTTTACTCCACTACATTTGAAAGATAAATATTGTACTGTTGACTCCACTACATTTCTATGAAGGTTGTCATTACTCGTTACTGAAGCATAGCTTTGAAGTCAGCAGTTGAATCTTTTTTTTTTCTTTTCTAAAATGCGATTCGCCACACGCTGTGTTCCTCACAGGAGAAAAACCAATCACAGTAGCCTACTCCTACTACGCTGTCGGTCAAGTTCAAAGTGCTTGATGTTGCACCAGTGATTGAACAGTTCAATCTGAACTTGGCGGCGATAATGATGGTGACAGCAGAAGATAAGGACAATTCCTCACCACCTTGGCCATATCTGAAATCCACGTTTGAGATTTTTGTGAAATTCAAAAAGATTCATATTGTTTTAAATGTTTGCTCTGCTTACCGCGCATTAACTACATCGCTGCATTCAAAAACTCGCCGTCCAACCTGAAAAAGCATGTCGAGCAGGGGTTAAATTGGGGGTGGACGCGGGTGGATGGCGTCCACCCACCTTTGGTAAATAAATAAATAATTTTGACCGGCAGTTTTACAAATAACTATGACAATCCAGTCCATTTTTTGTATGCTCCAGTCCATATGTTCCCTCTAGCCAGTTACTCGCTCCACCAATCAAAAATCTGAAGAAAAAAGGAGGAACAGTCGTTTATATTAAGAGAGATGAATAAACAGTCCCCACGAACGCCGGCTATTATTAATGGAAACTTTGATTGCTTGAGCAAAATCAGCAGGTTGCTGGGCAGCAGCTAAGATAAGATTGAATATTTCCCACATACTGTTTTATTCAGCAGCGACTGGTGAGCTGAAAATTGGTGGGGCGCAAAACTTTCCTTTAAACTAATCATTGATCTCAACCTGTTTTCATTAGTAATTTTTCCTTTATTATCAACCGTGCCAACGATCAGACCAATCAAATGGCAAGTAGCCTGACACACTCATACCGTGTTAGGGGGTTTAAATCATAAATTCAATTTATCCGTTAAAAATCCATTTTAATCACCAAGTAGTCTACACTAAACAAACAAGATACACCAGTCTGTTATCTACCATGTTAGCTTTCAGAATAACCAGCAAAAACAAAACCTGAACTTCAATTTTGTTTACAATCTATGCATTGCAAATGTTTGCCATGAATTTGAGTGCGGAGAAAGAAGTGCATGTGTCCACAAATAATGTTGATTAAAAATGTGCACAATTTCGTACTGCAAATGAAAATAAATGTAGGCTATAAGGCCTAGGCTTCTCGCTAAAAATGTCTATTTTGGGAGAGCTGGCTATATATGATAGTGTTGCTATTAAGTAGCCTATTTTGTGGATTATTTGCATTGATACTCAAGGAAAATCAGAGGAAGATTCCACCACTGCTTAATGATTAAAACTGATTTTTCTAAATCGCATTTATCATTTAATCTCCCTAACACAATGCGAAGAAGCTGTGTGTCCCTTTCCAACTGCGTAATCAGATTGTTTGTATGCTTGTTAGTCACTGAAAATTAATTAAAACAGTTTGAGGTCAATGATTAGTTTAAAGGAAAGTTTTGCGCATCACCGATTTTCAGCTCAGCAACCAGTCGCCGCTGGTTTTATTTTGTTTCAATTCGACAGTTTAAGAAAGATGGATAAAAGAGGAAGAAAGGGAGGCCAAAAGAGGAGGACCGATTATTTTCATGGGTAAAAAAATTCTCAGCATTAATGACACTCAATAAACTTGAAATATTTTATGTAAAAGCTTGCATCAATAGTATACATTCTTTTTCAAACATTGTTTTCCTTAATTACAATTATGTGCACAATACATTAAAGATACAACTATTTTGAGCTGAGACATTCATTGGTTTGTACCTTTTTTCACCCACCTCCCACCGGATCTCAGGGTCCACCCAGGGTCCCAAATCCCAGTTTAACCCCTGATGCAGAGCTATGTAAACGTTAGCTAACGGTAACCCGTTTAGTAATTATGAAGTTGTCTGAGCTTTGGTCAGATGAAATTTTATGGAATTTGAGCGAAGTGTCATCCAACTGTTTCACATTTCAGGCAATGAAGGCACATTTCTATCACGTGTTGCTATCTAATAACAGCAAAAATTCATCTGTAAATGAGCTTCTGTAAATGCATCATAGAAACAATACAACAGTGCGTTGGCATTAAAAAGAAAATGTACTTTTGAATACTTAAGTATTTTTAAAAGCAAGTACTCCAGTACTTTAACCTAAATTACAGCTCCTGTTGGGGAGGCAGGAAAGTGCAGAGGCTTCCTGTCTCAATGCCTCATTTTTTTAAAGTCACAACCCTCCCGTTTTACTACAGAGGATGCTCGGGTGGCGTTCATTTTATCACTACTTACCGGGACTGCTCTGGCGTGGGCTGATCCTTTAATTTGCGCACAGGCACCGGTCATGAACAATTCCCAGGTGCTGATGATCAAGATGGCCCAGGTCTTTGACCATGACATCTCGGGCAGGGAGGCGGCTATCCGGCTGACCAGGATCAAGCAAGGAAGCCAAAGTGTGGCCCAGTTTTCGATCGCTTTTCTGGCATTGGCAGGGGAGACAAGGTGGGCAAAGGAACCGCTCATGACCCTGTTTGTAAACTCTCTGTTCTGTCAGACCCTGTAAGGGACGCCTTGGCCAGTCTGGAGCCACCGGTTAGTTTGGGGTCACTGATTTCTACAGCGATCCGCATAGACAACCGGGTACGGGAACGGGAGGGAGAGCAGGCGGCCAGAAAAGACCGGGTGACCTTTTCTGCTCCGTCACTTCCGGGGAGGGTTGCCGATCCAGGGCTCGATCAGGTTGCTCATAAGGGGGAGGAGCCGATGCAGATAGACAGCTTGGCTTTTGGATGGACCAGGAGAAATAAGTCATGGGGAAGGCGGTGTTTCTTCTGCAAACAGCCGGGTCACCTGATTAAGAATTGCCCAAGGCTGACAGCAAAAGACCAGTCTCACTCGTGGAGCGGAAGCCACCAGTGAGACATAATAAGGTTACAGACTTTCGCACCTTTTTATCTGTGGAACTGGCATGGAGAGGGGCTGTAGTCCAGGCGGACGCCTTTTAGATTCCGGAGTGGTTGATAATCGATCGCAGGTGGGCTAAGAACCTGAATCTGTTCCATGTCTCATCCCCAATCCCTCATAGCACTTGACAGCCGCCCGTTGGGTTCTGGTACGGTGAGGCAGGTGACGGGGTTGGTTTCAATGCATATTCCGTTCCAGGGGCACACAGAGCGCATTCGGTTCTTTTTAGTGGAATCTCCAGCATACCCACTGGTTTTAGGACATTCGTGGCTGGTGGAACACCAGCCCCATATTAACTGGGGGAACAAGAGCAATCCTATCACGCAGTCGGGGTCTCGGTGTGTGATGACCACTGTCAGCAGGTGCGCTCTCCTTCCTTCGCCCATCTCAATGAAACTGACATGGGGTCGGTGTTGGACGAGGAGGAGGCGGGGTCGGGCCTCAGTCCGGGGTTATTTCCTCCTGTCTCGGAGGAGCTAGAAGAGAGTCTAGCTTGGGACTCGGTTTGTGACTGGAGTCCTCCTGCAGACGAGTGGGAGGGCAGTGACCTAGAGGAGGAATTTGTATCCCGGTCTCCCGGTGGTGGGGATAAGGCGCAAATGTTAGGGGCAGTTTCCTTTCCTCTTCCTCCCAATGTGCCGGAGGATTACAGACAATTGGCAAGTGTTTAGCAAGCCAAGGGCCACCACACTGCCACCGCACCGACAGTATGACTGCGCTATAGATCTCTATCTGGGTACTGTGCCCCCTAGGGGTTCGCTTTACTCGCTGTCAGTTCCTGAGGGTGAGGCTATGAAAAAATCCATTCAAGAGGCATTAGCTAGTGGGTTCATTAGACCCTTGACCTCGCCGGCAGAGGCCAGATTCTTTTTCGTGGGTAAAAAAGACGGTAGCCTGAGACCGTGTATTACCTACAGAGGTCTCAGTAATATCACTATTAAGAATCGGTACCTGTTGCCCCTTATGAATTCGGCATTTGAGCACCTCCAACCGGCAGCTGTGTTCACCAAACTCTACCTCCGTAATGTGTACAATCTGGCGCGCATACGTGAGGGCAGCTTTTAATACTCACACTGGCCATTATGAGTATTTAGTGATGCCATTTGGCCTCACTAACGCCCCTTCTGTTTTCCAGGCGTTTGTTAATGATGTGCTCAGGGAGATGCTGGAGAAGTTTGTGTTTGTCTACCTGGATGACATCTTAATCTTCTTCACCAATCTCTCTGAGCTCATCAAACATGTCAAACAGGTATTAGCCAAACTCCTAGAGGCTTGCCTGTTTGTGAAGGCAGAGAAATGTGTGTTTCACGCAGACTCTGTCTTGTTTCTGGGGTTTACTGTGTCTGCAGGAAAGATCCAAATGGATCTGGCTAAGGTTTCTGCGGTCAAGAATTGGCCAACCCCTGATTCGGTAAAGCAAGTCCAGTGATTTTTAGGATTTGCTCTTTTTAATCGGCGGTTTATCCGTAATTTTAGTTTGGTGGCTGCACCCATCACGGCGCTTACTAAGAAGACTGCTGTGGGCCAGTTTTGTTGGAATCCCTGAACGGAGGCGGCATTTGTGGAGCTTAAAAGGAGGTTTTGCTCCGAGCCCATTTTAATCACTCCCAATCCATCATTGCCTTTTATTGTGGAGGTTAGGGGTTGGGGCCATTCTCTCTCAGTGGTCTCCCCGGGATCAGAGGGTGCACCCCTGTGCTTATTTCTCTCGTTCTCTGTCTCCCGCCAAGAGAAGTCTTGACATAATTGGATTGCAAACTGCTGGCTGTCAAACTGGCATTGGAGGAGTGGCGTCACTGGCTGAAGGGGGCGGAGCATCCGTTCACTGTGTGGACGGATCATAAGAACCTCAAGTATGTACGAGACGCAAAGAGACGTAACTCACGACAAGCACGGTGGGCACTGTTCTTTGTGCGTTTTAATTTTCTACTGACCAATCGGCCGGGGTCGAAGAATACTAAACCTGGCGCACTCTCTCGTTTTTTCGATAAATCTGACGAGGACCGTCCACTGGATCTCATCATTCTGGCTAATCAGATTCTCACTCCGGTTTGTTGGAAGATCGAGGCAGCTGTTCGTGAGGCCCTATGTTGGGAGCCTGACCCTGGAGGGGGTCCTCCTGACTGTCCCGACTGAGGTACGGGCTCAGATGCTGAAATGGGGGAACTCCTTGCGGCTCACGGGTCATCCCGGGGTCCACAGGACCAAGGAGTTTTTAGCCAGGCGATTGGAAGTCCCACGGTTTTTTGGTGTTCATAGAAGAGCAGTGGGTTTCAAATTTCTCCTTCTCCTTCCTGCTAACCTTCCTTAATTTCTTTCAGAATAATCCTCATAGCCACAAGATCCCTGCTCTTAAATGCTATTTTTTTCTGAACTATGCACTTTTTAATTTCCTTGGAAATATAGGGTTTGTTGTTTGGGTACATAGTTATTGACTTCTGGGTTAACACATTATCTCTACAAAATTTAATATAATCTGTAATGGTATCTGTTGCCTCTTCTAAGACCAGGCTATGAAAGAGGTCCCAGTTGTTACAGGAAAAGCAGGCTTTTAAGGTTTCAATGGCATCATTGTTCCAAACATATACAGTTTTTACTTGTGGTTCACTGCTTTTAAGCAGGGACTTGTAGGTGGGAATTAAATGGACAACATTATGGTCAGTGGTGCCTAATGGAGGTTTAGCCTTGGCTGTGTAGGCATCTTTAACATTGCCATAGCATTTGTCCAGAATTCTTTTGCCTCTGGTATTACAGTCTACATATCGCTTAAATCCAGGCAGCACAGGAGTCGCGTAGGAGCGCTGGCTTGTTATCCCAACACGCTAGAGTCGAGTGGCATTTTGTTATAAGCTCCCAGACGATTAAAATCCGGAACAGTACTTTCACAACAAAAACATTGTCGATAAAATCAAGCAATATTAGACACAAACAAACAAAAACATTACAAGGCAGCAGCAGGGCAGCCCAGGTCGCAACAGAGCAGTGCCACCGGAGCGCCACCATTATGGGCAACAGTTCAATTTTAGTTTCATCTGACCAGAGAACACTCCTCCGAAAGGCTAGGTCTTCGTTCCTGGTGATCACCTGCAAACTTCATTCTGGCTTTTTTATGCTGGTCTTGGAGTAGGGGCTTCTTCCTTGCACAACAGCCTTTCAGGCCGTGGCAATGTAGGATTCTGTTAATGGTGGAGGTAGATACTTTGGTAACTGATGCCTCCAACTCCTTCACCAGTTCCCTGTTGTTGTCTTAGGGTTCAGCTGAACATTTTGGACCAAAGTTCTTTCAGCCTTGGGAGTTGGAGTTAACCCATGGAGTTAATTTGTACCTCCTTCCTGAACAATGCAGTGTATGTGTGATTTTTATATTTGCAGACAATTGTTTGTACAGGTGCTCATGGTACCTTCAGTTGTTTGTAAAATCCTCCTAAGGAGGAACCGGACTTGTGCAGGTCCTTAATTTTTTGGCTGAGTTGCTTGAATTTTCCCATGGTATCACGGGCAAAAAGGCAGTGGCTCTAAAGGTAGGCCCTTAAATACAGCTACAGGTGCCAATACATTCTCAGTTAACTCCGAATTATGACAATTGGCCAATCAGAAGCTTATTAAAAGTCATTACACCAATTTCTGGAACCTTCCAGAATGATTAAAGAAACAGTCAACTCGGTGTATGCAAACTTTTGACCCACTGGAATTCTGATATCGTGAATTAAAGCTGAAATAAATCTGTTTCTAATCAATTGTTTAGAAATTACCTCTACTGTGAACAAAATAGATGTACTAATTGACTTGCCAAAAGAAATGTATGGTAACATGAACTGTACAGAGTTTGAATATCTTTAGCCTAGGTGTATGTAAACTTTTAGCCTCAACTGTATTTATTGTATCCCCCCCCCCCCGCCAAGCATTTTCTATATGCTGCTAGGGAAATATTGTCATAGGAAGAATGAAGTATTGTATGTATGGATGTATGTATCTACGTACTGTATGTATGTTTGCGCAGCATGTCGAGTAATGTACATGGGTCACTTCAAACATGCTTATGTAGAATGCTAGGCTAACTCTGACAAAATGAACGATGTCACTTGATGTCATGAAACAATCTAAATCAAAGTGAGGGATCATGTCACTTGGTCTATGTCTTTGACTTTTTTTCTTCTTATTTCTCAGCATCATAATGGCTTCATTGGTGCAACTTTGGTCCTCAAATGTCAATAGAAGACTCCAGGCAATCAGGAGGATAGAATCAAAACTAGAACTATGGAAGCAATTGAACAAACCTGACTAATCAGAAACACCTATGAAGCCGTTTGTCCCAAATATGACATCCTGAAATAGGAGACTATGTATTAAAAAAATGATGTCATACGCTTAAATAAAAGCTGAGAATGTGCACTTCAAATCAAGCCAAATCAATGAAAAATGTGGCTTTGACCCAAACACTGTGTAACTTGACATTCCGTTATGAAATATTAGCTATTCCTTTTAGAAGCATATTAATGTACTGTGCAGTGTCATGCATCCTTTGTGCCAGCTGTGTGGCACTGTTTTAATACAATTAATATTCACTGCCATTGTTATAGGAGTCAAGGGGACAAAATTTCCCGCTGTTGATTAGAATTGTTTCATGACATCAAGTGACATCTTGAGTTACGTCAGACTTAGCCTACCATTCTACATGAGCATGTCTGAAGTAACCTATTTTAACTGTCGTGGAAATCGCACAAATACTAAAGGAAGAGAGACTGTACCGCTGTACTGCGAACATCACACAGAACAACTATTTATTATATTTGATCAAATAGGAGAAACAGCTCTAACACCTGTTCAAAGGAGCATGGACAGCATCTCAACTATCTTGAGATTCAGCAAAGCTTATATACACAAGCGAGACAGTCTTTGTGTGCAATGTTACAGTTAAGGCTCCAGTACTTTCCATTTCCTTTTTCCTCTTCCACACCACGCAGGGAGCGGAAGAGACATTCCAGCTTGTGTGAGAGTCAGCAAGATATTATTACATTCTCAATAGCCAAGCATATTTAAACGGAAAAAACAAGTGACCAAGAAAATTTTCTCCCACGTAAACTTTTGCGATTAGCCAGCTGATATTGTTGGTTATGTCACATTTGGCATAATATTTAGCTAAAAAATGGATGAAGTCACACTTTATGAAGCATTACATTTGTTATGTATGATTTTAGAAGGCATTATACCATGTTAATGATGGCATTATCTATGCTATATACAGTAAATACTTTATGAGACACACTTTGTGACCTAATGTGCTATCATGATGAAATTCCACAGAAGAATACCATGATACTTTGAGTGGTACCATAAAACAGTGTACTATGTAGCTGAAGTTTAAATTGTTTGTGAAAATAGAGAGTATCCTGTTTATTGCAGTGTGAATTAGATCTTCTATTAGCTCATTTTTTTAACCCATTGATTTTTAAGTAAATCTCCTGTGTAAACGATAAACTTCAATTATCAATTAAACACACGCCATGAATTATTCATGTTTAATATTTTTGTTTACTCCTAGTATTGTGGTTTTTTTTCTTCTTCTTATTTCTCTGCATGTTTCTTTTATTTTACCTTGTCTATTGCCTACATTGCGGTACTTAGAAAAATGACAAAAACCATCTCAATGTACTTTTTGGCCAGTACATTCAAACAACAGGTTACTGTCTGCACATTCAGAAGCATAGTGAAATGTGATATAGTTTCAGGGAAAGTCTCTAAACAATTGAGAAAACTAACACAATGTTAAAATATTTTTATTTTGAAATTACACATCCGTTACGTGAAAAAACGCGTTATCGTGATGTCCATGGTATAGGCGCATTTAAAATCACTTGGCGGCTAGCTTTACTTAGTTTACCTTGATAACAGCGGGCTTGATATAGGCCATTATCAGACATAGAGGGAGAGAGGAAAGTATGGTGTTAGAGCTAAAAGAAGTAGGAGTTCCGAAAATAAATCAGATACTTAAATAAATTAATAACAGAGCATGCTATTATTAATTACTATTATTATGGACATTTTCAGAAGAAAAAAAACATTTCAGACAATATAGGGATACATTTGTGTAAATATAAACAGTAGATGGCAGTAAAACTCCAGAAATTGGATGTCAACCACCGTAAACGAAACAAAGAAGACTCCAGCAGGTGTCATTTTTTCCTCTCATTTTTTCTTGAGGTTGTGGGGTCTCGTACCACCAGTAAAGTTTATGCTGCTTGCTTTGAGTGAAGATGGCGGCCAGGGCAGAGCGCAGTTCACCTCGGTTCCCTGAAGCTGAAGATTGTGAGTTTGACGCCGAGATTGTCGACGGAGACAGTAGTGAAGGTTGTATTTTCAGCACTGTGAGTACGCAACCCTATTGCACGCCCATTCATGATATAGGTCTATCTAGGTAACAATTAGCAAGCGCTTCCAACAAAGGTTAAACACTCCAGGCGTGCCTTTACAAACAAATCTAATACATGGTTTTGTGTAAATTTCCACAATGAGCTCCGCTTGTTTTTGCAACGAGACCGTAAAACGTGCGAATGTTTGTACAAATATCTTCAAATGTCTTCGAACTGTATATAACTTTGTGTGTGTGACTGCGTGGGCAGGGGGGCAGGGCAGCAGTAGCGAATGTTCCCGGTAGTAAGGGAACATTTATGTAATATGTTGCACGGATATGGCAGCGAAAAGTTACTAGAACAGTTGACGCTGGAAGTGCGTCTATGTCTGAAACAGAAAATACAGACTCGGCTATTTCATTGCATTACGTTTTATGTCGACCAGTTTGCAGTAAACTTCTGTCATTTGGCTATGCCTTTACTTTTCCTTAGACTACGAGGTGTCTGCTTTCCTGAAGGAATAACAGCAAAGAAGGGATATTTGCATGTGTGCATATTTCCAATTAGTCCTTCAGTCGTCAAGTATATGTTATAGGCTATTCAAGATTCATAGTGTTTCAATAACGGGTGCCCTATTTTTCCGAAAAGGGGGAATGTAGGCGCATGTTTTTGTTGTACTCCAGCACAATGACAGCTGATTCAACTCATTAACTAATCATGGTCTTCAATCATGACATTGATTGTCTGAATTGTGAGTGTTTTAAGTGAATATTTTTAAATGCTTTTGATAATTTAAACTATTTTATTTCGCCTTTTAGTTACTATTTTAGATAACTATATGTTTAGTTTTAAAAATTGAAATATTTATTTTAATTTGTACTGCTTGTTTATCTAATCAAATCCCGATTTATTTATATAGTTCCTTTTGTGCAAGATGGCAATACGTGCTGTCCTCTAAAAATGGTGCTAGATGCTAAAGCCCTCAGGTCCTTTGGCAGGCCGTTCCAGAGGCGAGGACCGCTGACACTAAAAGCTGCCTCCCTGTTCTGTCAGTCTTTGTCCTAGCCTGTGAAACAGCTAAAAGGCCACTGCCAGGGGACCGGAGGAATCTAAAGGGAGCACATTTTAAAAGTATGTGCAATGTATTCGGGCACTAGCCCATTGAGTGATTTGAAAACCAATAAGAGAATCTTCAAATCTATTCTAAAACCAACAGGCAACCAGTGAAGGGCCTTTAGAACAGGTGTGAAGTGTGCTCTCCTGGTCTAGGTCAGTACACGTGATGCTACATTTTGAATGATCTGCAGTTTATCTAGAGTTTTCTCAGGTAGACCAGAAAGGACAGCATTGCAGTAATGAAGCCTGCTAGTGATGAAAGCATGCATTTGTCTCTCAGCCTCTGCCTAGGGGAGAAACGCCTGTACATTTGCAATATTCCTAAGATGATAAACGCCAATTTTAGTGATATTTGTCTATGTTATTTTTGTCAGATTTTTGTGCATTTGGCACACTTCTAAAAGGGGTTCCTGGTCTCAATGTGTCTTTGAGTTTAAATAAAGGAAAATTACAAACAAAAAAAAAAATTAATGCATGAAAAAAGGTAGAATCGGATGTCTCAGTGTTGGGCTAAAAAAAAAAAAAAAAAACATGCACCCACGTCAGCCTTGAAAAATTAGATTTTTAGTATAGGTAATCCAAATATATGAGCAGAAATATCTATAGCAGAAATGTCATGTGCAGCAGTTAGTGTGTAGTTTCCTGCAGCCTTTCCACAGCAGATTTCCCATGTGAGTTGTGTTCAAACTTTATGCCACTGCATTACGAAAATATGAATACTTTCCTTTTACTGAACAGTAAACAGTTATTTGAAAATGGTTTGGGAATTATTAGTTGCACATGCATGAAAAGGAAAATGTTAACAAACTAAGTAGCTTAGCACTGCTTGAGTTGATGTATTAGCATTTCATTGTACTATGATTTATTGAAATTCTATCAGCTTTATCAAATATGTTCTGCTGGTACTCCAGCATAATCTACATGACTGATTTTGTATGAAGGATTTAATTACATACATAGTATTTACAATGCTTAAAGTGCAAATATGAAAAACCCTGTTTGTATAGTGACTGCAATTATGCCGGATGCTTACACTTTGATAATTTAGCAAAATGTGTTGTCATTATGTACAGAGCATATTAGTACAGAGCACAGGGGAAACGTGAGCTACTCAGGGCTGTGTGTAGCCCAATAGGGTCAATGAGGGGAAGGGAGTTCAGCTCATTTAGCAAACTGAATCAGTCCAGGAGCCAGAATTTATTTTCGGTACATACCATTGACCAGTTTACTGGGTACTGAGTTCAGTGAATCATCCAAAGAGATTTTTTTGTTCAATTTGGAACAACACTACATTACATTGCTGCAAACCAATTTGCAAAGCATACAACAGCATTTTAGATGGTTCAGATTTCCTACCTTCGAGGCAGCCATTGGTTTCCATTCATTTCTGTATGGTATGAAAAATTACTTGTATTGATGATAGGCAGCCTAATCCATCATCATGAAAATTACCTCTGAATAATTTTAGTCAAAGTTACATGTTGCATTTTAAAGAATGGATTGAGGCAAGAAGATGCAAATGTATATACAGGATGGAGCTTTTAACCAATGACATTCTCTGCGCTTTGATAACTGTCAGTCACTGTGAGGATTCAAGGAAGAACATACAAACTGGCTGAACGTGGTGGAGAGAGGACCATTGAAATTTTTTTTTTTCATTTGTTGTGAAACAATAACATCAAAGCTACAAAATTAAGTTTAACATGTTGGGACTTACATATCTGTTTTGGAGATATAGCATGTTAAAATATGTGTGTCTGAGAGAAGGTTTTGAGAAATCATCCTTTAAAGTTTGGTGAGAGATTGACACCTGGTGGACACCTGGGTCCGAAAACTGGTCTGTCAGCCAGGCTTAAAGCAAGTCAAAGGGCTGTGACAATAGTAACACTTGAAAAAAAATTTATTTGTAAAATTGTATAAAGGTACAACAATGGAATTGTGGAACAATGCCCAAATCACTCTTTCCACAAAACATGTTTTCAGCTTACAAAAATTCCATGTTACTCACACTTACAAAGCACTGTCTATAAGTCATTCATTCAAAGTGACTTGAAACAATTTAGGAAACATTGGGTAGCATTACTTTGGAAGCTCCTTTTATTTCTGTGAGGCAAGATGTGTGAGTAACTTGGCATTTTTGTATATTGATATCATATTTTTAATGAGGAAATTTTGGATCATCCAAGCCTTTACATCTTTAAGACAGGCCTCTAACTTGGCTAGCGGATAAACATTTCTTTATATAAAGTTGCATCTCAACTGCATAGCAGTGATGGTTAACACCATGTCTGCTTATGATGTCCCCAAGGGGGAGCATGTACAGAGAATTGAGCAAAGGACCCAACACAGATCCTCCAGGTACACCCAAGTTTACCCTGGAATACTCAGAAGATTTATTGTTTACCCTAATATATTGAGATTTGTCAGTGAGATACGATTTATGTCACAGTGACACCAACTGATTTTTCTAGCCTACGGAGGAGAATATGGTGGTGGTGTCAAAGGCAGCACTTAGGCCAAGCAGGACACATCCACAATCAAGGGAGAGAAACAAATTGTTCAATACTCGGACAAGGGCTGTCTCCGGGTTATGATGCTTCCTAAAAGTCACCACTGTTGAGTCATTAAAGTTCCTGGGTACCACCATCTCTCGGGACCTCAAGTGGGAGGTGAACATCAACTTGATTCCCAGAAAGGCCCAACAGAGGATGTACTTCCTGCGACAACTGAAGAAATTAAACCTGCCGCAGGCTATGATGGTCCAATTCTACATGGCCATTGTCGAATCCATCCTCACCTTCACAATCACCCAGTCAGCGGAGAGGATCATTGGCTGCAACCTGCCATCCATCCAGGACCTCTATCACACAAGGTCCAGGAAACGCGCAGTCAAGGTCATCGCCGACCCATCACACCCTGGCCACCACATCCTTCAAGCCCTGCCATCCGGGAAGCAGCTTCGGTCAATCATAACCAAGACAACAAGACGCAAAAGCTTTTTCCCACGTGCTGTGGCTCTTATGAACAGCTGAACTGTTACATTCACAGAGACATTTATTTCACGCACTACTCCAGATTCATATATACATATAAACTTGTTGATATTTTATACTTATACTTTATTCCTACTCTTTAAATTCAATTTATATCTATTGTATTATGTTTATTTTTATCTTAGATGTGTCTGTGAGCAATAATACCAAGAAAAATTCTTATTCTAAAACCAGACCGAAACCTCTCATACACATTGTTATCATTTAAGAAAGAATAGTGCTGTTGTGCTACACATTTCTCAAGGACTTTTTATATAAATGGGAGGTTTGAAATGGGTGTATAGTTAGCTAGGTGTGTAGGAATCAAATTGAATTATTGAACAGTGGCTTAATTTCTTCCATCTTAATGGCTATGGGAACATAGCCAGATTACAGTGAAGAGTTAATTATATGAAGACTTGGTTTGCCAAGAACGGGCAATCCTTCCTGCTAGCGTGGATGCAGATATATTTTCTCTAATTCCTACCATTTTTCTGCAAAAGATAATCATGAAAGTATTACTGATACAAGAAGCTGGAGTTTAGTTGAAGTTTAGTAGCTGTGTGATTATTAGTTAGATCAGCAACTGTTTTGAATTGAATGCAACATTTTCTTGTATAAGATTTGAAAATTAATTAGACCTTGGATTAGAGAGAGAATGCTTATAGGCACCAAGACTCTCTTTCCAGGCCAGGTGATATACCTGCAGTTTAGTGGAATGCCACTCGACTGTTTAATAGCCTGCATATGGTCAGTGTACCAAGCGGCAAGTCTATTCTCAGTAACTTATTTACTTTTCAAGGGAGTAACTACATCAAGGGTTTTATGTAGCGCAATAGCCGATCCCTCTGCTGGATCACCGATAGACAGGGAGGAAGCTGAAACAAAAATCAAAGTAGTCCAGTAGTGTATCAAAGTTTGTAGCAGTGGTAGTAATTATAGTGTGACCTGTTCTAGGTTCAGATGTTATGGGGTGAGCCAATTGTAGATGCAGTGTTATAGGAAAGTGGTCAGGCAGAATAGGATTATGTGGGTGAATTACGACATCAGTAACCAAAAACGTAAGTCTAGGTCTAAGGCATGACGAAAATAATGTGTAAGACCAACAACGTTTTGAGTAAAGCCAGTTGATTCTAAGATATTCAAGAATGCAGAGGTGTGCAGGGGTTCATGAATGTAAGAGGGTCATCTGCATTTTCATAGTGTAAGTTAATATCACGTAACATCGCCACTTTGTCATGCCCTATGGCTAAGTGAGAAAGAAATTCTGCAAAATCATGAATAAAGCCAGAGTATGGACCCAGGAGACCCAGGAGGTCTATAGACTGTCACCAGGGCAACAGGCTGGGAAAAAGGCAGTTCTTACCATCATCAAGCTGAGAAAGGTTCATGACTAGTACTTTAAAGGAATCAATTTTTAATCTGGTCTTGGAATAGAGTGAATAAGGTAATTATAAATAGTAGCAAAACCACCCCCTTTTCGACGGGGATTTGATATAAAATCAGACAGAGAGGACACATTTAAAGAGAAGTTCTCATTTGCTTTCAGCCATATTTCAGTGAGATATAATGCGTCAAGACTGTAATCAGAGTTTAGTTTGTTCACTATTCAAGAGTTGCTGCACTGAGTCAGGCAGGGGAACAGAGCACGTTACTGACCAAATACATCATCTTTGCCGTCAAGCACACAGACTTAAAATGACTCTTCGTGACGTCTGATTGCCTCATACAGAAGTCGTTAGTGCCGACGTGAATAACAATTTGGGGAAATTAACATTCACGCTTTGTCAGCACTTCCAGATTTGCCTTGATGTTGGTCGCTCTAGCACCAGGAATACAATTTACTATATTCACTGGTTTAAAAACTCTCACATGACTATTGAGTCACCAATCATTAATGATTTTTTCAGGTTTTCGTTCCTTGACCAGAGTGTTATCCAGTGGGGCGAATGGGTTAGAAAGTTCCTGCCGAGGGGTGGAGTGTGTACCGTAGGCTTCTTAACGCTATGTTGCCTTCTTACTGTGACAAACTTGGCCTTTTGCGATGACGGAAATGGGGCTAATGAGCTAAAGGGAAATAGAGCTGGCATCCGAGTGGGCTGAAAAGGAGTATGACTTCCTGACTACTTCTAATTTGTTGAAGAGTTCGAATGTGGATGGGAGATCTTTTTCGCCAGTCTAGCGTTTGATATACTAGTGAAATTACCACTAATGGAGAAGGAACATAAATATATTGCACTCACAGTGCAAAGAACAGTTAGAGAAGAGGGAGAGCATGGGGACTTAAGCATGATTGCATTTACTTACTTATTATGCTGGAATAAGCTGAGAAAGATGCCAACTTGGTTGGCTTCTTGGATTTGGATGTGGTTGAATCAATAATGGAAAGATAATCCACAATGTTGAGGAATCAGAGCAATATAACTAATATATTTTCAAAGAGTTTCATATAGTTTCAATAGTTCTAGTAATTAATGGGGAAAAGTGATGATGTTGGTAAAAAAAAAGTAGGCCTACTGAGCAAACAGCTCAAAGTTCAGCTGTAACTCAAATACAAAACACACATGGGAAATGACCTCGTATGTATCAGTATCTTTGTAAAGATTAGCTTTGTCATTGTATTGTTAATCAAGAGAAATGATTGAAATTGTTCAATTCCAATTGGGGAAGTTCTACAGTTTTCAGCTCAACAGCCATCAGTGAACCAAGGTGGTAAAATAATTTGGGAAATCAGCTGTAGTGTATGGCTGGAGAAAATACTACAGACACTGCAGCCCACAGGACCTGGAATTGAGTAGGGTTGCTTTGTCAAACTATATATTCAGTTACACCAGTATATGGCAGATTTGTGCATTATTGAGCCTATGCAAAGGCTTGAGAAGTGGGAGTTGTGGGTTTTGAGGGTTGTGAATGAAATATGTATGCAAGAAAATGATTTCGTGTTTTGTTTCATTCAGTGTTATCATTCTCTGGACCCGGCCTTTTTTATTCAGCATGTTAGGTGCTGAGTTATGTGCACGGGCCTTTCTGTGTGGAGTTTGCATATTCTCCTTGTGTCCGTGTGGGTTTCCTCCATGTATTTCGGTTTCCTCCCACAGTCCAAAGACAAGCAGGTAGGCTAATTGGAGACTCTAAATTGCTCATAGGTATGAGTGTGTGAGTGAATGGTGTGTGTGCCCTGTGATAGATTGGAAGCCTGTTCAGGGTGTATTCCTGCCTCTAGCCCAATGCATGCTAGGATAGGCTACAGCACCCCCCCGTGACCCTGACCCAGAATAAATCGGTATAGATAATGGATGGATGGATTACAAAAACAGAGCTGAATTTTCCTAAACCCATTGTCAAGAACAGCTGAAACAGAGACAAGACAAATTGCCTGTGCGTGAATGTGTCTGTCCTTCTGTGTGTACAAGCATGCTTATACATGTGTGTGTGTGTGCAGTGTGTGTGTCTGTAGTGTGTGTTTGTGTGCGTGTACGTGTGTGTATGCAGTGTGTGTGTGTACAAGCATGCATATACATGTGCGTGTGTGTATGCAGTGTGTGTGTGCATGTGTGTGTATGCAGTGTGTGTTTATGCATTTTGTGTGTGTCTGTGTGAGTGTGGTGTGTCTGTAGAGTGCGTGTGTGTGTGTATGTATGTGTGTGAATGTGTCTGTCAACATGTGTGTGTGTGTGTATGCACTGTCTGTAGTGTGTGTGTGTGTGTGTGTGTATGCACTGTCTGTAGTGTGTGTGTGTGTGTGTGTGTGTATGTGTGTGAATGTGTCTGTCAACATGTGTGTGTGTGTGTGTGTGTGTGTGTGTGTATGCACTGTCTGTAGTGTGTGTGTGTGTGTGTGTATGCACTGTCTGTAGTGTGTGTGTGTGTATGCACTGTCTGTAGTGTGTGTGTGTGTGTGTGTGTGTGTATGTGTGTGAATGTGTCTGTCAACATGTGTGTGTGTGTGTGTGTGTGTGTGTGTGTATGCACTGTCTGTAGTGTGTGTGTGTGTGTGTATGCACTGTCTGTAGTGTGTGTGTGTGTGTGTGTGTATGCACTGTCTGTAGTGTGTGTGTGTGTGTGTGTGTGTGTGTGTATGTATATTATATACGCAGGAAGAGGTTTGCTGGAAGACTCACTCCTTTTACTTTGCCCCGGTAGTGAGGTTTAGAACTGTGCTTTCTTTTAGATGAAGAGTAGCCTAGCTGTGGTCTGTTTTCTGCCTGACCTGCTTTTAACCTATACATGGTAATTCTGCACCAGGTCGGGCTGTTAGACGGCCTGCAGGTTTTTTCCTTCATCTTTTCTTCACTGGTTTTTCATTGTACATTCACAATATAGAACAAAATCGAACTTGTTGTGTTGTCTATTGCTTGAGTCATAACAATATGCAGTGTCTGTAGGGTGTGTGTGTGTGTATGTCTCTAGTGTGTGTGTGTGTGTGTGTGCGTGTGTGTGCGTGTGCTCATTTTCATGCACACTCATGAAAAATGTATTCTTTTTCCAGAGCAAGCCATTGGAAACCCAGACAAAGCCTCTTGAGCCAAGTGATGTCTCCAGCGATGCTGCTGCTGATGTCTCCAGCGATGCTGCTGCTGATGTCTCCAGTGATCCTGTTGCTGATGTCTCCAGTGATCCTGTTGATGTCTCCAGTGATCCTGCTGATGTCTCCAGCGATGCTGCTGCTGATGTCTCCAGCAAAACCTTAGCTGATTTGCCCAACAAACTATTGGCTGATATTTTTTGTGAACCACTGGTGGGTATCTCCAGTAAACCACTGGCTGATATCTCTACTGAGCCACCAGCTGATAGTGAGCTGCCAGTTGATATCTTCAGTGAATCATTGGCTAATATCTCCACTGCACCACTGGCTGATTTCTTAAGTGAACCACCAATTGACAGCTCTAGTGAACCATTAGCTGATACCTTAAGTGAACCGCTGGCTGATATCTCTGGTGAACCACCTGCTGATATCTTCAGTGAACCGCTGGCTGATATCTCTGGTGCACCACTGGCTGATTTCTTAAGTGAACCACCAGTTGACATCTTCAGTGAACCATTGGCTGATACCTTAAGTGAACCACTGGCTGATATCTCTAGTGAACCAGTGGCTGAGAACTCTAGTGAACCACCTGCTGATATCTGTAGTGAACCACTAGCTGATATCTCTAGTAAACCACCTGCTGATATCTTCAGTGAACCACCAGTTGACATCTTCAGTGAACCACCAGTTGATATCTCTAGTGAACCACCGGCTGATATCTCTAGTGTAACACTGGCTGATATCTCTAGTGAACCACTGGCTGATATCTCTAGTGAACCACTGGCTGATATCTCTAGTGAACCACTGGCTGAGATCACTAGTAAACCACCTGCTGAGATCTCTACTGAACCACCTGCTGATATCTCTAGTGAACCACCACCTGCTATTTCAAGTGAACCACCAGTTGATATCTCCAGTGAACCATTAGCTGATGCATCCAGTGAGCCACTGGCTGCTATCTCTAGTGAACCACTTGCTGATATTTCTAGTAAACCATTGGATAATATTTCTGGCGAACCACTTGCTGATATTTCAAGTGAACCAGTATCTGACATTTTGAGTGAGCCACCAATTGATATGAGCAGTGAACCATTAGCTGATATCTTAGCTGAACTGCCAGATATCACTAGTGAACCACCAGCTAATGCCTCTGATGAAGTACTTGCTGAAATATCTCGTGGCGCGCCAGCTAGTAGCCCAAGTGAACCACCAGCTGATATCTCTAGTGAGCCATCAGCTGGTATCTCCTTTGAGCCAACAGTTGATATCTCTAGCGAGCCAATTCCTGATATCTTTAGCGAGCCACCAGGTGATATCTCCAGTAAACAACCAGAGGAAATCTCCAATGAACTGCTAGCTGATATCTGTAGTGAAGCACCAGTCAATATCTCCAGTGAATTATTGGATGATACTGCTAATGAACCACCAGTCGTTGTTGATATATTTAGTGCACCACCAGCTGAAATCACTTATGAACCATTGGCTGTTATCTTTAATGAATCACAAGTAGATATCTCTAGTGAACCACTGGCTGATATATCTGTTGAACCATTAACTGATATCTGTAGTGAACCATTGGCTGATACCTCTAGTGAAACACTCACTGATATCTCTAGTTCACCACTAGCTGATATCCCCAGTGGAGCACCTGCTGATGTCTTCATTGACCCGCTGGCTGATATCATTGAGCATATTCCCAAACAATCTCAGCCTCCTGCAGTGACATCCGCTGACCCCATGCTTAGTATCCTCAGAGAAACACCCATTGGGCCATCAGCTAATATTTTCAGTGAACCTCTGGCTGATATACTCAGTGAAACACCAGTTGATATATTCAGTGAAGAAGGGGTTGTCACCAACAGCATGCCCAGCATCATCTCCAAGGGCCTCAGCATGCAGACAGAGGAAGAAGTGCAGGATATATATGCAGGTATCATCCTCATTCTTCAGTAAGAACCTTTCAAACCATGGTTTGTCAGGAAATGTTGTTCTGCCTTGGTATAACACTCTATTTAGCCACCACTCTGTTTCTGCTGTTTATGGCTTTGAAGGGCTGACAATATCAGGAGGCCACTTTTTGTCATAATGGGGAATGAAGGAGGCATGATGCAGCACTGAACTTTCCTCTGTTGGATCAACCAGTGAGCTTGGCTGTGACAGTATTTGTAGAGACGATTCTGGGATCTTGCTGCAGATGCAGTGTTTTAAATGCAAATTCTTTTAAATTTGACATCACGGTCAGCTTCTTTGTGTGAAATTGTCAAAAACCCAGGAAAGGTAAACGGGTCTTGCCCACGTTAACCATGTCCACATTCATCTTTCATGCGTTGAACTGACACACTATGCTCTGATGGATGATCCTCTCTGACACTGAGCTGTGATTGGTGATTATCTTTGACAATGTGCTCTGTCTCTGGCACAGAGGCCACTGTGGAACTGTCCCTGGACAGCATGCACGATGGCAGGAAGGAGGAGGAAACCACCATGCCGTCACTTATGTCAGGCCCCAACTCTGCCACACCCACAGCGGCAGAAACACAACCTACAACCCCAAAAGAGGTACTGCATATTTACTGCAGTAGTATAAATATATCATTAATTTACCTAAATGTGTTAAGTTACAGACTAGAAAAAGTGAAGGCAGAAAATGTTCCTGGTTCTCATGTTCGGTTTTGTCTCTCAAGGAGGAGGAGAGCAGGGATGCATTTGAGCTCAACATCTCTGTCAGCAGCCCTGAGAAAGTGGGTAAGCAGCTCTGCTATCTCTGCCATGTAGTCTCACTGCATTGTTCTTCTCAGTTTGAACCCCTCCCCTTTCAATTATATGTTTTTCTTCTTTTAGTCTTTGCTCTGTAGTATTGAGCAGATGGGCCCTATAGCCCAGTTAGTAAAGGTTCTCACCACAAGCCCAAGCTGGGACCTGTAGAGAGGCTTAGTTAGCTATGGTGCTCGCCACAAGGGTAGGCTGCACCCTATAGAGTAGCTGATTCAGTAAAGGCTTTTGCTGTTAGTACAGTCTGAACCTTATTGAGTTGGTCAGGGAGTGAAGTCTCTCACCTCACCACAGGCTAGGCCGCAGACAGTCAGTAAAGGCTGTCACCATGGGTGGAGGCTGGCCCAAGAGAATGACTTAGTCAATAGAGGCTGTCACCACAAGTGCAAGTTGGGTCCTACAGAGTTACGTTTTGGGATGTCATTAGCTGACTGTGGCAGTCAGTAGTAGGGTAAAGCAGTCAGATAATTCTCCAGCACAATGCGTACTGGCTCAAAGTCACCTTCCTGTATGTTGACTGTTGTTTATTTTTTAAGGTGATGGCATGCATGCTTATTTGGCCTACAAGGTTTCCACACAGGTATGTATTATTGACTGCTAAAATGAACTGCTTGACAATTACCTACAGACTAAATATTATACAGCACTGCATCAAGTCTGGACTTAACTTTTCTGTAGAGAACTTTAATTGCATTATGTACAAAGTACTTGGGTACAACATAAATGTATTTGGGGCTGGGCAATAATCCATGTTCATAATTGATTAATATTTTTGAGCGCAGTTAGTCGTCACCGCCTTGGGGTGTATTGATTTTCTTTTTATCTTTTATTCTTTGTTCATACCTGATGCTTCCAGGGAAAAATAGGATGTGGTCATCTGATATGCTTTTGTCAATCACATGGAAGTTGCATGACCATGCATCTGATTGGCTGTCATATCTGCACCCAAAAGTTAGCAGTGATGTTTTTGCAGAAGCATTTTCATTTGGCCTCTTAAGTTTAGAGGATCACTACTGTATCACTACTGTGTGATTACAAAAAGAAAAGGAAGTTGATAGGCCGCATGCCAGCAGTCATTTTCTTAGCACTCCAGATGTATTTCATAACTATCACTATGGTTTATCACGCTGAAAATGCATTTCATAAAATACATACAGTCTAATAAAAACCGTATACTTTCATTAATACAAAATGGTTGAGGTTTTCTTTAGAATTGCCACTTTACAGTGGCAAGTACTATGTCAGAACAGCCCCAGACCAAGGGGTGTCCAGATACTTTTGGTCATATAGTATTTTTATACATATATATGTGTCTATATGTGTGTGTGTACAGTATCTCTCTCTCTCTACATATGTGTGTATATATATATATATGTATGTATGAGGGGCCAAACAGGAAATATTTAATGAAGTCTGATATATATATACATAATTTTTGTTATATATACATTGAAACTGATATATATACATCTTTCTTGATATATATACATTGAACTGTGATATATATACATCATTTCTTGATATATACATTGTTTTTGATATTTATACATTTAAAACGATAAATATGCATCATATTTGATATTTATATATCAAAACCGATATATATATACACATCACTTCTGATATATATACATTGAAAACAATATTTATACATCATTTCTGATATATATACATTGAAACCGATATGTATACCATATATTTGGGCATCCCTTCGGGTCTTTATTAAGACATAATCAGTGCAATCCAAATTATTTTTTAATTGGATTGAGACTGAAAATTATATTATTATATTCTGTAAGAATTTTGATGTGAATATAACAAGTGAAATGTTGCTAGCTCTCCGATTTTAATACACGCACATATTAGGTCCGCTTCTTATGGGTCTTCCTGGGGTTTGCCCGGGTTTGTTAATGTGAGTCGTGCTGTTTCTGAATGAAATTCGCTTTTAATTTCAGCTACTGTATGCTTTGTGGTGAACGTGCAAAGGTTATAATTTGCTTCTAAAAGAGATACGGATCAAGAGAGAAATTGAACAAAGCTGGTAATGAGAATTTAAAAAAAAAACTATTTTTAATTATGTTACGTTCACTTCACATGTCTTTGACTGTACTATGGACAGTCTATGCACTTTTTCAATTGAACTCTATTGGATTACATGGAAAGTTTGAAGTAGAATTATTTAAAAATGCTACAGTAAAATTTCACAGAAATGGGGTAGGTTGTAGACCACGTCAGGAGCCCTTCTGTCGTAATTAAATGTCAAATGTTCAGACTTCTAAATTTTGATGAGAAATGGCCATCTAATATGTCGATTTTTCAATAGGATTTTATTCATATATTTGTTCATATAGACAGTTTGGAGTTTTATTTGAATATGGTGCAGTGATTTTTCGTCCACAACATTTCAGATGTGCATTATTTCCTGTTCTCTCATACACACCTGATGCAATGGTGAGACTATTAGATTTTGAGGAGAAAACAAAATGCGTGACACTGATCTGTCCATCGTACAGTCTTAAAAGACACGTGAAGTGAACGTAACATAATTAGGGGTCCAAGCAGCGAAGCTGGTGGAACCCTATTGTATCTGTTAGGATTATTAGGGGTCCAAGCAGCGAAGCTGGTGGAACCCTATTGTATCTGTTAGGATTATTATTATTATTATTATTATTATTATTATTATTATTATTCTTATTATTTTTCTCCGCTAAAAGTGTCTGAGGCTCAGCAACCATAAGTCCTAGAGCAACCAAATTTGGCAGGTGGGTTCCTATGGCCCCCCACTACTCAGGCACTAAAAATCACCTATGTCGGCCAGACGGTGGCGCTATAACAAAGGGTTTTGCGTAAAAGGCCATAACTCCCACACCATAAGTTAGATCAACACAAAACTTCATCGACCTATGCCTCTGAACGTGCTCTACAACTTCGCCATTGGCACCACCTATGTCCGCCATATTGTTTGCCCGCCATTTAGACTTTTTCGTTGGGGCGTGGCAGTTTTCTCCACTAAAATGTCTGAGGCTCAGCAACCATAAGTTGTACACCAACCAACTTTGGTAGGTGAGTTCCTATGGCCCCCCACTACTGAGACACTAAAAATCACCTATGTCGGCCAGATGGTGGCGCTATAACAAAGGGATATGCGTAAAAGACCATAACTCCCACAACGTATGTCAGATCAACACAAAACTTCATCGACCGATGCATCTGAATGTGCTCTACAACTTTGCTTTTGGGACCACCTATGTCCGCCCTATGGTTTGCCCGCCATTTGGACTTTTTTATTAGGTGGGTTGTGGAAAAGCAGGAGCTCCAAATCTAAGCGTTACGACATCTAATAAACTTCTTTACGGCAAGCGACATCCATGGCGACGCAAGTAATCCGACACCGTAGGGTCTAGTTTTTGTCAGCGAGGGGAGGGTCTGAACGTCGGGGAAGCAATGAAAGACAGAGCCAGCCAGAGTGCATGCTAGGCTACCAAGAGTTTGTTGGTAAAAGCTTTTTGAGAGGATGAATAATTACTTTTCTTTGGCATGGATCCATTTGAAGACAGTATCGGGTGAGTTCGATTAGTCTTTAAATCTGCCATTATGCTGAGAAATAGCTAAACCATTTTATTGGTAAGTTTTGAGTTCCTGTCAAACGCGCGAAAACACGCTGGTATAATAAAACAATGACGGTAATACATATGTAGTCCGCTTCGTTTCGTTGCTGCCATAACATAACACACTATCTTGTGTCTACAGCTGCAGTTTCTTGCTGCAATTACTAATATTGAATATAAACAAAAGACGCAATTTATGCTGGAAATCGTATTCTCAATTTAATCTCTACATTGACTGTAAGTTTAGGGTTGTAACTAGGTAGTTGTTTCGTAGGTGACTTAACTCGTCTTAACTATTGCTTGTATTTTTGCATAGACTGCGTTGTTGCTGTTCTTGTTTGTGTTAGTGTTAACCAGTTTAACCTACAGGGTCCAAGTTGAACTATGCGGTTGTTCCCTGCACTTAGAACGGTAGGCTACTGCCCTCTAGGGTTTTCGACACACTTGTTCCTGGTTATGGTTATACATTTTGTTGTACCCTACGTCGCTCTGGATAAGAGCGTCTGCCAAATGCCTGTAATGTAATGTAATGCAATATTCCGTAGCAACAAGATAAACCCGACATTAGCCCTAAAATATTCCAATACAGCAGTGAAAATGCTGCTCACTGAATAACGAAATAAGCTAGACTAATTAAATTAAATTAAATTAATTTAATTTAATTTAAATAAAAAAAATAAATAAATAAAAAAAACCCTTTTCATGTCACTTGTATTTGTCTTTGTCCTAATACTGTAGCTTATTCTTCTGCCTAGTTGGCTTTGCAGAGGTTAGGTTAGAATAGTGTTCACTGTGTGAACTGTGTTCTTAGCTAGAAATAGCTTTACAAAATAAGTATTATACCTTTCTGAACTTGTGTTCAGCAGTTGCCTACGACCATGATATGCACTTTTTGTATGTCGCTTTGGATAAAAGCGTCTGCGAAATAAATGTAATGTAATGTAATGTAACTTTTAAAAATTATACCATGTCATTCTACAGTCAATATCTGGGACTAAACATTGAATAAATATACAATCTTACCATTGATTTTACGCGTAGAGATGTCCCTTTTGCGAATGAGTGGCCATATATTGTCTTGGACAATCCGTTTGCGAAATATACGTGCATCTGTCACGCCTGGGTCGGCTATCTTCAATAATAGCTGTGCGTAATACCACACCTGTTGCTTACGGCGTTGTCGCCCTTTTTAGTACAATTTGGCTTGATTGACAATTCATTTATTCAGTAGGTGAGAGTATAAGCTTTCTAACGATGTATAACATGTCTGATTTTGCTTTTGGAATAGCGTTTTATAGGTCAGCGTAACCGAAAATTTTCTTATCTGCCAATGTCTAAATAAATAAAATGGTAGGCTACTTTGCACGTAGGTCGCGACTTGATATCTCGTCTTTTGTTTCGTTTTTTCTCAATGTCGTATTTATTATTTGAAATGTGTATTTATATGTTATTATCTGTCTCTGTGGCGCTCTGAAATGTCCATTCTCTGCTAAGATGAGCAATGGATTGGAATATGTGTCTGACGTAGTGTTGCACGGTATTCCAAAACTTCAGCACTTTCTCGGTACTTAAAAAAAAAAAAAAAAAAAGAAAAAAGAAAAAGAAACGGTTCGCTATTAGAATATTCTGACGTTCGGTAGTTTTGAGTCAAATGTAAAAGCCAGGGAAAATAGTCTCCCGCATTACTGATTTAGAGGATGAAAAGTGTAATTTGTCAGAATCTTCGCTAGATGGCAGTAGCAACTAAGGTTGCCAAGTGAGGTGACTTGCGCTTGTGCACTCAGCTCCTTGATACAGCGCTAGCTTTGACTCAGTTCACTTCAGTAGCAATAGGTGTTCCAATTTGGAAATATTTTATTACAGATAGATGCTGTATTGTTATTAAAATATGCTGTTTTCAAATCTATTTAAAGGTGAAAGACCTGTTTTAAAGATTATTTAGTTTACAACTGTTTAATTTTTGAAATATATTTAACATTTTTCTATTGTTCAGTGTTGTAACACTATAGGCCTATGCATATGAATATGTTGAAGAGGCTTCAACTTAAAGGTTGTTAATGAACCAGGTTGTTAATAAATCATGAATTCGAAAATGAGGTCAACCCTTGTGGACATTACGTTTGTGATCTATTAAGGTAATTTCAGTATCGTTAGGTACTGAGTATCGAATTAGCATTGTTTAAGTTTCAAGTATCATTTCAGTATTGAGTATCGTAAACTAAACCTGGTATCAGTATCAAAGTCAAAATTTTGGTATCATGACAACACTAGTGTGACGCCTTTTTTAGTTGCGGTGCAGAAACACTGCAGCTGTGCATACACGCCGGGCCATCTAAGTGTTACAACATGCCATCTAAGCGTTACGACATAGTAAAAGCCTTTACGGGAAGTGGCCAGGACACATCCATGGCGACGCAACTAAGACATCCAACAGCGTCTCTTAGCACAAAATTGGCCATAAGTCATCAATATTTTATACGATCATCATGATATTCAGTAGATATGTTGGGTGAAGGCATATGATCATGAGGACAAAGCCATTTTAAAATCGCTCCATAGGGGGCGCGATGGTGCCAATGCTTGGACCCCTCCCAACGCCGCTTGCGGCTTTAATTAAAAATAGTTTTTTTTTAATTCTCATTACCACCTTTGTTCAATTTCTCTCTTGATCTGTATCTCTCTTTTAGAAGCAAATTATAACCTTTGCAAATACGTAAGGAAGACCACGAAACCGTCCAATCATATAACGCAACCGATTTAAGGTGGACCGGAAATTTCAAATCGGGAGCTGCGAATCGGGAGCCAACTTCAGCGTCGTTCATCCTCAGTGGTTTGGTGGTGTGTTTGGGCATGGCTGTCTCGAGGTGGAGCATTTGTAGTGTCAGGTCTACCACATGCGTTTGCAAGTGTTTCAATAAATGTGTCACTGTCTAAAAGTGTTTGGACAAGTTCTCTGGCTCTGTCAGCCATTGCGTACCATTAAAAAATAAGGGCAAAAATAATTTATTAACAAACGTACACAGAGAATACACAAACTAATCTAACTGGGGAGAACTGCAAAATATGGGAAGGTTGGAGGGTTTGTGTGTGCGTGCATGTGTGTATACGCGCATGTGTGTGTGGAACTGAATAACAGATTCTCTGCTGTTCTGACCGCCACGGGGAGGTCATTCCACTAGCAAGGGGCCAGGACAGACAGCAGACGCGAGCGGGAAGTACAGACACGAAGAGGGGGAGGTGCCAAGCGTCCAGAGGTGGCAGAATGGAGAGGTCTGGCTGGTGTGTAGGGTCTGATGATCCTCTGGATGTATCCTGGTGCTGACCCCTTAGCTGCCTGGAACCAAAGTCTTAAATTTGATGCGAGCCATAACAGGCAGCCAGTGGAGGTCAGTGAGCAGGGGGGTGACATGGGAATGTCTGGGGAGGTTGTAGACCAGACGCGCTGCAGCATTCTGGATGAGCTGCAGGGGTCTGATGGCGGATGCTGGCAGACCAGCCAGCAGTGAGTTGCAGTAGTCCACCGCTTCAAGCGATGGGACAGGACCATCGCTTGAACCAGGAGCTGGGTTGCTTAGGTGGTGAGGAAGGGATGGATTCTCCGGATGTTGTACAGGAAGAACCTGCACGTTCGACTCACCGCCGTGATGTTCTGGGAGAGGGACAGTCTGTTGTCCATCACCACTCCGAGGTTTTTTGCGGTGGGTGATGATGACACCACGGTGTCCCCTAGGGAAATGGAAAAGTCAAGGAGGTTAGAGGATGGAGCAGGGATGAAGATCATCTCTGTCTTACCTGGATTCAGCTTAAGATGGTGGTTATCCATCCAGCTCTGGATGTCTCTCAGGCAAGCAGAGATGCGAGCGGAGACCTGTGTGTCAGAGGGGGGGAAGGAGAGAAAGAGTTGGGTGTCATCGGCATAACAATGATAGGACAAACCATGGGCAGAGATTACAGGACCAAGAGATTGGGTGTAGAGGGAGAATAGGAGGGGACCAAGGACTGAGCCCTGGGGAACTCTTGTGGCAAGGGGGCGAGGTGCCGATACTACACCAGCCCAGGCGACTTGGAAGGAGCGACCGGAGAGGTAGGACTCGATCCAGTCAAGTGCTGTGCCACAGATCCCCATAGCTGCCAGGGAGGACAGGCGAATGGGGTGGTCGACTGTGTCAAAGGCAGCAGAAAGGTCTAGGAGGATCAGGACAGACGAATGAGAGGCTGCTTGTGCGGCGTGAAGCGACTCACTGACCGAGAGGAGTGCGGTCTCTGTCGAGTGGCCAGGTTTGAAGCCGGACTGGTGGGGGTCTAGGAGGTTGTTCAGTAAGAGAAAAGAGGAGAGTTGGTTAGAAGCAGCTCGTTCAATTGTTTTGGATAAAAAAGGGAGAAGGGAAACAGGACAGTAGTTCTGGATGACGGAGGGATCCAGAGTGGGCTTTTTCAGCAGTGGGGTGATGTGGGCCAGCTTGAAGGAAGAGGGGAAACATCCAGAAGACAAGGAGGAGTTCACAAGGGAGGTGACAAACGGGAGGATGTCAGGTGTGATAGTCTGGAAGAGAGAGGAAGGGATAGGGTCAAGAGCACAGGTGGTAGGGCGGTGGGAGAGTAGGAGCTGGGAAACATCAGAGTCAGTGAGGGGAGAGAAAGTGGAGAAACGAGGGGAGGGGACAGAGAGGGGGGAGTGGGGAAGGGTGGCAGTGGACATGAAGGAGCTGCGGATGTCTGCAATCTTCTCATCGAAGAAAACCGCGAAGTCATCTGCAGCGAGGTAGGACTGAGGTGGGGGAGGAGGAGTGCTGAGGAGAGAAGAGAAAATGGAGAACAGTTGATGAGGGTTAGAGGCAGATTTATGAATTTTTGTTTGATAATTAATTTTAGCAGAGGTTACAGCAGTAGAAAATGTAGCTAGCAGAGACTGGTAGGTAGACAGGTCAGATTGAGCCATGGATTTCCTCCACTTCCTCTCTGCTGCACGTAGGCTGGCCCGGTTGGTTCGGAGGGGGTCAGACATCCACGGACTGGGAGGGGACGAGCGTGCCGGCCTGGAGACTAGAGGACAGAGAGAGTCAAGTGGTGAGGAGAGCGAGGAAGACAGAGCGGAGGATGCGGAGTCAGTGGGAAGGTTGGAGAAGGATTCAAGAGGGGGGAGTGAAGCAGTGACACTAGAAGCGAGAGAGGAGGGAGAGAGGGAGCAGAGGTTACGGCGGACCATGACAGTAGGAGTGGATGGAGCGGAGGGAGGGGAGCAAGAGGGAGGGAGAAGGAAATGAAGTGGTGGTCGGGCTGGTGCAGAGGGGTCACTGTGGCATCGGAGGAGGAGCAATTCCTCAGGATGACCAGGTCTATCTATCGATATGTCATCGTTAATTAAATACAGCTTTAAAAAAGCATATTACCTGTTGTGAAATTGGACTATTATTGATGTCATTGCAGAACCATTACTTTAATGCCTTAATAGTGCAACAGTAGCAGTAACAGTGATTATAATGGTAAAAATCAAGAATTTATGGCATTTTATACAGCTTCCAAGTTAAACCATGTCCACTTCCAGCTTATACCGTGTCCACTTTTGTTTTTTTATCCAGATACAAATACAAATCATTTTTTTGGTTGAACAAATACAGATACAAATACAAATAGGGGCACCTCCCTCCACCCCTACTAGCTAGAATGTATACAAACATGTAAGTATTACTGCTTGTAACATTTCAGTTATTTATATTGTCATTTTTTTGATATTGTCGTATTTACATTAGTCATAAGAGACACCTGTTAGCCTTTGCTAATAATGCTCAGCACACTTGTATGTGCTGTTAGTATGGAATGGAAATTTCTCATTGGGATGGCAGGTATGCCATCCTGCCAAGCGGGAGTACTCTGCTGGATTTATACTGCATCTCCTCTTGCTTACATTGCAACAGACACATGGTATGGGGTGAAACAGCATACTATATATATTTATATATATTCTATTAAAAGTAAATGTTAAGCACTTCGTGAAATATGTTAATCAAGTTACCAAGTCGCTATGAAATTGTATATAATTGCTTGTATAATACTTTCTGCAAGTCTACTTTTCAATCATAACTAAGTATAATGTATTAATCACCCTGACTGTCCTCAACACTCAAAAATAATAAACAAAAAATCCTACAAAGATGCTTGATCACTATTTACCGTGTATTGAAGATCAACAGAAAAATAAAAATGCAAGGCCGGGAGCACAAAGAAAACCAGAAATTAGCCAGACTGGCTTCAGCAAGTCAAGAGCAGTAGCTTCTTATGCAGCACAGTTTGTGAACAGCCGCAGGCAGATGGAAACAATCAAAGCGAGACTTTAATTCTACTTTTTTTTCAGACCATGCTGCCCATGTTCCACAGAAAGACCTTTACTGTCATGCGGAGGTTCAGTGACTTCCTGGGACTTTATGAAAAACTGACAGATAAACACTCACAGAAAGGATACATTGTGCCCCCTCCTCCAGAGAAGAGCATTCTTGGTAAGTAGCATCCCAGTCATGTAAAAAAAAAAAAGAGGGAGAGCTGTGTTTTTTGTAAAAAGTGGTGAATTATCTGAAAAGTTAACTTGTGAGTTCCTGATCTGAAGGGTTAACTCGTGAGTTCCTGATCTGAAGGGTTAACTCGTGAGTTCCTGATCTGAAAGGTTAACTCGTGAGTTCCTGATCTGAAGGGTTAACTCATGAGTTCCTGATCTGAAGGGTTAACTCATGAGTTCCTGATCTGAAGGGTTAACTCATGAGTTCCTGATCTGAAGGGTTAACTCATGAGTTCCTGATCTGAAGGGCTAACTCGTGAGTTCCTGATGTGGCATTTGTGTGGCATTGGTTCTGTCTGGGGCAGCATGTGCCCTGCCTCATTCTGCCATTGTAGGGTTTGTGAAGACAGCAAGATGTTGGAGTAGCTCAGGGTTAGGGTTAGTAGCTCAGCAGTTATCACTATATTCACTTGTGTTTATCATCAAACACATACTTTGGATACATGTTTAAAAATTTTACTTCTGCATATTTCATGTCATGTTGAAGAACATGAGTCAGAGCTACAAAATGAGGTATCATTTGATGAGACTGTCGTATTTGTGTAGTCCTTAACCCAGTGCTTGATATGTTGAATAGGTTTGGTTATGATACCATTTAAAACATAAATTAATACAAATATGAAAAAGGACATTGTAGCAGTTGGTCTGCCGGAGAGGCGGATTAGTCTCGGTTGCGCTGGCTGGTGGAGAGAGCACACGCACCTGGGCTGCGTTAGGCCCAGGTACTTAAAGGTGTGCTGCTCTCCACAGTTCTGGGCCGAGACCGGGAGCTAACACAGAGTGCAGTTATGATTTTCCTTTAGTTTTATTTTGAGCACTAAAAAGAAAGGAATCCTCCGCTGGGATGCTGGAGGAGCTGGACCTGGCCGGGAAGGCAGGTCAGCGACAGAGCAGGGAACAGAAAAGTTGCTGCTCTGTTTTACTTTCTTTTGTCTTTGTTATTTTAGCTTGTTGTTTTAGTTTATTGTTTTTTCCCGTAACCCGTGAGGGGGAAGGGTGAAGGTGTCCATTTATTTTATTTCATGTTTGTGCTGGTGCGCTCTCTCTCTCCATGTGAGGGACAACGGTGTTACCCGGGACTGCCTCATCTCCCTCCCCGGGGTGTCACGCTTGGAGTGTGACAGACATGTATCAAGATTTATCTCTAAAACCTTATCCTTCTTCATTCTTCCACATTCCTAATTCATTTGATCATGTAACTTCAAAACACTGAAAACTCCTTCCCCTATTGAAATATTGGGATTGCAGGTATGCCATCCTGCTAAGTTACAGCTTGTTAGGGCGACATGCCCCATGCCTGTATAGCACCGAGAGTTTGGCACTTTTCAGGGTTTCCTACAGATATATCCACAATGACCACAGACTCTCAGCCCTTAAAATATTAACTTCTGTGCCATCTGACCTTGTGTAGACAGACAGAATTCACAAACAACTTTACATGTTCACACAATAAAGGCCCAAATTTCGGGGATTTTGCATGTTTTCCTTCTTCTTCTTTTTCCTGCCAGATTATACCATCACAGATCCTTCAAGCCCATACACAATACATCTCCCCACTGGACATTTATCTACATCTGCCAATAAAAACATCAGATATACACGCAAAGTGGACATGTACAGTTGCAATCAAAATTATTCAACCCCTCTAACCCATAAGATGTCTTTGTGATGTGAATAAAATTTCATGACAATGTATCAACTAAGGCCTTTGTAGACAGAAATACATGTTTATTAGAACATGTTCAAGTGATTTTGAAAACATAGAGCTGAGTTTACTATTTGTCATAAGGAAAAAAAATGAAATTCTCTCCAAAAAAATCAATGACTAAATTATTCAATCCCCAAAATCAGTACTTTGTGGAACATCCTTTAGCTTTTATTATTTCCAATAAACGCTTCCTATAAGTGCTCACAAGCCTCTGACACCTCTCTTTTGGAATCTTGGCCCATTCTTCCTGTGCAAATGCTTCAAGTTCATCAATATTCTTTGGTTTTCGTGATGCCACTGCTTTATTCAAATCCCTCCAAAGATTTTCAATGGGATTTAAATCTGGGGACTGAGAAGGCCAGTCTAGAACATTCCAAGATTGTTCCCTGAACCAAGCTTTGGTTGACTTGGATGTATGCTTGGGATCATTGTTTTTCTAGAAAGTCCAATGATCACCAAGCTTCAGCTTATGCACTGAGGGCATCACATTCTTCTCCAGAATGGTCTGGTACTTCAAGGAATCCATGGTGCCAGTCACACGCTGAAGATTGTGCATGTACATTGGTGTTTGCAACCATGTAATTGTCCTTTTAAAGTGAATCATCAAATAAATAAACGAAACTAAAATTGCCAGTACCGGAAGCAGCAAAAGACCCCCACAGAAGGACTGACCCACCTCCATACTTGACTGTGGGGATGGTGTTCTTGTCATAAGCTGCACCTTTCTTGTGCCAGACATACCACTTATCCATGGGTCTAAACAATTACAGTTTTGTCTCATCACTCCATAAAATATTCTCCCAAAACTCCATAGACTTATCCAAATGACGTCTTGCATATTCAAGTCGATTTTTCATATGCTTACTGGTTAAGAGTGGAGTGCGGTGAGGTGTCCGGCCATGAAGGCCTTGCTTGTTCAGTATCCTATTATCATCTGTACTGATACTTTTGTTCCAGCTTTCAAAAGGTCATCCTGTAAGCCTTTGGCAGTAATATGAGGGGTTTTCTCAGCAGTTCTTACGATGTGCCTGATACCAGTTGATGTAACTTTACTCTTCCTTCCACGTCCAGGTAGCTTTACAGCTATTCCATGACTTTTAAACTTCCTTATGATGCTGCCAGTTGAGTGTCTTTGAACTTTCAATATCTTGGAGATATTTTTGTATCCACTGCCTTTTTTATGCAATGAAATAATTTCTTATCTTAGTTTTTGAGAGAGCTCCTTTGTCTTTGGTATATTTGCTAGTCAGCTTCAAATTGATGCGAAGAAGTGCATCGGTGGATTTTATCACAGATGAAGCAAACAGTATTGTTATGGATATCCTAAGGGCTTAAGATAGATAAGATAGATACACTTTTATTGAACCCCGTGGGGTAACTTGTCCTCTGCATTTGACCCATCCTAGTTACTTAGGAGCAGTGGGCAGCCACAGTGCAGCGCCCAGGGACCAACTCCAGTTCTGCGGCCAGTACCATAAGCCGCGTTTCCACCGCAGGAACTTTACCCCGGAACTAGGAACGTTTTGAGGAACTCAGTGCGTTTCCACCGCAGGAACTAGGGTCTAAATTTAGTTCTGGGGGCTTTATTTTACCCCCAAAAAAGTTCCTGCTCGGGGGGTAGTACTTTCCGAAAGTACAGGAACCTTTTGGGTGGAGCTTGCAGCGCTGAACATTTCTGATTGGTCGAGTACTCGCAGCATTTTTTTGTGTTTATTTTCAACCACCATGTTTAAAAATATGCAGCCGCAAACCGATTTATTTTCATAATAACTTCAAATCAAACTTGTATGTTATGCGGCGCAGTAGCCTAGTTTTGGTTATAGCCTGCCACCGTCTTGGAATTATAACGTGTGCTCTTCTGTTCGTTTCTTGCTTTAGTATTCGTTTTATAAAATGCTAAGCATTCGTGCTGGGACAGCATATTACGTACCAAAGCATTCAAACGGATTAATTTGGTTGCTGAATATTTTCTTCCGGATTTTCTTTCTTAGCCCGTTGTAATTGACTCAAAACGTTTGATACAGTTATGTGAGGTATGCGGTAGTTCTGCGTAATTCACATTGGTGATACAGTAAAAGCAAACTGGAAATCACCTTCCGCACTTTTTGTCATGGTAAAATAACAGGTTAATTCTAGTAGTCGTCCCTTTAGCTTTTTCAGACTGCCGTAATTTTAGTCTGCCATTCTTCAATTCCACAAAAAGACCAGGAAGACTATGGACTAATTTATGGTGCATGGTTCGCATCTGGAGGGCACACTTCGCTGCTCGGCTAGCAGTAACTTCGAAGGAAAGCAAACGGTGGCTGTACCACTGCTAATTAAAATTTTCACGCAAATCCGAGTTTTCCTTCTATTCTTGTCATTTTGCAATTAGCCTATATGGAATTGACGATGAGAAAGTAATCAAACAGCGAATTGTTTACAACGTGTGCATGTTTTCTGCTGTTGTTGCCAGTTATACTGGAAATGTGAATGCATTCTGTCGCCTCGGATGTCAAGACATGAAAGTGAATGTTCGCATAAAAACATAATGAATGTGTTTGAGAGGATATATAAAACAGTTACAATCTGACTATTGGGCTGTTATATCCTATTTGTTGCATAACAACGGTCCAAGTTCAACTACCAACGACAGTTTTGCTTGACAACGGTAAAATATGCCCAAACGGCTGCAGAAGAGTATTTCAATTCCAGGTGATTAAATCGATAAAAATCAATAAATACATTACATTACGGGCATTTAGCAGACGCTCTTATCCGGAGCGACTTACACAACTTTTACATAGCATTTTACATTGTATCCATTTTATACAGCTGGATATATACTGAAGCAATTTCGGTTAAGTACCTTGCTCAAGGGTACAACGGCAGAATCGAACCTGCGACCTTTCGGTTACAAGCCCAGTTCCTTACCCACTGTGCCACACTCCGTCCCTAAATACAAACATAACCATATATAGTCATTGTTGGTAACCCGTTGTATATAAGTGGAATAAACCCCTCCGGGCTGTCCCGGTTATTAGAAAATAATGTAGGCTACTTCGGTGGTAGTATGGGTTTAAATCATAGGACAGATGGACCGACGACAACTTCGCTTTTTCATACGTCAGTGGGCTAATTTGCCTAATCTTCGCGGGACTTTAGACCGCGGTGGAAACGCAGACAACCAAGGGCTGGAGGAACCTTTTAGTTCCTGGAAAAGTAGTTCCTGGGACTAAAAGTTCCGGGTACTTTTGGTGGAAACGCGGCTTTAGTCAAGGGCAACTGCAGGAGTGCACCTAACATGCATATTTTTGAGTGTGTTTCCACAAAATTTTGTCACTCTGCAGACCAGAAAATATTTAAAAAATGGTGATATTGAATGGGGGTTGAATATTTATGATATGGCTGAAATAAAAAATTTACATGCTACTAGGAAATCTTAAAAAATACATTTTTATTTTGAATTTTAACAGAACACACAAGTGGCATGTTGTTTTTTTTTAGTTTCAAGTCTCCCAAAAAGCATACATTTAAAAATATTTACAGTTTCTACAGGCGTTGAATAATTTTGATTGCAACTGTATATATTTAAACTAATAAATTTGCGGGCACCACAACTACTTGGCTTGTGGCTCATTTGGTAACACATTTGCCTCTGGGACCTTTGGACACCTGGAAGACTCGGGTTCAAGTCCCACCACAGGTTCAGGCAAACTTTTAACTCATTACTCAATCTTGTTTGCTAATTAATAATTGCTTAAAACTATTTCTTTTTTCAACTGTATAATCTTTGTGGGGAAACTCATTTATATTTCTGAAATCCATTCTCTACCATTTCACATGCAAACTCCCCATAACATCGTTTCATGACTGTGGATGGGTATCGTTCGTCTCCCAGTGGGCACAAGCCCGAATATAGATGGCATCTGAACATCTGAAGGGATGGAAATATAGGTTGACAGATATTTTCACATAAACGGAATATTAGCACTGTTTATCCCTCATTTCGTTCATGTTTTACCCTGATGTAGCCTGGCTATGTCCTAGCTGGTTATTTCAACCAAATCTAGCCGGTCTTTTACTGAAAGTCTAGATGGTAACTAAGCTATATAGCTACAATCTAGACATTCAGTGAAAGATTGGCTAGATTTGGTTGAAATGTGAACATTTTCTAGCTGGCTAGGACATAGCCATGCTATATGGAAGTAAAAACTGAACTAAATTATGGTTAAATTTAGCTAACCCAGTTTATTTTGAAACATTGGCCAACCAAGATTTCCACTCCTGTAGATGTCTATATTCCGTCTGTATTTGGGCTTGTGCTTACTGAGATACTTTCTTAAAAAGAACAAGCAAATGATAGCATTAAAGTAAAGAATGTCTTTTTATTGCAAAGCTGTTCATGCTATTTAATTAAGTACTTTATTTATAACTGGTTAACACTTTATTCCCTTATGCAATCTTGACATTAAAATTATATCAAAATCTTCAATGTATATGTTTTGCAAAAGTCAAAAACGGGGAGCCATATGCATTTCATGACGGCAGATTTATTGATATTTGACTGCTGTGGCATTTCTATCGTTTAACTACCTTTTTTACTTAGCTACTGTAGCTACCTGAAAATGCCACCTTTCTAAATTAATGTTAGCAAGCCCTATCCTCTGCTGACATACAAACACTTGAAGACTCTGTCATGTCTACAACGCCACATTAAAAACACTTCCATTAAAAAATGACAAACACTTTTATTTATTTATCATTCACGGTACAGGAAAAATGACTGAATCCATACCCATGTGTTTCTTTGAGCTACAATTTATGTGTGTTTGCATGTATGTATGTATATACATGTCTCTCATAACCTACATTTATATGCATCACTGTTATCAATGACAAAGTACAAAAAGAAATGATATCTGAAGAAACAAACATTTTCAACATATAAAAATCCCAAGTTACTCAGGCATACCAAGCACTGTATATAAGTCATTAAAACTGGCAAAATCATGCCATTAAAAGTACTGATATCAAAATTAGGCCAAGTGATGAGAAACAATATTGGCTGTCTTAGCTGGCACAAATTAAACAAGCCATATTCCAAAGCAATGCTGCCACCCTATTATTTCAAGTAACTTGGCCCTGTGTTTTTTCATCTTACCATCTGAACACAATGTGTTCTCTGCTTTGTTCATTGTTAATTTAGGAAGTGGACTGATTCTGGCTTGAAGTTGCATCTTTTGCATGACAGCAACTAAGTAAACGTGTTGCGGTTTGACAGGGATGACAAAGGTGAAAGTGGGAAAAGAGGACTCTTCATCTACGGAGTTTGCAGAAAGAAGGAGAGCAGCCCTGGAGAGGTAAGACTTCAGCAAATTCTGTATCACAAACATAGATCATCACCACATCAGAAACCACCTTTACAAACCCCCACCACCAATACCATGAACCTAATAAAAACCACCACAACCATAAACCACCCCAACATCCAGAATCACCAGAACTAGATGCCCTACGTACCTGTATGACATGCTGTTTCCTCAGGTACCTGCAGAGGGTGGTGTCCCACCCCTCTCTCGTGCAGGACCCGGATGTCCTGGAATTCCTGGAGAAAGATGAGGTAGGGGTGTTGTGCTGAGTCTGGTTCAGTGTTACAGCTCTTTATCAAAAATAGCCCTTATCAGCCAAATGGTAAATGCTGATTTTACCCCTTAGCGCACAAGCCAAATCTTGCCAATCCTTGCCCATTTAGGGGGTACCCTATGTAAAGCTTTGTAACTCCAGATGTGAACACCACAGATACTTGAAAAATGGACAAAAAGACATTTGTACAATTTACAATACTAACGCAGATTAGTTTATATTCATAATTTTGGAAGAAATAAAGTGCCACAGATGCAATTGTTTTGACAAAAAATCAAAAATGAATTTGCACTTTTTAAGTTTGCAATGAAATACTGAGAGATTGCATATATACATCAGGTTAAACTATACATGTGCTAGATCAAAAACTTCTTGACCACAAGTTCATAAAATCTAAGGGTGGATATGTAGAATTACTATAGATGTATGAAGCAAAAACTAAGCAGTGTACCCAGCGTCTCCAAATCTATCCAAAATGCCTAAATTATGCATTGCTGTAAACATATTCACGTATTTCACTCCAAATCAGCTGTTTTGACTCAAGAAAATCATTGTTGCAAAATTTTCAAGAGGGAATTACAAGCTTTCAGTCAGTACAGTGGTCTAAAATATCTAGGGGTCCAGAAACATATCCAAAATCTCTCCAAAATTGAATAAAATGCTTTTTGTCCATTATAAAGCATATAAATGAGCCCCTTATGAATGTTTAAGATGAAACATTGCTATCAGATTAAAAAAAAAAATGCAAAAATATTGTCACACAATGCAGTACAGTACCTAAATGTGTAATTAACTCTTGTGTGTATTTCTATACTCTGTACTCTGGTATGTTTTCTTGTATGGGGATGGGACGACATGAAAACAATTTTCAACCGTCCGCCACGTTTTGGCAATGTTCCAACTTTCACGTCATCACTGTTGCATGCTTCACAAAAACTATTACACTACCATCTAACGCTTACATTACAGTGTGAAATATCCACATTATATAACACCACTAAGCTATTTAAATACACTCAATTTCAAAAATAACGTATATAACCGAAATATTTTGAGCAGTAATACTTACATAGCAATGATGAAATCTTATCTATGTTCAGTAGATGGAGACAGAGACAGTAAATCAATGATACTGTTCTATTCGCTTCTGTTTTGCTCCAGAAAACGATGTCAGCTAGGTCTATCAGCAAACATATGGCTTAGCTATGCCCAGAAGTCCTCAATAATAATAGTATTTTCCAAGAAATATGAAAAATCGTTGACCACGTTTCGTTAGGTGCAGTGTCTTTTACTACTACCACAGAGTGAATGCGATGATAAGAACATTTTCAGTTACGCTGACCTATAGAACGCTATTCAAAAAGCAAACTTAGACATGTTATATATCATTAGAAGGCTTATACTCTCACCTACTGAATAAATGAATCAATCAAGCCAGACTGTACTAAAAAGGGCGACAATGTGACAACCGTAAACAAAACATGTGGTATAACGCACAGCTATTTTGGAAGGGACCCAGGCATCATAAATGCACGTATATTTCCCAAACGGATTGTCCAAGACAATATATGACCACTCAGTCTCAAAAGGGACATCTCTACGTGTAAAACCAACAGTAAGGTTGTATATTTATTCAATATTAGTCCCAGTTATTGACTGTAGAATGACATGGTATCATTTTTAAAAACCTTTTCTCGTATATTTCGTTATTCAATGAGCAGCGTTTTCACTGCTGTATTGGCATATTTTAGGGCTATTGTCGGGTTTATCTTGTTGCTATGACGGAATAGATTAGATTAGCCTTTATTGACTCCCTTAGGAGAAATTCGTCTTGGGCATTCGAGAGACGCAGGTGATGTATACATGTATAATCAACTACAGTTAACATGCAGTATCACACCCAGATACATAAACACCAAAACATACACATCAAGAATATTGCACAATACCCTGCATCAAAAATATTGCAGAGATGCCCTACACCAAGATATTGCACGTTCCCCTCGATAAGAGCCGTAAAACGTCGAATACGATTTTTTAGTGGTGAAAGAATATTTTTATGAATGCCAAGATAGACAATATTGTCCATTATGTCATGGGTGGGGGGTGTAGTTGTAGATGAGACTGCAGGGAGGGGGTGCGTGTTAAATGAACACCAGAGCGACAATGGTGGCGATGCGAAACTCCATATTCGGCATAGCTGTCGATTACATCACCACAAGGGCTCCAATACCACAATCAATTATTCTCCCCATTGTACATTTAACTACATCTGTCTAGTTAAATGTACATGATCTAGTCTTGAAATTAGCCAATTTCAGGACAGTATGTAAACAGGTCAAAGGACATTGTATGAACTTTGTGGTCACCATCTTGGTTTTTTGTGGAAGCTAGTTTGCTTGCTAACTAATAATTACCGAAAAATGTTGCTTTTACAGCTGTATATTCTTTTTGGGAAGCTCATTTATATTTAATTTAAATGCATTCTCTATCATTTCACATGCAACCCCCACGTAATATTGTTTCATGACTCCGACAGCTACATGATTACAAGGTAGGCTAGTTTTGTTCTTGACACTTTGATGTGACACAAACTTTGAGTGGCCACATTTTCTTTATGTGGTAAGATGAAAAAACACTAAGCCAAGTTACATGAAATTATTTAGGAAACACTAGGAAGCTTTACTTTGGAAAAGAGCTTGTTTAATTTGTCTGAGCTAAGATAGCCAATATTATTTGTTGTAATTTAGCCTAATTTCAATATCAATACTTTTAACCGGAGGCATAGTTTTCGAATGTTTTAATTGACTTACAGGCAGTGCTTTGTACGTGCAACTTGGTATTTTTGTATGTTTTTGTTGATATTGCATTAGATTCATTGTTTGTGCAGTGATTCATGTGGTGACATGTCTGGCTTGTGTGGCAATGTTGTGATGTCACTAGTATGAAGATGTCTCTGTTGTGCGGCGACATCACCGTTTGTCACTGTTCCTCGCTGATATGTGTGTGTGTGTGTTTGTGTTGCAGACACACACACTTTCAGTGGTGCTGGATTGTTTAATCACTGATATACAATGGGCTCCAGAATTATTGGCACCCTTAATAAAAATGAAGATAAAAGCCTGCACATAATAAATGACACAGATTATAATCTATATGTTATGTTCAAACATATGGGAAAACTATATACTTTTATTTCAATACATTTATTCTCTTGTTGTTTTATTAAGTAATCAAATTTTTTCTGAAAACCATAGGTCCCATAATTATTGGCACCCATAACAATTATTTTAAGTAAAATCAAACAAAATGAAATTGGCAATACAGTTTTACTTAATATAGTTCATCTCAGTCTAAAGGAACTATATTGTGTCATTCCATCACTTCCAGTTTCACTAGAGAATAAAAATGAGGTAACATGCATACAAAATCCCTTTGTCATCCATCAGTATGGGAAAGCCAAATAATTGTCAATTCAGAAGAGACCGATGGTAATTTACCATCACAAGTCTGGTAATTGGTACAAAAAGGACATAAACGGTTAAACATACCACTTAGTACTGTACAGGCAATAATAAAAAGGTGTAAAACATATGGAATGGTTGCAAATTTGCCAGGAAGAGGAAGCAAGTGCATGGTGTCCCCACGGACAGTGAGGAAGATGGTGAGGGAGGCCATTAATAACCCAAGGATCACTGTTTAAAAATTGCGGTTCTTGCGGTCAACAAGTCTAAAAAAAAAAAAAAAACATAAAATGGCACCTCCATACCAACTAACTCTTTGGAAAGGTGGCACGAAGACAGCCCTTACTGAGCACAATAAACAAAACCAAGAATCTGGAGCTTGCCAAACCTCATTGGAATTATGACTGGAAGAGAATGCTATTGTCCGATGAGACCAAAATGTAACATTTTGGCCATACACACCATCGACATGTTTGGCGGCAAAAGAGGAATGCATACAGGAGAAGCACCTCATACCCACTATTAAATATGGAGGTGGGTCATTGATACTTTGACGATGTTTTGCTGGCAGTGGTCCTGGGGCACTATTTTAGATCAGTGGCACAATGAATTCAACAAAGTACCAGGAAATTCTGGCAGAAAATTTGGTTGTCTCTGCTAAGAAGCTAGGACTTGGTCATAGGTAGATTGTCCAGCAGGACAATGACTCCAAGCATACATCAAAATCTAAACATAAATGCTTAAGTGAAATTAACATCCATGTTTTCCAATGGCCATCTCAGTCTCCAGACTTAAATTCCATCAAAAACCTGTGGTCTGAACTGAAGAGGCCAGGGGTGTTTTCACAAAGTATTAAACCAGGGGTGCCAATAATTGTGGAACCTGTTTTTTGGGGAAATATTTTTTTTATTTAAAAAATGTAAGATTTTGGGTGATTTCAATGAATCATTAATCAAGCACACTAGTTTACACCTGTTGGAAAATTAAGCTTATGTCAATAACTTATTTTTTAGTTTAGCATTTTTTTGTGCATATTTATCAAGGGTGCCAATAATTTTGGAGCCCACTGTACGTGTGCGTGTGTGTTTGTGTTGCAGACGCACACACTTTCAGTGGTGCTGGATTTTTTAATTGCTGATATATGTGTGTGTGTTTGTGTTGCAGTTGCCCCGGGCAGATGCATACACTTTCACTGGTGCTGGCTTCTTTAAGATGATTAGCCGTGCTACCGAAGCCATCAGCCGGATGACCGTGAGGATGAATGAGTCTGATGCTGTAAGGGCTCCTTTCTTTCCAAGCACCTAATGCTCATCATAGAAAATAATTGGTCGAAATAATTAATGCTAAGGGAAACTAATTAACACTATCGCTCTAATTTACTACTTTTTTCCTCCCTCCCTCCTTTTCCCTTTGTGTCTCCCTTCCTTTCCCTCTTCTTCCTCCCTTCCTTTCCCTCCATCCCTGCCTTTATTACTTTCTATCTCTTTTCCTTTCTCACACTCTCCTTTTACCTCCCTCCCTCTCCTTCCCTTTCCATTTCTCCCTTCTTCTCTGCCTTAACCCTCTCTCCCTCCCTCCGTCTGTCTCCTTTACTCCTTCATTCCCCTTCCCTCTCTCCCTCCCCTCTCACTCAGTGGTTTGAACAGAAGCTGCATCACATTGAGTCAGAGGACTTGCAGTTGCGGAAGCTCCACGCCATAGTAGGCTCAATGATCACTCACAGAAAGGGTGAGAGATGTGCACACGTTCACACACATACTCTAGGTTGTGTATGGGCATGTGTGGGTTTGTATTGTGTTGTGTATAGTGGTTGATTAGGCTCTGTGTTTTGTATGTGTCTCAGAACTGTCTGGCAGCACAGCGCAGTTTTCTAAGAGCATGGCGATGTTGGGGAACTCTGAGGATAACGCAGCGCTGTCCTGTGTGCTGTCCCAGCTAGCCGAGCTGGACGCGCACGTGGAGCAGCTGCAGCAGGACCAAGCCTCTAGTGATTACTTCATCCTTGCTGAGCTGCTCACAGACTACATTCGCCTGCTGGGGGTGTTGCGGGTATTAACTGCACCAATGCACACCGTGATACTGTATATCACACACGTAACGCCCATATCACACATTTCACACACACATCACACATGCACTCACACACACATACATTACATTACATTATGTAATGTAAGAAGATGGCAGAAGATGGTTAGTGAGGGAGAGGTTCGAAGAGGGACAGGGAGTTCATTCCACCACTGGGGAGCTTGGGTGGAGAAGCTCCATGATCCCTTTACTCGGGTGGGAGGGGGTACAAGGCGCCCTGCTGCTGCAGAGCGGAGTGGTCGAGCAGGTGTATAGAATCGAATCATGTCCTGCAGGTAGATAGGGGCGATCCTGTTGGCTGCAGTGTAGGCGAGGGTCAGGACTTTGAACCTGATCCTGGCAGCGACCAGTAGCCATTGGAGTGACCTCCAGCAGAGGAATGGCACATACATACACACACATGCACTCGCGTGCACACACACACTCATGATCACACACACCCACACATGCACACACAAACTCACTCACACACTCACCCGCACTGACACACATGCATACACACACGCACACATGTGCAAACACATACACACATATGTATGTCTTTAGGCCATAAATCATACTTCCTCTCAGACACACCATTAAACTCTCACACACTCCATTGTACTCTCTCACACATACCATCATACTCTTTCACACACACCATTAAACTCACACACACACACCATTATACTCTGTGAAGAGCCTCATACACACACATGCACATACACACACATACAAACACAGACACATACACATGCACACGCATGCACACACACATACATACACGCATACACACACTCAAAACACACTGTACACACTCACTAACATGCATGTACACAACATGCACTACACACCCAAACCTACATGCATACAAACTCACACTATCATGTACAACACACACACAGATATACCAACATACACAGACTAACGTAACCACTCAAAAACCATACACACGTTCACAACTCACAAGCACATATGCACACTATATGAACAAACACTCATCAACACTGTTGTGTGTTTGTGCACGTACAGAGCTGTTTCGACCAGCGTATCAGGGCGTGGCAGCGTTGGCAGGATGCTCAGAACACTCTGCAGAAACGGCGGGAGATGGAGGCTAAGCTACTGTGGGCGAACAAACCAGACGAACTGCTACTGGCCAGGGAAAAGATTGCTGAGGTACCACACACTGCCAGACACACTGCACACTCAAGCTACTGCACACTGCCACACACACTGCACACTCAAGCTACCGCACACTGCCACACACACTGTGTACTCAAGCTACCACACATTGCCCCACACACTGCACACTCTAGCTACTGCACACTGCCACACACACTGTGTACTCAAGCTACCACACATTGCCCCACACACTGCATACTCAAACTACCGCACACTGCCACACACACTGTGTACTCAAGCTACCACACATTGCCACACACACTGCATACTCAAGATACCGCACACTGCCAGACACACTGCACACTCAAGCTACCGCACACTGCCACACACACTGTATACTCAAGCTACCGCATACTGCCACACAGGCTGCACACTCAAGCTACCGCACACTGCCACACACAGCACACTCAAGCTACCACACACTGTCACACACACTGCACACTCAAGCTACCACACATTGCCACACACACTGTATACTCAAGCTACCGCACACTGCCACACACTGCACACTTAAGCTACCACACACTGCCCCACACACTGCACACTCAAGCTACCACACATTGCCACACACACTGCACACTCTAGCTACTGCACACTGCCACACACTGCACACTCAAGCACACATCATAATACTGCAACACATTACCCCACACTACCAGAATATACTGCACCATACTACAACCAAACTGCTATAGGTCAAGTAGAAGACAGATGAAGTATCACACATTGCAACCCTCATTTACACCTGGTCATTTCATGTAGCTTATATCTAGATTGTACCCGGATAAGATTTAACCACATCGATGTTACGCTTAGTAGTCAGATGCGTCTCTGGTTTTCCAGATTGAAATCTGATTGCATTTTACTCGCAAAATATAACAAAACCCTGAAAATCCACTTCCTGCTATTGTTGAACCTCTTGAAGAGTGAGTGGCTTCCAAAATATTATGATTGTATGCCAATTCAGTTTATTACAGAAGTTCGTAGAGGCCATGCAATAAATGTATATATTTTGGTCTTGTTATCTCAAGATCACAGATCATTATGTTCTGATCTCGACATAACAAAAGTTTTTCTTGTGATGAGATAACCTCTGGAATCTGAATACACAGTGATGTGTGTTCAGATTCCAGTGTGTGCGATGATAGCACAGAATAACTTCATGAATTTGATGAGGTTATTGCTTTTACAGCAGACCTGTCTCAGATACTGTTGAGATCATTTCAGATCGGTCTGCTTTGAGGCTTGATTGAGCCTGCCTGGAGTGCCAGATGGGCGGGGTTTATCCTTTTGGACTGCCAGATGGGCGGGGTTTATCCTTTTGGAGTGCCTGATGGGCGGGGTTTATCCTTTTGGAGTGCCAGATGGGCGGGGTTTATCCTTTTAGAGTGCCAGATGGGCGGGGCTTATGCTTTTGGAGTGCCAGATGGGCGGGGCTTATGCTTTTGGAGTGCCTGATGGGCGGGGTTTATCCTTTTGGAGTGCCTGATGGGCGGGGCTTTCCCGATGGGCAGAGTTTGTTCTTTTAGAGTGCCTGATGGGCGGGGTTTATCCTTTTAGAGTGCCAGATGGGCGGGGCTTATCCTTTTAGAGTGCCAGATGGGCGGGGCTTATGCTTTTGGAGTGCCAGATGGGCGGGGTTTATCCTTTTAGAGTGCCAGATGGGCGGGGTTTATCCTTTTAGAGTGCCAGATGGGTGGGGTTTATCATTTTAGAGTGCCAGATGGGCGGGGTTTATCCTTTTAGAGTGCCAGATGGGTGGGGTTTATCCTTTTAGAGTGCCAGATGGGCGGGGTTTATGCTTTTAGAGTGTCAGATGGGTGGGGCTTATGCTTTTGGAGTGCCATATGGGCGGGGTTTATGCTTTTAGAGTGCCAGATGGGCGGGGCTTATCCTTTTGGAGTGCCAGATGGGCGGGGTTTATCCTTTTGGAGTGCCAGATGGGCGGGGTTTATGCTTTTAGAGTGCCAGATGGGCGGGGTTTATGCTTTTAGAGTGCCAGATGGGCGGGGTTTATCCTTTTGGAGTGCCAGATGGGCGGGGTTTATGCTTTTAGAGTGCCAGATGGGCGGGGCTTATCCTTTTGGAGTGCCAGATGGGCGGGGTTTATCCTTTTAGAGTGCCAGATGGGCGGGGCTTATGCTTTTAGAGTGCCAGATGGGTGGGGTTTATCCTTTTAGAGTGCCAGATGGGCGGGGTTTATCCTTTTAGAGTGCCAGATGGGCGGGGTTTATCCTTTTGGAGTGCCAGATGGGCGGGGTTTATGCTTTTGGAGTGCCAGATGGGCGGGGTTATCCTTTTAGAGTGCCAGATGGGTGGGGTTTATCCTTTTGGAGTGCCAGATGGGCGGGGTTTATCCTTTTGGAGTGCCAGATGGGCGGGGTTTATGCTTTTGGAGTGCCAGATGGACGGGGTTTATCCTTTTGGAGTGCCAGATGGGCGGGGTTTATGCTTTTGGAGTGCCAGATGGGCGGGGTTTATCCTTTTAGAGTGCCAGATGGGCGGGGTTTATCCTTTTGGAGTGCCAGATGGGCGGGGTTTATCCTTTTGGAGTGCCAGATGGGCGGGGTTTATCCTTTTAGAGTGCCAGATGGGCGGGGTTTATCCTTTTGGAGTGCCAGATGGGCGGGGCTTATCCTTTTGGAGTGCCAGATGGGTGAGATTTATCCTTTTGGAGTGCCTGATGGGCGGGGCTTTCCCGATGGGCAGAGTTTGTTCTTTTACAATCAGACTGATTTCACTGCACCAAGCAAGCTCTGTCAAGAACATCTAATGTTGAAGCATTTAAAAAAAAAATGTTCAGTGCATAATTCGTCCAGGCCTGACATTAGGACATTTCAAACACAAGGAAATCCAATGTGCTTTATACAGAAAAATGCACACTTGTGTATATACATGTATAAAATTAAGTGAAAAAAGATGCATACAATATACAAAAAAATATACATATGAAAGCAAACATGCACTTGCATATACACATTTATAAAATAAAGAGAAAAATAAAGTTAAACTGTATAAGATATATTTTAAAAAGCATTAGTCAAAGGCTACAGAAAGAGGAAGCTTTTGAGCTCACTCTTAAAAATGGCAAGGGTTGAAGCCAATCTTAAATATTCTGGGAGGCTGTTCCAGCATCTGGGTGCATAATAACAGAAAGCAGCTTCACCAGATTTAGATTTTACCCCAGGAACTACTAGCAGGCGTGTCCCAGATGACCTCAGGGACCTGGTTGGTTCATAACCCACAAGTAGGTCAAAAATATACTGTGGACCCAGGCCATTCAGTGCTTTATAAGCAAGAAGTAAAAACTTAAAATCAGTTCTTGAGGCTACAGGAAGACAGTGCAGTGATCTTAGGACAGGTGTAATGTGATCTATTTATTTAGTCCCTGTCAGAATTCTGGCTGCAGCATTTTGAATGAGATGGAGTCGTCTCACACCTTTTTGGGAAGACCAGAGAAGAGGCCACTGCAGTAGCCCAATCTGCTGGTAATAAAAGCATGGACCAGCAGTGACTCTCTAAGTCTGGTTTTGATACATAGCCTCCCATTTTTTCCTTATGTTTTTAAGGTGATAAAAAGCTGATCTTGCTGACACTGTTGATACGGCCGTTAAAAGTAAGGTCAGCATCCACAATGACACCAAGATTCTTAGCTTGTATCAAGGTGAACCTTAAATTTTTTTCTCTTAGCTATACAACCAAATGTAATTACCTCAGTTTTATCTTTGTTTAGGAGCAAGAAATTTTGGGACATTTGTGTCCTCAATGCATTGAAAAGTTGAGTCCATTGGACTAAGGTCTTCAGGGGAGAGAGAGATATAGAGCTGGGTGTCGTCCACGTAGTTATGGTACTGTACACTATTTTTTTGTATCACATGCCTGAGCGGAAGCATATAGAGATTGAATAAAAGAGGACGGAGGATTGAACCCTGCGAAAGTCCAAATGAAATTTTGACCTTTTCAGAAACAAAGCTATTAATTGAGATAAAGTAATTCCTGTCCAGGTCAGACAATCCTACACACTATTCCAATCTATCCAACAACATAAAGTGATCAACAGTGTCAAATGCAGCACTGAGATTGAGAAGTACATGAATAGGAAGCTTATTTGAATCTGGGTGCATCCGAAGATCATTTAAGACATTAACAAGAGCTGTCCCAGTACTGTGGTGCGGTCTAAATCCTGACTGGAAACAGTCAAATTAGCCATTTGAAACTAAGTAATTGAAACTAACATTTTTTTCCAGAGCCTTGCTAAGAAATGGGAGATTGGAAATTGGTCTATAATTACTGACATTGGAAGCATCAAGATTGGTCTTTTTTAACAAAGGCTTAACCACAGCTGTTTTTAGCGCACTTGGGAAAACACTGGACTGAAGAGAAATACTAACAATTTGCAATACCTCCTCTGCTAAGCAGTTAATAGTAGCCTTAAAAAATGGAGAGGGTGAAGGCAGCAGGTAGAAGATTTGAGCTTCAGTACAGCTTCTTTAAATGTTATAATGTCAATAACAGTAAAATGTGCCATAGCTCATATTTCTACTACATGATCTCAAAGAGTAAGACATTATCTAGCGGAGCTAATGAGTGGATCAAGCGTAACGTTAGATGAAATTAAATTGACTGGATGAAATACGTGAAAAAAACTACAATGCGCTTTCGTACAGGTTACCCGCGCTAACTGTTGGTTGATTCACTTCTCCAACAGCAATCCTTGTCTCATGTTATCACGACAAAGCTAGATAACACGGCTTAAAATGATCCAGGTTAGTAGTGTTTTATCGGCGTTTTTACTGTCTGGTTAGCTTGCTACGATGACGTGTGACTAGATGACGCACTCGCTTGCAATAACGCCTTGGCTATTGACACAGCATCATATAGTAGCTAATATCATTATCTCAGATTTAAAAAAAACAAATGTTTGATGCATTCAATCACCATTTCATTTTGGCTGGTTATTTATTTGAGAATACAGCGGTGTCCTCTGGAAATGTAGATCCTACGCTGCTTATGTGCTCACTGCCACTTCATAAAGGCTTGCTAGCCAGCCAGCTTGCTAAAGTGAACCAAACATGTTAGCTAGCTCGCTCGCTTGATAATGAGGATTGATAAACATAGTGGTCATATAAACGCATTTAATTAAAAACTTTCACTAAATATACATACCTTTATTGCGGCAATCGAATCTGTGCAGACAAGTCTTGCAGTGGAGAATACTGGATGAGGCACGAGTGACAAACGTCTTATTACAGAAGTAGCGCGTCAGCTGCTGCAGTTCACACTTGTATTAGAGCTCCCTCTACTGGATAATTCTAGTAAATAGCAATTACAACGTTCGAACAGACAAGTACAGATGAATAATCAATGTTTTCTTTGTTTATTATACATATTTAAAAATCGGGACACATCGGCTGCGTAACTGCCGATCCCGATGTCGACAAAAAAGTCAAATAATGGCCGATATATCGGCCAAACCGAGATATCGGTCGGGCTCCAGTTATCAATGTCAATATTGAAGTCTCCTGATATTACTGCCATTATTATCTAACCAAGTTGAACTTAAAGACAAAAAATCCAGTTTATGTTTACTGATTAAATCATTAACTATAAATGTCTTCTCAGCTAGGGATCTGACATTTAATAAGGCCAGTTTCAGTGGGTCAATTTGCAGTCAGAGGCAAATGTTGAATAAAAATCAGGTTGTTTAAGTTATCCATGGTGGGTCTGAATGCTGAGTGGGCCATCACAGGTCTATGGTAGGAAATGTCGGTGCCTATGTTGAGTTCTTGTACAGGATATGGTGTTCTGAAAAAAGCATTTCCTGCCGTACTCGTTTGTCATGCATGGAGATAGGAGGTGATGTTCTCAGAAAGCATCAGGGCCCCCCTTCTGTTTGGGTGAAGACCATCTCTCTTTAGAAGAATAGGCCCTGCCCAAAACAGGTTGAGGTTGTTAACATAGGGAATCCTGATGGTAGAACAGTAGTCCTTGAGCCAGATGTGACGGGAAAACAGTCAGGACCACCTCTCGATCCCTCTCTTGTGGGTGGAGAGGGGGCCTGAGATGATGACCTTTTTCCCCACTGTCTAGTAGTGAAGTGATGAGTGCTTGATAGTCTGCCTTTAAAACTTCTGACTACTGTGCTCTGATGTCATTGGTGCCCTCGTGGATGATGATGATGTTTTTTAAGTTGCTGTAATTGATTAAGACGTTGGGGAGTCTGAGTTGGATATCCTGCACCTGTGCACCAAGAAAGCAGTGAACTTTGGAGGGGCCATATAGTGGGGGAAGGTGGACATCACGGAACATGGAACTTCCAATAGCCAGGGTGGAGGTGGTTGAGTCGTTTGGGGAAGGAGAGACAGAATTGGAAGGTGGCTGGGTTGATAGGGCTTCGTCCTGGGCTAGTGCACTGAAATGGTTTGAGAGGTGAAGTGGTGGTGGGTGGAGTCTTCCTGAGGGCCTGCCAATCTGCTGCCAGGCAGACGGCCGGGGCGTGGAGTTGGTGGGGAGGCCAGGTTGAGGTGGGCTGTTACTAGGAGGAGGATTTCTGAGGGTGGAGGTGATGATACTGGGAGGTTCCTGGGCTGGAAGAGTGGAGAGGGCCAAGCCCAGCAGCAGCAATTAAGATAGTATGGAGTTGAAGTTGTCTTGTAATCTGGAGTGTTCCTTTAAAAGTGCCATTCGTTCAGCGAGTGTTTTTATTTGTTTCATGAGTTCAATGACTTTGTTCTGTAAATCCATGATTTGAATACACTTGGCAGATTTAAAAGCAATGTCCATAAAGTCCTCTTCAGAAACAAAGAACATGTTGCAGAGCTCGCATTTCATGACTTTTTCATGACTTTGCTGACCAGCCAGAGAGCTCTGGGGAGTCATAACAGCAATAAACAAAACTTACTTATAAAAACAAAGTCAAAGATAAAATCAAAGATTTAATAAGATTAAAAGTAGTTATAAGTGAAACATTCATAAAAATAAATATTTAATAATAATAATAATAATAATAATAATAATAATAATAAAATAAACTTGCATTAAAAATAAATAAATAAATAAATAAATAGATAGATAGATAAATAAAGAGTAAGCTTTAACTAAAAACGACAAACAGTAGAAAACATACATGTCCAAGCAGAAGTCCAACAGATAATGGTTCTAGGCCATAATGCATGGTGTTGTGGCCTACAGTTTCAAATATATCCAGCGACAGCGAATTAGATCAGCTCTGCTGCTGCTGCTGGGAGGAGCTCTCTGGTCTGCTCTGCTGCTGGGAGGAGCTCTCTGCTCTGATGCTGCTGCTGGGAGGAGCTCTCTGCTCTGCTGCTGGGAGGAGCTCTCTGCTCTGCTCTGCTGCTGGGAGGAGCTCTCTGCTCTGATGCTGGGAGGAGCTCTCTGCTCTGCTGCTGGGAGGACCTCTCTGCTCTGCTCTGCTGCTGGGAGGACCTCTCTGCTCTGCTGCTGGGAGGAGCTCTCTGCTCTGCTCTGCTGCTGGGAGGAGCTCTCTGCTCTGCTGCTGGGAGGACCTCTCTGCTCTGCTCTGCTGCTGGGAGGAGCTCTCTGCTGTGATGCTGCTGCTGGGAGGAGCTCTCTGCTCTGATGCTGGGAGGAGCTCTCTGCTCTGCTGCTGGGAGGAGCTCTCTGCTCTGCTCTGCTGCTGGGAGGAGCTCTCTGCTCTGATGCTGGGAGGAGCTCTCTGCTCTGCTCTGCTGCTGGGAGGAGCTCTCTGCTCTGCTCTGCTGCTGGGAGGAGCTCTCTGCTCTGCTCTGCTGCTGGGAGGAGCTCTGCTCTGCTCTGCTGCTGGGAGGAGCTCTCTGCTCTGCTCTGCTGCTGGGAGGACCTCTCTGCTCTGCTCTGCTGCTGGGAGGACCTCTCTGCTCTGCTCTGCTGCTGGGAGGAGCTCTCTGCTCTGATGCTGCTGCTGGGAGGAGCTCTCTGCTCTGATGCTGGGAGGAGCTCTCTGCTCTGCTGCTGGGAGGAGCTCTCTGCTCTGCTCTGATGCTGGGAGGAGCTCTGCTCTGCTCTGATGCTGGGAGGAGCTCTCTGCTCTGCTGTGCTGCTGGGAGGAGCTCTCTGCTGTGATGCTGCTGGGAGGAACTCTCTGCTCTGATGCTGCTGCTGGGAGGAGCTCTCTGCTCTGCTGCTGGGAGGAGCTCTCTGCTCTGCTCTGATGCTGGGAGGAGCTCTCTGCTCTGCTCTGATACTGGGACGAGCTCTCTGCTCTGCTCTGATGCTGGGACGAGCTCTCTGCTCTGCTGCTGCTGGGAGGAGCTCTCTGCTCTGCTCTGATGCTGGGACGAGCTCTCTGCTCTGCTCTGCTGCTGGGAGGAGCTCTGCTCTGCTCTGCTGCTGGGAGGAGCTCTCTGCTCTGCTCTGCTGCTGGGAGGAGCTCTCTGCTCTGCTCTGATGCTGGGAGGAGCTCTCTGCTCTGCTCTGCTGCTGGGAGGAGCTCTCTGCTCTGCTCTGCTGCTGGGAGGAGCTCTCTGCTCTGCTCTGCTGCTGGGAGGAGCTCTGCTCTGCTCTGCTGCTGGGAGGAGCTCTCTGCTCTGCTCTGCTGCTGGGAGGAGCTCTGCTCTGCTCTGCTGCTGGGAGGAGCTCTCTGCTCTGCTGCTGCTGGGAGGAGCTCTCTGCTCTGCTGCTGCACCCCAGTTTATTTTCAATTTTTCTTTGCGTAGGGACCGCCTTAGGTAGCCAATAAACTGTGTTATGTTTATCAATAATAGACAACTTACAAGTTTCTGCCTGAAAGTCAGTCCCTGGTTTTTGCCGAAAGGCAAATTGCAAAAGATGCTTAAAGTAATCCTAAGCGTTTCTATCAATACTGTAGTAGGAAAAAGAAAGTTAAAGAGGAGGTTAAGGGCATTGAAAATAATGATGTAGCACTGCTTTATAAGAATAAAGATATTGCTGATGCCCTAAATCGCTACTTTGTTGAGAGTTTACCAGAGAAGAGGTTACTAATGGACCGGAAGGCATATTCAATACTCAGAATGTCTAGGCAGATATTGAGATAGGGCATATAGAAATATTAGATAAATTACATAAACTAAAGACAAATAACGCAGCAGGCTCTGATGGCATATACCCAAGGGCACTAAAGGAGTTAAGTGAGATCATTTTTAAACCACTGGCAAGTATTTTTAGACTTTAGAATTTTAGTCTTTAGAAACTGGAGAAATACCAAATGACTAGAAACAGGGTATTGTAATACCTATATATAAGAAAGGGGACCGTACTAATCCAGGAAACTACAGGCCTGTCAGTTTAACTTGCATCACATGTAAAATATTGAACCTGTCATTAGAGACAAACTAGAATTATTTCTTGAAAATAATAACATCCTAAGGGATAGCCAAATATGGTTTCTGCAAGGGAAGGTCATGCCTGACAGACCTTTTGACGTTCTTTGAGGAAGCTACCAAGTGTCTGGATGGGAGCAGGGCCTATGGTATTATATACTTAGAGTTCCAAAAAGCATTTGATAAGGTACCACATGACAAACTAGGGCGACATAGCTCAGGAGGTAAGAGCGGTTGTCTGGCAGTCGGAGGGTTGTCTGTTCGATCCCCCGCCCTGGGCGTGTCGAAGTGTCCCTGAGCAAGACACCTAACCCCTAATTGCTCCCAACGAGCTGATTTGTACCTTGCATGGCAGCCTTTCATCGTTGGTGTGTGAGTGTGTGTGTGAATGGGTGAATGAGAGGCATCAATTGTAAAGCGCTTTGGATAAAAGCGCTATATAAATGCAGTCCATTTACCATTTTACCATTTACAAACTTGTTATCAAAATGAGGACAGTAGGAATTACAGGAGGCATTTCAGAATGGATTCGGAACTGGTTACGGGATAGAACACAAAGGGTAGTAGTAGGAGGGATCTTATCTGAGTAGGGTATTGTGGGAAGTGGAGTTCCACAGGGATAGGTGCTGGGTCCACTGCTCTTCCTCATTTACATAAATGACATGGACATTGAAATTACACTAGTTAAATTTGCAGACAAAACTGGGAGGTTTAGCCAACAGATTGGAATCTACTAAAGTAATCCAAGAAGATTTAAACAGAATCCAGAAGTGGGCAGAAACCTGGCAAATTAAATTCAATATAACTAAATGTAAAGTTCTACATGTGGGGAATAAAAACACAGGATTACTTTATGGGTGGTACAAAATTAGAATGTGCACATACAGAAAAAGACTTGGGAGTAATAGTTGATCAAAGCCTATCAGGGTCTGGTCAATGTGCCGTAGCAGTAAAAAAAAGCCAACAGGATGCTGGAATACATAGCCAGGAGTATTGAGTATAAATCTAAGGGGATCATACTCACCCTATACAATACCCTTGTCAGACCACACTTAGAGTATTGTGTGCAGTTCTGGGGACCATACTACAAGAACGATATAGAGGCACTGGAAAAGGTCCGAAGATGAGCAGCCAGATTGATTCCGGGTATAAAAGATTTTTAGGTAAACTAAGCATTAAGTACAGTTTAGTGGTAGGAATAGACAGGCATTGTTGGGCTGAATGGCTTGTTCTCGTCTTACGTTATGATATATATATACATATATTGCATGGCCTTTATGGGCTACGGTGTAGTTTCTTAAGGTTAAGTGAAGATTCCATATTCAGCAGAAAATGTACAACTGAAGACTGCAAATGAGAGCGTTGTGACCCTGCTTAGTGCCATAGAACAAATAGCTTGATATCCATAACTACTGTAAAGTTTATTCTATAGAGAAGTATCTGTCCACATTGCTAGTTAGCATTTAGTTTCGCTCCAACTGAAATCATGCATATCCTCCATGCTAGTGATTGTGAAGCTGTTGTGTATTTTGTCATACATTGCTTACCGTATTTGGGGCGCTGGGTGTTTTTGTAAATGGAGTATATAAATAATGCTTGGAATGTAACGCACCATTAAAAAAAGCACGGAATAATACATAGCTGTCTCCCCGAGTGATATAGTGTAATTAAACGAGTGACACCTTGGAACATAACAAAAAGTGGTGACGAGAATGGGATGAACTTGTGTGACACGATTGTGCGGAAGTCTGATTTTTTTTCCTTTCACGGTTAAGAAATTACTTTGTTTTCCATCAGTCATTGTAGCAGTGTGCTAGTTAGCAAATGTGACGTGGGACAAGCAGCTAAGAAGGGAGGAATTGCAACAAAGAATTGGGAAGAACAATTGATTCAGCAGACAACTTGTGGGTAAGAAGATGATGGAGTGATTTCGTAAAAGTGAATAATAACCAGGAGCCTTGGAGGGAAAGAGCTGGAGTTATTGGAAATATTGGACCCTTTGATGAGCATGTGGAGCAGTGGAACTCCTACACCGAGCGCTTTGACTCTTTCACTGAAGCAAACGGGATTGCTGATAATAAGGTAGTACCCACATTTTTGAGCGTGACGGGACCTAAAATTTTTAATCTGTTGCGCAATCTAGTACAACCCGAAAAGCCAGGGACCAAGACTTACGGAGAAATAGTGGACGTGCTGATGCGACATTTTTCACCTAACCCCTTAGTAATCGCAGTATCCACTTCCCCCCATGGACGACTTGATTGCGGGACTTTGTAAGGGGCAAAAATTTAGCAAGATAGACCTTAACCAAGCATATCTGCAAATGCACATTCACAAACAGTCTAGAGAATTGCTCACTGTTACCACGCACAAAGGTCTTCTCACGTACTGCCGCCTTCCTTTTGGGATTATGTCAGCGCCTGCACTTTTCTAATGTGCTATGGACCAAATCCTGAGTGACCTGCCCGGCATCCAGTGCTATCTGGATGATATCCTGTATACGGGAGCCACTGATGAGGAACACTTACAGAACTTGGATGGCGCACTTCAACGGTTGAAGAAATACGGGCTCAGAGTTCGCAGAGTGAAATGTGAGTTCTTCCGGCCAACTGTGGAATATCTTGGCCATGTGATCAATGCCGAAAGCTTGCGCACAGCCCCATCCAAGACCAAAGCGATTGTGGATGCCCCACCACCACGGAATGTTGGCCAGTTGCGTTCTTTTTTAGGGTTACTTAATTATTATGGGCGGTGTATAGCCTTTGCATCGAGAACCCTGAACAAAGCTGAGACTAACTATGCTCAGATAGAGTGGGAGGCATTAAGCATCATTTACAGGGTACAGAAGTTCCATCAGTACCTGTATGGACGCAAATTCACACTACTTACTGACCACCGACCCCTCACAACTATCCTTGGGCCACACACTGGCATTCTATCACTTTCTGCAAGTCGTATGCAGAGGTGGGCTTTACTGTTGCCTGGACAATCCTATGACATAAAGTACCGCAAATCTGATTTACATTGCAGTGCAGATGGCCCATCCAGGTTCCCGCTGCCTGTCACCAAGCCAGAGTCACACACTGCAGCCATCTGTTACTTTAGTCAGCTGGATAACACACCAGTTTCAGCTGCTCAAGTAAAAAGAGCCAACCGCAACGACCTAGTCTTGTTGACTGTCATGGACATTGTTGTACGGGGCCAACCAGCCAGCGCCGACCCCGGCCTAAAACAGTTTCTCTTAAGGAGGGCAGAACTGTCTGTGCAATCTGGGTGTTTGCTATGGGGAAGGAGGGTGATTATTCCGCCGTCACTACATAAACAAGTTTTGCAACAACTTCACGCCGGACAAAGTGGAATAGTCAGAATTAAAGAAACAGCAAGAAGCTACTTATGGTGGCCTGGTGTGGATGGAGAGATTGAGGACACAGCTAAAACCTGTTCCTCATGTCAGAAAGTCAGGGACACTCCTCAGTTAGTTCCTCTGCACCCCTGGGACTTCCCAGGATTACCATGGCAGTGTGTACACATTGACTTTGCAGGGCCTTTTGAGGACAGAATGTTCCTTATTGCTGTTCACGCACACAGTAAGTGGCCGGAAGTGGCCATAATGAAATCCACCACTACTAAGAAAACAATCGAGAAACTGGGTGAGATTTTCAGCCGCTTCAGATCTCCCCTGCAACTGGTTTCAGACAGTGGTCCACAGCTGGTATTACAGGAAATGGCCATATTTCTACAAGCAAATGGCATACAACCCATCAAATCAGCACCATTTCATCCTGCCACAAATGGTTTAGCTGGGCACTTTGTTCAAACAATGAAACATGCGCTGAAGGCATCTCAAGAGCAAGGGACACTTCATCAACGGTTGCACAGGTTCCTGTTGACCTATTGCAACACGCCGCATGCAACCACAAAGGTTTCATCAGCTAATCTGCTGTTCAAAAGAGATCTTCCAACCAACTTCAACCTGCTGAAGCCTACATCAGTGAAAGACATCGTGCAGCATGAGCAGGAAAAGCAGATCAAGCGAAGGAAGCAGAGAGCTAAGGAAAGAGCCTTCTCTCCAGGCGTCTCATTTAGGTGTACGACGGCCTCAATAACAAGCACCCTGTTTCTAGTTTCCGCGCAAGGAGCAAGTTTCCTTGGCTGCATCCCATTGGCCAAAACGTCTCTGGCTGGCTCTGAGTGGACTTTGTAACCAGGAAGTGGTAAAGACATAAGTCTGAGGTGTAATTTTCAGCCAGTCGTTTACCTTGATGCTTGTGCTGGTTATTGAGGCTGGCATACGCCTAAATGAGACGCTCTTGAACTTGATATTATGCGCAAATTTGAATGGCTTGTATTAGAGTAATACAGTAATTTTAGATAAAATAAACAGCATAGTGATTTTCAAAAGGGTGAATTACCTATACCTAGCAACTTTCATGTCTCGTTTTTCCACACTGTTTCAACATGAATGGCAGTGAATTACATCTGTCTGGGCAAAACGTAAACAAACACGTATCTCAAAAATAAAGCAATTTTGGGAAAAATGGTTGAGGTTTATGTAAACTATGTGGCCGATGTTGATAATGGACAACGACATGTAGTAACACTGGTATGGTCCTTTGGCTTTAAATTAGCATATGGTTCCAGTGCGGCCATGGTGTAGATACCAAATTACTAAAAAAAATACTGATATATTGACTTACGATCACTGTGTGATTCTGGTTTTTCAGGCTTTCTTTCACACTGAACTGTTGGCGAATTTGCTGCAAGCTTATCAAGTGCAACACACGAAGAAGTCAATAACTTCCGCGTCATGCAAATCGGACAAATTAAATATCAAAATCAAGTTTGGCCCGTGGCCCGTTTTTTCATTTCCTATTTTTGATCTGAGCATAAAATCGAAAGTACGAAAAACAAACCATTATTTGTTTTTTGGTATCAGATTCATAAAAGAATAACGAAATAATTGTTTTTTCATTTTCTGATTTTGGATTCTCAATTGAATATGAAAAGAACAACGGATTAAAAACAATGTATCATCAGCAACTTTTAATCCCAGTGATTTTTAGTAACATTGTCATTTTTAAGAATATGGAGCTCTGTAATGCTACCATGTTGTAGTCTGATTGGGGCATTAATTTAGGGTTAGAGTCTGAAGTTGATTTAATATATACAATGCTCTACAAAAGTATAGAATTGAAATTACAGCACTTTTTGAATATAGCACCCCATTTCAGGGCACCATAATATCTGATTCATAATGTTATGTAAATTAAAGTAGTTGTGCTTTGTCACATGTTCTCTGCTTGAAGTTTGTGACTTGTCAGACGTGTAATTCACCAGTTAGCCATTCTCAGCCATAGGAACCTTTGAAGTGCTCTGCCAGCATAGCCTGCCGATAAGAAAGTAACCCCCCAGTTCCTTCTCTATCTGGGGTGTGCGTGTGTGTGTTTGTCTGTCTGTGTGTATGTGTGTGTGCCCCTGCCCCCTCCTCTTTTTCACCAGTTAAAATATGTGGCTTTCTTTTAGTTTTTAGTCAGTTTTGGGCAACTTGCAAGGAAGGAGTTTGTAACCGTTAGAAGTGGGCATCTTAGTCCTGAATCTATGTCGGGCGTTCTGCATTTCATCTCTGGTTCTCTTGGAATATCCTGCTGTCTTTTGGTTTCTGCTTTAGTTTGGGACAAAGTCTGTGGTTGGGTATCTTCTCTCATTCATTTCTTGTGTGACTGTCCATGTCTGTAACCTTTGGTAATTATTTTAAGGTAGCTGAACCTCGTCTTTAGATTAGAATTAGAATACTTAGAATATTTGTTGTAAAATAAATTTCTTAGTTTTTATCTGGTTTCAAGTTGTACATTCTGATAAAGGTTGATCCAAACAGTTTGCTCTGCCTATCAACAAATTTGGCAATTTAATTGATAATTTTATATCTTTGATCATAATTACTAAATTAAATCAAATAAATATATTTTATATGTTGGGTAAATGAGGTGTTTTAACTGTTGATGCACTTTTGTTCAGTATTCCACGTGCTGGACGTCAACCGAGGGAGTTAATGGGTTCGGAAAATTAAACAGATTTCAATTAATCCTCACCTTGCTGGCAGGCCCATAGATATTGCCAGGTGCTGAGTATCTCTGAAGATGCTCTGCCAGGCCTGCACTGCAGCCATCTTCAGCTCCTGCTTGTTTCGGGATCTAGATGCCCTAAGTTTTCCCTTTAGCAGCGATAGAAAGTCCAGGGGTCAGAAAGTAAAAGTCCTGCCATGCGTTCTTCCACCCATGAACTCAACCAGCAGATTTTACTAAATCCCACGGCTGAAGAATTGTGCCATTTAGCAAATCCAGGAGATTAGAAACAAAATACTTTCTGAACCTGGATTTTCTACCTCTGCCGTTTAGTATGTGAAAAGCATGTTCAATTGGATTCAAATCAAGTGACTCACTTAGCCAGTTAATGATTTTCCAGTTTTTGGTTTTGAAAAACTCCTTTGTTGCTTTAGCAGTATGTTTGGGATTACTGTCTTGCTGCAGCATATAGCACCGTCCAGTCAGTTTTTAGACATTTCCTTGAACTTGAGTAGAGACTTCTATATGCTTCAGAATTCATCCTGCTGCTATCAGCAGTTACATCATGAATGAAAACCAGTGAGCCAGTACATGTGGCAACCATACACGCCCAAACCATGACACCGATGAGGTGATGTGCTTTGGTCTTGGGCAGTTCCTTTTGACCTCTGCACTTTGCTCAAGACATTTTTTCAAGAACCCTGCAGGACCTTTTGGGTACTTCTTAGCAGGGATACAGAAAGTAGGGGTGCTGAAAATTGCTTCAGTACCCCTACTGGTTGGTAGGCTACCGTAATAATGAGAGTTGCGATATAGAAAATACTTTGTCTATATCCGACTGATTCTTAACATTTTAGTCTCTTCTTCAGGTTGCACGCTTGGGTGATCATGGCTTCCCACATCCCATAATCCCTCGCAGGCCAATGATGTCTCGTACACTTAAGTCTGTTAGTTCTTCCACATCGTCCACACATTTCAGTCACACTCTGTGAATTCAGTTACATTTGTGGCCCAAATAATTAGATAGTTGACAGACTTGAAATGACATTTAATCATTTATATTTTAAGAAATTGTTTTGTGTGCATAAATGCCTCCCAGTCCAGAACTAACTATATAGAATTCTGAGAAATTGCACCATTAACAGGCAGTTGTGGCAGCAAATGACCTTTGGAATGGTAGATTTAAGAAGCAGCCTGTGGGCAGCAGGTAGTAGTCACTGACAAATCCATGCCTGCCTCCTCAAGAGTATCTGATTTGTTGCACAGGTGTTTGGGATTTTCTTCATTATGCTTGGTTTGGCCGATGTCTCTGACTGTTTTTTCTTATTTCTCAGCCTCATAATAGCTTCCTTGACTTTCATTGGCACAACTCTGATCATCTTGTTGATGAATGGCAATAAAAAGACTTCCAAATATGATCAAAAACTAGAATGGAGACTAGCTATGGAAAGCTGTCCTATACCTGCACGAAGGAAGCAATTGAATGCATCTGACTAATCAGAAACACCTGTGAACACCGTTTGTCCCACACATCATGCTGTCTTTAAATGGGTGGGGGGGTAAATGGTAAATGGACTGCATTCATATAGTGCTTTTATCCAAAGCGCTTTACAATTGATGCCTCTCATTCGCCAGAGCAGTTAGGGGTTAAGTGTCTTGCTCAAGGACACTTCGACACACCCAGAGCGGGGTTTGAACCGGCAACCCTCCGACTGCCAGACAATCGGTCTTACCTCCTGAGCTATGTTGCCCCGGGGGGGGGGGGGGGGGGTCTAGGTATTTAAATTATTTACATTGTGTCGTGTTTTTTAAATTGTTGTATTCACATTGGGGTACACACCAGGGCACACTTTTCATGTGGCTTCATAGATTTTTAGTTTTTCTGCTTATCACTCTCAGATTTTGCACACTTACCATCCAGCAATGTATGATCCAGGTCATGGTCAGTATTTCATTTCAAATGACTTCATTTTTGTATTTGCACTAAGATTATTCAATTATGGCACTTTGTTTTACAGTCATAATTCAAAATAATCAAATTTAGTATTGTAAATAGCACAAGTGTCTTGCTTCATTTGAGCCATTTTCCATGTTTCTGTATTGCTCACATCTGGAGTTATGAAGCCTTAAATAGAACACCCCTAAATGAATGAGGATTGCCCATATTTGGCGTCTGCACAAAGGGGTTGAAGGATAACACTGGTAATTTAAATTTTTTTCAGTATTGGCAACAGATGCTATGAAAAAAACAAAAGCAATAATGTTTCTGTTCACCTCTCAATGAATATATCCTGCAAACAATTATTGTCTATCTGGCAATGTTTTTCCTGATAATCAGTTGCAAGACTTTTTGAGCTGAATTTAATTTGTTCAGTACAGTAAAATTAAAGGCTTTTTCTGAATGGGATACAAAAATTTTAAAACGTGCAGTTGGACAGAAACTTTTTCAGTTTTGGTGTTTTAATAGGATGTGTTTACGTAGTCGATCCTTTAATGTGTGTAATTTAGGTTGTAGAACAAACATGAAACTCACATTGTAGAACAAAACTTGAAGCTGGACTTTGAGCACTTAGCAGCTCCTTTACTAAATGCTTTGTATCTGAGGTTCTATTGTAATAGTATTACACTTAAATATCAACCCATACCACAAACTACACAACATTATCACACCTTGTCATATGCTACAGCGCATTATCACATCATACCACACACTACAACACGTTATGCTATTATTATGATTATGCTGGACTTTCGGGAGCTGACACACTGGGTAGCATTTTCACACCATACCACACACTACAGCATATCACACCATACCGCACGCGACAACACATTATCACACCATACCATGCACTACAACACATTATCACATTTTACCACATACTACAACACATTATCGCACCATACCACACACTACAACACATTATCACACCATACCACACATGACAACACATCACGCCATACCACACACTACAACACATTATCACATCTTACCACATACTACAACACATTATCGCACCATACCACACACTACAACACATTATCACACCATACCACACATGACAACACATCACGCCATACCACACACTACAACACATTACCACATCTTACCACACACTACAACACATTATCGCACCTTACTACACACTACAACACTGTCACACCATACCACACACTACAGCATATCACACCATACCGCACGCGACAACACATTATCACACCATACCATGCACTACAACACATTATCACATTTTACCACATACTACAACACATTATCGCACCATACCACACACTACAACACATTATCACACCATACCACACATGACAACACATCACGCCATACCACACACTACAACACATTATCACATCTTACCACACACTACAACACATTATCGCACCTTACTACACACTACAACACTGTCACACCATACCACACACTACAGAATATTATCACACCATACCCCACACTACAACACATTATCACACCATACCATGCACTACAACACATTATCACATTTTACCACATACTACAACACATTATCGCACCATACCACACACTACAACACATTATCACACCATACCACACATGACAACACATCACGCCATACCACACACTACAACACATTATCACATCTTACCACACACTACAACACATTATCGCACCTTACCACACACTACAACACTATCACACCATACCACACACTACAACACATTATCACACCATACCACACACTACAACACATTAGCATATCATACCACACACTACAACACATTATCACACCATAACACACACACTACAACACATTATCACACCTTACCACACTTTACAACACTTTTTCACACCATACCACACATGACAACACATTATCACACCATACCACACACTACAACACATTATCACATCATACCACACACTACAACACATTATCACACCATACCACACACTACAGCGCATTATCACACTATAGCACACACTACAACACAATCTCACCATACCACACACTACAACACATTATCACACCATACCACACACTACAACACATTATCACATCATACCACACACTACAACACATTATCACACCATACCACACACTACAGCGCATTATCACACTATAGCACACACTACAACACAATCTCACCATACCACACATGACAACACATTATCACACCATACCACACACTACAACACATTATCACACCTTACCACACACTACAACACATTATCACACCTTACCACACACTACAACGCAGTCTCACCATACCACACACTACAACACATTATCACACATACCACACGACAACACATCACACCATACCACACACACTACTACACATTATCACATCATACCACACGCTACAACACATTATCACGCTATAACACGCACTACATCACATTATCACACCTTACCACACACTACAACACATATCACAACATACCACACACTACAGTACATTGTCACCCCATACTGCACTATACTGCATGCTACAACACATTACTATAGACTACCTGAAGAAACTGCAGTTGGGGTAGAATGCCACAACACAGTACAAAACTACTATGCATTTCTACACCATACCACACACTGCAACAGTAACACACAGTACAGCAGCATAATTCACTGTACTATACTATACTATAACGGGTTGTGCTGCTCAGCGGCTGACACGCACAAATGTATGACTTGTTTGTGATTACTGTCTGTTACTGTTACTTTCTTATGTTTATTGTATCGCTCATTGTGTGCAAGCAAAATTCCCTTTGGGGCAATAAAGGTTTTCATTCATTCATTCATTCATTCATTATACATTAGACTACACTTCTTCACCATACCACTTACCAATCCAACAAATCATTGCAGGCTTAGGATGAGATCACCATGGTACCATACACTATAGGGGCTTACAGCTCACTACAATACCACACAATCATTACTGTGTGAATCTGTCCTCTGTTTCTGCAGTGGGAGTCCAAAGTCTCTCAGTGTGAAAGAGAGTTCGAGAGGATTTCTGCAACTGTTCGCAACGAAGTTCTGCGCTTTGAGGTGATGTCTCTCTTTTTTTTTTTCAAACATGGTTTTCTTTTTGGAGATATTATCTCAGTTAATGTATGTGTTTTTCTGGTCTAGACAGTTATTGTGTTATGTGAAGGATGTTTCAGATGAATACAGAAGTTCGACAACCTGCTGGCTGGTCCTCTCGCAAGTTTGTGGCTTAACATAAGAATGTTCACATCTTGTGACTCCAAAGTAGCTCATGCAGCAACACATGCAAATTGAGACCTCCGTGCTGTAGGAAAGAACTGCCGGCAGTATATTTGAAAACAATATTTACTTTATTTCATTGTGAATAAACATTAGAAAATGTATACATATTTACAAACATAATAGATGTTATAACAAGATGAACAGTCTGTTCAGCCCATCTTGGCTCATTGTACATTGTTATTATTATTTTATTATGAATACACACTGTCATAAGGTTGATAATACTTAGTTGAGTTATTAAAATTGAAATTAATGTATTACCGCTACACAAAAACTCACTGTGAACTAATTCTAAACCAATTCTAAGCATGTAGCCTATGGTTAGTAGGTGACCAGCAACAATCAGTGACAGACAACAGTTGGTTACGCTCAACTATATAGTCTGAAATGTCTTTGTTTAAATGCTAGAAGTATAAAAAAACAAATTTTTGTAAATTGAGGCTGATATTAATAGTAAGGGCTATGATAGTAGGGATTACAGAGACATGGCTGGGGGAAGAGGATAGGGATGAATATAATATAGAAGGGTATAAACTTATTAGGAAGGATAGACCCAGGAAGAGAGGTGGGGGTGGCTCTATATGTAAAAGATAATCTTAACGTGCAAGAAATTCCAGAAATTGACCAGCTCATGCCTAGTGAGGATATTTGGATTAAGCTCATAGGAGAACATGACAAGGGGCTTAACATATGAGTGTGTTACCAACCACCAGCTTCAGACAGTAGTGTGAATACAATGCTCTTTGAAAATATAAAACAAGCTTTCAGAGGAGGTGAGACTGTTATCACGGGTGACTTCAATTACCCCAGTATTAATTGTGAATTGATGACAGGACAAGGAAAAAGGGAGGAGGAATTTTCAGATGTTATAAATGACCTTTTTTAGCACAGTATGTCAGACAGCCTAGCCTACAAGAGGGATATCAATTCTAGATCTGGTGTTATGTAATGACTCTGACAGAATTTGTAGTATAGAGGTAATGGAACCACTTGGGACAAGTGATCATTCCACAATTAGGTTTGACGTATTTTGGCAAACTAAGAGGGCCCCATCTAACTCCAGGATTTTTAATTTTAGCGATCAGAATTAAGTAAGGTCCTATTGGAATATGGCCATACATGTATGATTTTTTGAAGTGCTTTTCTTTACAAATTCCACATCAGACCATTGTGGTACTGTCTGAGTAATACTATGAGATGAGGTACTTTCTATCCAAAGTGTAATTTATTGTGGAAATAAAGTTTCCTTATAATATTTATCTGAATGTAGTCATATATTAAACATATGCTGAACAGAACAGAGAAAATTATGAACAAATATCACTATCCCGATTGCGTTGACTAGGCGGACTGATCTCTGATTGGTCGAAAACAAAATCGATGAGATTTGAAACAGGTTCTTGAAAAATCTACGGCTTCATCACGTGACTGGACCTATCTGCACAGTGGCTTTTTCACTTTTCCTCTCTTACGGGACTGTGGGTAGGCCCAGATCCGTGGAGCTCTATCTACGGTTCTGGGTAGGCCTAGTACAGCTAAATAGTGCGATTACTACTTGCTAGCTAACAGTTAACTGTTACTGTTGCCTAGGTGTTTTCACCCTGTGCTTAATAATAAAAGTTTCAAATGCTTTGAAGTGAGTAATATTTCACAAGACAGAACATCTCAAGTTACTTGTCATTGTTTAATGTAAGGGGGAACAACATTTATAGCCTGTTGGCTGCAAGGTAGTTTGCTAATAGCCTAGTCTAACTAGCTCTATAACTAATTTTAGCAAATGGTTATAAAGACTATTTTGATGGTATCTTATATGTTATGGTTTCATATCTCAAGTGTTGTTAGACTATAACATATTAGGATGAAAAGTACTGTCCATATAGCTAGGCTATTTAATTTTGGGAGCAGCCTACCCAAGCGGCCAAAACCAGACTTCGTTTTTTAAGCTCATTTCCTGGTCTTGTTCCTCCTGGTTGCTCACTAGTGCCACTGCGGTTGGCTCCAGCATAGGTGTTTTCATATCCAGTTTCTATGTAAGTCTACGGTACAAATGCGGTCAAAATACAAAGTCAATAATTTTTTCTCACAAGAACAAATAGTCACAATATATGTATTTAATTCGTCTTATGACTGTCCATGGGTAGATTTCATGATTTATTGTGTCATTTTGGCACTGTTAATATTAATTAATGTTAATATAATATTTGTTGTGGACCAATGAGGTACAGTTTGCGTCACTTCCTGATTACTGTGGAGAACTAAGCTACAGTAGGGGCTACAGTCTATGGTCACCGGGGTGGGAGTTGGTGCCTCTAGGCCTTGACATTGCGGCTCCGACTCATCGTCCACGGTCAACCTGTGCGAAGTCAGAAAATACAGGCATCCCATTTCATAGTGATTTCATTATGGCGTGTGCTATTTACAGCTGCACTAGACAACCATAAAATAATCCTCCTCTGAAGTTTTTTTGGTAACCAAGTCATTTTTACTATTTCCTTTAGCCTACTTAACCAAATAATTAGTTGGCAGAAAGCGTAATCAGCTAACGCTTATTTACTATATTTGGTAGTCCAGTAGCCTATGCTAAAACAGTTCGCAACTTCGGCTACCAAGCCATTTGACTAGCTAGCTAACCCTAACTGGCAAATATTCAATCTGTCAAACGTGTTTGACGGCTTGTCAGTCGTGTACATTCCATAAATGTCTACCTGGGCCATGCTTCACGGATGTGCCAAAGCTAGAAGCTAGCAAGAAAATAATAATAATAATTAGAAATTCAATGTACATTATTTTTGTCTTTATGCAACAGGTGGAAAACTTGCTCTACAAAGTGCATTGTCATATTTACACGCCTGCAGATCAGTTATTAAAATACTTGGTAGATTTGTTAATCACCGCTGACAGTGTTCATTTTTATTCGTTTAAAAGTGACTTGCGAATGATCGGTCAGCTAGCGTCACCCAGCAAGTGAACACCACAAACAGCGATGGAGTAGCAGTTACTGGCTCATTAACTGACTGTGGCGAAAACCTACGGTGATAACTTGCTCGGTTAACAGCAGGTCTACCAGACAGTTATATGAAAATTAGCCTAGTCAAAAATCACCAGTGCACATCTCTGATTGATTGACCATCAGTGTAGTCGATGTTCTTCCCCTGTGGTTCATATTGCTAATGCGTGAGCTAACCACGGATAGCCTACCTAGCTCACTGGCAAGCTATGCTAGCTAAGCATATTCATTTTGCTGAGAAACATAAATTGAAGATAACTGAACATAATTTTATTATTAATGTCATACATATAACGTGATTACATGACACAGTACAGTCACAAATGGAAATTAAGCTCCGTAAACATTTGATAATATATTTTAAAACATAACGGCAGACAGTCCGCTAGCCTCAAGTTCGTTCTGCAATTGTTCATTCAGGTTGATGGGCTTTTCCGCACCGGACTGTCAATCACATTGTAAAATCACAGAACCGCTTAACTCTATGGTTTTGGCTCCAAATCGACAACATGGCCGCGCCCGCCTTTGAGTTTCAAAACGTGCTTTAGAGACCCACGGAGAGTCAATGGGTGACGTCACAGTAGCTTTGTCCATATTTTTTACAGTCTCTGAGCCTACCGCAGGTTTGTTTGCTAAATCAGTTACACCATTGTTCACACAGCACTTCTGCCAATTAAACTGTTAGTCTAACAAGCTATGTTGTTTAACTAAAATAAATTCAGCAACTTGCTACTCCCGGCTCATTTTCCTTATATTGTGATGGCATTTCTGAATACAGGCTGTACTGAAAACAAATTTTTATCGTTAGATTGTATATTGCTGCCGATAGCAGGTGACACCGGGACGGATCTGGCAGTTGCTGGCTAGCTATCAGGCCCCTAGCTGTCTCTCTGCCGTGATTTAAATGGGTGTGCGCCGTTAAAATCATCCTTACACCCATTAAAATAACCGAAACCAAGTTTCCCATGTGAAAGACATTTAGACCATATGCCAAATATATCATAAGTAGCTTATTAAGCTATTCCTGTTCAGCTAGTTTAGCACACTCGCAGATCATTTTCGGGATCTTGATAGCATTTTGATTGTATCGACAGCTAAGTTTTATCATCAGAATCTGCCCGGAGCCGCTGGCTATCTGGCGCCTGTCTTTCTGCCATGATCTAAATAGTTTGCGCCATTAAAATCAGCCTTTATACCCATTTAGTTTCCAAATTCCCTTTTCCCTTGTGAAATAAGTTTAGGTCACTTCAATTTAAAAATATTGCAATGTCCGCCTAAGCTACCAGCAAAATGTGCATGTCAGTCAAAACATTTAAGGTTGGGTACTGATTTAAACATAGGCTAACCCAAACTGCAATAAACTTCAAGATGATAGTTTATTCTGTCAATATAGCCAAACTGTGACATTCTGGGGCTGCAAAATAGGCTTATTTTTCCATTGTGGGTATTTCCATCATGATTTTTCATTATTTAGGCCTATTAGATAGCCGCGCAAGGCAGATACACAGATAGGCTGACAGCGGTGAGACTTGTGGGTAGCCTGTTCAGAACTATCAAAGACGGCCGATGGATTAAGAAAAATCTACAAGGATATCTAGTCAGAAAATTGATGGTATTAATTTATACTTGTTTTAAGTAATCTGCGAAAGGTTAGCTACATACTAGTGTTAAAGTTTGCAGGCTGCCTTATACACAGATGGTGGTGGTTGATTGGCTTATTAAAGTGACTGGAAAAAACCTGACAGTTTACTAACAGCAGCTCAGTGGGACAAAAAAAAGTGCACATCTGTCAGCGTAGTTGGTGGTAACCAAGTGATATTCTGCCTGATGGTACAGTTCTATGCATGAACTGACTTAGCTAGCTAACAAAGCTAACTAATTTATCGTAAATTAGCTGCTGATTATAAATCAGCCGCTGTTGCTAGCTGCAAATTATTCGGCAGCCATTACACTGTGCAAAAGAGACAAGCTGACCACGTTCACGTGAGAAGTCGCGTTGGCCAGTCAGAGAACTATGGGTCCTGGGAAAAGCCCCGTTTTCAGAAGGCAGTTTCCCTTCTAGTACTTATGTAGTTCATTGGTGGTCATGGACCTAATGTGCCAGGCTGGGTTAGTGGGCGGTCTGAGCCGTCATTGGCTGTTTGGAGGGTACACCTTTTGCCATTGGGGGGGGCGGTTTCGATAACATTTGTAAAATATTTAGCCAAATTTGATCTGGTTGGATAATTATTATTATTGATGCACTTTTTGTATTTTGTATCCAGAGTGCTGGACGCCAAACAAGGGTGTTAAAATTGCTGGGTTTGGAAAATAAAACATTTCACATAATCCTCACCTTGCTGACAGGAAACGTGGAATGGTTTGGGGAATCAATAGGGTCTCCTATGCACATGCATTCGTTTATGCCTAGAACGTCAAGGCATTGGCCAGGCTCTGTTGGACGAAGTGAAAAAAGAGACTGGCTCGCGAGGCTATACTAGAGATAAATTCATCCTGTTCCAATAGCACCAGGTAAGACTACACACGTTCTTTCGCCCCACAGATACTTCCACTGTTTGGGGTATCTGAGGGGTTTCTCACAAAAACAAGATAAATAAGTAAATAAATAGATAAATCTATACAACCTCTGCAATGCTAAATGTTGCTGTGCAAGGTACTTTGGACTTGATTTTCTTGCTTTACACCACAAGCTTGTGAAAGCACCTATGCCAGTCATTTTAAAAGCTGCTGGTCATCAGAAACTTTTTTAAGTATCAAAAATATCCTTTGTTGTACTTTTACGCTATTTCTCTAGAGTAGCCATGTACTTGTGTTCTTGTAATTGCCAAGATTTGTGCAGATAAAAGCTAAATAAATGCATAGTTCTACTTGGCCGGGAGAAGGCCTGTGTGAGGTGTTTCTGGTTTGAATCTGACAGAAGGAGAAGACCAAAGACTTCAAGATCCAGATCATCAGATACCTCGAGTCTCTTATGCAATCAGAGAAACAGGTGAAATATTAAATTTATAAATTTCACTAATAATATACAATTTTATCATTAAGGGATTGTGTGTGTGGGAGGGCGATTTCTCAAAGTTGTTGCCTGTCGATACACATAGTTTCACAGGCCCAGGCATTACATTACAGGCATTTAGCAGACGCTCTTATCCAGAGCGACTTACACAACTTTTTACATTGTATCCATTTATACAGCTGGATATATACTGAAGCAATGCAGGTTAAGTACCTTGCTCAAGGGTACAACGGCAGTGTCCTTACCCGGGAATCGAACCTGCAACCTTTCGGTTACAAGCCCAGTTCCTTACCCATTGTGCTACACTCCGTCCAGGCACAACCAATGTGGAGGACTTGCAGTTTTTTAGTTTTTATTTTATTTTATTTTATTCAATTATTTATTTATTCTTTTGCATGTTTTAGTGTGTTTTACACATTATCGGATATTGATTCTTACAGATAAATAATAATAATAATAATGAGTAATTTCACACTTATTCACATTCTTAAAATTGGTTTAAAATAAAATCCAATGCAAATATTTCTGCATTAACATGTTACTTTTTGTTAATCTCAAATTTAGGGAACTGCACTGGAGCCTTCTATGGCTTACTGTTTCACAGCGGTATGAAAAAGTGGCAACACACATGTAAAATCCATGTGCTCCATCACAATGGGGAAAGTGGCAATACACATATAAAATCCATGTGCTCCATCACAATGGGGAAAGTGGCAATACATATGTAAAATCCATGTGCTCCATCACAATGGAGAAAGTGGCAATACACATGTAAAATCCATGTGCTCCATCACAATGGAGAAAGTGGCAATACTCATATAAAATCCATGTGCTCCATCACAATGGGGAAAGTGGCAGTACACATGTAAAATCCATGTGCTCCATCACAATGGGGAAAGTGGCAATACACATATAAAATCCATGTGCTCCATCACAATGGGGAAAGTGGCAACACCCATGTAAAACCCATGTGCTCCATCACAATGGTTAAAAATATGAAATGGTTAAAAATGAACAAATAAAAACTTAATATGTCACTTTTCACTATTGACTTAGTAATTTAGAAATGAATACCACTGGAACACAGGAGATGCAGGTGTACATAAAGTAAATGAGTTGGGAGGCAAATAAAAAAAAGGAGCCATAGCTGGAGAGCTCCAAAATATGCTTGCATGTTGGGAACAAAGAGGGCTAGATTCAGGCAAGTGCAGACTGCTTAAGGGAATTAGATTTCATCTAATTATTGCACTCCTGTAATTATTAACTATTGGCTATTTTTAATCTTTATTTAGCCAAATCCACACACTGAGATTTTAGTTACATTCCTACAAATTTTACTTTAAAAAAAAAAAAAAACTGCATCGTAAGTAGGACGAAGTGTAGCACAGTGGGTAAGGAACTGGACTTGTAACCGAAAGGTCACAGGTTCGATTCCCGGGTAGGACACTGCCGTTGTACCCTTGAGCAAGGTACTTAACCGAAATTGCTTCAGTATATATCCAGCTGTATAAATGGATACAATGTAAAAAAGTTGTGTAAGTCGCTCTGGATAAGAGCGTCTGCTAAATGCCTGTAATGTAATGTAATGTAAGTGCATCCTTTCATTGCAGTCTTACATGGAAACTAAAATTTAATCATGTAGCAGCATTCTTGTAATTGCAGGTGAAATGCTATTGATTTACAGCTTGCTTTGCTTTATTGTAATATGAAAATGAAGTAAGCAACTTGTATTCATTGGGGGACAGAATAAAGTTTACTAGATGTAAAGTTTGCTGAAGTTTACATGAAAGAATGCTTGTGATGCCTGGTGTAAACCTATCCAGAGTAAGACTCAGAGAACTCTTGGTATGAACATTACATGGCCAAATGTATGTGGACACCTGACATCCAACATCTCAACCAAAATTATGGGCATTGATATGGAGTTGGTCCACCCTTTGCTGCTGTAACAACCTCAGTTTTTCTGGGAAGGCTTTATACTAGATGTTGGAGCATAGCTGCAGTAATTTTCTTCCATTCAGTCAGAAGAACATTAGTGAAGTTGGGCACTGATTGCGCGATTAGGCCTGGCTTGTAGCTGACATCTATTTCCAGGCCAATAAAGTTCTTCCACACTATTCTTGACAAAACCATTCCTATATTGACCTCACTGTGTGCCTGGGGGCATTGTCATGCTGAAACAGGAAAGGGCTTTCCCGAAACTGTTTGTGAGGCACAGGATCATCCAGAATGTGATTGTATGCTGTAGCATGAAGATTTGCCTTCACTGGAACTAAGGGGCCTAGCCCAAACCATGGAAAACATCCCCAAACCAAGGGCTGTCCAGATACTTTTGGTCATATAGTATAAAAGTAAATTTAATAAAACTATCAAACTCCTTAGACATAAACTAATATAAAATCATAAAATAGTTGTATTTAATGAGACCCAAAACCCCATAGTGTATGTCATAAGGCAGTCAAGCAGGAAGTGTGTGCCCAGACAGAAGATCACATGTCGCTTTTATACAGAAAACAATTGGGTCATATCACATAGAGGAAGGATAGTGATGGCTCAGGTCCACAGATAACTGAGACACTTCTGAAACTAATTACAGATCTACTACAGTACAGCACAGTAAATACATATACAATGAGCTCCATAATCCTTGATCCTTGTACTCCACAATTTTAGATTTGTCATGTCAGAAATCACTACAATACATAATGTGTGGGACAAATGGCTTCATTGGTGTTTCTGATCACTTAGGTGTGTTCAGTTGTTTCCCTAGTACAGGTATTACAGAGCTTTCAGTACCTAGTCTTGATTCTAGACTTTTTATTGATTTTAGAGTCTGTTGCTGGCATTTGTCAACATGAGGACCAGAGTTATGCCAATGAAAGTCTGAGAAGTAAGAAAACATTATGCTGTGTTCTCTCTCAATTCAGCAAGGAGGCCTAAGGACGCACCAGACCCCCAAGCAAGGCTTAATGAGGGCAGTACTATGCAAATAGTGTAGGCGGGTCGGGTAGATGGCTCTATGGAATCGATACAAACAAGTGACATAGCCTACCACAGAACACTGCCAGCACCTGATTGGATAAACACTGGGCGTTCCTTAGTTTTGGCTCCCCTTTTCAAAATAGAACAATAAGGCAGAGCATTGATGAACTTCATCTTTTTCCGCCTAAACTGTCCCCTAAAATATATTTCTGAAAATATTTGAGGTATGAAATAGGCAATGTAGTTGCTGAGTCTTGTTTCATATTTGGTCTGCAACACTTAGTTTGAAAGTTTGATGAGCTTCTTGAGCCAAAGCAAGCTACGTTGGATATCTTCATTTGCATACTACAAAGACGGAATACATTCTATACAAATACAGAACCGGTTATTGCCAAAGCACTTGTTGGACCACTTCCATGATGCACCGCACAGCCTGTCCATAGAAAATGAATAGGACACAATGAGTGCTGGATACGGTGTGAACCCCACTTTCGGCTTACTGTACCAAAATCAACTGTTTAGAACATCATTGAGAATGGTGAGAATTCTTCAGTCATAAATTGTAGAGTTCTTCCTTAGCCTTCCAGGCCCTTTGCAACTACTAAGCTCACCAGCGCTCTCTTTATTCTTAATAATGTTCCAAATGGTTGGTTTTGGTAAGCCAAATGGCCTATGTCACTGACTGTTTATTTTTACTATTTCTCAGCCTCATAATGGCTTCTTCAACTTTGGCACAACTCTTGTCCTTATTCTGATAAACAGCAATAACAGACTCCAAAGGCGATCAAAAGCTTAAAATCAAGATTAGATACTGAAAGCTCTCTTATACTTGTAGTGAAGAAGCAATTGAACACACCTGATTTATCAGAAACACCTGTCAAGCCATTTGTCCCAAACATGGACACCCTAAAATGGGTGGCCTATGTATAAAGAGTGCAGTTATTTCTACTTGGTGAAACAAAACATCCTTTAATAAAAGATTAGAATCTGCACTTTAGCCACTTATGAATGTTTGATTACAAATCTAAAATTATGGAGTGCAGAGCTGAATCAAGAAAAAATATGGCTTTTCCCTAAACATTATGGTGCTCACTGTATATATGTACCAACTGAGATGGTGGATCATGTCATCAACTTGGGGACCTGTCTGAAACAGTGATTTTTAGGGAATTTTGACATTTTTTACATATTTTGTCCAGTATAGTACCACCATGTGTTTGGATTGGGCTAAGACTTCAAGGCTGGAGTCTTGATCAAACTGTCAATGCACATAACCAGTTTCATAGCTTAAGGACGAACAGTTTTGGAATTATTAGCATTTTGTGAGAAGCAAAGGAAACGGTAGAGGAACAGTGATTTGATCACAGTGATCGGACACAAGGCTGTAGAAAGGTCTGGTTGTTCCTCTCCCCACAAACCACACAGTTCTCGGTTCATACACACACTTTATTGTGTGTTCAATACAGGTACGTACAAACAAACAACACATGATAGGTGAAGGGAATATGCGATATAGCTCCCGCGTGCATCTCATTCCAGCTTCCCGGTCTCACTGCTGGCAGAAGCAGATAAAGAGTTATCAATCATGAACATTGTCAACAGCTGTAGCAAATTGCAAACCAGCTAAACCGCCCCATTTCCGCCTGCAGATGGCGCCCTAACCACACCACCCCTCCACAAAGGAATTATTTTTATTTACAATAGATCAAATCATACATCATTTTAAACCCTTTGCTGTACAGATGCCCAATCCTTGCCCATTTAGGGGGTACCTTATTTAAAGCTGTATAACTCCAGTTGTGAGCATCACAGAGACTTGAAAAATGGCTTAAATGGAGCAGGACATTTGTACCATTTACATTACAGACTACTATACTAATACTAAAAAACTACTAAAATACTACAATAGATGTGTTCAGATTCATAATTTTGGAAGAAATAAAGTGCCACAAATGCAATTGTCCCAGCAAAAAGCAAAAATGAATTTGTTCTTTTTTAGTTTGCAATGAAGTACTGAGAGATCCCATATATAAAACTGATTAAACTATACTATGTCCTGGATCAAAAACTCCTTGACCACAAATGCATAAAATCCAAGAGTGAATGTGTAAAACTATTAAAAATACGAAGCAAAAAGTAAGCAGTGTACCCAGTGTCTCCAAATTTATCCAAAATGTCTAAATTATGCATTGCTGTAAATCACAACATAATCATGTATTTCACTACAAATCGACTGTTTTGACTCAACAAACTCACCTTTGCATCATTTACAAATGGAAATTACAAGCTTCCCATCAGTACAGTGGTCTAAAATATATAGGGGTCCAGAAAAATATCCATAATCTATCCGAACATGAAAAAAAATCTTTTTTAGAGTCTTTTTTTAAAAAAAGACTCTAATTTCTACATTGGATCAGCCAATATGGATGTAAATACCCTCGAATAACAGTCTGCACCATGACCTCAGATTCATTTCAAATCCAATGTGCTGGAGTACAGAGCCAAACGAACAAAACTTGTGTCATTGTCCAATGACTTGCAGAACATACTGTATACAATACACACTGTAGCATACAAAGGATAATAAAGCCTGTAAACTTCGCCCTGAATTAAAAGTCCCCCCCCCCCTCGCCCAATTAAAGCAGTCTGGGGGGGGGGGGGGGGGGGCTCTTTCTAAAGGCACTATATAACACCCATAATACCCTCACTGCACTGGACCCCAATGTCTTAGTATTGTGATCTTGATTTTGGATCTTTCTCATTACAGCTGATGAAATATTGGGAGGCCTTCCTGCCTGAAGCCAAAGCCATTGCCTGAGAAACAGCCACAGCTCATGGAGGCTGCCTCTTTAAGCATTACCTCCTTCAAACCAAGAACCACCATGATCTGTAAAGTGAAAGAGAGGCTGTATAATTATTTTAATCACAGTAATGTTATCGCTTTTTTATTTCGCTGTTTTATCTAAAATTGACTATTTTACTCACAACTTTCACTTATATTTTCTAAATAATGATAAAACTGTCTCTGTAACAATGTTGAAAATGGTGGCAGGTGCCAGTGCTTTTAGATGTCTGAAAAGATTTTCATTCTGGGCTGTGTGGTAGTGCCAGTACAAAATAAACACTGATTTTGCCTTCATGAAAAAAGCTATGTATAATTTAATTATAATTGTAAGACAAAAGTGTTCATAAGGAATTGCTCAACTGAGGGGCAGATCCATTGGGTGAATACTGACCACACTTAGTGTGCACCAGCTGATCTTTGCCATTTTAAGTGGGTAATAAACACCAAATCAGTTTTTTTTCTCTCTTTAGATTAGCTTAGCTAGAAATCCTTGTTCTTTAGCTCTATATTTGGCATTTTAGTAGTTCGTTCATAGTAGGTTTGCAGGATTTTTCTAAACCGGTCAACAGCTAGAAACTAGAACAAGGTGGGGAACTGATGGTGGAAAGGTGGGAGGATGGGGGGCATTAGAACAGATCATGGATCAAGAGTGGTTGAGATGCAAATTCATTACAGACTAACAGAAGTTAATTCTCATTTAGTTATTCGGCCCAAACAATTTGAAAACCAGACAGTCAAAAACCAGGCATTTGGCAACCCTAGTTAGTATCCATCCATCTGTAAGGAATTAGATTTAGTTGCAGGGAGGAAAACATGTTTATCTGACTCCATTAACTTCAAATCCTGTAAAGTGAAGATGTATGTGAATACGGGTTCTTGTATACGTGCATTGGCTACTCTGGAAAAAGGGGAAAAACTGTTTATTATGACACAATATAACCGAGGATAAGCAGTTTCAATGATGGAAAAGGTGAACACTTTATTTTACAAAGCAAGACAAAAGACCACTATGAAAAGGAAAGACATACAAACAAGGACAAAGGAAAGGAACACAAAGTGAGTATTGATGAATACCCAAATATTCTGTACAACAAAGACTATGGTACCAGGAGAACTGTTAAGCAGATTCTCCTCGAATGTTTCTTAGGACTTCCCTTAAATCCAATCCTGAGAAAGCCTTCCACACCCCACAGCTCCTTTGGTTTGCCCAAATAAGGTCTGTACATGAATAGGCCAGTAACATCTGCCCCACCAAGAAACCCCCCCCCCCCCCCACTCCTCCAGGAATAGAGAAACTGCAATTCCCCCCTCCTCTGTAGACACAGGAGAAGCATCAAAATCCAGTGACAGTGATAAGATACTTTGTACGATGGCACGTGATTCCATGATTTTACCTATCAATTCTCCAAATACTTCTCTATGGGAGTTTCATGGTGGTGACTCATCTGTGACCCAGACACTTATGTAGGCATACCTATGTATAAATATACTATGCTTTACATACTTGTAATTCCTTATACCATCTCACACCCGTTCAGTGTGCTTGTCTATGTATGATATTATTCACAGTCCCCCACATTTATCACATCATCCTTAGTTATCTGCATGCAAATACATATGATGCATTCTTTCAGTCCATGGTAGTAGTTTTTTCTGACCCAGGAGAGCCTGGGCCATTGTCCATGGATTGCAGAGCAGCAGTTTGTGGCCCCCAATTAAAGTTCTTCTTGATTCTCCACCTGGTATGGCCACAGCTCCAAGAGGGTAATATCCTGTCATCTGATTCCTCCAACTCATCCAGGAGGATAAACCATTTGAAGATTACTTCCCTTCAATAAATGGGGCCGCAAAAGACAGTCCCATGCAGCTTTCAGCTGCTCTCCCCATCCTGGGGCATTTTATGGCTTCACTCAGCTCCACTCATGTTTCAGACAGTATTAGCATTGATTATGGCATTGCACAAGGCAGTACTATAGTATACGATAAAGTATAAAATACCTTTATTGTGCTCCATTTATAATGCTTTAAATGGACAAAATAAATTGCCAGCATTACGTGAATTTTCACTATTATGCTGAAGACACACTGTACGTTTGTAGCTGTACGTTTCTGGAGAGCCAAGTGATCCAAATGCTCTCTGTGCGCTGACTTAATGCCTCTCATCTTTATGGGCAATAATTTATTCAAATTAAACAGGAAAGAAACTAAGGTTCTATTACTTGGTCCAATAATCACTTTCTGGGTAATTTGGCCACATAAACAAAACCTGAAAGGGAAACCTACATTGACCAATTTGAAAAATCATATTAACGCGGCAAATGTACAGTCTACATTACATTGGTTCCCTGTGTCCTCTAGAATTGATTTTAAGGTTCTTTTTAAGCACTAAATGGTTTGGCACTTTCCGTCTGTCTTTTTATATTCCAGTCTTTTCTCTAAGATCTTTCTCTGAGAAATTACTAAATGTCCCCGAAAGTTAAATGTCAAACACAAGCTTTTGAACATTTCAAGTATCTCATCCTTGTTACATAGTTTATCTTATGTTATCTTATTGTGCTGTTTTCATCTGACATTACATTACTGGCATTTAGCAGACGCTCTTATCTGCTCATTTATACAGCTGAATATATACTGAAGCTGTAAGAGCCATGTAAATAATTTTGTCTCCTTTTCTACCGTATTTTGTGTTGCGCACCACCACTGGGTGTTATGGTAGTTTTGTCACGTGGGTATGGGTGGCGATAAGGCAAATTATATGGTCACCTGTTCACCTGTATGAAGACACAGAGAGGGGGTCAGTGGGGAGCAAGTACTCTTTTGTTGACCGCTATCGCTATATGGTACAATTTGGATTTGGATTTTGCGTGTCATACATGCTATACTCCTTCACTTAGCCTCTCAGTGACTTTTAGTTTGTTTTAAGTAGTCGCTACAGAAGCAATGCAGGTTAAGTACCTTGCTCAAGGTACAATTACTGTGCAACCTGGGATTCAAACTTGCAACGTTCAGGTTACAAGACTAGATCCTTACTCATAATACTACGCTACTGCCCCCTATATACCTATATACCCCATCACCAATATTTGTTTTTTGGGGTTCCAGAAGGTGTCACCCTCAACAGAATTAGCATCTGGAAGTGGCTGGAAAAAAAGATATACACAATATTGGAATTTGGAAAGATTTTCAAAAGACTAGGGGCCACCATTGGGAAATCTTATGTCAAATTTTACTGCTTTGTAATCTACTCCAAACTTTAATCTGTATACATCCTGGGTACGATTGAAAAAAGAAACCTGGTTTCATCCTGTATCAGAAGTACATCTAATCAGTACAGAAAAAAGAAAATACAAAATGCTTTGTCGTAGGATCAGGGAATTTCATTTTGATACAAATATCCTCATTATTTCAAGCTTTGAACCATGTCTGTGCTGTATATAATTCTGCAGATAATGGGGTTTATTTCAGACAGGGAAGTTTTAAAAAGGGGTTTAACTACACCTCAAAATACACCTCAACCGCTTTAAAAATTTGAATGTATCTGAACTACCAGAAAACTTCTGCAAAATGCAATTAAGCTGCGAGTTTAACTACAGGTAAACTAACACTGACATATTACAAAATAAGGAAGTGGTCCTATAAATTTGGGATCATAAAATAGTTCATGGAGATTGAATTGTGAGTTCTAACATTTTTAAACAGTAAACTGTGTGATGATTGACTGAACATTTTACCATAAAAAACAAGGAATTTGGGCTGTGCTAGAATAACAGGTTAAGCAAGGCAAACTAAAGCTGCAAAAAAAGCCAGGAAACATCAAAATTTATACCATAAATTTTATTGATAGAAGGATCTGGACCAAATGTATGTATTGTACATAACAATACAGGTAAACTGTATAAAATGGAATTGGAAAATTATTGCTTCCCAAACCACAACCTTTGTGACCCAGACATTTTGTATCATAATATACGCAGACTGGCAAATGAGGTAAATCGGAACTAGGAGTGTGTGCGTGCATGCGTGCGTGTGTGCGTGTGTGCATTCGTGCATGGAAGACCCGTATCTCAAACTTCTGTTATAATGCAAACAGACAGGTGACAAATGAGGTATATGGAGTAAAGGTAATTGGAATGGGGAGTGTGCATGTGTGTATGCATGGGAGACCCGTGTCCCGAACTTATGTTATAACGTAAGCAAAGCTGGCAAATGAGGTATATGGAGTAAATGTAACAAATAGAGAGTGTGCTTGTGTGCCTAGGTGTGTGTGTGTATGTGTGTGTGTGCATACATGTGTGTACCTGTATATGTATGTGTGTGTGTGCGTGTGTGTGTATGCGTATGCGTGGGAGACCCATGTCCCAAACTTATGATGTTATAATGTAAGCAGCCTGGTGATAAATGAGGTATATGGAGTAAATGTAAAGAATGGGGAGTGTGTGTGTGTGTGTGCATACATGTGTACGTACATGTCTGTATATGTGTGTGCGTGTGTGTGTGTGTGTGTGTGTGCATGCGTATGCGCGGGACAGCCATGGCCCAAACTTATGATGTTATAATGTAAGCAGCCTGGTGATAAATGAGGTATATGGAGTAAATGTAAAGAATGGGGAGTGTGTGTGTGTGCATACATGTGTACGTACATGTCTGTATATGTGTGTGCGTGTGTGTGTGTGTGTGTGTGTGCATGCGTATGCGTATGCGCAGGACAGCCATGGCCCAAACTTATGATGTTATAATGTAAGCAGACTGGTGACAAATGAGGTATATGGAGTAACAACTGGAATGGGGAGCGTGTGCCTGTAATTATGCATGTGCGTATGCATAAAAATATAGAGCTCAGTGTGGAAGCTCATGGGGCACCAGCTTGTAATGGGCACCACAGGAGGGGCAGCGCTGGGGCTCCCCCTGGTGGAGCCAGAACCACACCACAACCGTGTTGTCCTCTTCACCTGCATGAGAAGGTGGAGACGACCTTGTTTAAAAGAAATAAGTCTCAGCAAGAAATTTCATCAACTAGAGTATGTGGGTTGTGAGGATGAAAAATGGCCACGTTTGGAAATGTAAATTGTTGGTGTTTTGTTAACAGAGCCACAGGAAGTGAATCTCGTATCTAATACCACGCCAGGGCTCAGGAGTCGCAGAAATAAAGCCAGGCCCGATTGAGACTATGCGTAATCGTACGCTTGTACATCGTTGCACATTGCAGGCATACAATTCAGCCTAGAAGGAACACCAGCTGTGAAAAAAATGGAATTTCATGTACACAGCATATATTTTTTCCCCTTTGATCTGACAAAGATCATCTATCAAAGGTCACTTCAGTTTGACCTTGGCGGGAGCACAGGTCAAATTGGACAATTTTTAAAAAAACCAATGAAATATATCATCACACAAGACAATCCGCAGGTGAACTCAGAGGGGGTGAATCAAGTAGCGTAATTAGAGAAAGCTCAAACTTACAGACACAACCAACAATTCTCTTGTTGGTGATGGAAGGGACCAAGTGAGGATCCTCTAAAGACCCTGCATACTCCTTAGGCTTCAGCATGTTGTAGGGGTCCTGAGACAGTGAAATACACCATCAAAATACAGGTCAACACAGATAACATTTTTGCAGTGATGACACAGGTATTTGCAATTTGAAATGTGGAAAATTCATTGCTCAATTGTCTAAACCAAAACTCTGCATTGCTACAAGAAAAATATTTTTAAAATTTTGTGTATGTCAAGCAGTCACCGTAGCTATATAGTATACTGCATAAAAGACTACATTCCATGGCTAATGCAAAGCTAACAAAAGGACTTGGGGTTTTAATACACACAGTGCCATCTCTCATTGCCCGCATAACAATCTTCTCCATGCCAGTGGCTTGTTCTTCGTCAGTTGGAATACCTGAAGAAAAGTTGACTCAATGAGGCTGTTGGTAAGTTTCAGAAAAGTCACATAAAGACTACAAATATACTGTCACTCACTAAATGAACTAGTTAGCTAGGAACCTAACCATACACCTAGAAGCCATATTTGGTCAGCTAGTCAGATAAGGAGTTCTCAGCCTTTTTTAGACCAATGCAGCCTATCCTATGTTCAGGTCTTATGGTGCCCCCCAACAGAAAACTGAATTATCAGCCCTAAATGGAGGCCACTATTTGTTGCTGTTAGTCATATTCTCTGAAGTTTCTATTATTATTTCTATTATTATTATTATTAGTAGTAGTAGTAGTAGTAGTAGTAGTAGCAGCAGCAGCATCATTATTAGTAGTATAATTAAATAAATAAATAAATAAATAAATAAATAAATAAATAAATAAAAGCTGCAAGCAGTGATGTTGGGGCCTAAGAACCAAGGGTGAGCAGTACAACCCACTGGGGGTACCTGAACTGCAAACCTAACCCAAATACCATAAATACCAACTTGGGTGTGTATTAAATGTATAGTAGTAATAATTCTTGAAAAATTGCAATATTTCAGTGATGTGGTAATGTGTGGCAGTGACATCAAATTCATGCATGTCAAATTTATTTATTTAACCTGTTGCCTTGATGTTATACCCACTAGCTTCCTTAAAACAGTTTTGAGCAGCCTGGTGAAAGAACTACTACTTATAAGCCGAGTTTCCACCGCAGGAACTTTCCCCAGGAACTAGGAACCTTTTGAGGAACTCAGTGCGTTTCCACTACAGGGATCAGGGTCTAAATTAAGTTCCAGGGACTTTATTTTACCCCAAAAAATTCCCTGCTCGGGGGATAGTACTTTTCAAAAGTACAGGAACTTTTGGGGTGGGAAGCAAACGATGAACATTTCTGATTGGTCAAGTACTCGCAGCATTTTATTTCAACCGCCATTTTTAAAAATCTGCAGCCGCAAACCAAATTATTATTTTCTAAATAATAACTTGAATTCAAACTTTTATGTTATGCGGCGCAGTTGCCCACTTTTGGTTATAGCCTGCCAACGTCTACAGATGAGAAATTAAGATTGAGGATTATAACGTGTGCTCTTCTGTTCTTTTCTTGCTTTAGCATTAAGTCTGTTTTATAAAATATTAAGCATTCGTGCTGGGACAGCATATTATGTACCAAAACATTCAAACAGTTTAATTCGGTTGCTGAATATTTTCATCTGGATTTTCTTGTTAGCCCGTTATAATTGACTCAAAACGCTTGACACAGTTATGTGAGGTAGGCTATGCAGTAGTTCTGCGTAATTTACATTGGGGATACAGTAAAAGCAAACTGGAAAAAACGTTTTGTCAAGTTAAAAAAATAACAGACAACTACAGTAATTGTTTATTTTGCTTTTTCAAACTCCCATAATTTTACTCTGTGATTCTCCAATTCCACAAAAAGACCAGACTAGACGGACTCTTTATGGTGCATGGTTCGCATTTGGAGGGCACACTTCAAGTATTTAGCTGCTCCGCTAGCAACTTTGAAGGAATCTAAAAAAGATGAAAGCAAATGGTGGCTGTACCACTGAAATATTAAATTTTAATTTTCACACTAGTCCGAGTTTTCATTCTATTTATTCTTGTCATTTTGCCATATGGAAATGATGATGAGAGTCGAATTAATAAATTCAACAGCAAATTGTTTACGACGTTTGCATGTTTTCTGCTATAAATGTTGTTACCAGTTATTTGTGGAAAGTGAACGCATTCTGTCGCCTCGGATGTCAAGACATGAAAGTGAATGTTCGCATAAAAACATAACGAATGTGTTTGAGAAGATATATAAAACAGTTACAATCAGTTACAATATTAGCCTGTTATATCCTGTTTGTCGCATAACAATGGTCCAAGTTAAACTACCAATGAGAGTTTTGCTTGACAACGGTAAAATAATATGCCCAAACAGCCGCGGAAGAATATTTCAATTTCAGGTGATTAAGTCGATAAAAATCAATAAATACTAAAGTAAACATATAGTCATTGTTGGTAACCCGTTGTATAAGTGGAATAAACCCCTCCGGGCTGTCCCATTATTGGAATATAATGTACTTCGGTGGTAGTATGGGGTTACAGAAGAAATCATACGACAGATGGACTGACGACGATGTTGCTTTTTCACACGCCATCGGATTCATTTGCCTAATCTTCGCGAGTCTTTAGACCGCGGTGGAAACGCAGACAACAATGGGCTGAAGGAACCTTTTAGTTCCTTGAAAAGTAGTTCCTGGGACTAAAAGTTCTGGGTACTTTGGGTGGAAATGCGGCTATAGTGAACAACTCTCTCCAATCTGGCATTTTTCCAAAGGTTTTGAAAACTGCAGTCGTTAAGCCTCTCCTAAAGAAAAGCAGTCTTGATGCTACTGTATTGAATAACTATCGGCCTATATCAAACTTACCGTTTCTAGGTAAAGTTATTGAAAAAGTTGTTCACCAACAACTTAGTAACTTTTTAACGTTGAACAATTGCTTTGATAACTTTCAATCAGGATTTCGGCCCCATCATAGCACTGAGACTGCACTCATAAAGGTACTAAATGACATTTGCCTGAATGACTCAGGCAAAGTCTCTGTTTTAGTACTGTTGGATCTTAGTGCTGCTTTTGACACTGTGAGCCATACAATTCTATTACAAAGATTAGAAAACTGGGTGGGACTCTCTGGAACTGTCCTTAAGTGGTTCAATTCACACCTTCATGACAGAAAGTACTTTGCCTCCATTGGAAACTGTGTGTCCGAGCCGATGGCCATGACCTGCGGGGGTCCACAGGGGTCCATTTTGGGACCTCTCTTGTTCAATCTCTATATGCTTCCTTTAGGCCAAATCATACAAAATAATAAAGTTTATGGACCTGTTGAATCTCTGTGTCACTGCATCAAACAAATCAATGACTGGATGCGGCAAAATTTTCTCCAATTAAACAGAGATAAGACCAAGATAATTGTCTTTGGAGCACAGAAAGAAAGACAGAATGTCGGCTCCCACCTTGACTCCCTGTCTCTCATTACTAAGAGTCAAGCCAGAAATCTTGGCGTTATCCTGGACTCAGATTTAAATTTCAATAGCCACATCAAATCGGTAACTTCGTCGGCTTACTACCATCTAAACAATATTGCAAGAGTCAGAAGAATACTGTCCAAGCAAGACCTAGTAAGGCTTACCCACGCCCTTATTTCAAGTAGATTGGATTAATGCAATGGTCTATTTACAGGGCTTTCAAAAAAGCTCTTCAGGAACTCCAACTTATTCAGAACGCCGCTGGCAGGGTCCTGACGAAAACTAGGACATACGACCACATTACACCAGTTTTAAAATCCTTACACTGGCTACCAGTCACTCAGAGAATTGATTTCAAAATTGTGCTGCTTGTCTACAAATCACTCATGGCTCTGGGCCCAAATACATCTCTGACATGCTGGTGCCATATGAACCTTCTATGACCCTTAGGACATCTGGGGCTGGCCTACTGGATGTCCCAAGAGTTAGAACAAAACACAGTAAAGCAGCGTTTTGCTATCATGCAACATAGACTTGGAATAATCTCCCAGATGATATTAGACAAGCCCCCACTTTTAAGTCAACGCTAAAAACTTTCCTATTTTACACTGCCTTTTCTATCCTGTGAAAAAAAAACTTAGCTTTTCAGCTTAGCTTTTAAATAGCCTTCATTTTAAATTGTTTTTGTTCAGTATCCAAACTCTTTTATCTTTCTACTTCACTTGATTTGAACTGCACTAGTTTACTTAACCTCTTAAGGCACAAGCCAAATTTTGCCAATCCTTGCCCATTTAGGGGGTACCCTATTTAAAGCTTTATAACTCCAGATGTAAACACCACAGAGACTTGAAAAATGGCTTAAATGAAGCAAGACATTTGTACAATTTACAATACTAACGCAGATTAGTTTATATTCATAATTTTGAAAGAAATAAACTGCCACAAATGCAATTGTTTTGACAAAAAATCCAAAATAAATTTGCACTTTTTAAGTTTGCAGTGAAATACTGAGAGATATGAGATATACAGGAGGTTAAACTACACCTGTGCTGGATCAAAAACTTCTTGACCACAAGTTCATAAAATCAAACAGTGGATATGTAGAACTACTATAGATGTATGAAGCAAAAACTAAGCAGTGTACCCAGCGTCTCCAAATCTATCCAAAATGTCTAAATTATGCATTGTTGTAAATCACAACATATTCACATATTTCAATACAAATCAATTGTTTTGACTCAAGAAAATCACTGTTGCATAATTTTCAAATGGGAATTATAAGCTTTCAGTCAGTACAGTGATCTAAAATAGTTAGGTGTCCAGAAACATATCCAAAATCTCTCCAAAATGGAATAAAATGCTTTTTGTCCATTATAAAGCATATAAATGAGCCCCTTATGAAGGTTTAAGATGAAACATTGCTATCAGATTTAAAAAATAATGCAAAAATATTGTCACACAATGCAGTACAGTACCTAAATGTGTAATAATTAACTCGTGTGTATTTCTATACTCTGTACTCTCGTATGTTTTCTTGTATGAGGGTAGGACAACATGAAAACAATTTTCGACCGCCCACCACGTTTTGGCAATGGTCCAACTCTGACGTCATCACTGTGGCATCCTTCACAAAAACTATTACACTACCATCTAACGCTATCATTTACAGTGTGAAATATTCACATTATATAACACCACTAACCTATTTAAAGATACTTAATTTCAAAAATAACGTATATAACCGAAATATTTTGAGCAGTAATACGAGCATAGCAATGATGAAATCTCCTCTATGTTCAGTAGATAGAGACAGAGACAGTATCAATGACACTATCCTATTCGCTTCTGTTTTGCTCCAGAAAACGAGGTTAGCTAGGTCTATCAGCAAACATATGGCTTAGCTATGTCCAGAAGTCCTCAATAATAATAGTATTTTCCAAGAAATTACGAAATATCGTTGACCACCTTTCGTTAGCTGCAACGTATTTTTATGCTAACATAGAGTGAATGCGATGCTAAGAATATTTTCTGTTACGCTGACCTATAAAACGCTATTCCAAAAGCAGAATTAGACATGTTATACATCGTTAGAAAGCTCATACTCTCACCTACTGAATAAATGAATTGTCAATCAAGCCAGACTGTACTAAAAAGGGCGACGACGCCGTAAACAACAGGTGTGGTATTACGCGCAGCTATTTTGGAAGATACCCAGGCGTCACAGATGCGCCTATATTTCCCAAACTGATTGTCCAAGACAATATATGACCACTCAGTCTCAAAAGGGACATCTCTACACGTAAAACCAACAGTAAGGTTTTATATTTATTTAGTATTTAGTCCCAGATATTGACTGTAGAATGACATGGTATCATTTTTAAAAACTTTTTCTCGTTTATTTCGTTGTTCAGTGAGCAGCGTTTTCACTGCTGTATAGGCATATCTTAGGGCTGTTGTCGGGTTTATCTTGTTGCTATGACGGAATATGATTTTTCAGTGGTGAAAGAATATTTTTATGAATGCCAAGATAGACAATATTGTCCATTATGTCAAGGGTGGGGGGTGTTTTTTAGATGAGACTGCAGGGTGCGTGTTAAATGAACGACCAGAGCGACAATGGTGGGGCTGCGAAACTCCGTTTTCGGCATAGTTGTCGTGTATCGTCTACTAATGAAACTAAAACACCGCGTTTCTGTTTTTAACTCACACTTTGGTTGCAGTAGCACCGAATGTTTGAGTTTAGTAATCTAGGCACGCCGGCGTGCCCACCAGTGGGGGCTGTGCCTTAAGAGGTTAAGTTTTTTTTTTTTTGGTGTCTCTTGTCTGTACTTTTGTAATTTTTAATAGTAAATCTTTTACCTTTACTGTATTTTTTTTACTCTGTAAAGCACTTTGAATTGCCCCAGTGTATGAAATGTGCTATACAAATAAAGCTGCCTTGCCTTGCGAGTCGGATAAACATTGTCAAAAAACAAAATTTTATTTCTTTAAAAATTCAAAATGCCAGAAAATCCAATATGGCAGACTTTATGGATTCTATGAGCAAATTAATTCAGGATGAGGAAGTATTCATGTAGAAGAAATCTGGTGCATGTAAGTGAAATGGGATGGCTGTTTTTAAAAATAACAAAATAAAAAACAATACAAATAAAATTGAATTGAAAAAGTCAATTTCAGTTGGGCTTAACTGCGTTTTAAAAAAAAAAACTGAAATACGTCTGATGACACTGAGAGGGTTATGTTAAATAATATTTTCTAAAGTATGCATGTGTTATTTTCTTTAAAATTTCCATCGAGTAACATGGTTATTATCAACAGGTGTGCTGTCATCTGGTTGCTAATGAAAACTAACTAGCTAGCAAACAGTTTTCTAATGGAGTAAACGCTAGATAAAAATTACAGAGGCAGCCATTACACTGCAAAATGGACACGTTCACATGACATTGGCCTATCAGAGAAATAACTATGGGCTGTGGATAAAGAGCCGTTTTGAGAAGGAAGTTTATTTCATGGCCTATACCATAGTGATATACAAGAACTGGAGACAGCTTCAATTTACCAGTTCCATGGATTCCTATGGGAGCTGCTCAATGGTACATGAAGCCAATTCTTGGATGCAGCCATGTTTGACTATGGGCTTTTGGCACCAGTGCATCCGCACTGGGTACCTAAATGTGAAGGATCATGGTAAAAACAGAGAAATGGCGTTAACCCGTGGGGGTGTGCTCCGTATTCATCAGACGAACTGTGGCTTTGTGGCTAGCTACAGGATTGTTTCTGACAAGCCCATTTCTAATGTGATTTCTAACAATTTTGCAAGTTAAACTAATAAGGCAGTCAATATTTTTACAGAAGCATTCGCCAAGACTGTACACTGCATTAGCTAGCCATCTAGTTAGATACATTATGTGGCGACCCGGGGTAGCTAGCTAGGCAGCTAGCTACGATTGCTGTCGCTGGCACCATGTAAATACTTGCTTGTGTATAGATGGGTGTAGCTAGGTGTAGTTAGCGTGCTTTTGTGTGTTAAAAGTGTAGATATCCATGTTACGTGTGCTTGTACAGTTTTGTTGTGTATAGCCTCTCTTGTAGTTGTTGTTGAGTTTCCCCTGTGTTCCTTGCCCCTCGTCTTGTGTGTGTCGGAGTCTTCCCTTATATCAACTGGGCCTGTTGAATGCCTGTTAGGTGCGTGAGAGAAAGCAAAATATTACGTAAAATTTTGATAAATTAGTCTTATGTATTATTTTATATTTATATTGTCATCTTTATCATCATCATCACCACTTCACCTTAATCAGCACCATAGCATCATTTGAAACATAATTTAAGAGCAAATTAAATATAGCCCATTCTCATTTTTAAATTTATTTGGCCAGGGTAAATTCCTAGTTTTGAATGGACTTCAATGGGGAAATTTGCTTTTTGGCACCAGAGCCCTACTAAACTGCAATACAATGAGTAACCACTGGAGTTTATGAGCTTCAAGTTGAATGGCAATCCCTGGTCAATACATAGTTTGTCTTCACCGTGTAATCTCCGGCACTTAAAACTTGTATTTCATTGGTTATCAAGGGGTGCCCAAAGGCAGTCCAACAGCACAGTCAAGTAATTGAGTACTAACTGAGACATTTATCAGAACAATTAGTTGATCTAATATGGGGAGAGTCAGTAAGGAAAGTGAACATGGATGTAAGTTTAAATGCTACGAAAAGCATGTCTGAGCCAGCGGTCCTCACTCTCAATCCTGGAGAGACGCAGGGTCTGCTGGCTTTTGTTGTTACTCAGCACTCGAGTGGCATGATAATTGAGCAGTTAAAGCAGCTGAATACAGTTAACTCAGCCCGCCTGGTTTCTTAGGTCTGAACTGGTCGCCGATCTTAAGGAAAAATAAAAACAAGATGACACTGGCTCTACAGTACCAGGACTGAGTATTACTACTGTAAAAAGAAAAATACATGCATAAAAGGCAGTGGTGTCCAATCTTATGCAAAAAAGGGCTGATGTGGCAGCAGGTTTTTGTTTTAGTTCAGCACTAAGTCACCTGATTAATATGAACCATATGAATGTTTGCACTGCAAATAATTACGACTGATATTAAGTGTTAAAGACTGATATTAATTATGTACTTCTGCAAGTGGCCCCACCACAAGATGGCTGCCAAGGCCAGGAAATAGAATTGCTGATGAGCTCTGATGTATTTCGAAATTCATCAAACTCACTCCAGAGCGAATTAGGCGCCAAAAGTTCACACTAATTAATATAAGCAGGCAATAACATGTTCTTTTTGTTTTGTTTTTTTATAAAACAGAAAAGAAAAAATCATGATCAAAAATCACAAGTATAAATTGCGCTGACTAGGTGCAATGATCTCTGATTGGTCAAGAACAAAACTGATGGAATTTGTATAACAGGGTCACAAGACAACCACAGTAGCTCCACAGCTTCATCACAAGGCCTAGCTCCACTGTAGTTTCAGTTTAATCTCCAAACATTTCCAGATCACCTAGCTACATAAGTTAACTAGCAAATAACTTACAGCTAACTACCTCATTACTTAAAGTTCACTCAGAGTTTAGTTCTCTAGCTTAGTTAGCTAGCGGCAACTGTCACTGTGCTATAATTGTGTGCATAATAACATGGTTTCAAATGCTTTTACATGTGTAATATGTCTGAGGACAGACTTCAAATCTCAAGTTAAGTGTTGTTCAACTGTGTAGCAAGACGAAAAGTATCGATATCAGCAGATTTACTTTATATGCTTTAGTCTACATTTACAGATTTCAGCTTGTTGGCTAAATAGGTATGAGCATGCTTTATTCACAAAGCATAACATTACCCAGCGTAATGGCGAGCAATGTATTCCAATGTTAAATAACAGCCTGTCAACATGAAAGTTAATCAAATAGCTAACAAAATTATTTTAGTAATGTTAGCAAAGGGTCACCTACTCACTTCAAACACACAAGTTTTTTTAATATTTAATTTCTTTGATTTGGAATGCACTGCTTCATTAACAATGCACAACAGGGCAGTCCCTCCTTCCCCAGAAAGTGTAAAAGACCATCCAACAAGAAGGGGCCGGGAACCACAGAGTTTGGCGGCAAAATCTGAACAACTGAACCACCTAACAAATAAAGTTGAGAAGGCAATTGCATTTGTGTTATATTGTTAGGAAAAAATTCCACTTGATCAGAGACCTAGACAGGGCTAGCCTAGAGGTTTGGGCGCCTGATGGCATTTTGGAGGAGTAGCTCCCTGACTAGTTTGTTTAAAAAAATTTGTTTTGATACTCAGGTTCAGGTTCAGGCTACTTTATTTGTACCCGTAGGTAGATTTGGTTTGCAGTAGAGTCTTCCATCTTGACACAATTTAAAAACAACACAGACAGTAGACAAACATAATAAAATAAATAAAAATACTCAAAATTCCAATAATTACTAAAACCATTAAAACTAAAGATAAAATAAAATAAATAGATAAAATATCAATCTGTGCAATGGTGCTACGACTTGTTCATCTGAGTGATGGCAGCTGGAACAAAGCTATTTTTGTACCGCTTTGTTCTGTCTGCTTCTGAGAAGGACTCTTTGGGAAACACCTGCAAACCTGCTTCTCCATCGGTGTGCTGCCTTGCCCTTGGGTGCATTTTCTTTTTTCCCCCTTGTTGGTCACTTGTTTGCGTGTGTTTTAATTTCACTTAAACTTATAAGCAGAAAGGATAAACAAGCCATAACAGCACTGGTCAGGTGCACTGGAGGCACAGGGACATCTTCCTCTCAGCCAGTAAGAGGGGGGGGGGGGGGGTCTGCTTTGGTAGATGGGAGGATGTTTTGTGTGCGTTTTCTTTTATTGAATTTATACACACACCTTTACACCACACAACATACACTAGTTTAGGGTACAAACCCTAAGCCATAAGAGTCTAGTTTTAGATGTAGGTCACACTTTCAGATTATTGCTAACCAGCTAGGTGGCTGGCCAAGTTTACTCTGCACCTGTAAATTTATAGCTTGTAACAGTAGCTATATATTTTAGTAACTATTGATTTCTCAAGTTTCGCAATGGCATTTTGGAATAATAATAATGCTGAAAACTAAGTGTCAGAATGCAGTAGTCTTATGTGCCGTGATTTAATTTCTTAAACCCCCCGTTAGACACCAGCATCTAAAAATAGCACCCTCTTAACCCCTTTGCGCACATACCAAATCTGGCCAATCCTTGCCCATTTAGGGGGTATCCTATTTAAAGCTTTATAACTCCAGATGTGAGCATCACAGAGACTTGGAAAATGGCTTAAATGAAGCAAGACATTTGCACCATTTAAAATAATAAAATTTGATTATATCTTAATTTAAGAAATAAAGTGCCACACATGCAATTGTCTAGGCAAAAAATCTAAAATAGATTTTGCTCTTTTTTAGTTTGCAATGAAATACTGAGAGATTGAATAGATTGATAGAAACTATACATGTCCTGGATCAAAAACTCCTTGACCACAAGTGCGTCAAATCTAAGGGTGGATACGCAGAACTAGGGCTGCTACTAATTTTTCTACTGATTAATCTATCGACTATTTTACCAATTAGTCGATTAATCTAAACGATTAATTTTCCTCCAAAAAATCTAATTGACCATTTCATTTAAGTGCCTTTTATTTTGACAACAACAAACTGTATATGCCATTGTATAATGCAGCACAAAACAAAATGTAAACAAAGCTTTACATATTAAAGTGCAAAACTGTAGGTTTAAACTGGCAACTCCAACATGATAAAAATAAATTTAAAAAAGGGCTTATTTAAGTCAGTAGTGCAACTCCAAAATAAATCCAAGTTTCTATTAAACCCATTATCAAAGTAAAAAAAAAAGAAGTTAGGTCTGCATATTAAACAAAGTGCAACATGTTTAGCGTGTAAGAGACAATGGCGTCCAGCTCAAAGTCCAACTCAAATATTGGAATCAAACGTCTGTTAGACATGTGTTGTAAGAATGTCAACATGTCCACATGTTCTGGACTTAGGCTCTCTTTTCTTGGAAACCTTTCACTACTAACTAACGCTCACATTACAGTGTGATATATCCACATTATATAATACCACTAACCTATTTAAAGACACTCAATTTTAAAAATAACGTATGTAACCGAAATATTTTGAGCAGTAATACTTACATAGCAATGATGAAATTGTATCTGTGTTCAGTAGAGACAGAGACAGTCAATCAATGACAGTTCTATCCACTTCTGTTTTGCTCCAGAAAACGATGTCAGATAGGTCTATCAGCAAACATATGGCTTAGCTATGCCCAGAAATCCTCAATAATAAATAGTATTTTCCAAGAAATTACGAAAAATTGTTGACAAAGTTAGGTGCAGCGTCTTATACTGCTACCTCAGAGTGAATACAATGATTTTAAAAAATTGCAGTTACGCTGACCTATAAAACGTTATTCCAAAAGCAAGATTAAACATGTACATCATTAGAAACCTTATACTTTCACCTACTGAATAAAAGAATTGTCAATCAAGCCAGACTGTACTAAAAATGGCCGACCAATGACTGGAGCCAAAAACGACTGCACACAGCAATTACGTAGTGATATTGAAGAAAAACTTTTTAGAAGCGTTTTAGAAATCAAAAATGTAAATTCATAAAAATTTAAAAAAACGATGCGTCGGTTTAAAATATTGATGTCGATGCATTTTCAGCATCCACGTCATCGATTACGTTGACTAATTGCGGCAGCCCTAAGCAGAACTACTAAAGATCTATGAATCAAAAAGTAAGCAGTGTACCCGGTGTCTCCAAATCTATCCAAAATGTCTAAATTATGCATTGCTGTAAATCACAACATAAGCATGTATTTCACTACAAATCAACTGTTTAACTGAAGAAACTCACGGCATCATTTTCAAGTGGGAATTACAAGCTTTCCGTCAGTACAGTGGCTTAAAATATCTAGGGGTACTGAAACATATCCAAAATCTCTCCAAAAATTAATAAAATGTTTTTTGTTCATTATAAAGCATATACATGTGCCCCTTATTAAGGTTTAAGGTGAAACATTGATATCAGATTTTTAAAAATTATGCAAAAACATTATCACATATGTGGTACAGTACCTAAATGTGTAATCATTAACTCTCATGTGTTTTTCTGTACCTACAGTATGTGATGTTTTCTTGTATGGGGATGGGATGACATTAAAACATTATTCAACCATCCACCAGTTCCAGTTGGTCACATCCGGTACATACATTAAACACAAACTACTTAACAACCCACGAATGCTTACGTTAGTGTGAAATATCCTCATTCTAAAATACCACTAATCTATTTAAAGACACTCAATTTAAAAAAATAACGTATAAACTGAAATATGACATAAACGTAAATAATTAAATACAAGCCGTAATATGTACATCTTTGCACATATCCCAGCTAGACTTCACATTTCACTCCTCTTCTGAGCACTGGCTAGAGAATTTTCTTTAGCCATGCTGATGAATTGGCAAAATGAGTAAAATTTTGCAAAAATTTGTTAAAGCAAATTCTCTGGGGAGTTGGTCAGAAGAGGATGTCCTGCCAGGAAACAAATGCACATGGCAAAGATGTAGGTTATACTGCTTGTAACAGTGTAATTATTCACATCATTTTTTTGATAGTTAAATTCGCATTGGTCATAATAATGCCCAGCATATATGTATTGGGCATTTGGGGGCTAACTAATAGGCCTGTCAGTCGTGGGGCAGTTGGTAGCGTACCCTGGGTGCTAGCCCAGTGGCTTGTAGTGGCCTGCTTTGTTAGGATTCACACCATTCACAGTGAAATTGAGTGTCTTTCAACAGGTTTGCATTATTCTGTTATGTAGGCATTTCATGTACTGTAGTGTTAGCATTCATGGGTGGCAGTCATGTGTTATGTATAATGCACCAGTTTACCGTGAAGCTAGAACTTTGCTAACATTTTTCTGATGGTGGAATATTATTTTATTGTAATGTTATAATACATAATGTGGGGTATTCATATCTCCACGGGCTATACTTGTCACTTAGTGCATGGAAAATACTCATTCAAATTTACTGTGTGCTGATATGTGATATGGGGTGGAACAGTGGTGCAGTGGGTAGCACTGTTGCCTCACAGAAAGAAAGTTGTTTCCGTGTGGAGTTTCCTGTGTCCGCATGGGTTTCCTCCCACAGTCCAAAGACATGCAGGTTAGGCTACTGCCCATAGGTACGAGTGTGTGAGTGAATGTTGTGTGTGCCCTAAGATAGGCTGGCAATCTTTCCAGGGTGTATTCCTGCCTCCAGCCCAATGCATGCAGCGATAGACACTCCCTGCGACCCTGACTAAGAATAAGTGGGTATAGATAATGAATAATGATTACATATTTAGGAATGTTTACCAGTGTGCCACAATGTTTTTACAATTTATTTTTCAATGTTTCTTCTTGAACCATAAGGGTAAAAAAAACATTTTATTCACTTTTGGAGAGGTTTTGGGACCCCTAGATATCTCAGACTCCCATATTGGGGAGAAACATACAATATTATTATGATTAACAGCAATGCAAAATTTAGACATTTTCAATAGATTTGGAGACCGTATAGGAACACCAGGGTACAGTGCTAACTTTTTGCTTCTGCTTTAGTAGTTCTGCATATCAGCCTCAGATTTCGCACACTTGTGGTCAAGGAATTTATGATACAGGACAAGTATAGCTTTACCTGTTATATATGCGTGATCTCTCAGTATTTCATTTCAAACCGGAAAAAACTTAATTTTTGCATTTACCCCAAGATAATATTTGTAATTAATTGTGAATATACTTTTATCTAAGTGAGTATTGTAAATGATACTAGTGTCGCCCTTCATTTAAGCCATCAAATCACATGTGGAGTTATAAAGCCTTAAAAGCCCTAAATGAGAGAGGACTGGGGGGTTGGCGTTACCATTAATGTTAAGCCATCAATCATACAGACAAGCAACATCAACAGCTAAACAGATTACCCAACAGTTGCAGCCATGACTAATCCAGTGGTGGCTAACGAGCTAGCTATTTTAGCCGATTAGTTCATAATCGTTACACTACCTAAAATACTCCAACCCAAATAGCAACCGGGTATTAGATACTCACTTGTCTAAATTATTCTATGCCGGTATTATGTTACCGGGCTTTAACTCAAGGTAGGCTACAGGTAGAATTAGCAAGCGTTAGATAGCAAACTGTTAGATAACTAGTCTTTTCCTGCCCTTGAAAAACACGACCGATTTCAGGGACGTATATCCGCTGGTCTGTCCTGCTGCCAGAGAAACTTAGGCTACGCAACCCGACTTACCTCCGGCAGACATGCCGCGGGTAAAAGCCGGGACTGCTGCCCGGCACGTTCCTGCGGCGCGTACTGACAACCTAAAGAGTAACCTTGCAGCCATTCTTCTCGCAATGTTCTTTTTCTTCTTCTTAGGGTTTTATGGAGGTTTGTAACCAACGTTTCTGAGCATTACCGCCACCGACTGGAAAGGAGTGTGGGATTGAATGGTGTGCCGTTCGTAAACGAATCTTTTTGGTGAACGAAAGGAACATACTCACCTGCAACTGTGGATATGTTCCTTTTGTTCAGCTCTCAGTAGTTTAAATCTTTAGAAAACCACGTTTTCAACGTACAAAAATATCAAGTTATTCACACATACAAAGCGCTGTCTATACGTCATTCACGCATGCAAATCTAGGCCTGCCACTAAAAGTACTGATATAAAAATTAGGCCAAATTACAAGAAGCAATATTTCCAAAGAAATGCTGCTACTCAATTTTTCCTAAATTACTTCAAGTATCTTGGCCCTGTGTTTTTTCATCTTACCATCTGAAGAGAATGTGGTCATTCAAAGCATGTATCACATCAAAGCATCATGTAAAAAAAAAATGCAGCTTGGAAGATGACATCAATTAAATGAATGAAAAATTGAGACAAAGGTTGTTGTTTTTTTTTGTTTTTTTGGTGGGTGGGGGGGATTTTTCCCAGGCACAATGTGTGCAATACATATTACAGGCCTGCATTGTTGAGTGATTTTTTTTTTTTTTTTTTTTTTTTTTAATCAGCCCTTTCTGTGTCATTTTATGCACATGCTCAATTGTATGCTTGTGGTCAAAAGATTAATATCAGACTCAGAGGTGGTGTTAACGTAGGATTTGTTGGATAATTCGTGATGAGTAGCTCAAGCCGACCTGGGTCAAAAAATGCAAACTAACCCTTTAAGAAATGCTTTTGGATTACGGTAATACTTATCTGAACTTACATAACATACAGGCCATTCAGCCCAATACTGCTCGTATATTCCTACCACCAAATTGTACTTAACGTCTGAGAGTCTGGACTTAGGCCCCAGTCGTAAGTTATTTATCGTTCACATTAAAATAAATACATAAATAAATATACCTGTCAAGAGGCTGAGAATAGTCGGCAGGATTTGCGGATGTATTATGGTATATAGCCTATTCCAATGCACATTGACAGCCTATATACATGTTCAAAAACGTTTTGGTAGACTTCACCTGTGTCATACTACAACAGCACATCAAAATAACTTGGGTATGCAAAGTATATCTTTTTGTGCACCTGTGAAAAGGTTTTATTCTAAACCGTGAAGAATCACTAATGGTAGTGAAGAATTTAAGGTGTGAATGCAATGAGCTGCTTCGCAACATGTAAACCAATGAGGTGCTCCAGTCCGTCGGAGGAGCTTGAAGGAATTTATGCGGAACAATAAACCTCCAAGACTACATTCCTACCCAGGTTTTGGTTTCTGTATTATAGCTTTTGTATATTATATACAGTATATTGTATGCATTATTCCCTTGAAACTGAGGAGTACTAGTAGGCTACTGAATTCCATCTAAATGCTAGATAATGAAGCAAACCAACGGACAAAGAGTCTTTAATGAGCTTGTAGGTAAAATATACCGTTTCGTTTTTAAGTGTGATATAATGTGCGACATAGCTCAGGAGGTAAGAGCGATTGTCTGGCAGTCGGAGGGTTGCCGGTTCAGACCCCACCCTGGGCGTGTCGAAGTGTCCTTGAGCAAGACACCTAACCCCTAACTGCTCTGGCAAATGAGAGGCATCAATTGTAAAGCGCTTTGGATAAAAGCGCTATATAAATGCAGTCCATTTACCATTTACCATGTAGGACACGCCCTAAAACTCCGATTTGCCGTGTCAACAGGTCCACCCAGTACGACCCCTCCTCCCTCCTTGACAAAGGTGATGTGCGCAAATGTGTTCGATTCTTTGGTAAACACAATCGATTTTTTCAAGCTTGCTGAGTGTGAATTGTACAAACATCGGAGGATTCAGTAGTGATGAGCAGCACGGGACGGTCATCCCGTAATACCGAAGACATCCACGAGCAAACATGTGGGGAGAGCTGGAGAACAAGACCGATCTGTGGCGCGACGGAAACGCCTCTCTAGTAAGGTGCAGGGGTGGATTTCAATGCTCGTGACGGTCGATACTTTATATTTAAGTCAACCGTTTCAAATCTCGTGTGTTTTGGTGACTGTTGCCAAATGTATGTTGCAAATTTGTACGTTGTAACCATACTGACAATAGGCTACACTGCACACACAGACACCCATTTGTTCGGGTAAGTCTTTTCCTCTCTTTGAACTGCCTGCTCTCTCTCTCAACTGCTAGGAAGCTGATGTAAATGAAGGAGTGATTCTTCTGAGTAGGTCCAGCTTTAGTCTAATGCATTTTGTCTGTTTTTGTCTCTCAGTTCTAGTCTAATTCCTCAGTAGAGGAATCCAACATATTAGGCTGAAATGCACTGTGCACATTCCACTGAATTCTGAGCTCCATCTCCAGTGGGCTCCTGACTCTGAACTGGTAATTTTGTTGTGCACACTAGATGGCGCCAGTACCTTACTGTCCTGCTTGATGTCCGTGTTTTGAGGAAGGTTTCTTCATTGCTGGGTGAGAGCCATTTCAATAATTTAAAGCTGAATGAAACAGCTGTACACCACACAGTACTGATAGTAACGGCACCAGTGTTAAATTTACAGAGGATAGTCATTGCAGGGATTGGTTCCAGAAGGGCTCTTGTACAAATTATCCAGGGTTTGGATGGAGTTAATAGCTCTCACTCTAATAACACACTAAATTTGCAGCAGTTTAACTTGCTGTGCCGATAGTGCCATGTAGCTGCTCGTTTGTATAAGAGTATTGGCTAGTGAAATGTGGACTATTGAAAGTGAGTGTTTTGCATTCAGTGGTCAAGTGAACTCAGCTGTGTGAATGTGCATACCAGTATTAGTCCGGAAAGCTTGTGTGACAGGCTAGTGTGAATTTATGCAGTAATTGAAAAGCCTTCAGCCAGAACTGGTCAACTTTCCTACAAGTTGTGGGACGAGACGGTTTGGGCTCATACTTTTAGAACATTCCTAACTTATCTGTATATTTGTGAGATATATAGTGAAAAGAAGGGCAACCTTGACCGCTAAGCTCAGATGAAAAAACTGGTCTATGTCCATCTGACTGGTCCAGATCCACAATACCGTTGTGGTGCAGTGTGAGTGCATTTATTGGAATCAGCTTCCTTCCTCAAATATTTCCCTAATAGGTGATAGAAAATTGACATTTTTCACTGCGCTAATGTGTACAATTGGCTGCATTTCCCCCTGCTGGCCATGTGTGCACACTACTGCCCAGGTGCAGTCCCCTTTCCCCTGGGAAGACTTGAGAAGCTTTTTGTGGCTAACCAGTAATCAATGTTATCAAGTTTGTTTTTGCTTCCCCCCCCCCCCCCCCCCCCCCCAAAACAGATTCTTGTTTTTGATAATCAACCATGAAGCAGTTGTTCATTTTGCCTTGTCCGAACTGTATATTGTATAGTCATATTCAAGAACCTCTTTCTGTGATTTGTGTAAAGTAGCCCTGAGTAATTCCATCTTACCAGAGAAGTTTGTCATTCTCATGAGCCTTCTTTTTCTATTGATGGAACAATAGGCATTTTCAAAGAAACAACATTATATGCATTAATACCTTATGTTAAGTATCTATAATTGGAATATATTTGCTGGGGATGTGTGTTAATATCCTGCATTTAAGGTGGTAGTTGTCAGTTTTAGCTTGTTTGAACTAGAACTATGCCCCAGAATTTAACCATGATGGCCAAGCATGCACTGGTGTTGTCACAGTTCATACAAGTTAAAAATAAATAAATTCATGGCCAACACCATGTAATTCTCTCTATTCCATACTTAATAAGCTTTTCTTTAAAAAAGAAAAAAGATCTAAATGGTTTGACATCCCTTTATAACAGGGTATCAAAATAGGACTGTATTATGCTTTGGATTTAACAAGCTATTTATAAAAGTTTGCAGTAGAATACTTACAGTAATAAAAGATGTACCGTTAATGCCTTCAGTTCAGGTTGCATATGTCTGCTGTTTATGTGATTGGTGTTTGTGTGAGAGAAACACAGAAGTGTTTGTGAAACCTGGAGTGGACCCAATGTTTATTGATGTTCATGTGTTCTCCATGTGCAATATTACTGAAGTCTTATGTTGGATTTTAAGCTCCTGTGGCCTGAGTAGGGGTCAGTTTGGTATCAAGTTAGGCTAGCTTGCCTAGCCTGGACATGACACATCAGTACAAGTTGAGGTGCCTTCTGATTCTGTGCTACAAATCCAACCATTCGATAAACCTCTGGAAATATTCCTTTCATATAGTGGGATTATGTACATGGTCAGTTTTGTCTTGTTGAATAATGTAATTGTTAGCAAGTTAATTCTTACAGCTTGATCAATTTGCAGCCAGGCATTACACAGTGTTATTCTAAGAGGTACAATAGAAGGTGAATTGACTGATGTGGTGGGTAATAATGAATATAGATCAGCTTAGTATGTTAAAGCCCATAGCTGTGAAGCAGGAAGTGAACATTGAGAGATTTAGCTAAGGAGATTCACCAAAGACAGCAGTCTGATGATTTCCCAGCTTCTATAATACAAACTGATGGGAGATGGTGGTCCTTTTTGTGAGACCAGCTCTTTGTTTTATTTATGGCATATTGATAAATGTTTTTTCTTGTTGATCATTCTTTTCTTTTTCTAGACCGACAGTTTACAAATGCAAACATGACAAAAATGTTTTAAACAATGTCGACCAACTATTTCCCCCTCCAACAATTAAGGTTTACATGTACCGTTGCCTATAAAGTGTATACATTGCTTTGGACATTTTGTGCCGTGTGGTTTTTCTCCAGTCCAACAATAAATGGGGATGCAAACTTGGCGTTTTTTATTATATTCAATCAAAATTCATTTATCAAAAACTGGCATGAAAGTCGGCAATGGCAGCATCTTGTCATCCTCTGTACCGAACAATGGGGTGTTGAAGTGCTCTTCGCTCAAACTGCCGTTCACCATGCTAACATTGCTAAGAGAGAAGAAAAGTACATTAAGAGTTCAACCAGATGCTCGTCTGTATATCACTGTGATTACAGGGGTCTGCATGTCTGAACAAGGGGAATGGAGGAGTTGACCATGCTTGTCTCCATTTAGAAATACTTGTTTCTTTTTGTTTTTGACAAATACATTTTTCTAGCTTTTTCATTGCAGATTCATATTTGTGAAGACATTGCTTAGATCTGTATAACTGCACATTCGGTCAAGAAAGGTTTGCTTAAGACCCCAGTGATCCTACACAAACACACCTGAGGATGATCACGCCAGACTTAAGGGATGCAGTAACAGCTTCTCAAGGTCCCACTGGTCCCACGGTGGTACACGGCCCACAACTCCTGACCCCCTCTCCCCTGAATGATCTGTCGTCCTGGGGGGGGGGGGGTCCTCAAAGGGGGGTGGAGAGACACCTGTAGAGCCGCCCACCTCCTGACTAGGTGCGTCATGTGGGGGACATTTTACACACTGGACCATGTGTGGTGAACGTTGCTCATGATCATACAGTCAAGTGCAGAGGCATGATGTCATGTTCTTGCCTGGGGGAGGACACAGAGACATGGTTAGTTTACTTCCTGATCAGGACAGAAGCACCACCTGTGGATCCCTAAGGGAGGCCTAAGCAGGCCCTGTGGGAATGAAGGACGTCTTTTCAGCATATCCTCTTAAGTTATGGAATGACCCAAGACCCCTCTATGTTCCTTTTTTTTTTTTTAACTTTTGGCCGTAAGCAGCCATACTACACTGGAATTAAGGGCAGCCGATCGGCACGCTCTGCATAACCCCAATCAGAAACTATTAGCCACACAAACACAATGAGTCTGTGTGTGGCTGCATAACGGCCACAGGAGGGAGGGAGGGGCTCCTCCTCATTGCTTTGGGCAGGGAAAGGAAAAGGGCAGAACCAGCTATTTGTGTCTGTGAAATGTGTGTGTGTGTGTGTGTGTGTGTGTATGCGCGCGTGTGTGCATGGGGGCATGCGTCTTCAAGTTGTGGTATTACCTTTGGATTGCACGCATCTGTACTGGTCACAAGCAACTTTGGAACTCGTTTTGAAAGCAGTGCTGTTTGCTGTTTGCATCTGCATCTGTCTGCATCCAACTGAGCCCAGGCTTAGCTCTCTGGGTCCGGCCAGACCGGGCAGCTTCCATCCGCTGGTCGCAGTTCCCGCACGGACGTCCCCTCTGGATGGGTGGGGCCGCAGAGTGGGAGCGGCATCGTCCGCCTGGAAAAGCAAGAACCAGCTGTTAGAACTGCTACTGCACGGGCCCCACAAATCTCACACATCATATCAAAGGGTCTTAATACGGCGCACGGCAACTTAGGTTTTATTTTACTACTTTAAATCCTTTTTAAAAAAAAATCATTTTAATCATCATCCACATGTGTAATATTGCATGAGGGCTTACTTAAAAGGGGTGTTCTGCGGGCTTCCTGCTGCATTGCGGTCTGGGTCTTGTGTGTTGCGGTGCCCCTGATGGTCTCACTCCGCTGGGGCACGCAATGCTATGGGGCGCCCGCCACAGAGGCGGGGCCCTATACTGTGATTGATGGGAGGGGCGGGGGGACTAGGGGGTTAAAGTAGGTTTAAGGCTGGGAAACGGGGTAGAATAGGGATGGGGGGGGAGTGGGGGATAAAATGAGGTTAAAGCAGACTGCGACATATCCATGTGTTGGTGCCAAACCAAAAGTTGAACAGCAAAAGAGATTTTTTGAGCTGTTCAGTTTCAGTTTGGCACCAACACATGGATATGTCGCAGTCTGCCCCAACGTTATTTTATCGACCCCATGGGGAGATTTGGCCCATGGTCCTGGAGGTCAACGGCGAGGCCTGGTTGCCCATCGCATTGGTCATATCCTGGGATTCTGCAGCAAAAAAAAAAAAGAGAGGTTAGTGGCAAACTACAGGATGTCACTCCATTATAAACACGATCCATCTGCTCCCCATGTATCTAAACATCACACTGTACTGAAACACCAGCATGCTTATTTCTTGAGTCACCAAATTGAGTCATGCTTTTCCTATGTTGTGCATAGTAGCTTAGTGTAGGGTGTTGCTGCTGTAACTGTAATCATTAATTGTAATCAGTATATCTAGGCAGGAATGCACAATTGGTCCAATCGGGACCCAGTGATGTTAAAACTCACGCTACTACCCAGCAGAGGTAACAATGTCTGAGGGAAACTCACGGTCTGGCCCCATGCCCTCTGTAGCCCAGCTCGCGATGCTTCTGTGGTTGGCAGGCTGGGAGGCAGCGGGATTCTGGGCCTGAGGAAGACCGCAAAAACAGCCTGGTTCACACGGAGTGGTGCCCTGACCACACTTTGAATGCACAGACTATTTTTGCTTTGTCTCCTGCCTATTTTCTGCTATTCTGTACAGCGTCTTTGGGACAGTTTTCTGTAAATAGCCGCTATACAAATAAAATTGATTTGAAGTCACACCTGTGCAGTGACAGCTGTGGCCTGGCCAGAGGGGTGAGAACGGGCCCTGCTGGGCCTGGCTGGGACACCGCTCGTCCTCACTCCGCTCCGGTCGCGGAGGCGGCCATTCTGCTCCTCTTCTCAAACGGCCGTGGTCTGGAGGTGCGCGATCACCAGGCACAGGGAGGCCACGTTCTTTCAGGCCCTCTCCTTCACTGCCTTGGCTTTCTCCTCCACCACAACGTGGCATATGAGGCTGAAGCTGTTGCTGCAGCCTCCTTCCGTCTTCATCTGGGGGAACATATGCCTAATTAGACCCGACAGCACTGCAGCTGCCCTACTAACTCCTTACAGGCTGCTCTAATGCAAGCAGCACTAAACGGAGGGACTCAGGTCATTTAGGGTTCAGGGCATGGCAGTGGTGTATTTCTCACTTTGTGAAACCTGTGAGATTACACAGGTCAACAGCCTAGCCTGGATTTCCATGTGCTTCAGCTGTACATCTGTACCAGAGGAGCCCAATTCCTTCTCATGGGAAAAGTTACTGTGAACCTAACCTTTTTTAGGTCGCTTTGCAGGCTTGGCACTGCTACAGGGGAGCAGAATATCTCCCAGCACCACTGCCTGCTCTTCACACGCCATCTTCCTCTTCCGCATTCCTGGGGCTGAAGAAGATCAAACACGAGGGTGATGCAGTTTGAAACACCCAGTGTTTCAAACAAGAGTCAGTCACAACTATAGTCACCCAGCGCAATGAGGGATATCTTCCACAGGGTCAACTGTGTACTAGTTTCTAACTCCATTTGATAGAGAATGCTACTAACCGTTTTTGGGGCACTTTGCTGGAATGGGAGAGTTGGAGCAGCCCAATATCTCTGTGTGCATGCTCTTCTCCTCTCCATCTTCCTGGCACTCTCTCTTCATGACTGCAGGAATGAGAGAGTTGCAGAGGTCCAGCTTGGACTCCTGAATGCTCTTCTCCTCTCCATCTTCCTGGCACTCTCTCTTCATGACTACAGGAATGAGACAGTTGCAAAGCCTGGTTCACACGGAGTGGTGCCCTGACCACACTTTGAATGCACAGACTCTTTTTGCTTTGTCTCCTGCCTATTTTCTGCTATTCTGTACAGCGTCTTTGTGACAGTTTTCTGTAAATAGCCGCTATACAAATAAAATTGATTTGAAGTCACACCTGTGCAGTGACAGCTGTGGCCTGGCCAGAGGGGTGAGAACGGGCCCTGCTGGGCCTGGCTGGGACACCGCTCGTCCTCACCCCGCTCCGGTCGCGGAGGTGGCCATTCTGCTCCTCTTCTCAAACGGCCGTGGTCTGGAGGTGCACGATCACCAGGCACAGGGAGGCCACGTTCTTTCAGGCCCTCTCCTTCACTGCCTTGGCTTTCTCCTCCACCACAACGTGGCATATGAGGCTGAAGCTGTTGCTGCAGCCTCCTTCCGTCTTCATCTGGGGGAACATATGCCTAATTAGACCCGACAGCACTGCAGCTGCCCTACTAACTCCTTACAGGCTGCTCTAATGCAAGCAGCACTAAACGGAGGGACTCAGGTCATTTAGGGTTCAGGGCATGGCAGTGGTGTATTTCTCACTTTGTGAAACCTGTGAGATTACACAGGTCAACAGCCTAGCCTGGATTTCCATGTGCTTCAGCTGTACATCTGTACCAGAGGAGCCCAATTCCTTCTCATGGGAAAAGTTACTGTGAACCTAACCTTTTTTAGGTCGCTTTGCAGGCTTGACACTGCTACAGGGGAGCAGAATATCTCCCAGCACCACTGCCTGCTGTTCACACGCCATCTTCCTCTTCCGCATTCCTGGGGCTGAAGAAGATCAAACACGAGGGGGATGCAGTTTGAAACACCCAGTGTTTCAAACAAGAGTCAGTCACAACTATAGTCACCCAGCACAATGAGGGATATCTTCCACAGGGTCAACTGTGTACTAGTTTCTAACTCCATTTGATAGAGAATGCTACTAACCGTTTTTGGGGCACTTTGCTGGAATGGGAGAGTTGGAGCAGCCCAGTATCTCCGTGTGCATGCTCTTCTCCTCTCCATCTTCCTGGCACTCTCTCTTCATGACTGCAGGAATGAGAGAGTTGCAGAGGCCCAGCTTGGACTCCTGCATGTTCTTCTCCTCTCCATCTTCCTGGTACTCTCTATTCATGACTGCAGGAATGAGAGAGTTGCAGAGGTCCAGCTTTGGCTCCTGCATGCACTTCTACTCTCCATCTTCCTCGCACTTCCTCTCACTTTTCATGATGACACGTGGACTGAGAGAGATGGAGGAGCCCAGTTTCTCCTCTTGCAGGTCCTTCAGCTCTTCATCTTCCTGGCAGTCCCTCTCCTCCTCCTCCACGATTCCCACTGAAAGAGATTATCAGTGTCAGGTCACATAGTGCTGTAAAAAGCTTGGCTGCCCATGAGCTTTAGCAGTATGGCTGCTGCACTGGACTGCATAGAAAAGAATGGCTCTTTATGCAGATCTTTTTGGTCAATATCATAGGCAGGAAAAAAAGACAAAGATTCCGCAGTGGGTGAGTCAAAACACCCCCTTAGCTTAGAATCTAAGGTGAGCTTTGAGATCCCTTCTGATGTCCAAAGAGGTTACCTTGTTCTGGGCAGATGGGACTGAGCCAATCGTGTTCTTGGAGCTCTCCTAATGTGGCTCGGTCCTCCACCTTGGGTTCCAAGCACCAGCCGATGAAGTCCATGATCTCTGTGGATGGCAAAAAACATGTAAGTGATCGGACCAAGGAGATAAAAGGAGTGTAAAATGTGGGAAATCACACAAGACAGCCCTGCGGACTCCTCACCAGGGGACAGCCCTTCGGGGAAATGGATCACGCTCATGCTCCGCTCGTCGTAGCGGTTAAACGGCAGGTAGCCACAGACGAGACAGTAGAGCGTCACCCCTAAGGACCACACCGTGGCAGGGCCAGCCTGGTACAGCCCCTTGGCAAACCACTCGGGAGGTGCAAATTCCTTGGTGCCTGAAAGGCAAAGACATTAACACAAGTTAGACAAAAGAGTAAATATACACACCCTATGCCATAGGGCCTATGGTATGGCAGTCACAATGACTCATGTAAATATGAATATTTCACACTACGGCAATAAGAAATATAGCATAGAGCCTGTATAATTTGGAGCATATTGTTTGATGTGCATGCAGAATTTCACATTTATTTAACCTCACTGTTCTACAGATGTTTGAACACAGGATGTAAGTTTCTGTGTCCCATCAAAACATCGGTGTTTACTCCCATAGATCTGAACACTGATTAAAGATGCACAAACTGGTCCTCTCACTGACCTGCGAAGGTGGTGTATGGTGTATCCTGCCAGAGATCCCCGCACCCAAAATCTATCAGGATGACACGCTGGGTTTCCGTGTCAATCAGGACGTTTCCTGGTTTCACGTCGCGATGGAAAACGCCGCACCGCTGGCAGTGCAGCAGGGCCTGGAGCAGTTGGTCAGTCACTGCCCTCGCCCGCCGTTCATCCAGGAAACCGTTCAGGGACGCGCAGAGGTCGAGGAGGTCCATGCAGTTCTCAGGCCGCTCCAGCACCATGACGTAATGGTCTGCATTGTCAAACCACTCGTACAAGTGTAAGACGTTGGGATGGCCGTTCCCCTGGTCCACGAGGGTCATGAGCACCACTTCCCCGGGAGTTCCGTCTTCCATTCCAGGCTGCAGAGAGAGGAAGCAAATCAGTGTGGTGAGAGCGGGCATCGGCTGGCTGTGGTTGTGACAAGGTTCTACGTGGCACAACTGAATCCATTCAAAGCCATGAGAAAAGAATTCTGATCATCTCTTCAGAAAATATCTGAGAAAATTACAGGACAAGTTTATACACAGATAAATGAAGGAATGGAACATAAATACCAATATAAATAAATGTTTCATCTCATTTCTTGAATGGAATGGTGGACAGCCTAACAGGTCAAAGATGTCAAAGATCAACAAATGTAATATTTGATGTGGTACTCACCACAAGCAGTTCATCCCCTTCCCATCTCTGCACGTATTTTAGGGCAACCTGAGGGGACCATGATTAGTTGCTACAACACAATCTTTACGCACTTAGTAAAATCATATAATTTAAACAGCTGTACAGATACCAAATATTGTTATACAGTTGAATATGTGTAGCTATGAAAAGTTGCTAATAATGTCTAGCAACAATAATTGTAAGTCAAAGCAAAAAGTTGATAGAAAGTCAAGTAACTTGGGCATATTTAAAGGAAAACTGAAAGAATAAATGTTTGTTAATGGCGTAGCGGAGAAATTGGCATCTTACCCGCTGTCCATCATCGATGCGGAACCCAGCTAACACTTTGCCGCATCCTCCCTCTCCAATTTGGGATCCGATCATGTAGGCGTCCTCTACATGTTCCTCCACATGTTCTACAACAGAAAGCAGACAAGACACTGGTTGCTATAGCAAATATTCTCACATCGTTTTTGTTTGTGGTTGCCATTAAAGTAAGTTCTGGGATCCAAAGTGGCTACCTTGTTCTGGGCAGATGGGACTGAGCCAATGGTGGACTTGGAGCTCTCCTAGTGTGGCTCGGGCCTCCACCTTGGGTTCCAAGCACCAGCTGATGAAGTCCATGATCTCTGTGGATGGCAAAAAGCATGTATGTGATTGGACCGAGGAGATAAAAGGAGTGTAAAATGTGTGAAATCACACAAGACAGCCCTGCGGACTCCTCACCAGGGGACAGCCCTTTGGGGAAATGGAGCGCGCTCATGCTCCGCTCGTCGTAGCCTTTAAACGGCAGGTAGCCACAGACGAGACAGTAGAGCGTCACCCCTAAGGACCACACCGTGGCAGGGCCAGCCTGGTACAGCCCCTTGGCAAACCACTCGGGAGGTGTAACTTCCTTGGTGCCTGAAAGACAGGCAGACAAAGACACAAGAGTACATACGGGTACCCTAGAGGCCTGTATAACTGGGAGAGTATAATGCCGAATTTCACTTTTATTTAACTGATCTACTAAGTTTCTGTGTCTATTGAATGTCTGTATTTACTTCCCCAAGTTCTGAACACTTAGAACTGGTCATCTCACTGACCTGCGAAGGTGGTGTACGGTGTATCCAGCCAAAGATCCCCACACCCAAAATCTATTAGGATAACACGCAAGGTTTCGGTGTTGATCAGGATGTTCGGTGGTTTCACGTCGCGATGGAAAACGCCGCACCGCTGGCAGTGAAGCAGGGCCTGGAGCAGTTGGTCAGTCACTGCCCTCGCCCGCTGTTCATCCAGCAAGCCATTTTGGGACTCGCAGAACTCGAGGAGGTCCACACAGGGGTCCGGACGCTCCAGCACCATAACATAGTGGTCTGGAGTGTCGAACCACTCATGCAGCCGCAAAATGTTGGGATGGCTCTCGTTCTGGTTCACAAGTCTCATGAGCCCCACTTCCATGGGAACTCCAACTTCCTCACCAGGCTGTAGAGAGAGGGAAGTGAAAAGTAGTGTGGTGAGTGAGCATCAGCTGGGAGTGGTTACAATGAGGTTATAATGGTAGAAAAATGAATAAATACCATAATCAGGCACCAGATTCTGCAGATTATCAATCAGAACACACATTTGAGATTACAGAATGATTTCTACAAGGAAAACTTAAAATGACTGATCCATGAATATCAACAAATATGTTGAAATATGTCATTAATTGTGGACAGCCAACAAGTCAAAAGTTCAGCAAATATAACTTGGGAGACATTTAGTACTCGCCAGAAGCAGTTCATCCCCTTTTGCTTTCTGCACGTATTTTAGGGCAACCTAAGGAGATAACGTGTTGAAATACAATCTTTGCACACGTACACTTTTACTACATAAAATCATATCAAACAACTGCAGATACCAAATAACTTAACATTAGCAAAGCTGTTACCAAATGATAAGTGTTATGTTGGTATGTACAGTTGAATAAGAGCAGTTATGGAAACATTGGGACTAATAATACTTTCATGAATAATAATAATAATTAATAAGTATACAACAATAAATGATGAAAATATTACAAACTACAAAACCAAAGTTGGCAGTAACTTTTGGGCATATGCAAATGAGAATAAAAGACCAATAGAGTAAAATTTGAATGTCAGATGATACAGTCCTATCTGTTTTTGTTAAGGCAGGAAGCAGGATGTGTCAAGACTGTTTGTGGCAACATGGCGGAGTGTGGAAGTTGGCATCTTACCGGCAGCCCATCGAAGATGCGGATCCCAGCGTACACTGAGCCGCATCCTCCTTTTCCGAGTAGTGATCTGATTATATTAGTAGTTCTCCACAGGTTCTGTAACACAAAAGTAGGCAGACATTAGTTGTTATATAATATTCCCATTTCATTTTTTTTGAAGTAATAATACAATTTTTGCAGCACAAAATGCACTGCAAGCTCCTCTTTCAATTAAGAATAACATGGCTTTTGGCATGGTGACTGCTAATTCAGTAAATCTATGAGGCTTTGGCCAGTTTTGCACCACGTCGCTACTAGGCTTCTGTAATAAGTGTTTTTAATTGGCACAGTAAGTTTTTTGTTTGCAATGGAAGGATATTTTAAATATTTACAGAAGTTTCTCAAAAACAAAAAATTATCCTAACGGCGAAGCAGTTTTAACGGCAATACATTCATGAGTTTTACCTGTACGTTACCAAATTATTGTTAGAAATAAAAGTAATCTTATTACTTTCCGTTGGAACAAGTTCCTATGGACGTATTTCTTCTTTTAGACCACCAGTCCCGATCTCATATGATTTGACCCATTTATTCTAGCGCAAGATTGGCTCCCTGAAAGTTGCAAGTTTTGCTGCCTGTCTTCAGTGGCTTCATTTATGACACCTGGATTTGTTTAGCTAGTTAGCCACGCTTCGCGAGTTGAAAATAATATTAGCCACGGATAGGCTATACCGCGCTGAGGCTAATGTTAAAAGTTTGCCCGAATTACTTAAATAATCCATATATGCTCTTATCCCATAGACTAGCTATCTAGCTAATATTTAGTAGAATTTAGGCATTAGCCAGCCAGAGCCCTCAGCTTTGAGGAAACAGGGCTTGTACCAATACTTCCGCTTCTGCATAGGCTTAATTGATTTTTTGTAAATTAGTTTTTTTGTAACGTAGTTCCACCACTTAAATTCAGGTTCATACATAGCAATGGTTCCACAAGCTAAAGCTAAAGAGCTAAACTGAACGAATATTTTTTCCTAACCTTGCTCCCTACGTCTCCAGGTGTTATTGGAGGTGGGGATCCCTGTTTCGAACAGATAGTTGAATATTCGTTGCTCGTCCATTGAAGACACAATAAATGATTCCAGTCAATATTTTTTGGTTATTTATACAGTTTATGGATGTGATGTGTGACGTAACAGAACAGATATATTCTGTAATGGCGACGTCACAAAGCTGAAATTTTAGCATTTGGAATTAGGCCAAAATCCATAGCTGCTTTTATTTCACAGACGTTATTTGTGTACCAGTCCCTAGTGTGGCATTAATAATGCTTATGAATATATTAAATACGTCAGGTTTATTATTTATGTGGTGTTATAGTATAGTAGCCTGTAAATAGTATTACTATGACCTGTTTGGGTCGCTGGGGAAGGAGAAACCTTCCCGGCCTTGAAGCAACCTATGCACAATGCCTAGGCATTTCGAGTGAGAGTCTGTTCTTGCTCGGTCGTAGAAATGATTCCGTGTGAGGCGTGATCTTTGCCGTATGTTGCTTGCCTGTTTTGGCGTATAAAAATATGATGATCCGTAACAGCATTACAGTCACGATTAGCCTATTCCTTACCAACGATTTTACGAAGAAGGGGTAGCATATGCATTTTGTTCAGAGAAAATATTTATAACTCTTTTTTTAAGATAAGGACCGTTTGCTTGTTTGATTGCAAACCAATGCCCCCCATGTGCTATGTCCTAATGCAGTCGCGACCTTGCGTCCAGTTCACCTGACTTGGCCAATCAGCGTTGTTTTGCATCGCACTACGAAAGTTGAAAAATAAAAATTACATCTGAAATTCAGAAATAAGTAGTCCTCTGAATAATAGGCTTTATTCGGTACCAGAACCAGAGGGAAATGAAGGTCAAATTATTACAAATATACAAATTAGACATATCTGGCCCAGTCATTTTAGAGGTTATTTGCGGTTACTGGTGGTAGGGGGCGCTGGACAAGATACTGAGTGGCACATCTTCACTCTGTCATCTTGGGTTCAAGTTATTGCGGTGCATTAATGCTTAGTTTACCTAAAAGCTAGATAGTATCTAACACTGTATCAAGCCGGGCCTTGAATACCCTCAGTGTTTCTGCCTGCACTACATGTCCAGGCAAGCTATTCCACACATTGACCACTCTCTGTGTGAAAAAATATTTCCTAATGTCTGTGTGAAATTTACCCCTTGCCAGTTTCCATTTATGCCCCCTCGTTCTGCTAACCAAACTCAACTTGAATAATTTCCTGTAGTTCACTTTGTTAATCCCTTTAATAAATTTAAAAGCCTCAATCAAATCTCCCCTAAGTCTCCTTTTACAAAGCTTGAAAAGTCCAAGCATCTCAAGCCTTTCCTCATAACACTTATCTTTTATATCCGGAATCAATCTGGTTGTCCGTCTTTGGACCTTTTCCAGTGCCTTCTTGTAGTACGGTCCCCAGAACTGCACACAATACTCTAAGTGTGGTCTGATAAGGGTATTATATAGGGTGAGTATGATCTCCTTAGATTTATACTCAATACTCCTGGCTATGTATCCCAGCATCGTGTTTTTTTTACAGCACATTGACCAGACCCTGATAGGCTTTGATCAACTATTACTCCCAAGTCTTTTTCTACCTGTGCACATTCTAATTTTGTACCACCCTGTGGTGTGGGGATGGCTGGTTTAAGCAGCCACACCTGTCCTGGGTCAAGCTAATTAGACCTGGCTAATTAGATAATTGGTTAGGAATTAGATAATTGGCCAGGCTAATTGGACCCGGGAACAGGGGTGGCTGCACCTGTGCGTAGTGAGGCAATCAGTGCGCACAGGTTAAATCTGCCATCCCCACTCACACAAAGGGAGAACCTCTCGGTCATGACAGAGGTAACATCTGCTCTTTGGCTGTACCATCTTGCCACCCTTGAAAATAAACGTGGACTGTTTGAACATCTCCCTGTGTCTCTGTGCTGGAGGGCCCCTTGGAAAGCCACTTCAGTGGCCTGTGGCAGGCTTGTTTGCCATGCACCCATAAAGTAATCCTGTTTTTATTCCCCACATGTAGAACTTTACATTTAGTTATATTGAATTTAATTTGCCAGGTTTCTGCCCACTTCTTGATTCTGTTTAAATCTTCTTGGATTACTTCAGTAGATTCCAAACAGTTGGCTTAACCTCCCAGTTTTGTATCATCTGCAAATTCAACTAGTGTACTTTCAATGTCCGTGTCAAGGCCATTTATGTAAATATGTCAAGGTCATTTGTGTAAATGACGGTATGATCAAGGTTTACCTTTATCACTGGTGCTTTGCTATATAAATACAATTTTTTAAAAAACAATTGCTGAGACAAACATCGTGGTGGAACAATTCTAACTATAACAGGCCGACACCATGAGAAACCCAACACAAATCCCCTTGAAAAGCACTGTATGTGCTCACTCATTTGACTGGCACCTAACAAGCCTTCATTTACAAATTTATCAGCAATCTCCTTAAATTTCAGCTTCTGAGGTGGCAACTTATCTGCCCTTCTCTCCAGCTCCATTTTCTGTTTTCTCTTTTGAGATCCACTTTTTGTGTTAGTGTTTATACGGATTTTTTATATGCTTAGAAGCAGCTAGGACTCCTCTTTGCTCTCTTCCTCAGCTAGCTAGCTGACCGTATAATTTGTCCAGCAAAACTATAGCGAACAGTTGTGACAAACAGACACTTGACATTGGACAATTACATACACAGACATATATCCCAGCAATCTTTGTATATCAGAAGATAAGAGTAGTACCAAAAGAAATGACCACAAATTACTTAGCTGAATAGTTTAAACAATTTTTTCTGCAGAATGGGTATATAGGCTACGTTTGGCATGATCATAGGCTATTGGGCAAGGAAAGCATACTAACCATTGTCGTGGATTTTACCTTCAACAGAGGTTGGGTCACAGAATAATTCAATTCAATAATTCAATAATAAAAATTTTATTTGGAGTTCTGCCTCTTATATCTTTCTGTAAGCTATCTTTCTATGAGGTAATTCACATGGCATGACACTTTATAACTCCTCCTCCCATACCAAATTTCTGTTCTCCTGAGAACCTTTTTGCTTCATCCCACAAACCCTGACGAAACGTCTAGGTTCCTGGCGCCTCAAGGCAGGGGAGGGCGTTCTTATTCTCCCTTCGCATACCAGCTTATATTCATTTTACATCATACAAAGCACATGTAGTATTGAATAGAAATACATAGACTATTGATTAGGATATGACATTTTGCAAGCAATGGTCATACATATACCACCTGATTATATGCTTATAGAAAGGTACTTTTAACTATGAATTCCACTCCATTTACAAAGTATCCTTCAAGTCATGTTTACATATTTGTGACCTTCTCAGACCCCATCTATCTATCTATCGTAGCTCATCCACATTCCTTCCTCCTTGAAGGACATTCCTTCCCAGTACCACTTCATTTTGCACACTTAGTTACATACATAGTTTTCTTATTAACACATAAAAATAGTTAAACACAGTAAGTAAGCTTGTTTTCTATCACTCTGGAAATTGAGGTTTAGTTGCTGCATGATTATTAGATCAGCAACTGTTTTGAATATGAACGGGGGATTATTCAGATTTTTTTTGTATAAGCTCTGAAAAGTAAGTAGACCTTGCATTGGATAGAGAATGCTTATAGGCACCAAGACTCTCTTTGCAGGCCAGGTGAAATACCTGCAGTTTAGTGGAATGCCACTTGTGTTCAGACATCTGTTTAAAAGCTTGTATTTGGTCAGTATACCAAGGTGCAAGTATAATTTTTTTTACTTTTTAATGGAGCAACTACATCTAGGGTTTTATGTAGCACAACAGCCGATCCCTCTGCCAGATCATCAGGAGACAAAGAGGAAGCTGAAACATCTAAAGCTCAAAGTATTCCGGAATTGTATCAATAAAGTTTGTAGCAGTGGTAGTAGTAATAGTGTGCCCTGTGTACATCTTTGGTTCAAATGTCATGGGGTAAGCCAATTGTGGATGCAGTGTTGTAAGAAAATGGTCAGACAGAATAGGGTTATGTGGGTGGATTACAGAATCACTGACATCAACACCGAAACTTAAGACCAGGTATGACCGCAATAATGGGTGGGACTGAAACATTTTGCGTGAAGCCGAAGGATTCTAAGATATTCACAAATGCAGATGTAAGAGGATCATCTGCATTTTCATAGTGCTGGTTAAAGTCACCTAACATCACCACTTTGTCATAGCTCATGGTTAAGTGAGGAAGGAATTCAGCAAAGTCATGAACAAAGCCAGAGTATGGGCCAGGAGGTCTATAGACAGTCAACAAGGCTGAGAAAAAAGACAGATCCTACCATCATCAAGGTGAGAAAGGTTCATTAATATCACTTCAAAGGAATCAAATGTATAATCTGGTTTTGGAATTGCATGAATAATTTTAAATAGTAGCAACATGACCACCTCGTCGAGAAAGACAGGGGATTTGACTATATAATATATATTAAACCAGGCGGAGAGGACTCATTTAAGGAAAAGTTCTCATCCACTTCCAGCCATGTTTCAGTGAGACATAATACACTGAGACAAAAATAATACATTGAGACAATAATCAGTGATTAGTTCATTCACAAAAGGTGACTTAGAATTTAAGGATCTTATGTTTAGTAGTCCACATTTCAAAATATTACTATTTCTGGAATTTATAAAAGTATGTTTTGTCTCAATATTGATCAAGTTTTTTGTGCCAAACTGTATGGATGTTAGTGGAATTAAAAATTGAAAATGTAACTTTTTGCCTAAATCTGTATTGATTACATAGAATGTTTGGAGTGGGATTATTTCAAAACAGTACACTAATCATATTGCAGTTGGGGGCAGACGTACAGCAGGACATCATCTGTGAAAATTAAGTGTTAAAATTTTGAGACATTATGAGAAGAAATTACAATCCAAATTATCACTTTTTTCAATACGGCTATATTGACTTGCACAGAAAGTCTGTAGTGGAATTATTTGAAAATGCCACAGTAAAACCACACAATTGGGCTAGGATGTAGATTAGGACCCCTTCTGTCATGAACAACTATCAAAGGTTCGAAACCTTTTAAATTTATGAGAAATTCCCAACAAATTTTTCACATTTCTCATTTAGCCTGTACTGAATTACACAGAAGGTTTGAAGTGGGATTATTTGAAAACGCTACAGTAAAATTTCACAGAAATGGGGGAGAAAGTACATCAGGACGCCTTCTATCATGAACAAGTCTCGGAAGTACATTACATTACATTACAGGCATTTGGCAGACGCGCTTATCCAGAGCGACGTACAACAAAATGTATAACCATAACCAGGAACAAGTGTGCCAAAAACCCTAGAGAGAAGTACCATTCCAAGTGCAGGGTACCGTTCCAGCGCAGGGAACAACCGCAGTTGTTTGAGACCTTTTTAATTTTGGGAGAAATTCCAATCCAAATTTTCATTTTTCCAATTGACTTGTATTTGATTACATAGAAAGTTTGACATGGGATTATTCAAAAACACTACAGTAAACTTTTGTGGAAATGGGCTAGCACATAGACCAGGACCCCTCCTGTCTTGAACAAGAGTCAAAGGTTTGAGAAATTCCAAACCAAAATTTCACTTTTTATATTAGCCTGCATTGGATTACACTGAAGGTTTGAAGTGGGAATATTTGAAAATGCTACAGAAAATCTTCACAGACACTGGGTAGGACAGAAAATGACCCCTTTATCATGAACAAGTGTCAAACTTTTGAGACCTTTTAATTTTCAGGAGATATTCTAATCCAAATTTTCACTTTTCTCAATTGGCTTGCTTTGGATTACATTGAAGGTTTGAAGTGGGATTATCTGAAAATGCTACAGTAAAATTTGAGACCTTTAAAATTTCAGGAAATATTCCAGTCCAAAATGTTACTTTTTCACTTTTTCAGCCTATATTGGATGACATATTTGGGGTGGGATTATTTGAAAACCCAAATCAGGTCAGTGCTACATCAGGACCCCTTCTGTCATAACGAAATGTCAAAAGTCTCAGACCTTCAAATTTTGAGGAGAAATGGCCATCTAATATGTTAATTTTCCAATAGGATTTTATTACTGTATTTGTTTATATAGACAGTTCAGTTTTATTTGAATAGTGTGCAGTGATATTTCATCCACATCATTTCAGATGTACATTATCTCCTGTTCTTTCATACACGTGATGCAATGTTGAGATTAGATTTTGAGGAGAAAACAAAATGCATGATACTTGGGTATCTGATCCTTCCATATTACAGCCTTAAAGAGACATGTAAAGTGAACGTAACATAATTTAAAAAAAACAAATTTCACATTACCACCATTGTTCAATTTCTCTCTTGAGCCATATCTCACATTTAGAAGCAAATTATAGCATTTGCCAACATGTAAGGAAGACTGCTAAATATGGGGCTATTGTTGTAGCAGAATTATTTGCAAATGTGTACATAAATCTGTAAATACATACACAGATCTGTAAATGCGTACACAGATCTGTAAATGCGTACACAGATCTGTAAATGCATACATAAATCTTTAAATACATACACAGATCTGTAAATGCGTACACAGATCTGTAAATGCGTACATAAATCTGTAAATGCGTACACAGATCTGTAAATGCGTACATAAATCTGTAAATGCGTACACAGATCTGTAAACGCGTACATAGAAATGTCTATATCATCAGTTACAACTCAGACGGGCCTCTTTTTACACATGATTTTTGCTACATTTCTGCCGTGGCAGAGATCTGCAAATGCAGTGATTTGCAAATGTGTCTGGAGATTTCCAGGTTAACTACGACTCCCATAGTGCACTTCAACATGAAACATCCAATCGCCTAGTTTAAAATTCTGTAGAGTGAGAACACCTATTATCGACCACCTTCGTTCGACAGACAGGAAAACGTAAACAGATTTGCAACTATATATGAAATAGGCGAAATATCGGTACCAACCTGTACCTAGTTATGTAGAAATAGTGTCCTTGTTATCCTCCAGTGGTTATTTTTTTCAGTACTTTCGTGATTTTTCTCTGTGCCGGCAAATAGCCTAAGTCAGAGGTGGTCCAGCGCTAGCTTTTGGTTGCTAAGGGGACGTGTACCGACCACCCCATATAAATGAATGGAACTTGACATAAATTTGCTAGCATACTGTATAAGTGTCCTGTCTTGAGTATTTGAGGTTAATATGAGAAAGGGTGGTCGCTATCAGCATGTCTAGGAATCCTTACATATTCGCTGTTGTAACCCAAGTCGCAGGACGCAAAATAGCTATTAGGAAAGCAGGTTGAAATTATGAAGCAACATCTGCGCCATTGGATTTAATGGGTCGCGATGAGATAATTCAGAGAGTCTTGCTTGTCTTAAAGTTGATATAGTAAATAAGGTTGTATTAATATAACTAAATGTATATGTATAAAGTTGGTTTTTTACAATAGGCAGTTTATTATGTGTATTCTTACAGGACTCACATTTTAATAGGTAATGTCCAGTTCTCACTAATAAATACGAAATAAATACACTAGGGGTTAGGGTGGTCGATACACGACCTCCCCCCCCCCCCCCCCCCCCCCCGGGTGGTCAATAATAGGTGCTCTCACTCTAACATGAGCCGGTAACTGTGGGCAAGACAGTTTACGGTGTTGCGAAAACTGAAAACAGAGTGGTCAACTACACGCGAGGCTGAATAATTTCTTCTACTTAAGGGTAACGGATACTCATAATTTGGCAATCAAGTCTAAAAATAAGGGTATGTAACATAAAGCTGAACCTATAGTTTCACCTGGGTTATGATGACTGCTGTCAATGAGACAGGCAAGCCGTTTGGATCTTCGAACAACCCATGGGTAAGTAGCATTTGTTGTTGTTGTTTTTTTTAATTTTTTTTAATTTTTATAAATGCAAGGTAACAAATTAATAATAGTATAAAAATGTAAAGTTAACACACATAATATTATATAATTACTGAAGCGGGGCGACATAGCTCAGGAGGTAAGACCGATTGTCTGGCATTCGGAGGGTTGCCGGTTCAAACCCCGCCCTGGGCATGTCGAAGTGTCCTTGAGCAAGACACCTAACCCCTAACTGCTCTGGCGAATGAGAGGCATCAATTGTAAAGCGCTTTGGATAAAAGCGCTATATAAATGCAGTCCATTTACCATTTACCATTAAGCAGCCGAAACAACTAAAGGAGCTTCTCCTGCGGCCGTTGGTCTTCTCGTCATTCTGCCGCGAACCCATGGAGCAACATCTAAAGTTGCCCTGTCTCCTTATGTAATCTATTTAACAGAATCTTATCTGCATGCACGGTCTCACGTCTGAGACCTACAACAGATTTGTGGTGGCTCGTCCGGGATTGGCGCCACCTGCTGGTCGGAGGTCATCAATTCAGTGATCATTGAACCTGTGGCCCAACGTGACACGTCATCAGGGCGGGGGAGAGCGTGACTCATGGCGGACAGTGAGGGGAAAGAGCTGGTTTGGTCCATAAAGAAAGGACTGCTTTGCCTTTCTTCTGATGAGGTCTTCCAGCTTGCAAGAGACATCCCACCGACACCTGATCAGGATCCAGCTAAGTTGGAAAAACAGGACGAAGGGGGGTGTTCTGATTATGTTTGTTTTTACATGTCTTCTACAACTTTATTGGAATTAGAGGATCAGGGCATGTCACAATTGTTGTGTATGAAGGGTGTAATTGATGAGATGATTGCAGGTCATAGTCACAGTTCAGTTACTGCACAGAAAGAAACAGAGATTGAAGTTTCTGACACACAGTCACACTTAACATCTGAAGCTGTTTTCAACATTGACACAGACTACTTATGCAAACTCAGGCACCCTGACCTCTGGCACAGCTTCTAAAATTGATGCTCTTGAGTCGCACCTTAAGAAGTTACGCACTAGTTATTATGAGTTGTATCACCAGCTTGGCCAGCGTAGTGTTCCACTTACCTCACACACTACAGACTCGCAGCCAACTGCAGATGACTGTAACCAGTCCAGCAGCACACGTCAGCCAGACGCCTCACCCAAATTCAGACCAGCAGTCTCCTCACAGAAGTGAAAGCCTAATAGCTCTCAAAGATCTAGCCCTTCTTCAGAGAAAGGAGTTCAAGATACATGGAGGCCAGATAGGCGATAGCACAGCAGTCATTAGTTACTGTAATATCTGCAAACAGATAGCTGAGGGGCTAAAAGAAAACCATACTGAGGGTGGAGTCATGCGAGTGGTGCTGCGCATAATCAAGCCTGGCAACTTTAAAGACATGCTAATCAGCAAGGATGAAATGACAGTGACAGAACTTAAAAGTTTCCTACAGTCACACTTGGAGGAGAAGAATACTACAGAACTTTTCCAAGAACTGATAAATGCACGACAGCATGAGCATGAAACACAACAACAGTTCCTCTATAGGATGGTGGGGCTCAAGCAAAAAGTGGTCTTCACATCAAAACAAAACAGACTCTGACATCAAGTATGAGGCACAAACTGAAAAAAAGCCCTCATTTATCAATCTAACGTAGAAACCAGCGCAGATCCAAGCACAGAAATCATCTTACGACAGGGTTCACGTGCAATTCATGAAACGTTCGTATCTCGCCAAACACAGCGTAAAAATGATCGGGCATTGATAAATGTGGCGGCTTAAAACAATTGTCATTTAAATATCACACCCCTATATGTTCTCGGTTTTGAGGCATCGCCCCTAGAGTTTACGACATGGAGAAGGGTAATACAGCCAAGAAGAGAAATTTCTCTGACCTAGAAATAGAATCTCTAACGTCCCAAGTGCAATTGAACCAATTAGTTCTATTTGGCAGCCTGAAAAGTGGCATCAAAGGAAGTCAGAAAAACGCAGTGTGGAAGGAATTACTTATATCGTAATTCTTTAAATTTAGGTGAAGAAAAAATGGTCAGCCCTCAAACTCGACACCAAAAAGCGTGTTGCAGCCCTTAGTGTGCAGAACCCCACAGGCCAAAATGATGTTGCACACTTTCTTTGGCATGTACGGTAGAGTTCCCCCCGCTGATCCTAGACAGAGCCATCTGCCCTAAAGCAACCCGATGCAGCACTCCACCGTGGCCCGTGTGCGTATGTGCGCTCTGTTAAATCAGCGCTCCTGCTCTGTTGCAGGGTTTGCCAGTGGGGTTACCAGGTATTCCGTGAGGGGATAACCTTTGTCACCTAGTACAGGAATCACACCAAAATGTTAGTCATTGGAATACTTTTAGAATATTAACTTAACGCAGTAGTTACTCACCGAGGAGATGACTCCGGCCCTGCAGTGCGCCCTCCTATGGCCGTGTCCCTACGCTTCTATTTTGCCAAATGAAGGAGTCGTGCGTCCCCCCAGGCCTCCAGGCTACCACATTTAGGAGAGATAGTCTGGCACCACAAACGACCTGGACGTTTATGGAGTGATAGTTTTTACGATTGATGAATGCAAAATCATTCATGGATGGTGGCTTCAGACGCATATGGGTACAATTGATCACACCAATCACATTAGGAAACCCAGCAATCTCATAGAATTCTTTCTTAATCACGGTTTGCTGAGCATCATTGTACGGAAATTGGATGTATTGACGAGAAAGGGACTTGATAGCCGCCAACACTGCTGGCATCGTTCTACTAATGGTTGGCTGTGATATACCAGACCTATCCTCGATCTCCCGCTGAAAGGTCCCCGTGGCCAAAAACCCCAACATGGAGGGCACTTGCACTGGCACAGGTATGGCATTCGAGCGTCGGGTTTCTCTCCTTAACTAAGGTTCCAAATTGTGGCATAATTCCAGAAGGAGATGCCTTGGGAGACGAAAGCGACTTAATAGCCATTCGTCACTCTCCATAAAAAGATCCCTGCGGTCCCGAAAAACCTTCTCGCGTCTTCTAACATAGCCAGATCTGCCATTGCCGAGATTTGATGACTTTCAAAGCTCTTGTTTAAATAGGTGACTGAATAAGCATCTAACCTATCACATTGCAAATTGGTTAGCTTACCCATTGCTTTTAATTGTTTACTTTTTAATTGCTTGTAGCCTAGCCTAACAAGTAGGCTATCTCAAAATGAATCTCATAACCTACACCAAAAAACTGTGAACCCCGTTAATTGCAAACAATTTTAAAACACCTATTTATGTTAGGGATATATGACACATAGTTTTGCCATAGGCTACATATTTTTAAGTGATGAATATGTGGCTGCATATGCTTAGATGCCAGTCAGAATATGGTCTAATAACAATTCTCCGACTCAGCCAGATTTACTATGCTGCACCGCAACTCCACACTGACATGAAAACTTGCGTGCACGAGTTGAGACTTGACGTGAGATTTGATTGTAGCCTCAGCTGACGTCCAAATTGATAAATGCCGAGCTTTGCGTGGAAATGACCGTACGCCCAGTTTTCTGTTGTACGTTCGCTTCATAAATGAGGGCCAATGTATTTATGCACACAATCTACCAGGGCTTAAGTGAAAAACACGATGACATCAGGAGGGAGTTAAAGTCACTTCTCACTGACCCGACAGTCACAGATGAGGCGCTGTTGAGACAAGTCATCAAAACGACCAGTGAGGAGAGTGGGCCTCTATTCACTAATATGTGCATAGAAATGTTCTTACTTTGTGCGCAGAAAAAGTTTGCAGCAAAATTACCGACAAGTGTGGACCAGCCACTTTTGTCCTTACCCACACGCCTATGTTGGTGAATCTGGATCATTCTTAATTGATAGGCGCGTGCCCGCAATTTTCTATTTGCATAATGCAACGCCCTATTTCTCCATATAAGGACGGTCCTGTTGCAGGCTCAGAGCATGGCTGAGAGATAGAGAAGTGAAGATAAAAGGTGAACCATGGCCCCTAAAGGTTAAAAAAAATATTTTTTTTTACTAATGCAGAGATAGAAGTGATTGTTTCAGAAGTTGAAGCCAGAAAAGGCCTTCTTTTTCGTAGTGTTTCCACTGGAGTGACTGGTGCGAGGAAAAATGAGGCTTGGGCTGCAATAACTGAGGCAGTGAATTCCGTGTCTGTTGAGGGACGCAGTTTGGCTGAAGTAAAAAAACAAATGAGCTCATCTTGAATGTTTTTTTCCAGAATATTCAAAACAGCATATGCACACTTTACCGACCATACAAACAAATTAGGCTACAACTGTGGTAAACGCTGCTTTTACTTCAGATGAATACATGCAGGTTTCTGTGAATAAATAAACACAAATGCTTCGGGTAATTCCTCTGTAAATGCTAAATGAAATCTCAGCTGAGTAGAACAGATATCGGAGTTAGCCTACTTCAGTGGTTCTTCGAGTTATCATTCAGCCCGCTAAGATTTTGAAGACTCACCTCTATTTTAGACAGACAAGAATAACTTAAATTTTTCCGGAATCCTTCACTTGGTTGCGCAAGAGGGGCACTGCTGCATTTTCCACGTATTCTACAGTTTCCCCCATGATGTATCTTCCCTTATCAGACGAGCCGTTCGTATTGCTTGGGAAAAGTCCCACGTCTGAGTTGCAGTGGTGTAGGGTCTGTCTGTGCAGGGTCCAGAAATCGACGATAAGTTATTATCTCCGCCAGGCGAGAGCCTGGAGGGGATTATGCGTTTGGACGCGTGTGTGTGTGTGCGCGTGTGTGTATCTGTCTGCAGCTAATCTCGCATACTACTGGGCCGATCAGCCTAATACTTGTTGTGCATGCCGACAACAGGTCAATGACCTTAATTCTCAAATATTTTGCAAATCGGTCAACGGCAAGTATTTTATTTGTCCATTGAATACATTGACTGCTAACTTCTCACTCCTCCTAACTGGCCGGTAGGGGCCGCAGGTGATCACAACTTAATTGTTGATTAATCTGTGGCAATTATTTTGTTGGAATTTTCAGGCTGAAATTGATATTTTACATCGCTGGTCTTTTGGAATTCTTCCCATCCAGATTTGAAATGAAAGTGCCAGACTATAAAGTCAACGTTAGCGCTGTTTGACACATAATGGCTGATATGAATGACATTAGCTAACATGTCACCACCTTTAGCGTTACTTCACTGAATTCTTGGGATTCTTAGTGGCACATGATAAAAACTTGTAATATTGTATTTGTCTGGTTGCATTGATTGTGTAGCATCTATTGTTGCATCAGCACAGCTAACACGCCTGGTGGAGATCTGCACTCTACTCTACTGCAATCTACTTCTAGTTCAATGGAGTGTCCAATAATATGGTCGTTGCGCAATTTTGGGAATACTTGCATTCTACAAAGCTCAATACTGGAATGCTGGTGTAAAGCTAGAGAGTGCTAATGCTTTTCTTGGGGGGGGGGGGGGGGGGGGGGATTAAGGAGTATCCTATTGTTGGCTATGGGTTAGCCTCGCGAGCCAGTCTCTTTTTCACTTCGTTCAACAGAGCCTGGTTGATGCCTTGACGTTCTAGGCATAAACGAAGGAGGCAACATTCCCGGTTGTATTTTCCCAACCAATCAGAGTGCAGAGGGGCGGCGCTCCAAATGTGGTAACGATATTGGCCAGGCGAGGTCTGAAACCTGCACCGGAAAAACATTACCGGAGGCAAACTTTTCCAGAGACCCACGTCAGTTCGCCACTATTTGGGGAATATGGCTAACGTTAACGTCACAGCACCGACCACACCATCAAAGTTTATCACCGAGATATGCAGAGCCTGCGGTTTGAGGTTCGATAATAAAAGAAACAAACACAATTTATTTATCGGTGATGAATTTATTTATTTATTTAATCCCTTTTTGGTTCAACAATTCCACTTGCTCCTCCATTATTGATTGTAAAGGGAAAACAATGAAAACCATTGCATCTTCTGGCCATTTTTCTGGGTATTTATTTTATAGCAGACTGCATACCGTATGGCCACGCTTGAAAAATTAAACTTTTGCCAAATCCTGTAGGCAAGCAAACGAGTATCCAAACATATGCACTGAAGGTAAATGGACTGCATTTATATAGCGCTTTTATCCAAAGCGTTTTACAATTGATGCCTCTCATTCACCAGAGCAGTTAGGGATTAGGTGTCTTGCTCAGGGACACTTCGACATGCCCAGGGTGGGGATCGAACCGGCAACCCACTAACTGCCAGACATCCACTCTTACCTCCTGAGCTATGTCGCCCCAAAGTCTTTCAACGAAGCTATGTCGCCCCAGGTCCTTCAACGAAGTCACGCCATGTATTTGGCAAGTCTGTGATATAACAGAATTAAAATCTTCTTTGAATTTGTCCATAATTCTGTATTTAGCAGATAATTTGGTTTAGCTCGATAGCTTCGTCCGTTTCGCTGGTGTGTTTCAGTCGGGACTTGGATTGCGGCCATAGACCGTATAAAAAAGCTACTGTGACATCACCCATTGACTCTCCGTGGGTCTCTAAAACACGTTTTGAACCTCAATGGCGGGTGCGGCCATGTTGTCGAGTTGGAGCCAAAACCATAGAGTTAAGCGGTTCTGTGATTTTTACAATGTGATTGACAGTCCGGTGCAGAAAAGCCCATCAACCTGAATGAACGATTGCAGAACGAACTTGAGGCTAGCTGACTGTCTGCAGTTATGTTTTAAAATCAAATGTTTACAGAGTTTAATTTCCATCCGTGACTGTACTGCGTCATGTAATCACATTATATGTATGACATTAATAATAAAATTATGTTCAGTTATCTTCAATTTATGTTTCTCAGCAAAACGAATATGCTTAGCTAGCATAGCTTGCCAGTGAGCTAGGTAGGCTATCCGTGGTTAGCTCACGCATTGGCAATATGAACCACTGGTGAAGAACATCGACTACACTGATGGTCAATCAATCAGAGATGTGTACTGGTGATTTTTGACTAGGCTAATTTTCATATAACTGTCTGGTAGACCTGCTGTTAACCGAGCAAGTTATCACCGTAGGTTTTCGCCACAGTCAGTTAATGAGCAAGTTACTGCCACTCCATCGCCTGTTGTAGTGTTCACTTGCTGGGTGACGCTAGCTGACCGATTGTTCGCAAGTCATTTTTAAACAAATAAAAATTAACACTGTCAGCGGTGATTAACAAATCTACCAAGTATTTTAATAACTGATCTGCAGGCGTGTAAATATGACAATGCACTTTGTAGAGCAAGTTTTCCACCTGGTGCATGAAGACAAAAATAATGTACATTGAATTTCTAATTCTTATTATTATTTATTTATTTTTTCTTGTAGATCATTAAAGCCAATGGAAAAAAGACAATATACGCAAGGAGCCCCCAGGGCCGATTCTGAGAACCACTGTCTTAAATACTCTTGTCGGTCTCTTAAATGCTAAAAACATGTTCCTTTCTGAATTCCAGTCTTGCAATGATGGTTAATTTCGTTAAATTCTGTGTGTGTGATTTCATCGTGTGTCGTATGTTATCCAGAAAATAAACCTTAAGACTCTTAATTCGCTTCATGAAACTGAAAATTTTTCAGTGTTTATCCCAAAATCGGGATTATAGTAGCTTTGTCACATCCGTGAAGCATGGCCCAGGTAGACATTTACGGAATGTACACGACTGACAAGCCGTCAAACACGTTTGACTGATTGAATATTCACCGGTTAGGGTTAGCCAGCTAGTCAAATGGCTTGGTAGCTGAAGTTGCGAACTGTTTTAGCTTAGGCTACTAGACTACCAAATATATCAAATAAGCGTTAGCTGATTACGCGTTCTGCCAACTAATTATTTGGCTAAGTAGGCTAAAGGAAATAGTAAAAATGACTTGGCTACCGACAAAAACTTCAGAAGAGGATTATTTTATGGTCGTCTAGTGCAGCTGTAAATAGCACACGCCATAATGAAATTACTACAAAATGGGATGCCTGTATTTTCTGACTTCGCACGGGTGGACCATGGACGATGAGTCAGAGCCGCAATGTCAAAGCCAAGAGGCGCCACCTCCCACCCCAGTGACCATAGACTGTAGCCCCTACTGTAGCTCAGTCCTTCGCAGTAATCAGGAAGTGACGCAACTGTACATCATTGGTCCACAACAAATATTACAGTGCACAAATGACACAATAAATCATTAAATCAACCCATGGACAGTCATAAGATGAATAAAATACACATATTGTAACTATTTTTTCTTGTGAGAAAAAATGATTGACTTTGTATTTTGACCGCATTTGTACCGTAGACTTACATGGAAACCGGATATGAAAACACCTACACTGGAGCCAACCGCAGTGGCGCTAGTGAGCAACCAGGAACAACAAGACCAGGAAATGAGCTTCAAAAACAAAGTCTGGCCGCTTGGTTCGTCCAGACTACAAGATATGTGATCCCAAAGAGGACACATGGGCATGTTGGAAATTAAGCTTCATAAAAGTGCAAAATCTGTAAATACATTGCCTGTCCATAACTACCAACACACTGTACAGAACACTACTTCAAGAGTATTAATTAGGCTCTTTGATTGAAGTTTTGAATCTTAAGCAATCTGCCCATGAGTGAGTACATGTTGTCTGAAGTACAGTAGACCCTTACAAAAAAAAAACCTGCAGGACTCCTGCAGGAAATCCCATGCAGGAGTCCTTCAGGAAAAAAATTCAGAATCCCGCAGGATTATGGCCCAAACATCCTGTAGGTTTTCCTGCAGTACTCGATTTCCTGCAGGAAAACCTACAGGATTTGGGGACTATAATCCTGTGGGAATATTTCAGATTCCTGCAGGATTCCAGGTCACAATCCTTCACAATTTTCTTGCAGGAAATGTCCTGCAGGATTCCAGGTCACAATCCTTCACCATTTTCTTGCAGGAAATGTCCTGCAGGATTCCAGGTCACAATCGTTCACAATTCTTTGCAGGATTGCTGCGTATAATTCTACAGTATTTCTTGTAGAATTATATTAGTTCACTGTTTAGGATGATTATATACTATCTATACTAATATAATGTAAGGGAAATTCCAGCAGAGAATTTTGTGCAGATTAATAATGAAAAAGATCTTGCAGGAAACCAAAATCATGTACGCTGTGAACTTAAATTCCTGGTAGATGGAGTACAAAGAAAGAACTCAACATGAAAGCTCAAAATAAATTTAATTGAATTTAATTTACATAAAAGAAACACTCAAATAAATTATATACATCGTCGTGCAGTTCACTGTTCAGTGATGATCGTGTGCCTGGAAAACGGAGATGTACAATATTACATTCTTGATTACATATATTTATTGAACACTATTGCAGTCCCCATAAGAATTATTTCCACCCTTGAAAATAGTAACAATGCTGAAGAGAGTAAATAACAAGGCTAAGGGTGTTCAGGGTTTCCGCCAGTGTATCGTCTAGCAAGCCACCATTTCTTATTTAGTAGGGTAACTAACCTCGTTACGAACTGCGTTATCACTTCATCTCGTCGGTAAGTACATTCTTTTTATATTAACTTGAGCAGTGTGTGGGTAACGTTAAACTAATAGCATGAATGTACATTACATGACTTATTAATCGCCAGAGAAATAACGACTTCACTTGTTTATTAATAACGTTAGCTTGATGACATTGATGTGCACGACAACGTGGTCATTTAGCTAACTTAGCTAGCTAGCCAAACAGTCAGTAACACAGATACATAGATATGTTGTTGTCGTTGAAATGTGCCCAGCATTCCAAGGCTGTAAGTATCAGTAGCCAATCAGGACTTTTTTCAAGTTTTTTGTAGAGTGCAAAAACTTTGATATTATTTATTTTATTTTAATTTAATTTAATTTCGTTTGTTGTTGTTGAAAACACAGCATTCCAAGACTGTACATTGTTGTCAGATTCTTTGTAAGCTGTAAATATGCTATGCTGTAAATAGTTGTTGATTTTTAAAAAATGTGTGTTGAATAAATGACTTATTTAAAACAACATTCACATTACGTAGTCTTATCTTCTAATCTCCAGTCAGCTTTTAGCACTGACTTAATGTAGGGCCCTATGGAATCTGTGATATACCTTTTTTAAATTCTCAATTCCATGGTTCCATCCGTGATTCTGTTATCACAGAAACTACCTTCCTGCCACAGTCTGTCGCTGGCCCGCGCCGGGCCCCTGTCAAAAAAGACACTTGGCCGCCGGGCCTCCGGCCCCCGTCGAAAGATACTTGCCACCGGGCCTAACAACTTTTCTGGGAGAAACCCTGGGTGTTTTCACTCATAGTCCTTTTGTGTTTCTGATTTGTGCTGAATGGGCTATTCAGAACAAGTAGGCTACCGGCCTATGCTTATTGCAAAATAAGTTTGGGGTGATATATATCAAAAATATATTTTAACAACTCTCACAGATTTCAACAAATTGTATCACAAATGATATCTTAGTAATATCTACTGTATCTGGATGGTAATAGTCTTCTCTGTATATTCTTATATATTTTTTTGAAATAGTGTTTACCTCAGGCAGAGTTTATGCTCATCATTCATTTTCTCTCTGAGTGAAGCTCGAATCACTTTTCTTGGTATGCTGTCAAATTTCCCCTGCACGATGTCTACAAATACAATTAAAACACACACAAAAAAATGTTGAGATACCAGTTTTATCAAAAAAGACATTCATCATGACATGGGATACAATCATTGGAATAAACACTTCATACCCAATATTATGTTAACTTTATTTGAGTCTAGCGCTGGCTTGGCTGTGGACCCTTCATTTGCATTGCCAGACTTTCCAGAAAGGCCATGTGTAGACTGTCATTGCAAGATCCTTTATCATGGCCGACCATGACTTTCCTCCTCTCCCACAGGCCAACAACGTATCCATGCTTATGCCGAGGTTTTGGGCTGATGTCTTGAGCTATAACAAAGATTAGAGTTAGAGAGAAAGGAGGAGAAAAAGAAAACAAAGTGACACCTGGAAGACATTACAAATCAAATCAAACATTTGTTTGCTGGGCTGCCATGTGGGAGGGTCATCAGTGCCTATCTTGACCCCAACTGTGCATGTATTTTGGGCATCCAAACTTTTAACTGGTCCAAACAACCTCTGTTCTCAAGGGTCTTTGATAACCAAGGTGCTTCTGTACCCTCTTACCTTATTAGGAGGAAAGTGCAACTGTGGGTTGTTCAAAGGCTGGGGCTGGCTCATGGGCTGGGATGGATTATCAGACAGGGGCTAGCTCAGAGAATGGGGCTGACAGTGGTCAGATGGGGGCTGGTACAGCGGTTGGGACTGTGTCTTTAACTTGTTTAAGAGTTCTTAAGAATAATGAGAGTATAAAGAGTTATTAGAGAGACTATTACATGTCTACAGAAATACATTTTCTAAAACAGTCAACTACTGTCCACTTTTTGAAAATGTAGTGTATTTGTTTTAGGAGAATTATGCTGTACAGTTACTTTTCAGCAACCGAAAAAAAATAGGTAACAAATTAATCATTCTGCTACAATTAAATGAACTATATTTCCTCTCGTTATGAATTGTATGATTAAATCATTAATGCTACAACAATTCTATAGATTCTATTGCACATCAGAGTTAATCAAAAATGTTTATCATTAGCCACTGGTCCACTACAGGGCTGAACAGGGATAGGGTGAAGTTGTGGAAAAAGGCAACGGGTTCACAAGAGTGTATCCCCTTCAGAATGAGCCAGAGCAACGCACAGACAGAAAACGCTGCATAGAGGTTGAAGAGGCAGTACAATCCAGAAACATTATAGCCTACATGGTGTGAAGGGCCCATCTCCCTTAATGTTACTCACATTTTTTAATATGATTGCTGGATTTGCCTATTATTACATGCATGGCATTTTACTTTGTGTATGTCGGCAAATGACAACATTGTGGTTTGAGTCCAAATACCACCTTGAGCCCTGGTACATTGGAAGAGATATAGATTGCATAAACAAAAGATTGCTTGCAATGAAACCCCCAGTGAACATGACAAGACCTCCATGGTCAATCAGTTTACTCAAATATTTGAAAGCCTCAGAGTTTCGACACTTCCTGTTATTCTACTGTCTTCCTTGTCTGAATGGTAATCTACCTAGACAATACCTGGAACATTTCTTACTGCTTGTACAGGGTACTTACTGTCTGCTGAAAGATTCTGTTACCTCTGATGATATTGCCTTGTCTGAGCTATTTTATTGTGAATTTGTGTTGAGGTTTGAACAGCTGTATGGGAAATGTCACATCAGCCATAATGTCCACATAATATTGCATGCTCCTTTATCAGTTCATAATTGGGGACCTTTGTGGGCTCAAAGTGCATTCATGTTTGAGAGTAGAAATGGGAGACTTCAAAAACTCTTCCATGGCACCCAGGGTGTACCAGGACAAATAGTGGAAATGTTTACAATCTACCAACACATTCCAAGATCTCTTTCATACAGCACAGACTCAAACCGAGCAAGTAAAACATTTGTAGAGGACATGCTAAGGGGCTACAGACTCACCAACAAATGTGGAAAAAAAATGACGTGTAGTTCTTCAAGGTCGTCCAGTTGTATGGAAGCCAACACTAAGAGAGGCTTTCCACCTTGTGGAGTCTGGCATTTATCAAGAAACATGTAACTTTCACCACTGAGCAATCTTTAATGGGAATCGCATTCACTCAAAAAGCAGAATCACCTTATCTAAGTGAATAAACCATGTTGTGCTTACCCATGATAGGTCTGTTGGGATAGTCAGGTCTTTTGTTGATATTGGTAGTGAAGTGGGCTATGCTTTTATAGACCCAGTACTGACAGCCAGATGGGCGGTAAGAGACAGAGAAACGGATTTCAGTGCCTCCGGGATTCTCAAAGTGTTAGGGATTTCAAATGAAGTTCAACTAATAAACTGTACAAACATCTATTCTACCTGTGTCTCAAAGACATCCCTGATTTACAAGGGGACTATGTCTGTTTACTGCCAAACAAATGGGAAGTAGACTAAAGACCCCATGTATAAATGTCATGGTTGCAACCACTATTTCCACCAAGCAATCACCTAGGGTCCTATTTTCATGAATATCGTCTCTATATTCTGTACATAAAATGTATATTCAGGATACAATATCTGAAATGCACTTCATCCTCTGTTATTTTATTTATTCTAATTAGCTATTTTTATGTGTCTTAGCAGTTAATATCACTGTAATCAGACAAATTCAAAATAAATGTTTATACTTTCAACTGAATGTGTAGTTCTATATTGATCAGTCAATTGTCAAAATGTATTTTGTCTTATTCTTTTATTTATTTGTATAGCTTTTCAATAAAAAGCTTGGTGTGCTGAAAAAAATATTCTTCATTCTGTCAGTGAATGTCAAAACCCATGCTACTGTGTGTAAGTCATGCTATCAAGCAGTGTGTACTAAAATGACTTAAAAACAAACAAACAAACAAACAAACACAAAAAACTGTACGACCATGATGCACTACAGCACATATAATGCACAATGGTCACCTAATCCTGCAGGCATTGGTTCATCCTGCAGGAATATTCTAAAGTATGCAGGCTTTGACGGATTTATGCAGGTCCGGTTACATTCCTGCAGAAATATTACAATCCTGCAGGATTTCATTCTGCAGGATTCCTGCAGGAATATTCTTCAATATGCAGGATTTGAAGGATTTCTGCAGGACCTCTTTCATTCCTGCAGGAATATTAAAATCCTGCAGGATTTCCCTCTGCAGGAATATTAAAATCCTGCAGGATTTGATGGATTTCTACAGGATTCCTACAGGAAATCTTCAGAAAACGTCAAAATCCTACAGGATTTTTTTTGTAAGGGGACAGAGTAAACAGAGCTGTAGCAGTTATCAAGCTCTGTGCTGATACCCCTTCATGGAGAGCAGGCTGTTGTTTGCGCCAGGACTGATCAATTTAATTACATGTGTTTTGAGGCTTTCAGTAGAAGCAAACATATAACTTAAAACGTAGTATTTTATGATTAATTGAATTTAAGTTATAGACCAGTGCCGTTCAAGTGAAATGGGATAATACGAAGCACTCCGGAACAGTAGATGGCGGTATGCACCTTAACGTTGGTTTACTATCAGCAAATAAACTATAAAATAAAATAGAAGAAGAATCAGCAGCGACCAGCAGGCGTTTAATAGCGAGCTATAATATTTAACGAGCAAGCAAGTAAATATCGAACAGGCCGAGCCGAAGTACGGAGCTGTTTATTTGCAGGCGAGTTTGTTAATATCTACCATGTGAAGATTTGATCGTCATTTTATTTGTACCATTGTATAGCGAGCTTAACTTGTCAAGTTAACTTGGCGAGTTACTGAAAACCCAATAGTGTTAACTTACGTGAAAGTTAAACTGAATACGAAACTTAACTTCCTAGACTAGGTAGCTAGCTAATAGTTGATAGTTTTCAAGTTTTAGCTACGAAAATTACCTAGAACTAAGCTGGCTAACATTAGCTATTTAATTTAACGAGCTAACTGTACAGTGGTCTAACCGAATATATTTAGCTGTATAGTTTGTTATGACGGTAGTTATTCCCAGACCCTGAAGTAAACAACGAACTAATATTTTCAGGAACGCCGTGCGTAATAAACGCCAACTAGGCTAGTATGATCCACACTGTGGAAGTCAAGTCTGCACGAATGCTGCGGCTACCAGTTAGCTGGACTAGAATAGTCTGTTAGTCGAGCGTTCCAGTATCACCTAGTGTAGCTAACGTTAATTAGGTAGGATTTAATCGACCTTACACAGATCCAAGTGTTTAAACGGCGAGTTTTGGTTTAAATATTTTGATATCATATTGGAATTTCGGTGTAGCTGGCTAGTTGCTGCTACCGTTTTAAAATGTTGTTTAGCTAGCCAGCTAATTACATGATATCAGCGTCATACTCATGTGTTCTCGATAGTCTAACTATCTATCATATCTAGCTTTGTAGCCGGGTGCTAAAAAGGAGAGTATCCATTACAGATTGTAGGGTTTAAAACACGCACAATTGCTCGACAGATACTTAAAAAAAGTATTCGGGTGTGTATTTAGCGAATTAATTGAATTATAACCTATTTAGAAAAAGTAGCTTTTTGAACACATTTCATTTAGCTTGCAGTAGTACAGTCTTAACGTTGAATAAGCTCTCATGGTAATGTTGAATGTTTTTAGACACCAAAGCAGGAATCTTATGCACAAGCATGTCGATCATAGATGAGGTATGTGTTCGTGTCTGCATTGCACAGAGCCATTGTCCAGCCGTTGTGCAGATTGACCCATGGTGAGAAGGGATCAAGGTGACCCAACCTGACACGCCATGGCTTGTGTGGAGGAGCCTCCTGAGAAGTAAGGATGTAAAGACATGACCCAGTATAAAATGGTTACTGTTCTTGAACCTTTTTGACCATAGGCACAATCCTGATCTCATCTGAAAGGTAACCCTTGTGAGTTTGTCAGAAATGGTTTAAATATTACTGAAACAATGCAACAGAAGCTCAACCATAGTGGAAGTTTTCTTTTTCGTCCTTCGCCTAAAAGATTTTTTGAGTGGATACAGTGCTTGTGGCTGTGCCCGGTCAGCTTTGAGAAACAATGTCACAGTCACAGCCATAATGATGAACAAATCCTGGTTCAGATTTGATGACAATACCACCAAAAATGAGTATTCCTCATTGTTCTGAGCTATGTCTAGGCAGGTTTTTTTTTTTTTTTAAAGAAAAAAAGGGCACTTGGTAACCAAATCATATTATCAGTCCTTAGAAGTGTAAAATACTATGTACAAGGCTCCAGAGTGCGACCATTTTAAATCTGTCAAGTGCGACTAAACATTTTCATTGGTGGCACCGGTGCGCCTGACATTTAGCAGGTCTGTCTCTGTGTGTTTCGACGGAGTATTAATAATATAAGTAGCAGAAATAATAGTAGCAGAATAATCAACACAGACGCCTTATTCTTTACGTGTGTGGTCCTTGGCTGCAATATATCAGTGATTTACTTTAGGACTTCAGTTGAAAACGACCCATTCATGGTCCACTCAGACTACTGGCTACTTATCTGAAGCGCTACTGCCCTGTCCTGGCTTTATGATATTAATTCATATGAACATCATTAATATTCTAGAAAGGAGACATTATGATTTAACGAGATGTTTATTTTTCAACGACTTGTTCGGCATGCAGGAAGTACCAGAATACTCGGAAGAGTGGGAGTGCCGGAGGTGGGCACTGATTTGTGAGCAAAGCACGAAATATAACAAATAAATAAATTACAGAGAAAATATATATAAATAATTTAAACTATATTTATTTGTGTCCATTTAATTATGTGAATGTAGATTTTACTATTTGAGAAGGTGGCACACAGGCCCCATAGTTTCCCCCACTGCTTTGTGGTTAAAACGGATTTTTCTCAATCGCATTTATCATTTAATCTCCCTAACACAATGCGAAGAAGCTGTGTGTCACTTTCCAATTGATTAGTCAGATCGTATGCATGCTTGTTAATCACTGAAAATTAATTAGATCGGTTTGAGATCAATGATTAGTTTACAGGAAAGTTTTGCGCCCCACCAATTTTCAGCTCACCAGTCGCTGCTAAAGGTTAAATACGACAGTGGGAGTAGTACATTGTTTTGCTAGACGGCTCGAACACCAGCCAGTCGCACAACTTGCCTTCCTCATCATGTCACCACTTCTCATTGAAATAACGTCTTTTTTTAGGACCCAATGTCGTCTCCTTATCTGGCAGCGACACACCACCTGAACTGTTTTCATTATCGGTGTCTGCTGGCCTCTTCACACCTGCTATATACTGCCACATTCCTCCACTTTACAGTCACTGTCGGTGTCTAGATATCCCCATGGAAAACGTGCCAAAGAGGAGGGGTGGAGGCTCATGGCGGATGGCTACTTCCTGGTCAGGCGAAAGAGTGGGCGGAACCGGCCAATGAGGAGCCGAGTTCAACGAGTCTCTTGGCCGTGACGCGAGATGGGTTGCCAGGTTACTGCCATGTAAATAACACAGTACAGACAGAGTTTGGGCATCCGCCACTGTGGTGTGTGAGCCTCACAAATTTACCAGCCACTCCGCGAAATCACCCGCATTTGGTGGGTGGCGGGTGTTAATTTTACACCCTGCTCGAGGCATGTCTTCCAAGGCCTCCAAATGCCAAGTCTTCTGATTAGCATTGCAAAATAATTTTTTTGTTGTATAACAACAATCTTTTTAGGTATAAAGTATCAAGAACATTTAACCTGTGTGTAATGTTCTCAGTGTGCATACTAAAAAGTTATGGTTTGTTTATGCAGGAGAAACAATGCCTGTCTTTTTATGCGAGCTTAAAAAACTTATGCACTGCTAAAAATATAATTTCATTGGCTAGAATGCCTCTGTCATCACTATAATAGCTTGCCACTGGGAAGAAGGTATGCTCTCCACGTTGAGCCATTGCTTTTGCATGGCAGGTCCCTTTGGCTATAGTGAGGGAATGCTTGGACAGTCAGACAATCTTGTAACTGCATTTTTGAACTGCATTTATACAGCAGATTTTGCAGCAACAACTGTATAATGGGCTTTACAATGAATGCCTCTCACCCATTCTCACACACACACACACACACACACACACACACACACACACACACTAATGGCTATCAAGGTTGACATGCAAGGCGCAAACCAGCTCGTTGGGAGCAATGGGTGGTGTCTTGCTCAGGGACCCTTTGACACACTCAGAAGATCGGCTGGGGATTGAACTGATGACCTTCCAGGCAACTCTACCTCCTCAGTTGACGTCGCCCCTCAGAGATAAAGCGGAGATAGTAAAATATTTTGTGCACAGTGCTGTCAGCGTGTTTCCAACAGTGAAACAGACAATAATGATAATTCCTCTGGCGAATTGCTAAGTAAAAAATTGACATTATATTGATGTTTCTCTGAGTTTCTCAAACCTTCAGCTCATATTTCAGATATTTTCATGGAATTATGTCCTATAACATTGCATAGTGGTCTATAAATATATGTTAAAAGTTGCCTTTTAAAGATGTGGCATAAGTAAACCAGCAATTGCCCTATAGACACAGATTTATGAAGGTAGGTGGTTTCTGTTGAATGCCAACAGCGGCATGATTGGCACGTGGTCGTCGGCACTTGCTTGTCCTTTACATTCTTTTATGCAATTAAGTGAATTCTACTGTAGTTAATTTTGCATTTGCATTGCAATTTTGAAAAAAAGGAAATGAAAGGCAATACACCATATGGTGGCAACGACCGTTATTGCATTTGATAATTATCTTTGTGGTATATCGCCCAGTCCTAATACTGCGTGTGTGTTTGTATGACCATGCGTGTCTGTATGAGCATGTGTGTGTGTGTTGCAGGCACTGCTGGGTGTGCTTTGCGAGTGAGCGGGAGGACCGGGTGGCAGAGTGGGTGAGCCCGTGCAGGTGTAAGGGCTGCACTAAGTGGATCCATCAGTCCTGCCTGCAGCGCTGGCTGGATGAGAAGCAGAAGGGGAACAGCGCCGGGGCGGTCAGCTGCCCCCAGTGCGGGACAGAGTACCGAATCGTCTTTCCCAAAATGGGTACAGTATGGGCGTGGATGTGGGCACGGGTATGGGTGTGGGTATGGGAGTGGGTGTGGGAGGGGGTGTGGGCACGGGCATGGGAGTGGGTATGGGAGTGAGTATGGGAGTGGGTGTGGGCACAGGTGGGGGTGTGGGAGGGGGCATGAGAGTGAGTGTGGGTATGGGAGTAGGTGTGTGCGCAGGTGTGGGCATGGGAGTGCGTGTGTGCGCGGGTGTGGGCATGGGAGTAGGTGTGGGTGTGGGTGTGGGAGGGGGCATGGGAGTGGGTACAGGTGTGGGTGTGGGTATGGGAGGGGGCATGGGTGTGGGCATGGGAGTGAGTGTGGGCATGGGAGTGAGCGTTGGTGTGGGTGTGGGCATGGGAGTGAGCGTTGGTGTGGGCACGGGTATGGGTGTGGGTAAGGGTGTGGGTGTGGGAGAGGGCATGGTTGTGGGCATAGGAGTGACTGTGGGCGTGGGAGTGGGCGCAGGTGTGGGCATGGGAGTGGGTGTGGGCACGGGTGTGGGTATGGGAATGGGTGTGGGAGGGGGCATGGGTGTGGGCATGGGAGTGAGTGTGGGCATGGGTGTGGCCACGAGTGTGGGTATGGGAGTGGGTGTGGGAGGGGGCATGGGTGTGGGCATGGGAGTGGGTGTGGGCACGGATATGAGCGTGGGTGTGGGCACGGGAGTGAGTGGGAATGGGCATGGGAGTGGGCGCAGGTGTCTCCATTTTAGGTTGAACATTATCTTGACTTTTAAAGCCTGTGGGGCTTTATGGAAACCTGACTGTACTTTGAAGTCTCTGGCTCCAATTTGTACAACATGGTGGCACAATAACTGCCCTTCTGTGGCACACAGGCTCACAGTTTTGGTACCAATACTTGTGAAATTCCACGATACTCGATATTTCATAAATGCGATCAGTTAAGAACATTCTAATCACATTATTCTGCTTGTGTAACAATCACTACAGGTAATTTAAGGCAGTGGAGTTCTAGAACACAAATTTAGAATTTTGGAAGAAAATGGTTTTGAAAAGTTATGAATGAATGTTAAAGCTGCTGCTTACAGTTAAATACTTGAAAGCACTGAGTTTTTAAAATTTTTGAAAAAATTGTTATTCATTTAATTTTATTTAAGAGTATCTCTTTCACGTACTTAACCAACCATTATTCAAGTAAACAATATTGGGCTGGCTAATGCTATCTCATGACCACTCTGCTATCTCTGCACTCTCTGGCGTCTCTGAGGTGGGACCTGGGCAGCACTGTGCTGCAGATGTGGTAAAGTGATGGATAAGCTAGTGATATGCAATGGCATTATACCATCATCTGCTGTGTCTGCTCCTGCTCTCATTTAATCAATGTATCTCTGGCATTACTAACAATATCTATTTAAACCAACCACTCCACTGATACGTGGATACCTGGGCAACTAGTTACAACACTGCTGTCATGAGGATAAACCAAGTGGCCAAAACCAGACTTCGTTTTTGAAGCTCACTTCCTGGTCTTGAGAGACATTGCTCACTAGCACCACTGCGGTTGGCTCTGGTATAGGTGTTTCTATATCCGGTTTCCCTGTAAAGCCGCGTTTCCACCACAGGAACTTTACCCCGGAACTAGGATCCTTTTGAGGAACTCAGTGCGTTTCGACCGCAGGAACTAGGGTCTAAATTAAGTTCCTGGGACTTTATTTTACCCCCAAAAAAGTCCCTGCTCGGGGGTAGTACTTTCCAAAAGTACCGGAACCTTTGGGGTGGAGCGCAAGCGCTGATAATTTCTGATTGGTTGACTACTTGCAGTGTTTTATTTCAACTGCCATAAAAATCTGCAGCCGTAAACCGATTTATTTTCATAACATACAAGTTTGATTTCAAGTTATTATGTGGCGCAGTAGCCTACTTTTGGTTATAGCCTGCCAACGTCTTGGAATTATAACGTGTGCTCTTCTGTTCTTTTCTTGCTTTAGTATTCGTTTTATAAAATGCTAAGCATTCGTGCTGGGACAGCATATTACGTACCAAAACATTCAAACGGTTTAATTCGGTTGCTCAATATTTTCTTCCGGATTTTCTTTGTTAGTCCGTTGTAATTGACTCAAAACATTTGATACAGTTATATGAGGTATGCAGTAGTTCTGCGTAATTTACATTGGTGATACAGTAAAAGCAAACTGGAAATCACCTTCCGCACTTTTTGTCAGGGTAAAATAACAGGTTAATTCTAGTAATCGTCCCTTTTGCTTTTTCAGACTGCCGTAATTTTACTCTGCCATTCTTCAATTCCACAAAAAGACCAGGAAGACTATGGACTAATTTATGGTGCATGGTTCGCATCTGGAGGGCACACTTCGCTGCTCGGCTAGCAGTAACTTTGAAAGAAAGCAAACGGTGGCTGTACCACTGCTAATTTAAATTTTCACGCAAGTCAGAGTTTTCGTTCTATTCTTGTCATTTTGCGATTAGCCTATATGGAATTGACGATGAGAAAGTAATCAATTCAACAGCAAATTGTTTACAACGTGTGCATGTTTTCTGCTGTTGTTGCCAGTTATTTGTGGAATGTGAATGCATTCTGTCACCTCGGATGTCGAGACATGAAAGTGTCAAAAAAAAACATAATGAATGTGTTTGAGAGGATATATAAAACAGTTACAATCTGACTGTTGGCCTGTTATATCATATTTGTTGCATAACAATGGTCCAAGTTCAACTACCAACGACAGTTTTGCTTGACAACAGTAAAATATGCCCAAACGGCCGCGGAAGAATATTTCAATTTCAGGTGATTAAATCGATAAAAATCAATAAATACAAAAGTAATCATATATAGTCATTGTTGGTAACCCATTGTATATAAATGGAATAAACCCCTCCGGGCTGTCCCGGTTATTAGAAAATAATGTAGGCTACTTCGGTGGTAGTATGGGGTTACAGAAGGACAGATGGACCGACGACAACGTTGCTTTTTCATACGTCAGTGGGCTAATTTGCCTAATCTTCGCGGGACTTTAGACCGCGGTGGAAACGCAGACAACAATGGGCTGAAGGAACCTTTTAGTTCCTTGAAAAGTAGTTCCTGGGTCTAAAAGTTCGGGGTACTTTTGGTGGAAATGCGGCTTAAGTCTACGGTCCAAATGCGGTCAAAATACAAAGTCAGTAATTTTTTCTCACAAGAACAAATAGTCACAATGTGTATTTTATTCATCTTATGACTGTCCATGGGCCGGTTTCATGATTTATGTCATTTGGGCACTGTTATAATATTTTATGTGGACCAATGAGGTACAGTTTGCGTCACTTCCTGATTACTGCGGAGGACTGAGCTACAGTATGGGCTACAGTCTGTGGTCACTGGAGTGGGAGGTGGCGCTGTCATGACAAATTTCATCCCCCCTACAAATTTCATCCCCCTATTCACTTCCAAGGTTACGTTTCCGGTTATGTTCCCTTAATGCGTAAGTTAGTGTCAACTTGACTACCTTGCATGCATGGTTTCCAAGCGTTCTCTGTTGGTTTCTAATGACAGTGAGCGATCGCTAGCTAGCTGGCTAGCTAGGCAGAGAAGCTTTTGTAAAAGTCTAAGAGAAGCTCTTCCAGCTAGCTAGCTAGTGATCTGTCTCACTGGCTATCTATTTATTTCTCTTGCTAGCTAGCTAGCGATCTATGAATCTTGCTAGAGAGAGAAAGATTTTTTTAATATTATTGTACTCACTGTTTCACCTAATTTACACACGCCATTACACAAGCTAAGATACAGAAATGCCACACACACACACACACACACACACACACACACACACACACACACACACACACACACCTGTTATCTCATCTGTGCGAAGCCAGAAAATGCAGACATCCCATTTCGTATAGTGATTTTATTATGGCGTGCTATTTTCAGCTGTGCTGATCAACCATAAAATAATCCTGATGTTTTTTTGGTAGCCAAGTCATTTTTACTATTTCCTTTAGCTTACTTAACCAAATAATTAGTTGGCAGAAAGCCTAATCAGCTAACGCTTGTTTGCTGTGGGTAGTCCAGTATGCTAAAACTGTTCCCAACTTCGACTACCAAGCCATTCGACTAGAAAGCTAGCTAACTAACCCTATCTGGCAAATATTCAATCTATCACACGTGTTTGAGAGCTTGTCAGTCGTGTACATTTCGTAAATGTCTACCTGGGCCAATGCTTCACGGGTGTGACAAAGCTACTATAATCCCGATTTTGGGAAGGACCTCAGAATTTTCAGTTTCACAAAGCGAATTAAGAGTCTTAAGTTTTATGATTTAATTTGCTGGGTAACGTACAACACACGGTGAAATCACACACACAAAATTAAAACTAAATTAACCATCATTGTAAGACTGGAATTTAGAAAGGAACATGTTTTTAGCATTTAAGGGTCCGACAAGAGCATTTAAGCCAGTGGTTCTCAGACTTAGTCCTGGGGGCTCCCTGCAAATGTTGGCTTTGGTTCCAACCACAATTGGCAGTCCGATCATTTTAACAAGTGCTGTTTTTCTTATTACGTGATTTTCGTTTTAGAGGGATCGTTTACCCTCTACAGCACATTATGCCAGAAACAACTAGGCATGCTATGAATAATAAAGTTCCCATGTTCATATTGTGCTATATTGAGCTATAATGCAAACAATTACTTTAAACATGTAACAATTTTTATCACAGTGTGGGGAAAAAACAAACGCACAATAAACTCCCCCAAGGTGCTGGGTCACAGAAACGTGTCAAATAGGTAAAGAAAAGACTCGCTTGATGCTCCGGAAAATATAATAGCAGTGTTATACAAATATATATAATAGTATACTGATGTGGTCGAAACGTTAACCAAGCTTATGGCTAAATAAATAGCTTGCCGTTATATTTTTGGAGTATCGTTTGAGGGAGTGTGGGAGTCTTTACCTATTTAACAATTTAATTTTTAATCAAATGAAAGTCCGAGTTCAGCAATATGTTACACAGGGATCACCCAGAGCCGAGTTTGAGAATCACTGTTTTAAGGCACTTCTACGATGATTTTTGAATGCTACTAATTTAGTCGTGAGGGAATTATTTACGTCTAGCAATTAATGGGAGTGCACACGGCTTTAAATGTTGGTCATTATTCAAATGACTCATTTCAATTTGTATTCCTCGGTTTGTCAGATAAGTGTGAGCCAGGTCTGAACCAAACGATTTCAGGCTGTATTGTAACCTGTTGTACAGAGTCCATTCTTTCACCTGTCAGCTATGAAGGACCCATGACTCTCTTTTTAGCATATATGAAAAAGGTTTTGTAGTAGTGTGTACTTCATGTTGCTTTGTGTAAAAGGAACAATATTTTTCACTTCTTTCATTTTTTTAAGCTGCAGCTGCAGTCTTGACTTTCAATCATTTTCCTTGATTAACAAGTCTGCCCACGACCTAAATAAGTTAATTGTAGATAAATACAGTTTCATTACATTACATTCATTTGGTAGACGCTTTTATCCAAAGCGACGTACAAAAAAAGTTTCCTTCATCATGCCATGCTATGACAAATCAAATAAATCAAATTCAAAATGAATTATATACTCAAAAATGCCATCTAACCTGTGCTCGTGCAAATGACAAAATCTGCGTATATCCTGATCTTTGCCATGAACTTGAAAACGTTTATCCAGTTTTAATATGCTAATGTCAATTGAAATGTGTACAATTTTGCGACGCAAATAGAATGTTTTTCTCGTCTAAACTAATTGAGGAGAACTGTCTCTATCATATTTAGTAATTTGTCATTTCTAATCAAGCACAATAATTAAAAACAAGTTGACGCTAATAATAACGTTAATCATTTTAAGGGATTTTCTGCCTGCTCATTTTTCAGCTCCACATTCGTCACTAGGACACCCAATGGTTTTCTTTCACCTTAAAAAAAAAAAAAATAACGAGCACTTTGTCACATTGTCTGTACCCATCGTTTACAGCAATTAGGACGTTGGTTCTTCTCCATTGCTTTTAATGGACTTCTTCTACAAGAAAATACAAATAATTCGAAATTCACGCCTGCAAATCAAATGATAGCTAGCATATTCGCTGATGTTTAGCTGAGAAACACAAATTGAAGATAACTGAACACAATTACATTATTAATTTCATACTTATAAAGCAGTGAAATAATAGTACAGTCGCGGATGGAAATTCAGCTCTGTAAACATTTGATAAAAATTATAAAACATAACAGCAGACAGCCAGCTTACCTCGAGTTCATTCAGAAATCAATTTAGATGATGGGTAAGTGAAGTAAGCCTGAAGGTCAATGGCTTTTCCGCCCCGGACTGTCAATCACACTGTGTTCATGCCGTCTATGGTTCGGACCATGAACTCTGGTTTTGGCTCCAAATCGACAACATGGCGGCGCCCGCCATTGAGCTTCAAAACATGTTTTCGAGACCCACGGAGAGTCAGTGGGTGACTTCACAGTAGCTTTGTCCATATTTTTATACAGTCTATGGGACAAACACATGCACGCACACAAACAACCATGCACGCACGCACGCACGCACACACACACATATACACAACCACGTGCACACACAAACACACAACCATGCACGCGCACAGCCACGCACGAACACTCAACCACGCACGCACACAGCCACGCACGCGCACACACTCACAATCAAGCACACACACACAACCACTCCTCTGATACGTGGATACCTGGGCAAATAGTTCAGCACTGCTGAAGTGATGAGGACAAATGCACGCATGCACACACAACCATGCACACACACACAAAACCACACGCTTGCACACACACATACACACACCTATGTACACACACACACAAAATCACACGCATGCACACACAACCACACACACAAACAACTTCACATACACGCACACACTACCACTCACGCACGCACACAAGCATACACACTCACACACACAGATGCGCACACACAAGCGCACACACCCACGTACACGGGTGTAGAGTGGAGCTAGGTTTTTGGGTATAAAACAAGATGACATGAACACCGGCAACTGTAGTGAGACAATCATATAGAACAGACCTTCACTCCAGAAATGCCCACGTAGAGGCCATTCACATAAAATGTTGTGGTGTGTGGCTATGGAAAATAAAAAAAACTCACATATGGGACGGTAGGAATCCATTGGTGAAATCATTTGACCACATTGTTATGATGCCACTTTCGATCATTTTGATTTGATTGATACCTTGAAAATAGAGTATGATACCCAGCTCTGCTCACCCCTCTTACGCTTATTCCTACAACGCTTCTCCGCCTCCCTTGCTGTCTCTCCATCTCCCATCCGCCATCCTCTTAATCTCTGTATCTTCACCATCCCTCCCTCTTTTCCAGGGCCCCTGGTGTACTTCCTCCAGCAGGTAGACCGTACCCTCTCCAGGGTCAGCCCATTTGCAGCAGCCGGAGTCGTGGTGGGCACAGTCTACTGGTCAGCTGTCACTTATGGAGCGGTCACAGTCATGCAGGTGTGTGTGGGGTAGGGGGTGGTGGGTGGTGGGGCAGGGCTGGCTGCCTGTCATAGAGAACATGACGTCTGAATGCATGTGGTGGGGCAGTGAATGGATGCTTTCATGCTGATATGGATCTGGACGATTAGGTATCTATACTCTCAAGGAACCTTAGACAGCGTCGTCTCTGCTGTCCTTTCTTACTCCCCATCCTATTCTCTCTCCTCTCACCATCCTATCCTCTCTCCACCTCCCCATTTTTCTCTATCTCCTAGGTGGTCGGCCATAAAAAGGGCCTGGATGTGATGGAGAGGGCGGACCCCCTCTTCCTGCTAATGGGCCTGCCCACCATTCCGGTTATGCTGGTCCTGGGGAAAATGATTCGCTGGGAGGACTACGTCGTCCGACTCTGGCAGAAACACTCCACCAAACTGCAGCTGCTCAGCGGCATCCTGCCAGGTGGGCCCCACAGAGCAGAGCTATGACAAGACAGGTGGGCCCCACAGAGCAGAGCTATAAAAGGACGGCTGGGCCCCACAGAGCAGAGCTATAAAAGGACGGGTGGGCCCCACAGAGCAGAGCTATAAAAGGACAGGTTGAGCCCGCAGAGCTATAAAAGGACAGGTGGGCCCCACAGAGCAGAGCTATGAAAGGACAGGTGGGCCCCGCAGAGCTATAAAAGGACAGGTGGGCCCCACAGAGCAGAGCTATAAAGTGACAGGTGGGCACTACAGGGCAGAGCTATAAAAGGACAGGTGGGCCCCACAGAGCAGAGCTATGAAAGGACAGGTGGGCCCCGCAGAGCTATAAAAGGACAGGTGGGCCCCACAGAGCAGAGCTATAAAAGGACAGGTGGGCCCCACAGAGCAGAGCTATAAAAGGACAGGTGGGCCCCACAGAGCAGAGCTATAAAAGGACAGGTGGGCCCCACAGAGCAGAGCTATAAAAGGACAAGTGGGCCCCACAGAGCAGAGCTATAAAAGGACAGGTGGGCCCCACAGAGCAGAGCTATAAAAGGACAAGTGGGCCCCACAGAGCAGAGCTATAAAAGGACAGGTGGGCCCCACAGAGCAGAGCTATAAAAGGACAAGTGGGCCCCACAGAGCAGACCTATAAAAGGACAGGTGGGCCCCACAGAGCAGAGCCATAAAAGGACAGGTGGGTGGGTTGTCGGGCTTGAAATCTGAAAGTTAAGTGGTATTTAAAGGAATTAAATTATTTTGTTTTTCCAAAAACTCAGAAGCGTAATTAACCTTAGTGTTCGGTGAGAGAGACAGTGGAACACACAAGATGTGTATGAGGTCCATCACAGGGGTCTCATCCTTTCTCGTACCCTGCAGGAATTGGCCGGCCTGTGCCACGTGTGCCGGTGGACGGGGGTTACGGCAGTGACCACCTCTCAGTATCACGCACCCTGTGCGGTGCCCTTGTCTTCCCCACAATTGCCAACCTGGCAGGACGCCTGATGTTCCGGAGAGTACCGTCCAGCCTGCAGCGTACCATACTGGTGAGAGAATGAAAGAGGAATAAGAGAGAGGGCAAGGTAGAGGGTGACCAAGGTGGACATCAGGCAGGGAGAAAGCAAAGGAACAAGGAAGAGAATGAATATTATGGAGCGGTTGAAAAGGCTGAATGGCTGATTTCACACCGCCAGCTTTTAACAGTCCATCACATCCAGGCTGATTGATGGAGGTCCCCTGTCTAACCCCGCCTTCTCCCCCCACACAGGGCGGGATTGCGTTTGTGCTGATCAAAGGCATGCTGAAGGTGTACTTCAAACAGCAGCAGTATCTAATCCAGGCCAACCGGCACATCCTTAACTACCCTGAAAGGGAGGGGCCAGGTGAGGGCCCGCAAGAGGATGACAACGAGGACAGTGGCAACGAGTGAAGGCACTGGGGTCCCTCTACCAATACTTCTGCTCTTCCCAGATAAAAAGGAGCTATTGCATGATCTAAACAGTCAGCCATTTTATTTTGCGCTTATTTTTCTTTCAACCCTCAGCTGTTCTCCCCTTTCTCAAAATGTGCTTAGTCCCCATTGTTTTACTGTGCAATTATTTATTAATAAAATTATGTGATCGATTCATTCTTTGGGTTTTTAGTTGTATTTAAGTGTATGACAGGAAGACCTATCAAGAAATCAGGTGAGTTGAATTAACTGTATTCACTTGCTTTGTGAAGTGCTGAATAACGGTGAAAACCAGCAGGTTCTTTGGAAAATCCCACACAGTGTTTACCATTTGATCTGATAATCTGATCTGGTAATTTTCCCTTGGCCCTAAGGCAGTTGCATTTAGAAAAGAGTATTAGTGCAGTTCTGCAGATTATTCACCATCATTCAATGAAAGTTTGAAGGTGACAATGCAATATGTATACTAGCACTGTCCCTTTTTCCAAAACATTTGAATGAATCTCAAAAGAGAAATTAATTCAAATTTAAAAATAATTTTTGTTTACTGTCAACTGATGTGAAACATTGTAGAGAATGGAGAATGAGGTTGTGTAATAGCTTGCTCATAATAAGATAATAAGCTTTCATCTATGGCTAAATCCCATTGTTTCAAACTATTTCCTGTTCTCTCTCTTTTTTTTTTTTCTCCCCCCCAGTGGTAGGGACTTCAACACCTGATAGCCTCCATATAAACAATAGCATGGCTTTTATTGCTCTGATATTGTGTGCTACCATGAGTACCACACTGAGTGCAGAGCACTGCTGGGCTCCTTATTTCATCTCTGCAACAGGATTACATGTTTGAATGTAATGGTAAATGGACTGCATTTATATAGCGCTTTTATCCAAAGGGCTTTACAATTGATGCCTCTCATTTGCCAGAGCAGTTAGGGGTTAGGTGTCTTGCTCAAGGACACTTCGACACGCCCAGGCCGGGGTTTGAACCGGCAACCCTCCGACTGCCAGACAATCGCGAACAGCAATGGGACAGCCTTAATGTGTACACTGAGGTTTGCTAGAGGTATGTACAGTGCTACACTGTCTGTCCTAAAACTCTGCCTGGCCAGAAATGTAATGACTTGTATTGCCATCAGATGTCGCTCTCACTCAGATTTTAATAACATGGTCTCATGTCATGTTTGTGTAAATATGTTTTTTCAAATCACTTAATGAGGGGGTCACGTGATGGCGGCGAGGTGAGCACAACATTTTGGCTAGAGCTCCGTGCCACTCGATTCTAATTATTTGTTTATCCTGACAACAACCGTGCATTGGAAGCCACTTTTGGTATGAACATTTCGTGCTATGTCCTTAGAAAACTTTTGGCCAGTCTTTTGACAAATTAGGAAGAAACCAAAGGGATAAAGACAGAAAAGACACCCGCCTGAACCCGGCGAGTGCACACAAGATGGCAGCCAGACCGTATCTGATATCTCCGACGAACTTGACCCAGCCCTGGCTAAAGCTCTTAATTTGATGACTGCTAATATTATAAAAGTAATTGACGAAAGACTCAGTCCCCTGGCCGAGACTAATCATAAGCATTCTGCGGAGCTCCAGACTGCTGGGAAGCGGCTAGATGAAGCAGAGGCTAAAATTCTGGATGTTGAAAACTCCGCCACAGCACAAGAGCCAAGGATTCTCAAACTGGAAAAGCAGGTCAGTGCTCTAACGGAGAAATTGGATATGGCAGAGAACTACAGCAGGCGCCTGAATATTCGGGTCGTTGGCCCAGCCCCCTTGAGTTTAACCGGCCGGGGACTCTGGTCACATGATGCACATACCAAAGAGGTTTGGATTGTGCCATGGGTCTGGGCTGATCATCTTGTCAATATAGCTAATACAATGTCTCGTGGCCAGGTCTAATTTAAATACCATTAAGCTCTGTTCTTGGAACATCCAGGGTCTCCAAAAACCAGCCAAGAGAATGGCAGTATTGTCTTTTCTGAAAAAAGGATGTTTCCATTGCTTTCTTCCAGGAGACTCATTTGGAAGACAAGGACAATGCCAAACTGCAAAGGAACTGGGTGGGGCAGGTCTTTGCAACAACATGTTCTTTTAGTAGGGGTGTGGCCATATTGGTCAATAAAAATCTTGTATTTAGGTCCCTTAACTGTCGATGTCGATGAAAGAATGAACAGCATAAGCTCCTTGACTCTAGATTAGCTGACTTGGAGAAACAGTACATATTAAGCCCAAGCCCAAACTCACTCAAGGAATTGACGGCCACACGTGCTGCACTGAATACTCTGCTGATTCAGGATTCTGAGCATTCCCTTAAATTCGCCAGACAGGAACTGTATGAGTTTGGGGATAAACCCGGCAGATATCTTGCCAATCTTGTTAAAAAAGAGAGCCGACTCTCAAACTATTGTTTCAATTACAGACTCCAATAGTGTCAGATCATTTGATACCAAAACTATTAATAAAGAGTTTGCATTATTTTATTTCAATTTATACAAGTCTGAAGAGCCTGACAATGCCCTAGCCCTTATGCACTTATTTTTTTCAGACCTGAGACTCCCAAAGGCTACAGAAGCTCAGAAACTACAGTTCAATGCCCCAATCACAAGAGAGGAAGCAGTGCTTGCTTTGAAATCTATGCCATCGGGAAGCCAGATGGATTTTGGTGTGAGTTTTATAAGGAGTTTAACAATATTCTCTTAGACCCCTTGCTGGCTATGTTGAACCATTCATTTGAAAACGGGATCCTACCCCAATCACTCAGGGAGGCCAATATGTTTCTTATCCTTAAAAAAGGAAAATGCCCAGACAGTTGCATCTCCTACAGGCCAATAGCCCTACTTAACTCTGATCAAAAATTTCTTTCCAAAATACTAGCCATGCGTTTGGAAAAAGTGCTATCTTACATTATTAAGGTGCACCAGACCGGTTTTATTAAGGGTCGGAACTCCTGTGATAATATGAGAAGGCTCCTTAATATTATTCAGCTATCCCAGGGATACAAGGACCCTGCCCTTGTGCTTTCTCTCAATGCCGAGAAAGCATTCGACTGGGTTGAGTGGTCTTATTTGTTTTATACACTGGAGGAATTTGGCCTGGGTGATAACTTTGTCAAATGGGTCAGGGTTCTTTATAATACTCCAACAGCAGCAGTTCTGACTAGTGGGCAGAGATCTAGCAATTTTACCCTTCACCGTGGGAATAGACAGGGCGACCCTCTTAGCCCATTGCTCTTCGATGTTGCTATCGAGCCACTGGCCCAAGCAATAAGGCAGAATGCTCTAATATCTGGTATTCTCATTGGAGAGGGGGAGCATAAAATTACTCTTTACGTGGATGACACATTGATATTTTTATCAAGATCACAAACCTCTATTCCCTGCCTGACCCAAGCCATTTCGACATGTGGCACTTTTTCAGGGTACAAAATTAATTTAGCAAAGCCTGAGGCCATGCCACTGGGGTCTCTGATGTCTGTCCCAAGCCTGTCAAGGCCTTTTCCTTTCCACTGGTCACCCTCTGGTTTTGTTTACTTGGGAGTGTACATAACACCTACATATGGTCAGATCTTTAAGAACAATTTCCCTCCTCTTCTGGATGCTATAAAGGCAGATTTAGATCGCTGGGCCCTCCTACCTCTTTCCTGGCTGGGTAGGATTGCTCTCATTAAGATGAACATCCTGCCCAGACTACTCTACCCACTGCAAATGATCCCTATTTTGTTATCAAACAAGGTTATCAAGGTGCTTGAAGGCTGGCTGAGTTCCTTTATCTGGAGCAAAAGGAAGCCCTGACTGAAGATGGCAAAACTCCGAATGGCTGGCTCTGATGGGGGCTTATATGTACCAAATGTGAGACTCTATCAGCCAGCAGCGCACCTTCGAGTGATAGCGGATTGGCTCAAATATGACCCAGCTGCAATTTGGCTCGACATTGAATCCTCTCAGTCCAAATGCCCCTTGTGGAATCAGTTGTTTGTGAACAACTTTAAGTCTGTCAAGGACCTCTGTACTAACCCTATCACTTTAAGCGCAGTCAAAGCCTGGAGGTCCATCCATACTATAGAGGGCTGTTCTCAGTTAACATCACCTCTTACTCCCATTCTGGATGGCCCAGACTTTCTGCCAGGCTGGCAAGCCCGGGGCTTTAAAGCATGGTACAGCCAGGGGCTAACAAAGTTAGGAGATCTATTCAATGGCCAGACATTACTATCCTTTCAGCAGCTACAGCAGCGATATAGCTTATAGAAATGTGAATTTTTTTTAGATATTTACATATCAGACACTTCATCACTAAAGATACCACATTAACAACCAATAGTGCCACCTCACATGTAAAATGGGCCTTATCTTTACAGGTGTCCAAGAAACGCATTAGTGTATTTAATAGAGCCCTAAATTCCAATTCATCTCTAACTTCCCAAGCTACTAAGCAAGTGTGGGAGAGAGACATGGGCATCACTATTGATGACCTAGACTGGCAGGAGGTCTGGATCCATGCTATGGAAATATCTATCTGTAATCAAACCAAATCTACTCAGTTTAGAATTGTACATCGCACACATATAACACCTGCTCTCAGGAACAAAATGGATGCTAATGCGTCTCCGCTCTGCTGTGTGAATCTGAGACTGGCAATTACATTCACTGTTTCTGGTCATGTGTGAAGCTACAAAGCTATTGGTCTGGTATTGTGGATGAACTGTGTGTTATGGTGTTCCAATAGTTAGACCCTATGTGCCTCCTACTTGGTCTCCCAGATGGTCATATTATAAATATCAAACACAAGAGGCTATTCAATTTATTGACTTTTGCCGCTAGGAAGAATATTTTGCTCTTTTGGATCAAGGATGCTGTTCCAACAAAAATGTTGTGGCACAATATTATAATGGAGTGTATTCCCAATGAATACATCTCATGTATGCTTCACTCCTCAGTGGACGCTTTCTATAAAGTTTGGGACCCTTACTTAGAATATATTGGACCTACGCTGTCATCCTCCATACCACAAGGGTTAAACTGGCTTAGCCTGTCTCTGTACCTTCTTTACTGCAAACCAGTTTTTGCTATTTGTTTGTATATTTATTTATTTGATGTTGCCTTTCTCTATTGTAGGGGGTTGTGAGGGTTGGGGATGGATATAATGCCCACTATTGTTTTATTTATATTTTTATTTCTTATTCTTACCTACTCATTATATTTGTCATGTCTGAGCTGTTTTGTTCTGTGTTGTATATGAAAAATGTAATAAATATATTATTTAAAAAAAATAATTTAATGAGGACCATTGTGAATGGTTAATAGTGTGTGGTGTGGAGAAAAGTGAAATAACATGAATAGCATTGTTTCCCTTTAAATTCTTTATTTTAGCCTAAAATTACTACAGTATTGTTAATTCACTTCTCCAAATTGCAGTGGTCAGTTGGTCTAAGTAAGCACCAGTCAATTTGCACACCTTGAAACTATCTTTGAAAACTGTACAATTAATTATTGGTTACGGGTAGAATTTTATTTTTGGAATTCCTGATTTTTTTGTGGGTGGCCAGGGAGGTTTTTGAAAAGGGGATTTTAACAAAGACTATGAGGGAGAGTGTAGTGACACTACAAGAAAGGGTAGAGTGAAGATTTGAGAAATTGGAGGCCTTTGTTGTGATTAGAAGATTACAGCAAAAGCATTAACCTTGCGGATGTCATCGGTAATGTCACACAATACGCCAAGATCAGACGTGGGTTAGGGGTTGACAGGTGAAGTGGATCTTAATGTTTGTAAGCGACACAATAGCATGGGCTACGGACAGCGTGCAGTGTTTATTGTTCGTACAATTAGATATGGTGAAAGCCACAGAGTAATCATTGCATTTTGATTAGGGTAATGGACAGATTTAGTTTTGGGCCATCCACCATGTTTTGGCAATGTTCCGAATCTCACGTCATAACACGTCTCACGTCCAACGCATTTCAGCTCAAAGGAGCCAGGGTACCCTGACGAAGTCTCCTTTGAGCTGAAACGCGTTGGTCGGTTTGTGTTTTTTAACTTTGCCAAGCCATGGATTTACAATAAAGGCTTTTTTTTATTTTTTACTTCCAACGGAATGTGTGCCTTGGACATCCTTTAAGTTCTCCTACAATAGCCTACTCTCTATGTGTTTTTCTACAAAGGAAAGGAACATAAACCCGTTTATTGCTATTTAACTAGCCCAGTTCAAAGAGCACCTGGTTCTCGTTTGGCATGATTGTGGACCCACACAGCGCTCCTATTGTGTAATTTGAAACATATGGCTTAGCTATGCTCAGAAGTCCTCAATAATAATAACATTTTCTGAAAAATTACAAAAATCACTGATAATGTTTGGCTGGCTGCAGTGTCACCCTGCTACCACAGGGTGAATGCGTAATTCAATGCAATAATGAGAAAGCTTTTTGAGCTATAAAATGCTATTCCAAAAGCAATATATATACATCATTAGAAAGCTTATTCTGTCACCTATTGGATCGATTAATTATTGATCAAGCCAGACTGTACTAAAAAGGGCGACAACACCGTAAACAACGTGTGGTATTACGCACAGCTATTTTGGAAGTTACCCAGGCGTCACAAATGTGCGTATATTTCACAGACAAGTTATCCAAGACAATATATGACCACTCTGTCTGGAAAGGGACATCTCTACACATAAAACCAATGGTAAGGTTGTATATTTATTCAATATTTAGTCCCAGATATTGACTGTAGAATGACATGGTGTAATTTAAAAAATGCTTGTTTATTTTGTTATTCACTGAGCGTTTTCACTGCTGTATTGGCATATTTTAGGGTTATTGTTGGGTTTATCTTGTTGGTATTACGGAATATGATTTTTGAGTGGTGAAAGAATATTTCTATGAATGCCCAAATAGACACTATTATCCATTACGTCATGGGTGGAGGATGTAATTGCAGATGAGACTGCAGGAAGGGGGTTCTTGTTAAATGATTTACCAGCGCGAAAATAGTGGTGCTGCGAAACTCAGTATTCGGTATAGTTGTCGTGTATCATCTACTAATGAAGCTAGAACACAGTGTTTCAAGTCATAGTTTAGTTGCAGGAGCATTGTATGTCTGAGTTGGGCAATCTAGGCATGCCGGCATGCCGACCACTATGGGGATTACTCTGTGGTTAAGATAATGCAGTATGCTGATTCGGTTCAGTCCAATTAAATTTTATTTGTGTAGCACTTTCTACAGAGAACTGTCACAAAGACGTTTTACAGAGTAGCAAGGCAAGAAACAGAGCAAACACCAGACCTGAACCCCTAAATAGCAAGTACATAAGATAAAAACTCCCATTGGGGAGAAAACCCTCAAACGGTGGTGAGAAAAAACTCCCCAATGGGAAGAAAATCTCGAGAGGAACCTGGCTATAGAGGGGGAGCCCATCCTCCACTGGCCAGACTGGTGTAAAGTAGCTGTAGAATGGAATGTGGTAGAAATGATATAAGGGATCTATCACAACAAATAAAATGGGTTAAGCAGGTAACAGCTGAGGTGAAAGATAACCGGTATAATAGAAGACCAAATGGTATAGTTCTGTATAGGGCAGTTTAGCTTGTTGGTGCAAACCCCTAGTGGCCATGACGCCGGAGTAATGAGATTGTTCAAGTCAGACGTTCAGTGCTCCTGCAACCAAACCATGAGTTTAAAACACATACTCTAGTCTAGTAATAAGGCTAGAAAACACTCAGGACAACTATCCCGAAAACAGAGTTTCTAATCGCCATTGTTGTCGTGCCTGTCCTCCATTTACCTGCAGTCTCATCTGCAACTACACCCCCCACCCACGACACACTGGACAACCGTGTCAATCTGGGCATTCATAAAAACATTCTTTCACCAATAAAAATTTGTATTTCGTCATAGCAACAAGATAAAGCCAGCAATAGCCGAAGGTATGCCAGTACAGTTGTGAAAAATGTTGCTCACTGATTACTGAAATAGACAAGGGGAATTATAGTAAAATTGTATTATGGCATTCTACTATCAATATCTGATTAAATTTGGAACAAATATAAAATCTTACCTTTGGTTTTACACGTAAAGATGTTCCTTTCAAGGTTCAGTGGTCATTTATTGTCTTCAACAATCTATTTGAAATATACGTTCATTTGTGAGGCATAGGTGCCTTCTAAAATAGCTGTGCATAATACCACACGTCATTTACTGTGTCCCCCTTTTTAGTACAAACTGGCTTGGTTGACATTTAATTTATCCAGTAGGTGACCGTATAAGCTTGCTAACGATGTATATCTAATTTTACTTTTGGAATTTGTGAATAATTATCTCCACATTACGCATTCACTCTGGCAGCAGTAAAAGACACTGCACCCGGCGGAATGTTATATGAGTTTTGTCATTTCTTGGAAACTATTATTATTCTGAAGAACTTCTGAGCATGGCTAAGGCATACATTTGCTGATAGACTCAGCTGATAATGTTTTCTGGACCAAGGCAGCCCCCCTGGGACTCATAAAAACCACGCACTCATTACACTGCCTTGCTGGGTACCTAAAAATAAAACATTTAAATTGTTGCTTTTTCCTTTGTATAATCTTTGTGGGAAACTAATTTCTAGTTCTGAAATACAAATACAATACACCAACACTTTAGACAGGTCAGCTTTCGACATTTCAACTAGGTTTTATGTCAGCTACCTTCCTAACGGCAAGACAGACCGACTGCATAACTTTAGTACTGCACACAGCTGTGAAATTAATAACCAAAATAAACCAACGCTTTAGAGAGTTCCACTTTCGGCATTTTGACCAAGTTTAACATTAGCTACCTTGCTAACGACTCATCGGATGCATGCGCAAATTGACACGTGCACTCGTTTAAAACGGGAGCGTATCTATGTTCCCAGGGCCCTGTGTTCCCAGGGTCCTAGGACCTTGAGAACATAGCACATATGTAGAGCTGGGGAACATAGGACGCTGGAAGAGCACATATGTAGACCTGGGGAACATAGGACCCTGGGAACATAGGACCCTTTGTCATGTTCCCATTATGTGCCATATAAATCTGGGGAACATAGGAACATAGGACCCTGGGAACATAGGAATGAGCCCGTTTAAAACTGCTTTTGCTATTCTATATCTCCTTCACTGTTAGCTCACCGGGTAACGACGAATGAAGACTCACCTCTTCAGACTGCACCTGTCCCCATCCCTCCCTGTCTCCCTGTAGTCTCGAATTGACTATATCATCTTAGGGTTGTAGGTAAGCTGTTTATCTTAGTTGACTTAGTTATTGCACTTGTGCGTACTCAAATATTGCTTGTTTTATTTGCATAGACTGATTTGTTGCTGTTTTTGTTGTGTTAATCAGATTAACCTACAGGGTCCAAGTTAAACTACGCGGTCGTTCCCTGCACTTGGAACTGTACTTCCCTCTAGGGTTTTCAACACACCTGTTCCTGGTTTTGGTTATACACTTTGTTGTACATCGCTCTGGATAAGAGCGTCTGCTAAATGCCTGTAATGTAGCGCGTCTGCCTGCAACATTTTTGCATGACTGATAGGCAAGGTACAAGCCCCCCTCAGACTCATGAAAACCTTTCTTTCACTCATAACACTTCCTTGCTGGGAGCTCTGTGAATCCAGCAACAATTAGACTTCCTGTATGTAACTTCTGGTCAAGCGTTCTAGCCCTTATGCTACCAAAATAAAAACACTGAATTAACGTTAATAGCGTTTATTAATCCGGAAGAATAACATCACAGTAACCATGTACTTTCTGTACTTTCATAGAGACTTACCTTTATTTAAAAACATTTCAGATACAATTTATACACAATCGCTAACTACTAACTACTACCTTTATATATCTTAAACTGTTTAAGATATACAAAAATGACAGTACTGAGAGTAATAAGGCTGAATATAGTAGTATGCATGCTAAGGTTAAAAAAGAACTAAGGGTAGCCAAAATGCTCTATGAAAGGCAAATTGCAGAAGATGCTAAACGTGATCCTAAGCGTTTCTTTCAATACTGTAGTAGGAAAAAGGAGGTTAAGGGCATTAAAAATTATGACGGAGCACTGCTTTATGGGACAAGTGGGACAAGTGATCATTCCAGAATTAGGTTTGATGTATTTTCGCAAACTAAGAGGGCCCCATCTAACTCCAGGATTTTAAATTTTAGGCGTGCCAACTTTAAAAAGATGCAACCAGAATTAAGTAAGGTAGACAGAGTGCAACTTCTTGATTGCAGGACTGTGAATGAAAAGTGGGGCAGGTTCAAAAGGGTTATACTTGATGCACAGTGTAAATTCATTCCAAAGGTGGGGAAAAGTAAGTTGAAAAAGCAGTCTCCACAGTGGATGAATAAAGCTATATGGAAGAGTTTGAGGAAAAAGAATAAACAGTTTAAGATATATAAAAATGACATTACTGAAAGTAATAAGGCTGAATATTGTAGTATACGTGCTAAGGTTAATAAAGAAATAAGGGTAGCCAAAAGGCTCTATGAAAGGCAAATTGCAGAAATTGCTAAAAGTAATCCTAAACATTTCTTTCAATACTGTAGTAGGAAAAGGAAAGTTAAAGAGGAGGTTAAGGGCATTGAAAATAATGATGTAGCACTGCTTTATAAGAATAAGGATATTGCTGATGCCCTAAATGGCTACTTTGTTGAGAGTTTTACCAGAGAAGAGGTTTCTAATAGGCCGGAAGGCATATTCAATACTCAGAATGTCTTGGCAGATATTGAGATATTGGGGATATAGAAGTATTAGATAAATTACATAAACCAAAGACAAATAAAGCAGCAGGCCCTGATGGCATATACCCAAGGGTGCTAAAGGAGTTAAGTGAGTTCATTTTTAAAACACTGGCTAGTATTTTTAGACAGTCTTTAGAAACTGGAGAAATACCAAATGACTGGAAACAGGGTATTGTCAGAAATGGGCAAAGATCAAATCAAATCAAAATGTATCTTTTGTATTACAAAATACAAAATACCTCTCAACTAAATGTATCAAATACATGTATTTTGTATTTTCAAAATACAGGAAAATACATTAGTAACATTGGGTATTCTGAATTTGTTTAAAATGGCAGAACATTCAGATTTTTATAATGTACACAAGGCTCTGGTGAGAGTTTGAACCATACAGGAAGGAAGAACAGGAAGTAGAATGCTATTGTATATGCATATGCCTGTACTATATATGTACATATTTTACCCAGGCATAAACACACTTGCACACATATCCACGTGTGCACACGAGAACACTTACACCACTTTCACACAGTATATCCCCAGAATGCCAGACAGATTTCACTTTACTGTTCAACCTTTCTTCTTGGACTTGAAATGAAGAAATCACTAGAAATAACAAGAAGCTGTGTTCAAATACTTGGATTAAATGCTTCAACAGAGCTTTTCTTACCAACTGCCTGCTTCATTTTTTAATTAATCTTCTGTCATTTAGCAATCAAACATGCACAGTATAAAACCTGTGGGTAAAAAGGATACGCACAAATCACCAGTGGTGGTAAACAAAAACGGTACTCAAGAAAATGTATTGTTATATTATAATTATATTGACTCAAGTTGAAGTAAAAGTACTCATAAAAATAATTACTTGAATAAGAGTAAAAAACCACTCAAGTAGTGAGTAACTTCAGTAGATGCAATTTATTACATCAATGTAGATCTTCCAAACTATCTTTTCATTAATTGGCTAACTCTTTTTCACTTATTTTCAAAACATACATCTCTTGAAACCAATAACAATAGTACCTGAATGTATTAGACACACATGTATCGACTGTTTTTATCTTTAGCCTTTACCTATGGCTTTCAACATGTGTACATTCTAAAAAGTATATTTCATATAGTTACTGTAGTTCACTGCACTGGTTGAGGCAGGAGGAAGCATGCATCTTCCAAAAAGTTTGCTTTTCTCTTTTGGTCCATGGTTATTCCTGACCTAACCTTCATTTGTGCTAGCAAATCGCTGATTGTAAGGCACTTTCAGGTGCCGTCAATTTTAAGTTAATTTGAGATTTATAGATCGCAGGTGCGTAAGTTACAAATGGGCTTCTTAGAACCTGCGTAAGCAAGGTTTTGTATGCTCAGTATCTTTTACGGATCGAACGTAAGCACACCGTCGGAAATTATCTTAAGACTAAGTTCAAGTATAAATCTAAGAAAATTCTTATAAATGAGGCCCCAGATGCTTGGGGGCGGACTGGGGGAGCGAGAGTTGGGGGACGGCCCCGTCACGGGGGCTGGGCCAAACCGACTGGTTGGTCCAGATCTAGGTGAGCAGGCTTGAGACCGTCCACAGAAATGAAGTCTGGTATACAGCCGATGTCCACCACAAAGGTTTTGTCCCCCGGTCTCCAGGATGCTGAAAGAGCTGTCATAAGGCGGGTGAAATGAACCCCAGTGGGCATCATGGCGGACCTTTCATTTGGTAACAATTTTTAGTTTTGGCAGTAATCTGGTATGTAAATGAGCCACTACTGAACTGAGAGGGTATGGCAATGTATGACCAGGCTACACTGAAATAATTGTGACTGTACAATGTTAAAGATGTGGGTCTAAATATGAGTATATAATGTGCAATTATATCCAACTGTATTAGATACAAGAAAAAAAATGAAATCACACTTAAGAAATCATTACATTTAACAAGCTTTTATTTTGAAATACTCTAGCCAGAAGTCTCCAAGTGTTTCCAGCAGCAGTTGTGAGCTTCACGGAGATCTTGCTGGTTAGCTCAAAATAAAACATTAACACTTTTGCTTTTGCATCTGTATAATCTCTGCAGGAAACTCATTTATATTTCTGAAATACACATAAAATACACCCTCACTGTACACAGTTCAGACTTAAATAGATATAAATTACACATATTGAGGCCTATAACATAAATATAGAATTTTACAAATCTTTCCGGAGTGTAACCCACATGAAATGTTCAGTTGCTAAAAGGTTAATCAAATTGAGAACAGCGTTCTGGCAAAAGCCCAGTAGAGGGCGTGTCTATGGATTAAGCACAAAAAAAGATGGGGAAAAAAGACTAATCGGTGCAAACAAACCTGGAGGATAAAACGTGGTGAGAAACCTAAAAAGAAATGATCGTTAAAAACAAGAAATTTGAGTTAAGTCATATCACCCCTTACTAATAAGGTACTCTTTTATTAGTGATCCGACTATTGACCTGAGAGAGCAGTTTTGTCACATTTTTGTCCACTTTTCTACCGAGAACTCTGGCAAATTAACTTAGCTCCACATGTTGCAAGCTAAAGCCTATTGTGCTAGTTAAGAAATGCAAATGTTTTAAATGCAAAATTATCTTTGATGGAGTCACGCTTTAAAGAAAATAAACCAATCGGGGTAATAAAGTGTTGTGAAATGTTTGAATATTGCATTGGTACATTCTGTATCATACGACGCTCCCAATTCGAAAATTCCGGTCCACCTTATATTGGTTGCATTATGTGATGGGATGGTTTAGTTATGGGGCTATTATTGTAACAGAATTATTTGCAAATGCGTACATAAATCTGTAAATGCATACACAGATCTGCAGAATTATTTGCAAATGCGTACATAAATCTGTAAATGTGTACACAGATCTGTAAATGCGTACATAAATCTGTAAATGTGTACACAGATCTGTAAATGCGTACATAAATCTATAAATGCATACGCATCTGTAAATGCATATGTTGCAGGTCTCAGGCATGAGACTGTGCACGCAGATAAGATTCTGCTACATAGATTAAATAAGGAGACAGGGCAACATTAGGTGTTGTTCCATGGGTTCCTCGCGGCAGAATGACGAGAAGACCAATGGCCGCAAAGGACAGTTCCACTGAGTAGCCCAACCATAGACTGTATAAAAATATGGACAAGCCCAACACACCGCTGCCACCTACTGACCAAAGCGAATATCGCACATAATAATGAAGTCCTTGGAGGATTATATTAACATCAGCAATGTTCGCTGGGATATACGATTTCTTTTTAGAAATACAAGAAAACAAAACAAACAAAAACAAAATGTGACCACCTATTTTGTGTGTGTCACAAGCTCCCTCACAAAGAAAAATGGCTCCTGACATTACACAAACCTATTTTTCACTCTATTAACATTTCAAAAACCACAATAATCTACAATTGTTATGCTCCCCTTTCAATACACACGTGGAGGGGCGATGTAAGGCACAAAGGGAGTGTACGGCAACACATGGTATGGTACAGTGAGGTAAGGTGGTTGGTATGGAATGTGATATGGTTGCATTCCCCAAACCGGTGTAGGTGCTACCCCACAGACCCCTACAGTGCTGTGCTTTGTGGTTGGTAAGAGGGTTCACCTAATGACTCATATGTAAACAGCTGGGTAGGTTTTCTGTCACGTGTGGACTTTCTAATTTATGTAAGACTAGGCTGATCTTCTGGCTGAATATTGACTGTCACAGGGGATACAGTTCTAGGCTGATGATCTGGCTGGATACTGACTGACTGAGGGGCTACAGGTCTATCTTTCTCTGATGACTCAGCTTCTTCTGGTTCACCCTCTTCATCTGTTGGCAGTGGATCTGCAGGTATATTCTCTTGGATATCACTCACAGGTGTATTTCCTCTGGTCTCTCTTATCAGTGTGCTTTCTCTTAACTGTTCAGTTCCTTGTGGGACTGTACCATGGGCTGAGCTTCTCTCAGGCTCTCGAGTGGGTCTTAAAGGTACACTTTCTGGCTCCCTCACTACAGGTATTCTTGGCCAGTACCTTGGTTTTTCATCATCTGATTCTGACGAATCACTGTTTGTAGATAGCTCCTTCTGATGTTTTTGGTCTAATTGTTTGTTTCTTGTTCTTCTCCCTTTAGATGGTGTTGACGGTGACGGCGAGGATACAGGTAAGACTCTTCTTACAGGTGGCGTAGGCATTAAGGGTGGAGGTAAGTCAACGGGTAAGTCATTCATTAGGTGTAGGAGGTTCTGGTGCAGGGTACGGATTCTGTTCCCACCTCTTTCTGGACACTTTGTATACAGGGCCATCATTCACTCGCTCTTTGACAGTGTATACTATGTCTTCCCAGTAAGATCTTAATTTCCTTGGGCCTCCCCTTTCACTCAGGTTACAGACTAGGACACGGTCACCCTCCTGGATGACAACTCCCTTCATGTGATGGTCATAGTACCGTTTTCCTCTGGCACTTGATTGATGGCTGTTTTCAGACACAAGTTTGTATGCCTCCTTCATTCTTGCAGCCCACTTCTCAGTGTAGCCTCTCAGAGAGGTGGCTTCTTTATCAGTTGTCAGGCTAAATAAGAGGTCCACAGGGAGGCGTGGGTGACAGCCTTACAGTAAGTAGAAGGGCGAGTACCCAGTTGCCTCATGCCTGGTGCAATTATAGGCGTGAACAATCTGTGGTAGGTGTTTCTGCCTCTATTCTTATCTTTCTCCTTCATGGTCCTCAGCATCTGGAGCAGGGTTCTGTTGAATCTCTCTGTTGGGTTACCCTGGGGATGGTAGAGTGTGGTTCTTGAGTGTCCCACTCCTGTCAGCTGTTGCAAAGTCTTGAACAGATCATTTTCAAATTCATGACCTTGGTCGTGGTGGAGCTTCCCTGGGTAGCCAAACCGTGGAATGAAGTCATCGAATAGCCTTTCTGCTGCTGTCTACCTGGACTTACTCCTTGTAGGATAGGCTTAGGCGAATCTGGTAAAATGGTCCACGACAACTCAAAGCCTCCTTTGCTTGGTTCTAGATGCATGGAATCGATGGACACAAGTTCCAGGGGTGAGGTGGTGGTAATACTCCCCATGGAAGTAGATTTACCAGATTTATGGATAATTGATATTTTGCCTGTGACCTGTTCTTGTTTTAAACCCTGAACTTATTTAACACTGTTTTAGTTTATGTATTTTATTATGTTGGTTGTTTTATTCTGTGTGCTACTGTTGTCATTGTTGTTGTTTTGTATGCTGTTTTATACTGCTTTGGCCCTATCATGGCTAGGTCTCACTTGTAAAAGAGGTTCTAATCTCAATGTGACTTCCTAGTCAAATAAAGGTTTATATATTTATATATATGGGAGCTCTGATGTGAGACACGGGTTTCTTTTGTTTAATACAGGGACATTTTCTCATCACGTAGGCTTCAATTTCTTTCATCATGTATGGCCAGTAAAATCTATCTCTGGCCAAGCAAAGGACCCTTTCGGTTCCCACATGACCTATATCATCGTGCAGGTGTTTCAAAGTGATGGGTCTGTACTTTTCAGGTAAGACAAGTTGTCATCTCTGGATGGTTTTCCTGTACAGTAGACCATTCTCAATCTGAAGCCTCCTCCACTCATGTAGGAGTTTCCTTACAGGGCCACTGATACCTCTTCTGGTATCATTGGTTAGGGTCTTGTTTGTGTCTTTCAGCTTGATGACTTCACTGATAGCTGGGTCATTTCTCTGAACTTGCACAAGCTCGCCATGGCTGATGGTTGGGAGGAGCCCTGGTGTGTGGGGCCCTGAGCTCTCCTGTGACACGTTGAAGATGGCAGCATAGGCCACATCCTGTTCCTTTGCTGCCTGACTGCCTGGATTGTGTCTTTTGACAGTTGCTCAGTGCATTTTGCGACATACTCATTGATGTCGAGTGGCAACGGGGAGAGGGTGTCGGCATTGATGTTCACTTTGCTGGGTATGTACCTGATCTCTAAGCGGAAATCTGCCAGTTCTCCAACCCCCCTGTGACCTACAGCATTAAGTTTGGCAGTGCTCATCACATAGCTTAAGGGATTATTGTCCGTATACACTGTAAAGTGGGTGGCATAGAAAAGGTAATCTCGGAATTTCTTGCACACAGCCCACTTTAAGGCGAGAAACTCAAGTTTCCCTGAGTGCATATGGTAATTGGTGCATGGGTAATTGGTAAATGGGTGTCAGTCTGGAACGGTCTTTTGGTTCAAGAGGCAGTAGTCTCAGATACAGAGCCTCAAAGTCCCGTCCTTTTTGCGCGCACATACTACCGGAGCAGCGTACGGGGACTTTGACTTGACTATCCACTTTCTGGCAAGTAAGTCTTGGATATAGTCCTTTACTTCCTTAGAGAGTGGCTTGGGAATCGCCGCATAAGAATGCTGCACTGGGATGTCATCTTTCACAGTTATAGTCATCTGAAGACTTGGGGTGCATCCTATATCATTGTCATCATGGGCAAAGGCATTAGATTCTTCATAAAGCATTTGCTTCACTACTGCTGCTCTTCTTTGCTTAGATGACTAATGTCGGCTGGAGGATGCCACAGCATTGTTGGACTGTTCTTGTCATCTCCACTGATGGAGGAAGGTGAGTTCACTTCATTCACACGTACACTGTCTGTCTGGTCTGTCTGTACTACTCTGTCTATTGACTGGATGCTGCCTAGCACCGTGCGACTGGCCAAGGTCACGTCATGCTTGGTGTTGTTGCTCACAGGAATTTCAACGAATGGTCTCTCAGTGTGATGCACCTCAACTAGTCCATCGCCAAAATCTAACTGCTCCAGAGGTAGATTATTGTGGTTGAGTTCGAACAGGGCGACAGATAGGGAGAAACCAGCAGGCACTGGATGCATGATGTGTGTAACTTGGCCGGGACGGACGACGACATCGTGATAACCTACTTTCACCAATACTTGCTCATTAACAGATTTCTGGGTCTGGATGAAACTCACCATAGCCTCAGCTTTCTCACTTTCAATCTCCATGACTCCTCTCAGGAGGTTAACAATGATAGACAGGACCTCCATTCCATCTCCTTGTCCTAGGATTAGCTCTTGGATGTCGTTAAAGCCCAGTAGTGGTCTTAACAGGTCCACGCGGCTCACCAGGAATGGCACTTTTATGGAGAGATCCGGGTCATCATTGCCAGGTAAGTTGACGGTCACTTCGGCCCATCCATCATAGCGTGTTACTCCTCGATTAACAGCGAAAACATCATGGTCACGGTCTCCCATAAGCTCACTAAGAGGACAAATTTCCTTTCTTCCTTTCCTTATTTCTTTTTCTGTGTCCGGTCTATAAGTAGAGAGGACAATCAAAAAATTTATTTCCGGAAATTAACATAAGTATTGTGATTAAAATACCAGTTTAGCCTTAAATTAACATATTGTGAACAGGGATTGTACATATATGGAATATTAATGTGATATATTGGCTGTTTTGTGGCCTTTTAGCTTGCACTTTCCCAAAATTCCATCAATGATAAGATCAAGGACTCCCACGGCCCCGAAAACCGATAGATTTCACTGAACATTTTTACATGTTTACATTTGTGGGGTTCTGAACCAGTGACACCACAATAACTCTTACTGGTTGATTTTACGCGGTCATTTATGGCAGTTGGTTCTCTCAGAATTCTGACTGATAGCCAGGTCAGTATTTTCACTGGACACTGGACACTGATACATCCTGCTTTATAACTTCAAAGTCCCAAGTCATTTATGAATGGTTTAATTGGATTTTGAAAGTAAACACTTCATGCTACAGTTATGGAACCCTAATAAGTTTTTGTGTAACATGAGAGGTCATATTATTTTTGATGTAGATTTCGTATTACATTTGATGACAATGTAACGTTACTAAATTACATAGCTATTTGAACAGGCTAAATGCCTGTAATGTAATGTGTAATGCACAGCTAACGCTAGCTACCGGACCATGTCAATAAAGGCAACATTAGTTTAGATAACGTTGCGCACAGTATCAATCTCTCATATCAGGTAATGTTGCGTTAGCTATCTAGCTAATGTAATTAACACAATCTAATGTCAGCTAACAATTAGAAAAAACGCTAGCTAGCGCTACTGACCGGTACTGACCTCGCAAACCGTCTCTCGAATGCAATGCTACCTTGTTGCAGCGTTGCAATGTAGCTAACTAAAGGCCAGTTCAGATCAATGATTCGCAACAAGACTGGATGCAACTTGCAAAACTCCAAGACGTCTGATTGTAAATGTTCTAAAACTGCACTTGGCGATTTGACAAGGTGGGTCATTTGAGACCCTAGGCAACGGCTTCAGATGCTCTGCACTAACCAGTTCACACCCCTGCAATTTTCTCTGCAACATTCTAAAACCATTTCGTCTCGTTGCGAATCATTGATCTGAACTGGCCTTAATGTTACCGTTATTTACATTGCGATCAAGTTCATCGATATATTGATCGGAATAAAGCCGGGGTATAGGTGGAGCAGAGCCGAGTCTGATTTCTGTGTAAAGATGTCAAGCCGGAGAAAACTAAATAAAAGAATACGGCAGTATGGATTAGCGCTGTTGTTATTTTATTACGCTTCCTCATATGTTCCTTCATATGTTGATGCCCTTTTTTGATGAAATCTCCTTTGTTTTTATTTTATTCTTCTTATTCTGATTGATAATTTAACACCCAGCTCAGCTTTATTCTCGAACAGTTTAGCTAGCAAAACCAGAAACAACAAGGCGGTTGTTTCAAAATATCACACAATCATTCACGAAAAAGACTGTTTACTGTGCACGAGATGCATAATTGCACGAGCCACAGCGAATCCCACGAATTCTTCTCTGCAGTGTAAAGATGTTCATACCGGGCAAAAGGTGGATAAAAAACGTTTGTGGAAATTGATCATCACTATTAATTCTACCCCAGGTCTGCTACAGCATTTTAACCCGGTTCGGCAGTGTATAGACAGCTTAAGTTAGCCTAATGTTAGACAATAAATTAGTATGTACATAACGTTACTTGTATAACAACCATTTTTTTATTCAGTAAATAATAAGTGTAATAGTTGGCGTGGCCCAGGTATTACACGTAACTGATGACGTCACACAGATGACATTGGTTGGATTCGGTTGGATCTATGGGAAGTGAGGTCCAAAAACACACCTGCAATTACCGCTTCTCGCCATTGGTACCGCCAAAGAGAACGAAACGGAAATCTTCGAGATTGTAACTTTAAGGCTGCTAAGGTTAGGTAGCTCAGCTTCTTCGACTAACGTAACACCTGTTTTAACGCAGCTAGAGTGAGAGCACCTATTATCGACCACCTTCGTTCGACTGACAGGAAAACGTAAACTGATTTGAAAATATTTATGAAATAGGCAAATTAACAACCTGTACCTAGTTATGTAGGAAAAAATGTCCTTGTTATCTTCCAGTGGTTATTTTTTTCAGTATTTTCGTGATTTTTTGGTGCCGGCAAATATCTGTGGTCCAGTGCTAGCTTTTGGTTGCTAAGGGGACGTGTATCGACCACCCTGACATGGAACTTGACATAAATTTGCTGGCATACTGTATAAGTGTCCTGTCTTGCGTATTTGAGGTTAATATGAGAAAGGGTGGTCGCTATCAGCATGTCTAGGAATCCATACATATTCACTGTTGTAACCCAAGTCGCAGGACACAAAATAGCTGTTAGGAAAGCAGTTTGAAATTACGAAGCAACGTCTGCGACATTTGATTTAATGGGTCCTGATGAGATAATTCCGAGCATGTTTCTTGTCTTAAAGTTGATATAGTAAATAAGGCTGTATTAATATAACTAAATATATATATATGAAGTTGGTGTTTTACATTTAGACAGTTTATTATGTGTATGTTTACAGGATTTGCATTTAAATAGGTAACAATGTCCAGTTCTCTATAATAAATATGAGAAGGATATTAATACAAATTTCTCTTTCTGTGAATCACAACCAGAAATGGTCCTCCATCTCCTTTATTTTTGTAACCACGATTGTAAGTTTTGGAAAGATATTTCTTGCTTTATTATCATTAACATATACTCTGATTTTGCACTTTATTTCATAAATGTGATATTTGGCTGCAATGAATTCTGTACTGGTGATGAGAAAGCTTTTTTTCTTATTAACTTAATTTTGTTGTCAAGTTCCATATTCACAAATGTAAAAGCCAGAATTTTGTGTTTCTTTAAAGGAAATGTGAAATTATATCCTTATAATTTCTTTATCTAATAACAAAATGGCCATTAGAACTTTTAATATTTGTATATAAGGTTCTTATGTAATTATGATCAATATAAAATGCATCCCCTAGCGTCTTTTTTATTTTTTCTCTTTCTTTTGCTCTTTCCGTTTATCAATGTCATTTGCTTTATGTCTCTTATATATACTTACAGAATTTTTCTTTGACATTGTTTTAATGTATCACATCGTATTTTTGAACGATTCCCAATAAAAAATAAAAATAATAATAAAAAGCAAAGGCAAAGGAAGGTCGAGGTGGAATAGTCCATTCAATGTGAAATGTGGTTGATAATAAATATTGGCAAATATAGATATTAAATTGGATAGGCCCACATTTACATGTAGACAGATTAATTTTTTTATCTATTACAGATTATCGTTCGTTTGGAGTGACAAGAAAGGAAAAATGTTTTATACTTTTTTTTTTTAAGGATAGTCTACACAAATTCACAAGGCACAAATTTACGGTGAAAACGTGTTTTTTGATGAGATTATGTTTTCATCAGAAAAATTAATCAGGGGACAGCAGAAAAGTCCATGGGAAAATTAAGGGGGAAATTTCTCTCCCGGAACTCAGCACCCAGGGCAGTGACGTGAAAACCTTGGTCTCTATTCTATTGGGTAATGTAGCTGCTCAGCAAAACTGTTCGCACCATAGACTGTATTGCCCTGCTGCTGCAACGAGCTTTATTGACTCGTAGAAAATCGCTTGGTGACAGGGCTATTTTCTATTAGACAAACTGAGGGTAATCGACGAAAAACGATTGTTAGTGATAATACGTTACTGAGCGAACAACTCGTCATGGAGTCATATGACATCATAGCTAACCAGCCTGTTGTCATTGATAATGTAAGTAAATTATGCATCCTACACCCACACCCTAACGCTAACCAGCTAGCTAGCCGTTAAATAGCTGTATTCACATTGCATCCTTAATTGAAAAAAACGCAACCCTCTGCAAAACGCTCTCGTTTGTGTCACCAAAGTCATAGTCTAGAGACATAAAGGACGACCGAAAATGTGTTTTCCCTCGATCTGCAGTCCTGGTGGGAACAACATCTCCTGAGCTGTCTGCCCGCGGCCATTGTTATTCTCCTTATCTATACAGAAACCCCTGCAAACATTTGCATATCATGAGAATAGACTTAGTTTAATTGCTAGGATTGCATGTGTGAATCAGAATATCACAATATAAATATCTGGTTAAATAGCTAACATTAAAGACAACTGTTAACAGTGGCGTTATACAAGTTATACAGGCAGAGACCGCACCTAGACTTAACGACTGCGGTAAAGTTAGTATTATATTGGGATATCTGGACTTCCTGATTTAATAGCTCATAAACGAAACGTCCAAATAAGATACTAACGCTAAATTCTTAACCCTGGCAACATAGGCAGTCGACTACAACCTACAGAATGACTTTTGAAAATGAGAAATTACATTGATCTCTGTGGAAATTCGTCAGCGCAAAAAGTGTTTAGGGATCGTCTACAAAGTACAGCGACCAGAAACTAAGGAGTTGCAAGATGTCAAACCCATCGATTAATATGCACTCACCGGCCACTTTATTAGGTACACCTTGCTAGGACCGGGTTGGACCCCCTTTTGCCTTCAGAACTGCCTTAATGTTTTGTAGCATAGATTCAACAAGGTGCTGGAAACATTCCTCAGAGATTTTGGTCCATATTGACATGATAGCATCACGCAGTTGCTGCAGATTTGTCGGCTGCACATGCATGATACAAATCTCCCGTTCCACCACATCCCAAAGGTGCTCTATTGGATTGAGATCTGGTAACTGTGGAGGCCATTTGAGTACAGTGAACTCATTGTCATGTTCAAGAAACCAGTTTGAGATTATTTGAGCTTTGTGACATGGCGCGTTATCCTGCTGGAATTAGCCATTAGAAAATGGGTACACTGTGGTCATAAAGGGATGGACATGGTCAGCAACAATACTCAGGTAGGCTGTGGCGTTTAAATGATGCTCAATTGGTACTAAGGGGCCCAAAGTGTGCCAAGAAAATATCCCCCACACCACCACTACACCACAACCACCAGCCTGAACCGTTGATACAAGGCACGATGGATCCATGCTTTCATGTTGTTTACGGCAAATTCTGACCCTACCATCTGAATATTGCAGCAGAAATCGAGACTCATCAGACCAGGCAATGTTTTTCCAATGTTCTGTTGTCCAATTTTGTTGTGCCCGACAGGAGTGGCACTCGGTGTGGTCTTCTGCTGCTGTAGCCTATCTGCTTCAAGGTTCGATGTGTTGTGCGTTCAGAGATCCTCTTCTGCATACCTCAGTTGTAACAAGTGGTTATTTGAGTTACTGTTGCCTTTCTATCAGCTAGAACCAGTCGGCCATTCTCCTTTGACCTCTGCCATCAACAAGGCAATTTTGCCCAGAGAACTGCCGCTTACTGGATATTTTCTCTTTTTCGAACCATTCTCTGTAAACTCTAGAGATGGTTGTGTGTGAAAATCCCAGTAGATCAGCAGTTTATGAAATACTCAAACCAGCCTGTCTGGCATCAACAACCATGCCATGTTCAAAGTTACTTAAATCACCTTTCTTCCCCATTCTGATGCTTGGTTTAAACTTCAGCAGATCGTCTTGACCATGTCTACATGCCTAAATGCATTCAGTTGCTGCCATGTGATTGGCTGATTAGATATTTGCATTAACGAGCAGTTGTACCTATTAAAGTGGCCGGTGAGTGTATGTGTATAATAGCTCTTAAGTTTACTTCACAGTCCGAGGAATGCATGACGACCATAGTACAGCTTTTAGGTTTGGACGTTGTGCATCTGGTGGATGACTTTTTTTAATATGCTGGTTTTAATTTTATATACCTTTTTCAGTTTTCTAAAATTCAATAAATTCTCAATTGTGCAATGGAAAGCACTAAAACCAGCACCAGATGTTACATTGCATCCCATTGACAACATTACAGCTCTCAGGTTTGGAAATCCTGCCAGGTGTTAATTTGCTGTTTGTTTAGGGGTCCAAGCAGCGAAGCTGCTGGAACCCTATTGTATCTGTTAGGATTATTAGGGGTCCAAGCAGCAAAGCTGGTGGAACCGTATTGTATCTGTTATGATTATTATTGGGGGTCCAAGCAGCGAAGCTGGTGGAACCCTATTGTATCAGTTAGGATTATTAGGGGTCCAAGCAGCAAAGCTGGTGGAACCCTATTGTATCTGTTAGGATTATTATTATTATTATTATTTGTTGTATGTCGCTCTGGATAAGAGCATCTGCTAAATGCCTGTAATGTAATGTAATGTAATTATTAGGGGTCCAAGCAGCGAAGCTGGTGGAACCCCATTGTATTTGTTAGGATTATTAGGGGTCCAAGCAGCGAAGCTGGTAGAACCCTATTGTATTTGTTAGGATTATTAGGGGTCCAAGCAGCGAAGCTGGTGGAACCCTATTGTATTTGTTCGGATTATTAGGGGTCCAAGCAGCGAAGCTGGTGGAACCCTATTGTATCTGTTAGGATTATTAGGGGTCCAAGCAGCGAAGCTGGTGGAACCCTATTGTATCTGTTGGGATTATTATTATTATTATTATTATTATTATTGTTATTATTATTTTTCTCCGCTAAAAGTGTCTGAGGCTCAGCAACCATAAGTCCTAGAGCAACCAAATTTGGCAGGTGGGTTCCTATGGCCCCCCACTACTCAGGCACTAAAAATCACCTGTGTCGGCCAGATGGTGGCGCTATAACAAAGGGTCATGCGTAGAAGGCCATAACTCCCACACCATAAGTCAGATCAACATAAAACATCATCGACTTATGCATCTGAACATGCTCTACAACTTTGCCATTGGGACCACCTATGTCCGCCATATGGTTTGCCCGCCATTTTGACATTTTAGTTGGGGCATGGAAGCTTTCTCCACTAAAATGCCTGAGGCTCAGCAACCATAAGTCCTAGAGCAACCAAATTTGGCAGGTGGGTTCCTATGGCCCCCCACTACTCAGGCACTAAAAATCACCTGTGTCGGCCAGATGGTGGCGCTATAACAAAGGGTCATGCGTAGGAGGCCATAACTCCCACACCATAAGTCAGATCAACATAAAACATCATCGACTTATGCATCTGAACATGCTCTACAACTTTGCCATTGGGACCACCTATGTCCGCCATATGGTTTGCCCGCCATTTTGACATTTTAGTTGGGGCATGGAAGCTTTCTCCACTAAAATGCCTGAGGCTCAGCAACCATAAGTCCTAGAGCAACCAAATTTGGCAGGTGGGTTCCTATGGCCCCCCACTACTCAGGCACTAAAAATCACCTATGTCGGCCAGATGGTGGCGCTATAACAAAGGCTCATGTTTAAAAGGTCATAACTCCCACGCCGTAAGTCAGAACAACACAAAACTTCATCGACCGATGCATCTGAATGTGCTCTACAACTTTGCCATTGGGAGCACCTATGTCCGCCATATTGTTTGCCCACCAATTGGACTTTTTTATTAGTTGGGGTGCGGAAGAGCTGGAGCTCCACATCTAAGTGTTACGACATCTAGTAAACTTCTTTACGGCAAGCGACATCCATGGCGACGCAAGTAATCCGACACTGTAGGGTCTAGTTTTTATCAGTGAGGGGATGGTGTCAACGTCAGGGAAGCAATGGAAGACAGTGCCAGCCAGAGTGCATGCTAGGCTACTAAAAGTTTGTTAGTAAAAGCTTTTTGAGAGGATGAATAATTCCTTTTCTTTGGCATGGATCCATTTGAAGACAGTATCGGGTGAGTCTTTAAATCTGTCATTATGCTGAGAAATAGCTAAACCATTTTATTGACAGGTTTTGAGTTTCTGTGCAAACGCGCAAAAACACGCTGGTATAATAAAACAATGACGGTAATACATATATAGTCCGCTTCGTTCCGTTGCTACCATAACATAACAAACTATCTTGTGTCTACAGCTGCAGTTTCTCGCTGTAATTACTAATTTTGAATATAAACAAAAGAAGCAATTCATGCTGTACTCTGCCAATCTAAATAAATAATACGGTACGGTAAAGCTTTGAGAGGATGAATCATTACTTTTCTTTGGCATGGATCCATTTGAAGACAATATCGGGTGAGTTTGTTTAGTCTTTAAATCCGTCATTATGCTGAGAGAAATCGTATTCTCAATTTTATCTCTAAATTGACTGTAAGCTTAGGGTTGGAACTAGGTAGCTGTTTCGTAGGTGACTTAGTTAATGCACTCGTCTTAATAATTGCTTGTATTTTTGCATAGACTGCGTTGTTGCTGTTCTTGTTTGTGTTAGTGTTAAACAGTTTAACCTACAGGGTCCAAGTTGAACTATGCGGTTGTTCCCTGCACTTGGAACGGTACTTCTCTCTAGGGTTTTCGACACACTTGTTCCTGATTATGATTATACACTTTTTTGCACGTCGCTTTGGATAAGAGCGTCTGCCAAATGCCTGTAATGTAATGTAATGTAATATTCCGTAGCAACAAGATAAACCCGACATCAGCCCTAAAATATGCCAATACATCAGTGAAAACGCTGCTCACTGAATAACGAAATAAACGAGACAAAGTTTTTAAAAATTATACCATGTCATTCTACAGTCAATATCTGGGACTAAACATTGAATAAATATACGGTCTTACCACTGGTTTTACGCGTGGAGATGTCCCTTTTGAGGCTGAGTGGTCATATATTGTCTTGGACAATCCGTTTGTGAAATATATGTGCATTTGTGATAACTGGGTAGGCCACCTTCAAAAATAGCTGTGCGTAATACCACACCTGTTGCTTACGGCGTTGTCGCCCTTTTTAGTACAATTTGGTTTGATTGACAATTCATTTATTCAGTAGGTGAGAGTATAAGCTTCCTAACGATGTATAACATGTCTGATTTTGCTTTTGGAATAGCGTTTTATAGGTCAGCGTAACCAAAATTTTTCTTATCTGCCAATGTCTAAATAAATAAAACGGTAGGCTACTTTGCGCGTAGCACGCAGATTGCGAGTTGATATTTCGTCTTTTTTTCGTTTTTTCTCAATGTCGTATTTATTATTTGAAATGTGTATTTATGTGTTATTACTCTATCTGTCTCTGTGGCGCTCTGAAAGGTGCAATCTATGCTGAGCTGAGCAATGGATTGGAATATGTGTCTGACGCCTTTTTTAGTTGCGGCGCGGAGGCACTGCAGCTCTACATATGTGCCGGGCCATCTAAAGCCACTTTTCCACTGTAGGGCCGAACCGTTACCAGGGCCACTCCATGCCGTTCCGCGCTGCTCAGTACTCGTGGGAATGGTTACGGTTTCTGTTTCCACCGTCGGGCTGCAAAAACCAGGACTAGAAAGTATCTGTGAGGACAGCAAGTGATGTGGTGGATCAGCGATGGCATCCCGTTGTGAATGTAATATGCGCCAGTTGTTGTTGTCGCTCCCCATACTGTTTTGTTTTTGTTATTTTATGTTTTGTTGGCTGACGAAACGCATGAGGATTCTGTGTATTTTGGTCTGTTTTTGGTTTTTCTTTTTAGCGTATCCTCCACTGACCATTACTGTTGCATGCATTCAAAAAACTACTAACTAACGCTTACATTACAGTGTGAAATATCCACATTATATAATAGTAACCTATTTAAAGACTCTCAATCCAAAAATAACGTGTGTAACCAAAAATTTTTGAGCAGTAATACTTACTTAGCAATCATGAAATTTTATCTGTCTTCAGACAGAGACAGTAAATCAACGAGTTCAATCCGCTTCTGTTTTACTCCAGAAAACGATGTCAGATAGGTCTATCAGCAAATATACGGCTTAGCTATGCCCAGAAGTCCTCAATAATAATATTATTTTCCAAGAAATTACGAAAAATCGTTAACGTTTCGTTAGATGCAGCGTCTTAACGTGTAAGTGAATGTGATGATAAGAAAATTTTTGGTTACACTGACCTATAAAACGCTATTCAATATTAGACATGTTATACATCGTTAGAAAGCTTATACTCTGACCTACTGAATAAATGAATTGTCAATCAAGCCAGACTGTACTAAAAATGGCAACAACAGCTATTTTGAATGTACCCAGGCATCAAAAATGCGCGAAATATATTTCATAAACGGATATGACCACTAGGTCTCAAAAGGGACATCTCTACACGTAAAACCAATGGTAAGGTTATGTAGCCTATTTATTCAATATTTAGTCCCAGATATTGACTGTAGAATGACATGGTATCATTTTAAAAAACGTTTTCTCGTTTATTTCGTTATTCAGTGAGCAGCGTTTTCACTGCTGTATAGGCATTTCTTAGGGCTATTTGTCGGGTTCATCTTGTTGCTATGACGGAATATGACTTTTTAGTGGTGAAAGAATATTTTTATGAATGCCAAGATAGACAATATTGTCCGTTATGTCAAGGGTGGGGGGTGTTTTGTAGATGAGACTGCAGGGAGGGGGTGCGTGTTAAATGAACGACCAGAGCGACAAAGGTGGGGCTGTGAAACTCCGTTTTCGGCATAGTTGCCATGTACCGTCTACTAATGAAACTAAAACAACGCGTTTCTGTTTTTATCTTGCAGTAGCACTGAATGTTTGAGTTTAGTAATCTCGGCACGCCGGCGTGCTGACCACTAGGGGCTGTGCGCTAAGAGGTTAATCTAGCTTGAAATTTCTAAATCCGAATGTTGCAGTGTGCCCAGTAGGGGGCCTTCTATTATATATAGTTGGTTTTAGTGTTCTCCTACTGACGGTTGCAAAGCCATTTAATTTTTTTCTTGAAAATACAAAAGAAAAATTCAGCAAAATTTAGCCAGTTTGAACATTATTCAGTTCCTCTATTAAGTGGGGTAGCAGCAAACACTTCTGAGCTGGCAGTGTAGCAAAATGGGTAAGAAACTAGCATGACAGCCTAATGCAGGGATCAGCAACTCTTGGTCCTCGAGGGGCGAGAGCTGCTGGTTACTGTCCTGACCGTTACAAAGCTTTTTTCCTTATAGAAATTCAGCTAAATTCATCCTGGTTTAAATGTCCAAATATGAAAGGTGTAGCAGTATGTTCATTAGGGGGGCCTCTATTCTGTGGTGCTGATTTTATTGCTCTCCACCACAGTTCAGAATCTCCTGATTTGTGTTCATAAAAAATAAAAATAAAGAAAAAATCACCAAAATTGCACTCATTTGCAAATGTGAATGAGAATTATTAGGTAGTACCGCAGGCTTGTTTGGCAAAATTCTAAAATTCAAGGACGTGTCTGGCATTATGGCCACGTAAAAAGCAAAATTGTTAAATTACAACAAACCTTTACCATGTTTACTGAATTTTTGTGTTAAGAGTCAAGATATATTTAAAACAATGTATTAATCTTTTCTTTGATTTTAGTTAATGCAGAAGGAATCGAGTTGGCCAGACTGATCATCACCCTCCTATATTTACTCAATCCTCACATGCAGCTGAAAGGATAAAAATGGTGTTTAATGTTTATCTGGGATTGTTCCTCAGTTTTTAAGTCCTTGAATCTAGATGTGTTTCAATATTATGTCACAATAAATTATTTACCAAAGAGTGTAATGTGATTCAGGAAACAAAATAATGTTATTCAGTAACACAATGGAAGTAAACATTTAAAAATATATTAACCATTTACTGCAAAAAAAGCATGATAATCACAAGTGATTGAACAACATCAATTTTAAATTGATTTATAATCTTTTTTCACTTTTCTACTATAAAGATGCGGAACTGACTACAAATGTAGAGACGTTTCCTATAAAACTATAAATATTTGGTATTAATTCCTTATATGGAAATGTATTGTAATAATTGCTTATTTGTTTGATGATGTATTTTTTGAGTTGTATATTTACAATAGAAGTATTTCAAATAAGTTCATTTTCAACAAAAAATTGTGACACTAAATGGCATTTTAGGGAGTAAAATATGTGAAAATGTATATAAATTACCAAATTTACAAAGTCCTTGAATAAATTTTTTTAAAGGCCAAGGAAGCACATAAAACAACTTATAAAAGTGTTAAAAATGACTGCTTCTTCTTTAAATTTTTTGGCATTTTGAAATCATGAAACGTCACTGAACCATATGTGTCTGTGTGTGTGTATTTCCACATTGGTTACGTCTGGGCGACTGTGGTATTATTGATTTTTTTTCAGGTATACATTTCTGACAGCAAACTTTGTAGATGGTCCCTTAAATCTCCGGAAGCGCAAGAAGCTGAAGATAACTGAATTCTTTCGACGTTTGTTTAAATATATGAATATAGGAAAGACACTGGTAAATACTAAGGTTGTAGCTTGTCGTATTTTATGCCCGCATTCACAATTTGTGGTTTGTTTGATTATTTGAGCTGTTGAAGCCGGAATCCGAATATCCCAATATAAAACCAACTTTACCCCAGTGCTGTAACATAGGCCATGCATATTCTGTAAACGGAGGAGTAAAGTTAAGTGAGGAGCAGGTCCAGCCACGTTCTGTTGTATATAAAACCTGTGTATGTTTGTGTGACAGTTGGTTGGAGGGGGATTTCACCTCTAGATTTGATCTAGTCCAAGAACAGGTTAGGCGTATGCTATTGGATGTGGTGATTAGCTAAATAAGACATGCCTGTTTGTTCTGGTGAATAATTCCTTGTGACATCGGGATTCGCACTGATTACATAATGAATAGCTCAATTTCTTCAAGGCTGATCATGCAAATATTGATAAAGATTCAGTAAGGGTGAACACTTCTCGCAGTGCTTACATTGCAGTTCTTCAATAATGTGGCGTTTGTTCGGTCTCATTTTGAACTTCAGTTAACTTTCCAGGGGTTCTATAACAGGATGTCTCAAAATGCTGATTTTCCAGTTCTGGAAATGATGATAATAAAATTCAACACTGCTGAATATTTGCTGGTAACATTTGTATATGTAGTGCATCTGTGCTGACAGCGATAACAACCCATATTCTGCATGACAGGATATTTCTGCCACAACTGTAGTTAGGGGGTTAAAAACTGTTGTTTGGTGACAGAAGTTCTGCCTGTAAATTGCTGTGTTGTCTTCATCTAGTAGCTCAGCTGTAGCAAATGCCGTGTATCCATCAGTACCTTTACATGCACAGATGAAATCGAGCTATATGAGTAGCTCGATTTGGCCAAAGATGAGATTTAATTGGATTATTGTCGTTGCCCAATATACATGACTCGGAAAGAATCAAATTATTGACCGAGGTGTGTCTGACTAAGTCTTCTTATAAATCCTGCTTTCTCAAATTTTGTCGCAACTTTGTCGCTTGGCCACAGTAGTCGATTTACTACGGCATGTAATGTATACGCTTCAATCGGCCTGAAATTGGACTAGGCGTTCTGCGCATGTTCCATAATTTACATAGCAACTACTGTGGCCAAGCGGAGTCGATAATGTTTCAGAAAATATATAACTTTAAAATATTTAATTCAATATTCTACTGGGACTTTTGTCGTTTATTGAGGGTGTGACAGAAAATATTGGTGCCACTGACTATAATCGAATGTTTTTTCACATTTACCGTTCGATTGAGCAAGTACCATTCAAAGTACATTTTTATTGGTTAGTGCGGTCCGATTGTGCTAGCTACTTCACATTAAACTTGTACGGGGATCAATAAAGGCTAACAGCACTGTACCACTTAATTATTGTCACTTCTATCACCACTGTAATGAACTTAAAAAAAAGGCAACAAACGACCTTCTCCATGAGAAATGCATTGTCGAGCTCACGCACATACACTGCTGGCGACATTCTAAAGCTCCGTTTTGCCCTCCCTAGTATCATGGCGAAAAACACACATTTCTGGATGGACGAGGAGACCAACTTCATGCAATCGCAACTAAAGGAGTTAAATTTCCTAAAATACATGGATGGAAGAAAAACGTGGAATGACAAACTATTCAAAAAAAGTTGCGACAAAATTGGAGGAAGCAGGATTTATAAGACGCCTTCGTCAGACACACCTTGGTCAATAATTTGATTCTTTCCGAGTCATGTATATTGGGACAACGACAATAATCCAATTAAATCTCATCTTTGGCTAAATCGAGCTATTAATATTGCTCGATTTCAACTGTGCATGTAAACGTACTGAGTAGGGCCCACGTGTGTGCATTTACTGCATCCTGAGGTGATATGTCATGTCTGATTTATGACCAGAATTCATGGTCTGGGAGCACAACACAATATAAGGGCTTTGGCTGAAAGGTCTGGTTGCTCTAAGCCTTGTAACGCCATCCACCAGGAACAACACCATATTCATGTCTTATCTCTTTTTCTCTTGCCCCCACCCCACCCTTGTCTGTTTTCTGTTTTCAGGGTTCAGGTGTGATCAAGGCTGGCTTTGCTGGAGACCAGATCCCCAAATACTGTTTCCCAAACTAGTAAGCAGACTGTTCTGTTTTTGAGTGTTTTCCTGTGGATTGCTTTGGAAGTGGGGTGGAGGGGGGGTGCAGCTTGACCTGGGGCATTGGGTGGGGTTGGATTGGGGGTATGCAGGTGTGATCACGGACCTTGGGGGGGGGGGGGGCTGGGTGCTGCTGCTATCATGGGTCCTTGACCACGAGTGCATAAAATTAAAATCTAAGAGTGGATGTGTAGAACTACTAAAGATCTATGATGCAAAAACTAAGCAGTGTACCCAGTGTCTCCGAATCCATCCAAAATGTCTAAATTATGCATTTCTGTAAATCACAACATAATCATGCATTTCACTCCAAATCAACTGTTTTTATTCAAGAAACTCACTGTTGCATCATTTTCAAGTGGGAATTACAAGCTTTTCATCAGCACAGTGGTCTAAAATATACTGAACAAAAATATAAATGCAACAGTTATCAATTTCGAAGATTTTATTGACTTCAAAGGGAATAAACTTAAATCAGTCAACTGAAATATATTCATTAAGCACTTATCTACTGATTTCATGTGATTGGGGATACATATATGCATTTGTTAGTCACAGATTCCCCAAAAAAGAAGATACCATGAAATGAACAGAATACTGATCAGTATCTTGTGTGACCCTCATACAACGCAACACATCTCCTTCGCATTGAATTGATCAAATTGTTGATTGTAGCCTGTGGAATATTGTCCCACTCCTCTTCAATAGCCGTACAAAGTTGTTGGATATTAGTGGGAACTGGAACATGCTGTCGTATGCGCCGGTCCAGAGCATCCCAAACATGTCTGGTGAGTATGCAGGCCATGGAGGAAATGGAACATTTTCAGCTTTGAGGAATTGTGTACAGATCCTTGCAACATGGGGCCGTGCATTGTCATGCTGAAACATGAGGTGATGGCAGTGGATGAATAGCACAGCAATGGGCCTCAGGATCTCACCACAATATCTCTGTGAATTCAAATTGCCATGGATAAAATCCACCTGAGTTCTCTACCCATAGGATATGCCTGCCCATACCAACACCCCACCACCACCATGGGCCACTCTGTTCACAGCGTTGACATCAGCAAACCACTCACCCACCCGACACCATACACGCTGCCTGCCATGTGCCCTGTACAGCTGAAACCATGATTCATCAGTGAAGAGGACCGTTCTCCAGCGTGCCACTGGCAATCGAAGGTGAGCCCTTGCCCACTCACGACGATTGTGACGCCGAACTGCAGACAAATCAAGACCCCGGTGAGGACGTCGAGCACGCAGATGAGCTTCCCTGAGGCGATTTCTAACAGTTTGTGCATAAATTCTATGGTTGTGTAAACCAACTGTTTCATCAGCTGTCCGTGTGGCTGGCCTCAGACGATCCCGCAGGTGAAGAAATCGGATGTGGTGGTCCTGGACTGGTGTGGTTATACGTGTCTGCGTTTGTGAGGCCTGTTGGACGAACTTCCAAAATCTCTGAAACGACGCTGGAGGCAGCTTATGGTGGAGAAATGAACACCCATTACTTTGGCAACAGCTCTACAGGACATTCCTGCAGTCAGCATGCCAATTGCATGATCTCTTAACTCTTGAGGCATCTGTGACATGGTGTTGAACAACAAAAAACTCAACATTTTAGGGTGGCCTTTTATTGACCCCATCATAAGAAACACCTATGTAGTGACCATGGGTTTTATTCTTGATATGCTACGCCTGTGCAGGAGATGGATTATCTTGACAAAGGAGAAATGCTGGCTAACAGTGATATAAACAAATTTGTGGGCAAAATTTGAGAGAAATAAGCACGTAGAACAAATCTTTGAGGTATTATTTAAATGCATTAAAAATGGCTGCAAAAATAAAAGTGTTGTGTTTAGATTTTTGTTGAGTGTATGTAGGCGTCCAGAAACATATCCAAAATCTCTCCAAAAATGAATAAAGTGCTTTTTGTCCATTATAAAGCATATAAATGTGCCCCTTATGAAGGTTTAAGATGAAACATTGATATCAGATTTAGAAAAATTAATCAAAAACATTGTCACGCAATGTGGTGCAGTACCTAAATGTGTAATCATAAACTCTTGTATGTTTTTCTGTAATCTACAGTATGTAATGTTTTCTTGTATGGGGGTGGGACAACATTAAAACAATATTGAACCCTCCACCACGTTTTGGCAATGTTCCAGCTCTCACGTGAGATCCGGTGCATGAAACACAAACACTCCTCATTATAAAATGCCACTAACTTATTTAAAGGCACTCAGTTTAAAACATAACATATATATAACTGAAATATTTTGAGCAGTAATACTTACATAGCGATGATTAAATCTTATCTGTGTTCAGTAGATAGAGACAGACAGAGAATCAACACTGTTGTTTTCCTCTTCTGACTTAGTCCAGAAAGCACTATCACAGCTAGGGCTATCAGAAAACATGTCTTAGCCGTGCTCAGAAGTTCTCAAGAATAATAATATTTTCCAAAAACTGACAAAACTTATTGATAAAATTTTGCCGGGTGCGCTTTTACTGTTATCACTGAGTGAATGTGTAAGGTGGCGATGATGAAATAAAACCTTTGGTTACGCTGGGCTATAAAATGCTATTCCAAAAGTGAAATTAGACCTGTTATACATCATTAGAAAGCTTATACTATCACCTTTTCAGTTAATTAATTGTCAATCTAGCCAGATTGTACTAAAAAGAGCAACAACACCGTTAGCAACGTGTGGTATGATGCACAGCTATATTGGAAGATAGCCAGTCATCACAAATGTGCATGTATGTCACAAATGGATTGCTACACGTAAAACCAATGATAAGGTTGTATATTTATTCTATATTCAGTCCCAGATATTGACAGTAGAATGACATGGTAAAATTTTTCAAATATTTTCATGAATGTCCAGATAGCCATTATTGTCCATTATGTCATGGGTGGGGGGTGTGGTTGCAGATGAGACTGCGGGGAGGGGGTGCTTGTAAAATGAATGACCGGCGCGATAATTGTGGTGCTGCAAATCTTTGTATTCGGCATAGCTGTCATGTATCATCTACTAATAAAACTAGAAAATAGAGTTTGTGTTTTCAACTCAGTTTGGTTTCAGGAGCAATGAATGTCTGAGCAATCTAGGCGTGCCGGTGTTAACTAGGGGTTAACTAGCTACCGTTAGCTAGATAGCGTTCTAAGTGGCTAATGTCACAATCACCGGATGAATAATGAATAAAAGTTAAGCAAGCACTTGAGTGCTGGATCAGAAATAATGGTGCTAATTTGTTGGTCGCCAGCTAGTTAAAACTTCATAGTTCCTGTCTGAGTGTTCCAGGAGACTGCTATGATCGGAAGGTCAAACCTGTTTTGGCGATCTTTCAGAAAACATATTTGGACAGTTTGTTCTTCATGCATAATGTCAAAAATGCTACAGTGTAATCAACTAACAACTTATAAATCATGAACTTTCGAGAATATAATGGTTGTTATAATATGATTAAAAAAATTAGCCGCTTCCCTCCTCTTGTAATCACTGTTGTTGGAGGGAAATGCATCATCACCTGTGCGACTTTTTGTGTGGAGTTATCTGTTTTCCTTCAACTTGAAGCACTATTTTCTGGCATTCGTACAGTAAAACTCATATACTGTATGCCTTTACACGTATGTATTGTTATTGGTTGCGACATTTAATGAGAACACATTTAGTGTACTCTCAAAACGCAATACATGCCAAAATGTCTCTGTCTCAAACATATTTATTTTATTTAACCTTTATTTACCCAGGGTAGGTTCGCTGGGCACGGATGCCCTTTCGCAGGAACGCCCTGCTTCATTGCTGAACATAGCTGCCTGTGGCTTCAAATTTCCATTTGGGGGACTGCAATCAACAATTGAAATTGGGGACTGGAATCAACCAGGCTCATGTACCCCTTTTCACCCTAATACAAAAAACACCCATCCATAAAACTAAAATCATTTATACCATACTGTAGACACGATTTTGGAGAAAATATCAATGTAAAAATATAGCTGCAAGCAGCAATGCAGGGCCCTACGAACATGTCCAAGCTGGGTAAATACTAGGTGAAGGAGAAAAGAGTCCAAGCGGCATAGATTTCAGGATTTTGGACAATCTACATACCCGTGCGTGAGACGGTCCAACTTCCGGTTCATTAGAAACATTACATTGAAATATGAATGTGCATTAGCATAAAGTGCTAACTTTGTCACGCCACAAATCACGCAATTTTTAATCACCCTTGATGGAGAGAATACCCAAGAGTACACATGTGCGACGGTGATGGAATCAGGTAAAGCGTTCATTAGAAGATGAGTTTTAAAGTGTTATAATAGCATTAGCTTCCCTGTTAACAGCTGTTAACACCGTATAGGGAGACATGCACCATACATGTACATGGGCAATTTCGGACCAATCGGACTTACGGTTTATTAGAAGAAACTTTTTATTAATTTTGCCAAATTTGGTATAACGACTAAATTAGGGAGAAAATGGCAACAAAAAAAAAAACATTATAGGGCCTCTTCCCCTGCATAACTTGGACAAATCAGAATTGAACTATCAGGATGGTGTCAAGACAGGGCTGCAATTTGAATAACATTTAATTTCAGCAATACAAAATCTCTTCTGGGTTTATTTTGAATAAGATAGTGAGCATCTGGTTTTTTTTTTTTTTTTCTGAAATGGCAGTAGTCCCTCAAGAAGCTGGCAGCTGTAATGTTTTTAGGACATCTACATATACAAATGTTTCAATAAATAATAAACAATTAACATTTGAAACATTTCACAGTAAGTTTTTTTTTTGTGGTGAAATGAGTAATAATGCCTTAATTGTGGTTAGATTTTTATAATGACCCCACTTATTTTGGTGAAGTGTTAAGAGCAGGCAGAAATGTTCATAAACAGTCAAGTTTGCATAATAATCTTTGACTTCTGAAGTAAAAAAGTAACATTTCTGAACTGTCAGTACACTTTGAAACTATTTAATAGCTCTATCTACTCTGATTTTGTATATTTCCTTGTTAAATGATCTGTTAAAGTGAGCCCAGATGCCAATTTTGTTTCACGTGTATGCATGGAACTCCCATTGTGATTACATTGCATTCAACCTCCCTAGCTATGAAGACAGATCGTAAGCTGTTTGACTGGAACTGTGAGTGGAATGGCTAGTTGCATTACCCATATCTAGCTAGTAAGCAAGATGTTTTTAACTAACGTTAGCTAGATAGTGTGCTAAGTGGCTAATGTTGAAATTGCCAGATGAATAATGAATGAAAAGTTAAGCAAGTCTTTTAGTGCTGGAACAAAATAACACATTTGCTAGTCAATAGCAATTTAAAATTTGCTTCATAGCTCCTGTCTGTTCCAGGAGACTGCTCATCAACCCTGCTAGCCAAGAGCTGCATAGCTGTATGAGGTGCTGGCCCTGCCAACTAGCTAGAGCAAGCAGTCGTGTTCTTTAAGCGCTCAATGGCAAATGTCATGATCGCTGGCTAAATTCAACAATATGCTGTTATAATCAGCATTTTTTGTTGCATTCCTTTAATTTTTTTTTACTGCAAGTAACATTTACTTTTGAATGTATACTACTTTTATTTGAACTTTGTATGGTTAGTTATCAACTGACAAACTTAGCTAGCATATGATGTAATTGTGTGTTTTTTGAGCTTTCATTCACATACGGTATTTCTACTCATTCAGTAATTATGGACATATTATTTTAGCAGACTATGTTGGGAGGGACGTGCTGGGGATGGCTATAAAAGGTAATATTGCCCCAGGGTGTACCGTATTAGCCTATTTGCTGGCCTGCGCGTTAGTTCATTTTAAACAGTGCAATTTAGAAGTTAAAAAGTTGGCTACTAAACTGATAGGCATAATCTATTGGTTGAAGTTTATTTAAAAATGCACCACTATATCAGAAATCAGATTATCCGACTCCCGAAGTTCCAGCCCTGAGTAAATCTCAGGGCTAGAATGATTTGTTCTGATATATAGGGTGCATAGAAAAGAGTATCTCAAAGATCATAACATACGGATCAGCAGCATCCACTGCTGCTATTGTAGCCAATGCAATTTTTTCAGTAGCCTACATATTAGCCTAGACTTGTTTGTTCTGTGAAAAAACACAACATATGCCTCACAGTCAACAAATTGTGCCAAATAGCTCACATTCAACACACGTCTGAAAATGAAGCAGCATAACCAACATAGGTAGACTCTTTATTATGATTATTATTATTATTATTATTATTATTATTATTATTAATAATAATAATAATTAAAAAAATTGATAGAATATCTTTAACATCAACAAATTATGTTATGGGACCTGAACATTGAATAGGCTGAGAATTCCTGACGTAAACAAGTCCCCTCATCTATGTGTGGCCTATCAGCCATTTGCAATGAGATCAAAACACTGTGACTTCATACCTGGAGTTGGTTACTGATCAAGGGGTGTCCACACACCATGAATGTAGCGTATTAAATCTTTTAAGTAATTTATGAATTCACAAAATGGAGTGCTTGCGCAAACAAATTTGCTATTGAATTTTTAATTATAGTAAATTTCCATTCAGACAATGACATTGCCTTGTTAAATTTTTAATACATTTGGCAGGGTGAGGTGGGCTGCCCCACCTAATGTATTGAAGGGGAAACCCTGCTTTTCCTTGTACCGCTTTTACACCAGTATGTAATATATTGTTCTTGTGTTTGACTGGTTATGGTTAATCTACATGTGTGTCGGGGGGAAGTGTCTGGATGATAATGACGCAGTCTTTTTGTTTTATGATTTACAATTCTAGTGTGGGACGTCCCAAGCATGTACGTGTAATGGCAGGTGCACTCGAAGGGGATCTTTTCATTGGCCCCAAAGCGGAGGTAACCCACTTGTACACCCTCACATTCAACTTTTCTGTGGCCCTAAGTTTTATTTTCACACTATGATAAAATGATGTGGACATTACTTGAAGTATCCTGAAGGTCAGTTAAAGGATCAAACTAGGACAACCACACATCCTCTTCCCGTAACATGAAATGAAAAATCTCACCTTTATAAACTAGGGACGCAACGATATATATTTGCCTATGATCAGTATTGGCTGAGAAAACTAACAATTCGCATAGTCATCCATTGGTCAATTGTTTAAAAATGACCAATGGTCAACTCTGTTTATGTCGGTCAATCGAAAGGAAAAAAGTCATGTATTTTGTAATCCAAGGGCTTACATTTGCATGTCAGATACAAAATAATTGCACTTTGTTTTTTTTCCATATTCATTTCCATAAAATGCTAAGAATAACACCATATTATTCATTTGGAAATCAATAACCAAATTAATTTGAGAATGCCTTTTTTCCTCCATGAAAATAGACAAAAATATATGACCCGAACATCTCCTTGGCACATTAATATAATCAAATGTAAATTAATTTGATCTAATGTATTTTTATTTAATGTTCTAAAAAAGGTAGTTAGTTAAATTGGTGAAGTTGATTTGTATGCAATTGTGGAGTCTTAATTATTATATGACATAGGTTATACAGCTTATTTTTATGCTGTAAGTGCAGCATATTAAGTTCAGTGCTTGTGATAATTTTGTTTTAAGTCATGAACATACAGCGCCAACAGAAATTTGCAAGAAAATAAATTGCGGACTGCCTGCTGCACCATCCGACCACATCTATATGCCACCCTGCATGCCGCATCTGTTTTGGGGTTTATCTGCATACCACCGGGCCTGGGAAAAATTCTAGAAAAAACACTGATAATTCAGGAATGCACTTTCAGTTGGAGGAATTTGTTTTAAGTTGGATGAATGTGAAGAAATGTTATAAATAAATGTTTGTATTACTTTAAAGTTGTGTAAAACAAATTTTTGGTTTTTTAGTATGGAAAGATTTTAAATAATTGATCATAACACTTATGTAAGCAGAACCACCAAACAATCAGTCAATGTTTTCACTAAATAATCGGAATTTTTATATCAGTGGATTCCTGATGTAAACCAAATGCATCCCACCGATATAAAAATTTCTGGCCAATACCGATTCTGATCATGAAATGATGTCACTTCAATAACCGGCAGCTTGGCCACTTTTTTCCCCTATAGGTATAAGTAAAACATATTTCAAGTATTTCCTATTTGATCATCAGCAGAAGAATTAACAAAGAGTAATGTTGAAGCTGGCCAATGGCAGGGTATCACGTGTCACTGCGGTTCTGCCCTTTTTTTATCCCTGCCTTCCTCTGTCAATCACTTTCTCTTTCCATCGTCCTCTCTCTCTGCCTCACTCCCTCCATCCCTCTCTCTCCAATATCCCTTTCTTGCTGCCCCCCTTTCCCTGCAGGAGCACCGGGGGCTGTTGTCTGTGAGGTATCCCATGGAGCACGGCATAGTGAAGGACTGGAATGATATGGAGCGTATCTGGCAGTACGTCTACTCAAAGGAGCAGCTGCAGACCTTCTCTGAGGAGGTGTGGCCTGTTTTCAGGAGCCCCAACCTCCTTTGCATCAGAGACACACCCCAGCCCTGTATCTAAATTTACCCCCACACTAAATATACTCAAGACATCAGAAATCATCAACAAAACAAACATCAGTCTTGTTTTGTCCTACTTATTAAACGTGCTAAGAACTGTAAAGCTGTGTGCTCTGGGTCTTTTCATTATTTAGTTTAGTCATTTTTTATTTACCTGTATATGGATTGGATTGTATTTGTATGTGACTGCCCTGGCTGTCCATGTTTTTTTTTATTGCTAAATTTACTTTTACATATTTCTCTGAAGGGAAAAGATTTTTACGGGACGACTTTGTTTCTTCAGTGAAAGATACTGAGTATCTTCAGTGAAAGATACTGAGTTTCTTCAGTGAAGTTTTTCCCACTTTGCACCCCCTTCACGGCTTTATTTTTTCTGTTTATTGCTGTAAATTAACAGTAATTCTGTAAATTAGCAGCTGTGGAGTCCGAAGCAGGGGGGACGGTGGTTCTATGCATTCCGGCTAAATTCAGAGTTCATTTGTGGTATGTTGGCAGGACAAACCAAAATTCTCTCACTCTCCCTCCCTCTCTCTTTCCCTCCCCATTTTTTGTTTTCCCAGCATCCTGTGCTGCTGACAGAGGCGCCCCTGAACCCCAGTAAAAACCGTGAGCGGGCAGCTGAGGTTTTCTTTGAGACCTTTAATGTTCCAGCGCTATTCATCTCCATGCAGGCCGTGCTCAGCCTGTGAGGACCTCCTCTTCCTTCCCTCAGTGTGATACATACTGTCCTCCCCACCCAGCTGTCCTTCCCATAATGTGCTAAAACGTGATAGCTACATGGCTATTAGGTCAGCTGGCCTTTTTTATTTGGGTGATTATGCATGGGTGTATTGTGTGTGTGGTATTGTCTGGTGCAGGGTTTTCTAATTATTTTAGTTCATAGAATCATCACCTGCTCACTGAGGAACCCCCCCCCCCCATCATCATCAAAATTGTTAAAATTTGATACCTTTACCAACAACCAGGCTGCAATATTTAACACATTAGCACCAAAAAGCACATCTAAAATAGAATGTCATGGGGGATTTGTGAGGTTTCTTTTTATAAACCACGCTTATTTTATCTTACAGTATAAAATGTCTAAGGAATGGAAATGTGTGGAACGGACACAAAAATTGGGAAAATATGTTCCTGGTTTGCCGAGAACATCCAGCCTTCTGGCACCCAGGAGTCCTTTGTGCCTTACCCTGCGTTAACACAGCGAGCAACTGGGTCGATGGGTTGCTCAAGTTTACTGGGCTGAGGGGGGGTGCAGGAGCTTCCCTATGTATCATCTTAGTGGTCTCGTGCAGTAACATATTATTGAAAAGAAATAATGGCATCATTAAAAAGACATATTTGCCATATAGCCACATATCATCTCATTTTGTTTCTATAGTTATGTCTGGACACTGACAAATATTTGTTACTGTGATCTCCTTGTCCATATCTCTCTCTCTCTCTCTCTCTCTCTCTCTCTCTCTCTCTCGCTCATTAGATAGCCACCTAGTTAGTGACCTCTCTATTCCCTTCACTAGACTAGCTGGCTAGCTATCTCTCCATATCGCTCTCTCACTAGATAGCTAGCAAGGTGAAACTGCCGTCCAAGCGTCATTTTTTAGACGCTTGTCCCTGTACTCTTGTTTTAAAAACGTTGTATAACACTGGGTGTAATTGTACTATAATGACAAGTTGTTTGTCCATTTTTCCTTACTGAGCAGAATAATAATTCACAAAATGTTGTCATATCGGTTGGAGAAATCAGAAGCCCAAAACTCTAACTGGCTGTTGACGGGCAATCCCCCCAAGACTATAGGCAACATTTTTCAGGCAACTGGTTGCTCAGTTGGCCAGTTGCTCGGGTTGCTGGATGTTGCTTAGCTGCATAGAGAATGAATGGACTTCCGGCAACAGGTCAACAGAGTTAACGCGGGGTTATGGTGGAAACCTCTGTAGAAAGATGTTAAGCTCAGAAGGAAGGCTTTGCCCTGCTCACACACAGCGGCTAATGGGAGGGTCCTGCTGTCGTTTGGCAGGTACGCCACAGGGCGGACGACAGGTGTGGTGCTGGATGCGGGTGACGGGGTGACCCACGCCGTGCCCATCTATGAAGGCTTTGCCATCCCCCACTCCATCATGCGTGTGGACATTGCTGGTCGTGACATCTCCCGATTCCTGCGTCTGCTCCTGCGCAAGGAGGGCTACGACTTCCACACCTCTGCCGAGTTTGAGGTGGTCCGCACCATCAAAGAGGTATACCTATGAACATCTTTGTAGTAGGTTAGTGTGCTTTTGGAAGCTGTTAATCCTCAAAGAGAAATTAGTTTAGCATGAGAAATTAGTTTTTTAATTAGCATGATGTGATAAAGTAAAACTCGCCGTTCAATTTGTATAGCAGACCAATTTGAAGGGATAGTACACATTTTTAGACCCAGATCTAAGAGTAACTGGTGGTTGGCAAAACCAGTGGAATTATTTGAGTACAAAGCACAACACATAGAGAAGACTTGGTCTTCACCAGTCATTAATTTATCCATAGATCTACTTAATGTATGTGTTCGAAGCTATGCACGATTCATGTCCCAGCTGTGTTAATATGTAGTCTGCTGCCATGGTTTCATGTACCAATAATGGGTGGAACTGCCATAGGCTGTTAGTCACACAACCTTGTAAAAACATGTTATTTCATAATGCCGTAAAGTCCTTAAAAAACCAAATGATAATTGTGACAGTTGGTGCTCCTGCCCTGGGAACAGGGAGTCTCCTCCTGCCTGAGGTGTGAGAATGATCTCTGTGTTTCTCATTCCTTTCTGTAGAGAGCGTGCTACCTGTCCCTGAACCCTCAGAAGGACGAGACCCTGGAGACAGAAAAGGCACAGTACACCCTACCCGATGGAAGCACGCTGGACGTCAGTGCACGAAACCCGACTCCTCCCGACAAATCAAATCAAATCTATTTTATTTCTACAGCACCTTTTATAGAAAACTGTCAAAAAGATGCTTTACGGAGTGGCTGAAAACAGCAAAAACCAGGCCTGAGCCCCCAAATAGCAAGCACATCAGGTAAAAAAAAACTGGTCGGGAGAAAACCAAGAAAAAACTACCTAATGGGTAGAAATCTGGGGAGGAACCTGGCTGTAGAGGAGGAGCCCATCCTCTGCTGGCCAGCCAGGTGTAAAGTAGTAGTAGAATGGATATAACAGATATGTAATAATCTATCACAGCACATAGAATGGGTTGGGCTGGTTACAATTCAGGTAATAAACCAACTGGAGTGGTAAAGTCCAAATTGTACAGTTCAGTATAGTGTAGTTTAGAGGGTGATGCAGGGTGATGCAACTGGAGCTCCAGGCTGAGTCACGGCATGGGCAGGGGAGGAACAGGGCTTCAGCGGTCCGCAACCAGTGTGAGGGACAGGGCTGGAATGATCCATGAACACAGTGCAAGGTTGGGGCAGGAGCCCCAGGGAAAATGAAGTTGCGAAGATGAAGTTACGCAATCCAAAGATTGCCAACACACTGAGTAAATGTAGTCTCTGCGACCAAAAACCCAGAAGAAACAATTGGATAGAAGCTCCATCCAGCTACTGTACAATCCATGGCCGCCACTGAATAATTTATGATGGCTAAGTCAGCCACTACTGGAGCCCCAACCCAATTTCAATTTTATGTTCTAACCCTGCTGAGCTAACTTGAACCATGCATTCATGGACTCGGCTAAACTATTTTCCTCCTCTGCACACTTTTACCCAGCTACGGCTCATGAGTAGCACCTTACCTTATGGCCTTTCCTTTGCAGATATGCACCCTGCATATGGTGTGTGAGGGTGGGATTAAGAGAAGATTCAGTGGCATAAAGCAGTCATTCACCCTAGTTGTTGGTTTGCAATATGGGGTTCAAAAAATGTTTGAGCTTCAGAGTGTCTAAGAAAACCATTAGTGCACACTACCCTTCAGCAAGGTACTTAAGCATCAGTAAATGTCCAGCTGCATTAATGGGCTGTTTGTAAAAAGAATGTATGCTGATTAAGATGCTGTGGGTAGGGAGCATCTGCTAAATACTTAAAATGTAAATTTAGCTGATGTGTTTTTATGCAGGAAATTCATTTAAAAATCCCGCGGTGATCATGTGATGTTCTGCTTCGGGGTTTCTCACATGATGCAGGCACTGTAGATTGCTGATGTCCAAGAGTTTCCAGCTGTCGCTGGCTGAGATGTATGAGTCCCACAGTAGGCAAGATGGCGGTGCTGGCAGTTTCGTCCGTCTTTCCTTGCTGCCTGCCGTTCCCCATCACTGTAACTTGGCCCCACCCATCATCTGAGCCGCTACCTCAGGATTGTCACTTAGCTGCCTCTAATTTGATCAACGTGAACATTGGCTGACTGACCGTGTTTGCTCGACACAAAGAAACACCCTGAGCCGACCAGAGGAGGATGGGTTCCCCCCTTGTGCCTGGTTTCTTTCAAGGTTTCTTCCCATCTGCCACAGGGAGTTTTTCCTTGCCACTGTTGCTTTAGGTTTGCTCCTGTGGGGTTTAGGCCACGGTTGTCTGTGAAGCGTATTTGTGACAATTGTTTGTGAAATGCGCTATATAAATAAATTTAGATTTTGGTGGTTCTGACGCATGTGCGGTTCCTCTGCAGATTGGCCCGGCGCGTTTCCGGGCCCCAGAGCTGCTGTTCCGGCCAGACCTGATCGGGGATGAGAGCGAGGGCATCCATGAGGTGCTGGCCTTCGCCATCCAGAAGTCTGACATGGATCTGCGACGCACGCTCTTCTCCAACATCGTGCTGTCTGGAGGCTCCACGCTGCTCAAAGGTGTGGAAACCAACTTCACCTCCCCCACCACGGTGTTCATTTGGAATTTTTCCACCAGGATGATACGCCTGCATGAGTGTTGCAGCTTTGCTGCACAAATATATGTTTATGTTTTTAATTCCAACTTGCATTTTGGAGGATTATAGTTGTTATCTAGCGTTAGAGTTATTAGTTAGTGGTTTTTGTAGAACTGTTTTGGGATAGTTTACCTACCCTGCCCTGCCTGCAGAGTTACCATTGTGGATTTGGACTATTTTGACTGCTGTTTCTCGCCTGCAGAAAACTACAAAATGGCTGAGTGTTCACTGTTCAGCTTCTGAAAGTAGCACCAGACGACTCACCAAGTGCGGGTAGATTATGTCAGTGTTGAGTAAACAGGATCACTTTACTTGACAAATTCTCTGGAAGTTGCATCACACGCATAACTTCAGAATACTCCCACAAATCTTTGGATCTGTTGGGATGCTTTGATAAAATGTGTCTGCGGTCTGCACCTGCTAGAGCCATAGATTTTCTATGGCTGGAGTGGTATTGAGTGGTAACCTAAAGTTAGCCAAGACATTTCTGTGAAAATGATCTAATGTTAGTCAGCTGTCGATAAAGATGTGGCCAACACATCACTGGGCTAGAAGAAAAATAAGCAGTTAAAAGAAGGTGTTGAAGAATAAAGTGAGTTTTTTAAAAATTTAGTTTTAATGTAGAAGAAGCTTAATAATGGCAAGTGTTGCTAATGGCTGGCGTAATGCCCCACATCCCCCTGCCCTACTACTACACCATGGCCTGGAGATAATACACCGCTTCTCTTGCCTTACTACAACACCGGGACCCTGGGGTAATACACCACTCCCCCTGCTCTACTAGTACACTAGCACCTGGGGATAATACACCACCTTTCCTTGCCTTACTACTACACCAGGACCTGGGGATAATACACCACCTCCCCTGCCCGACTAGTACACCAGGACCTGGAGATAATGCACTACCATTCCTTGCCTTACTACAACACCAGGACCTGGGGATAATGCACCACCATTCCGTACCTTACTACTACACCAGGATCTGGAGATAATACACCGCTCCTCTTGCCTTACTGCTACATCAGGACCCTAGGGTAATACACCGCTCCCCCTGCCCTACTAGTACACCAGGACCTGGGGATAATACACCACCTTTTCTTGCCTTACTACTACACCAGGGCCTGGGGATAATATACCACCTCCCCCTGCCCTAATATTCCAGGACCTGGGGATAATACACCACCTCCCCCTACCCTACTAGTACACCAGGACCTAGGGATAATATACCACCTCCTCCTGTCCTACTATTCCAGGACCTGGGGATAATACACCACCTCCCCCTGCCCTACTACTATGCCAGGACCTGGAGATAATACACCACCTTTCCTTGCCTTACTACTACACCAGGACCTGGAGATAATGCACCGCTCCTCTTGCCCTACTGCGATGCTGGGACCTCGGGATAATTCCCCCCCCCCCCCCCCCACTACACCAGGACTTGGGGATAATTCATCACCTCCCCCTGCCCTTCTAGTACACTAGGACCTGGGGATAATACACCACCTCCCTTTGCCCTACTACTACACCTGGACCTGGGGATAATACACAACCCCCCCCACCCTACCCTACTAGTACACTAGGACCTGGGGATAATACACCACCTCCCTTTGCCCTACTACTACACCTGGACCTGGGGATAATACACAACCCCCCCCACCCTACCCTACTAGTACACTAGGACCTGGGGATAATACACCACCTTCCCCTGCCTTACTACTACACCTGGACCTGAGGATAATACACCACCCCCCTGCCCTACTACACCTGGACCTGGGGATAATACACCACCTCCCCCTGCCCTACTACTACACCTGGACCTGGGGAAATACACCACCCCCCCTGCCCTACTAGTACACCAGGACCTGGGAATAACACTTTTGCTTTGCAGTACAGGCTAAAGGTATTAGGCTACCAGGGATTTTTTTTATTTATTTAAGGTAGATACAATTTCACTCAGTTTAATTACCCCTCCACCTGCCTCACACCCCTCAACCTCCCACTTTGCAAAATGATTTAATGGACTTCCAATAATTAATTGAATTGTAATCAAAGCCAAAGAAGGTTATTTCGAGGAGAGTAGTGTCTTAGATTACTTGTAAGTAAAAAGTGTAGAAATTTCTTAACAAAAATTATGGTGTTGAAGAGATAAGAAATAACAGAGTCAGGAGCTCATATAATTTAAAAATACGACCCATCGGGGCATATTATTAAATGAGATTCATTTAATCACCATATGCAAAGATTCCATTACTAGCCAATCATCAGTTAGGATCAGGGAGTCCATACTAAGGCTGACCATGTGAGCCTAGAGGTCCTCTAATCCCCTAAAGCACTTTATATATACCACAGCTGGAGTCTCTCTCCTCTAGCTTACATCTCCAAGCGGAACATGGCATGGGGTGAAACAGGGTGAAACAGCGTACACTTAAATATATAGACTTTCAAAAGTACACTTTCAGAAGTACGTTTATAAAGTTACCATAAGATATATTTTATAATAATTGCTTATGTAATATTTTCTGTAAGACAACTTTTTAATAATAACCCATCAAAATAATCTTTTTTGTACAGTATCCTTGAGTCTAAGAAAGGCCATTTAAATCGAATCTATTATTATTATTATGATTATTATTATTATTATCATCATCATCATCATCATCATCTCTGTCACTGTCTCCAATTGTCTGTCCATCAAAAACACGCCTCACTCCCTCCATCCTGTTTCTGTCTCCTTCATCCATCCTATCCTCTTATATATTCCTCCTTTTTTTCTGTTTTATTTCTGCCTCCTATTCCCTGTCTCCCTCTTCCCTTTCTTTCTCTATCACTTCCTTCTTTTCCTGTCTCTTCCCCTCATCCCTCTGCTGTTTTACTCATCTTCTCTGCTTGTATCCTAGTCCGTTCACCATTCATCAGAGAACAGGCATGCTGCTTGTAACCCAATCCGTTCACTAATCACAGAACAGGCATGCTGCTTGTAACCCAATCCGTTCACTAATCACAGAACAGGCATGCTGCTTGTAACCCAATCCGTTCACTAATCACAGAACAGGCATGCTGCTTGTAACCCAATCCGTTCACTAATCACAGAACAGGCATGCTGCTTGTAACCCAATCCGTTCACTAATCACAGAACAGGCATGCTGCTTGTAACCCAATCCGTTCACTAATCACAGAACAGGCATGCTGCTTGTAACCCAAACCGTTCACTAATCACAGAACAGGCATGCTGCTTGTAACCCAATCCGTTCACTAATCACAGAACAGGCATGCTGCTTGTAACCCAATCCGTTCACCACTAATCACAGAACAGGCATGCTGCTTGTAACCCAATCCGTTCACCACTAATCACAGAACAGGCATGCTGCTTGTAACCCAATCCGTTCACTAATCACAGAACAGGCATGCTGCTTGTAACCCAATCCGTTCACTAATCACAGAACAGGCATGCTGCTTGTAACCCAATCCGTTCACTAATCAGAGAACAGGCATGCTGCTTGTAACCCAATCCGTTCACCACTAATCACAGAACAGGCATGCTGCTTGTAACCCAATCCGTTCACTAATCAGAGAACAGGCATGCTGCTTGTAACCCAATCCGTTCACCACTAATCACAGAACAGGCATGGATAGGAAATTGAAACTGAACTGTGTAAGCATTATGCTTGATGTGATTCTATGACAATTGGGTTGAATCTTGTGTAGTTTTCCATGCATGACAACCACACTTTTTTCCCTGTTTGGTAGGCTTTGGGGATCGTTTGCTGAGTGAAGTGAAGAAGCTGGCTCCTAAAGATGTTAAAATTAAGGTAAGTACATTTTGTTTTTTGTTTTTGTTGTGATACACAAGTCTCTAAAATCACGTTTACGTGTCTCATTCTCATGTTTGGGTCCAAACACCAGTTTTAAAAAATAAAATCATGAGCCCCTTTTCCACTGCAGGGCCAAACGGTTCCAATGGTGTTTCCACCTGGAAACAGTTTGGCGCAGAACGATTACAAACCGTGCCCAGCACAATATTTTCGGCACGGTTAGACAACTGTGCTCAGTGCAGCAGAACCGTTTGGGTGGGCGGGCTTAATGACGTATTCACTGGTTTCACATTACGTCAGTTTTGTGACTCCGCATACGGTCTCTTCACGTCCTCTTCCGTAAGCTAGGTCAGTGGAGAAGCTAATATAAATAAAAATGCCAATCAACAATGGTATTCCGTCATAGCAACAAGATAAACCCGACAGTAGCCATAAGATACACAGCAGTGAAAACGCTGCTCATTGAATAACGAAATAAACGGGACAAAGTTTGAAAAAATGACACCATATCATTCTACAGTCAATATCTGGGACTAAATATTGAATAAATAGGCTACATAACCTTACTATTGGTTTTACGCGTAGAGATGTCCCTTTTGAGACCGAGTGGTCATAAATTGTCTTGGACAATCCGTTTATGAAATATATTTTTGATGCCTGGGTACATTAAAAAATAGCTGTGCATAATACCACACGTATCGTTCACAGCGTTGTTGCCGTTTTTAGTACAGTCTGGCTTGATTGAGAAGAAAAGTTAGTGTTCAGACATTAAATGCAGTAGTTATGTTGCTACCTGAATTTTACTTTTTCCATGAAGAATGTTGCTTTTTCTACAGATCTCTGCACCACAAGAGAGATTGTACTCCACATGGATTGGGTTAGTATTGTTTTGTGTTTTCTGAGAAGAAAAAACCTAAGTCAGTCTAAGGTACCCCTTTTAGCTTAGTTAATTCCACTATCATTTTGGAATATGTGAAAGCATGCCAAGATAGGTCCTTGCAGTGGCTTGGGGACATGGCTGTGGAGGGTGTGGCTTGGGGAAATGGCTCTGGGGGTGTGGCTTGGGGACATGGCTCTATGTGGTTGTGGCTTGGGGACATGGTGCTGGGGGGTGTGGCTTGGGGACTTTGCTCTGGGGTGTGTTTTGGGGACATTGCTCTGTGTGGGTTTGACTTGGGGAAATGGCTTTGGGGGTGTGGCTTGGGGAAATGGCTCTGTTTGGTTGTGGCTTGGGGACATGGCACTGTGTGGGTGTGTTTTGGGGACATTGCTCTGTGTGGGTGTGGTTTGGGGACATTGCACTGGGGGGTGTGGCTTGGGGACATGACACTGGAGGGTTTGGCTTGGGGAAATGGCTCTGGGGGTGTGGCTTGGGGACATGGCTCTGTGTGGGTGTAGCTTGGGGACATGGCTCTGTGTGGGTGTAGCTTGGGTACATGGCCCTCTGGGGCTGTTGCTTCTCTTCATGATTAGGGTGTGACTCTGGTTGGGGGAGGCAAGTTTGGCTACTTGTTCACTTATTGTCTATTTCGCTCTTCTTTTGAACAGGGGCTCCATTCTGGCTTCTCTAGATACCTTCAAGAGGATGTGGGTCTCCAAAAAGGAGTATGAGGAGGACCGTGCTCGTGCCATCCATAGAAAAACCTTCTAGGACAGGCATGACTCCCCATCCTACCTGTTCCCTCCAGTCCTCAGCTCCGCCCCGCCACCTTGCTCTTGGGATAGGTAGACCCTGCCCCTTGGCAGCCTGGCAGCCTTGTCGACTCACCTCCCCCTCACATTGGGGACACCAGCCGGGACCTGCAAATGGTTATGGGTTGGCAGTGCCAGTCAAGTCCAGGCCCTGCCCACCACCCTCCCTGTCACCGTTTCCCCCCTAAACTCAAAGCCAGGCTTTTAGGTTTATGCCTAATACAGTGGACTCTACATACAGGTATTTGTGATGGCCATCCACTCAGCCCAATTAAAATACACTTTATTATATTCTTTTATTGCAACAAATAGTGTGTGATTCACCTTTGCTGTGTGAATGCCATTTCCTTGTCTGATTTGGTTTGTGCAACTGTAAAGATTTTTGTTGGGAGGGAGGGAGCTTCTGAACCTGTCCCATATCTGGTTCAAAGCTGAAGAGGTATTCATACTGTTCTCCTATCCCACTATGTACCCAATAATGGAAAACACTGACAGTGAAATGTAGAATGCTGTGGTGTAGAATAAGAGACGTCTTGGGAAATTTGCCTGGTCTTCCTGGATATATACAAAAACAAATTTTTGTTATTATCGTTATTTTATTTGTCCCCTGGTGGAAAAGGGGTGTTCCTTTATGGGGAGAGGAGGCAGTTACCGTCAGTTTTGTCCAATCCTGCATCCCGCCCACATCCCTCATCCTTTGGGGGATTTCCAACCTCCATACTTGCATTGGGAAGAACAGCCAGGCTGTTTTTATGCTTTTTGATTTTTATGTTTATGAAATTCATCAGCCTTATGTACAGTGGATTGCTATTTAAGAAAGAACAAATAAATGCCATGGGAAAAAAAAAAATACAGAGGACGAAATGTACAAAACTGTTTATTCAAGTGTTGCTAGCACTTTTAATTTTGTAAATTCATTATAATAAATTAATGCTGTCTAATGTGGGTATTGTCTCATTTTTTATAATATGAACTTGTTCACTGAAATCACACTTTTTTTTTCTGGGACCAGGGACGCAAAACAAGGGCTGATCCACCAACTTCTCTTATGATTGAGATAAATAATTATATTGATCTGACATTTGTATGTGAACCAGCTACAGCCGCAGACTACAAGTGTATCCTAAAGATTTTACCATGATCAAGTACAGGAGTTGAATGGGTGAGCTGTCAGAAAACTAAAACGAAGCTGAATGGTTGGAGCAAAAATCAGCACAGACCAGCCCTTCAGGACTGGAGTTGTGCACCCCTGGTTTACCCCTGATGAATCAGTTCTCTCCATCTTATGTATTTTGTATATAAAATATGGCCAAAAATATGTGAACACCTGACATCCAACATCTCATCCAAAATTATGGGCGACTATGAAGATGGTCTACCCTTTGCTGCTAGAACAACCTCCACTCTTCTGGGAAAGCTTTATACTAGATGCTGGATTATTGCTGTAGGGATTTGCTTCCATTCAGCCAGAAGATGTTTCCCCTCATCCTTCAAGAGGGCCCACATCACCCCACATCACCCCGCTGCTGAAGAAACCCACACTGGATCCTTCAGTCATTCAGAACTACCGCCCAGTATCTCTCCTCCCTTTCCTATCCAAAACACTTGAACGTGCTGCATCTAACCAACTCTCTGCTTTCTTCTCTCAAAACAACCTGCTTGACCCCCACCAGTCTGGCTTCAGGCCTGGCCACTCGACTGAGACTGCACTCCTCTCGGTCGGTGAGTCACTCCATGCCGCACAAGCAGCCTCCCTCTCCTCTGTCCTGATTCTTCTAGACCTCTCCGCTGCATTTGACACCGTGGAGCACTCTATCCTCCTGTCCTCACTGGCAGCAACAGGGATCTGTGGCACAGTCCTTGACTGGATTGAGTCTTACCTCTCTGACCGTTGCTTCCAGGTTGCCTGGGCGGGTAAGGTATCACCACCCCGTCCCCTGGCCACCGGAGTTCCCCAGGGCTCAGTCCTCGGTCCCCTTCTCTTCACCTTATACACCAGATCCCTTGGCCCTGTAATATCTGCCCATGGCTTGTCCTATCACTCTTATGCCGACGACACGCAACTCTTTCTCTCCTTCTCCCCATCGGACACACAGGTCCCTGCCCGCATCTCCGCTTGCCTGAGGGACATCCAGAGCTGGATGGACAATCACCACCTGAAGCTCAACCTGGGAAAGACAGAACTAATCTTTATTCCTGCCCTATCCTCTCCCCTCCTCGACTTTTCCATTTCAATAGGGGATACCTTAGTCACATCATCACCCTGTGCCAAGAATCTCGGAGTGGTGATGGACAACAGGCTGTCCCTCTCCAAGAACATCGCAGCAGTAAGCCGGGCATGCAGATTTTTCCTGTATAACATCCGGAGAATCCGCCCCTTTCTCACCACCTACTCAACCCAGCTCCTGGTCCAAGCAATGGTTCTATCCCGCCTGGACTACTGCAACTCTCTTCTGGCTGGACTACCAGCATCTGCCACCAGACCCCTGCAACTCATTCAGAACGCTGCGGCTTGTCTGGTCTTCAACCTCCCCAGACACTCCCACGTCACTCCCCTGCTCACCACCCTCCACTGGCTGCCTGTTATAGCTCGCATCAAATTTAAAACATTGGTCCAGCATACCAGGCAGTCAGCCCCAGCATACCTCCACAAGATATTCAAACCCTACATGCCAGACAGATCCCTCCGTTCTGCTACCTCAGGACGCCTGGCACCTCCCCCTCTTCGCACCTGCACTTCTAGAACACGTCTCCTGTCTGTTCTGGCCCCACGATGGTGGAATGACCTCCCCGTGGAGGTCAGAACAGCTGAGACACTGACCCATTTCAAGCGACGACTGAAGACTCACCTCTTCAGGCTGCACCTCTCCCCATCCCTCCCTACCTCCCTGTAATATCTTAAATGACTGTAAGCTTAGGGTTGTAACTAGGTAGCTGTTTCATAGGTGACTTAGGTGCATTAACTCTTAACTACTGCTTGTATTTTTTCCATAGACTATGTTGTTGCCGTTCTTGTTGTGTTAATCAGTTTAACCTTCAGGGTCCAAGTTGAACTATGCGGTTGTTCCCTGCACTTGGACCGGTACTTCTCTCTAGGGTTTTTCGTCATACTTGTTCCTGGTTATGGTTATACACTTTGTTGTACGTCGCTCTGGATAAGACGTCTGCCAAATGCCTGTAGTGTAATGTAATGTAATGTAAGAACATTTGTGAGGTCAGGCACTGATTGGGCAATTAGGCTTGGCTTGCAGTTGGCTTTCCAATTGATCCAAAAGGTGTTGGATGGTGTTGAGGTCAGGTCTCTGGCCAGTCAATTCTTCCACACTGCCCACAAATCCAAATTCAGTATTTGATGACAGTCAATTGAATAAAGGCATACCAATTATAATACAACACCTATTACAATGGTTCCCAACCTCGGTCCTGTGCATGCTGGTTTTTGTTCCAACCAGCTGCAATCTCAGAATTTTGAACAAGCTGTTACTTTTTCTTAATTAGGTGCTTTCCATGTTTTGAAGGATTATTTACCTTCTTAAGCCACATTATGACATAAATAGCTATGCAGGGCATTAAGATTAAAAATCCCATGTTCACATTGTTGTTTGCTATCTTTATATTCAACAACATAATTTTTAAGAAATTGCTACACATGGACCTTTAATTTGATAACAAAAAATAAATGTATTACCTCTTTTATGTAATTGTTTGCAGTATACACAAGTACAGTAGGTCCTCTTTATAACTTAATAATATAACTGAGAAGAGGTACAAGTACAGTCTTCAAAAATATAAGTCCAATACATGAGTTTATATAGTTTTCAGAGACAAAGAACTGTTGTTCCAGCCTATGAGATTCATTTAATCATCATATGCAAAGATTCCATTTACTAGCCAATCAGAAGTTAGGATCAGGTAGTCAATACCAAGACTCACCATGCGGGCCTAGAGGTCCTTTAATCCCCTCAAGCACTTAATTTATACGACAGCTGGAGTCTATCTACATAAGCCAGCAAATGTAAGGAATTAGCCATGGTCACAGGGAGGAAAACAAGTTTATCTGACTCCATTAACCTGTAATGTGGATGTTTGTATGAATACAGGTTTGTGTATAAGTGTATCGACTGGGGTATGCTGAAATAGTGGGTGGCAAGACTTGTATCCTGGAGAGCAAGACTATCTACTGCTGTCAGGCATGCATGTAATTGTTCCCTGACACTTAAGACCTTCCATCCTGGCAGGTAGAGGTGCTAAACATCAGGGCTTCTTGCAAATAGTGTTTTCACGCCATGAATGTCAAATTTAATCTGGAAAATATGTTTGTCTGGGTACCGAAACTATCATCTGTAACAATGTTTAACTATACACAGGAACTTTGGGGTCTCTGGCTCACTGACCATGCAACTGACTCTCCTGAGTCAGGTTCATCATTAACTTTTTGGTTAACCAAGTTCCTGTCCGCTTCCTCTTGTGACCCTGCAATAAACTCTGCGTGATCAATTAAGCATCAGCTTGGGGCAAGGAACACCCCCTTTTTGGAGGAATAGGGAGCCCAATTTAACAAGCTTAAACATTAAGGTAGTAATCAACGGTCTATCTATCCATGTTTCATTGACCGCTCCAATAGCACAAGCCAATGAAATGTTTGTGTGGCCAAAATAATAAACCAATGAAATTACAGAGATCACACATGGGGTTCTGTCGCATCAGTATCTTTTGAGGATAAAAGTCACCAGAAAACTAACAGCTTTGCTCTGAGGTAAGGCATTGCTGAACCGACCAGACGCGCCTCTCCTTAAGGATATCACCGGTCTTTGTTGCGCTACGCCAACTCGCACCTCGCTGGAGACCTGCCTGAGTTGGCCTGCCACTAGTCTGGATGAAGCGGCAGCTTCCCTATTGGTTAATCAAACTGTCTGTCTCAGTGTGCCGGTTCTCCCCGCCCCCCCCCCCCCCCCCCCACACTCCCTCTGTTCCGTGTGCGCTACAATCTAAGTCCCGACTGAAACACACCAGCAAAATGGACAAAGCTATCGAGCTAACCCAAATAATCTGCTAAAAACAGAATTATGGACAAATTCGAAGAAGATTTTAATTCTGTTATATCACAGACTTGCCAAATACATGGCGTGACTTCGTTGAAGGACCTTCAGCGTGTATGTTTGGATTCGCTGTTATCAAACAGAGATGTACTCGCTTCCTTGCCTACAGGATTTGGTAAAAGTTTATTTTTTCAAGTGTGGCCTACGGTATGCAGTCTGCTATCAAATAAATACCCAGAAAAATGGCCAGAAGAAGCAATGGTTTTGATTGTTTGCCCATTACAATCAATACAATCATTTTCATTACATTACATTATAGGCATTTGGCAGACGCTCTTATCCAGAGCGACGTACAACAAAGTGTATAACCATAACCAGGAACAAGTATGTCGAAAACCCTAGAGAGAAGTACCAGTCCAAGTGCAGGGAACAACTGCATAGTTCAACTTGGACCCTGAAGGTTAAACTGATTAACACTAACACAAACGAGAACAGCAAGTCTATGCAAAAATACAAGCAGTAGTTAAGACAGGTGCATTAACTAAGTCACCTACGAAACAGCTACCTAGTTACAACCCTAAGCTTACAGTCATGTAAGAGATTACAGGGAGGTAGGGAGGGATGGGGAGAGGTGCAGCCTGAAGAGGTGAGTCTTCAGTCGTCGCTTGAAGTGGGTCAGTGTCGCAGCTGTTCTGACCTCCACGGGGAGGGCATTCCGCCATCGTGGGGCCAGAACAGACAGGAGACATGTTCGGGAAGCGCAGGTGCAAAGAGGGGGAGGTGCCAGGTGCCTGAGGTAGCAGAACGGAGGGGTCTGGCTGGCATGTAGGGTTTGAATATCTTGTGGAGGTATGCTGGGGCTGATCCCTTGACTGCCTGGTATGCTAGGACCAATGTTTTAAATTTGATGCGAGCTATAACAGGCAGCCAGTGGAGGGCAGTGAGCAGGGGACTAGTGGCGAACTGATGCGGGTCTGTGGAAAAGTTTTCCACCGGTAATATTTCCCGGTGCACATTTCAGACCACGCCTGGTCAAAACCAGACTTCGTTTTTGAAGCTCACTTCCTGGTCTTGTTGAGAGACATTGCTCACTAGAGCCACTACGGTTGGCTCTAGTATAGGTGTTTCCATATCCGGTTTCCATGTAAGTCTACGGTACAAATGCGGTCAAAATAAAAAGTCAATAATTTTTTTCTCACAAGAACAAATAGTCACAATATGTCTATTTTATTTGTCTTATGACTGCCCATGGGCCGATTTCATGATTTATTGTGTCATTTGGGCACTGTTATAATATTTGTTGTGGACCAATGATTCACAGTTTGCGTCACTTCCTGATTACTGCGGAGGACTGAGCTACAGTAGGGGCTACAGTCTATAGTCACTGGGGTGGGAGGTGGCGCCTCTTGGCCTTGACATTGCGGCTCTGACTCATTGTCCACGGTCCACCTGTGCGAAGTCAGAAAATGCAGACATCCCATTTTGTAGTGATTTCATTATGGCGTGTGCTATTTGCAGCTGCACTGATCTACCATAAAATAATCCTCCTCTGAAGTTTTTTCAGTAGCCAAGTCATTTTTACTATTTCCTTTAGCCTACTTAACGAAATAATTAGTTGGCAGAAAGCGTAATCAGCTAACGCGTATTTGCTATATTTGGTAGTCCAGTATGCTAAAACAGTTCGCACCTTTGGCTACCAAGCCATTTGACTAAGCTAGCTAGCTAACCCTATCCGGCAAATATTCAATCTGTCAAACGTGTTTGACGGCTTGTCAGTCGTGTACATTCCGTAAATGTCTACCTGGGCCATTCTTCACGGATGTGATAAAACTACTATAATCCAGATTTTGGGATAAACTGCAGAATTTTCAGTTTCACGAAGCGTCTTAAGAGTCTTAAGGTTTATGATTGAATTTGCTGGATAACATACAACACACGGTGAAATCACACACAGAGAATTTAACGAAATGAACCATCACTGTAAGACTGGCATTTAGAAAGGAACATGTTCTTAGCATTTAAGAGACCGACAAGAGCATAAAAACCAGTGGTTCTCAGAATTGGTCCTGGGGGCTCCTTGCGTATGTTCGGCTTTTCTCCATTGGTTTTGATGTTCTACAAAAAAAAAACACATAATCAGAAATTCAATGTAGGGTGGATTCAGCAAATGTGGGACACTTTTTGGTAAATTCAGTAGGAGACTATCAAAAACTTTTTTTACTTGCACCAGTGATGTTTCTATGAATTGTTTTAAGTCTTCTTAACATCTATGTGTGGAAAGTTTTTTGAAATGTGCTTTTGTATAGAAGATAAACACCCTTAAACATAGCATGGCACCCTCTTTCACTCAGTCGGAGTATTCAGGTGAAGTGGGACAGCATATATGGTGAAGTGGGAACAGTCATTTCAAGCTTAAAAGGCATTGTGTTTTGATACTCACAAACCAAGGTAGATTAGAATAACAAACAATTTATTGATCATTTCAACAGGAGAAACATTTTTTAAATTGAGAACTGTTAAATGTTATCATTTTCCCATCCAGTCTCAATGTTGTCATATTCAACCCAGTAGGCTAAGCAATTTCATTTTATGAATAAATAAATTATTTTTCCATCTATTATAAAATCATGTTATCATATTCAATCATGTAAGCCATTTCATTTTATGAAGTGCAAAATTAATCATAGGATATTTATGAACTTTAAGCCCATAGAATCCTTTCCACCCTCACATCTCTGTGTAGCAGACCTTGCAGAAGAATGATGAATTATCAAGAAGGCCATCTTCCTCTGCACAGGACTCATGATACCAGCTATGGCACAAGTTACACTTTATCCAGTCTTCAGCTATTTTGGGGTACTCCTTTGAACCATATTTTTCCTGGCACCCTGTGCATTTATCAGTGACCACATCTTTTTTGGTTAGAGCAGGCCTGTTCACCTTTGTTGCTTTTGCCTTGCTCTGTTTCTGCTTGGATTTCTCCACATAAAGGAGGTGCTCTTGGCTGGTGAGGGTGTATGATGGTGGCCTGGCACGTGGCTTTTTGTTCCCCCGCTCTCGGATTGGTATTTTGAAAAGATCCAGGAAACTTGTTGGGACCTCGTCGATGTAGAGGGCATTTCATCATTGCATGAAATGTTTGGGACTATCTCAACAGTGTCCATGAACTCCATGCAGACATCTTGTGGGTGCAGTGTGTTGTCTTGTTCTGGGGGCTGCGGTGTTTGAGCTTGTGCTGGGGGCTGCGATGTTTGAGCTTGTGCTGGGGGCTGCGGTGTTTGAGCTTGTGCTGGGGGCTGCAGTGACTCTTCTTTGACTTGGGTCTGCAGTGCCCTCTCTGTTGTTGCACTGGGAGTAAAGACTTCATCTGGTATTATGTTAGAGTTCACAGGGTACATCCCTGTAGCCCTGAACCCAACTTGGGCATTTTCCACTGTGGCAGTCTTCTTCCATGCCTCTGAAAAAACTGAGAAGAATTGTATCTTCGGAAGCTTCATCCCTGTGGTTTGCCTGTTCCACCTTCGGCCCACCTCACACTAATTGTGCTTCAAGCTTTTGAACAGAGCCCTGTCCGCCGGCTGTAGTGCGTGGGTGGTGTGCGGAGGGTAGCACATTACATGCACATTGTGCGCCTTCATCAGGTTGAGGAACTCCAAGTTAAACACATGGCTGCTGTGACCATCCAGGAGGAGGAGGTGGGGCCTGGTGTCGTCTTTGGGGAGCTGCTGTGCAAACCGTGTCCCCCACTCAACGAAGAGCTCTGTATTTATCCATCTGTTTTAAAATACCTTGACTACTACATTTTCAGGGGACCCATACAGCCACTCGCTCCTCACCCTCTTCCCTTTGAAAATGATCATCAGTGGAGCATAGGTGCCTACTGCATTGAATGATGCCAGGACTGTTGTCGTCTCTCCCTTCTCGCCTGGAGTGATTTCAAAACAGGGTTTCCCCACCTCCCCGACGACACAACCTGAAGCAAAGTTGTCCTGGAGGCCAGACTCATCACAGTTCCAGATATGGGAAGGGACATCTGTCATGTACAGCTGCTCTAGATGGGCCTGGTAATCCTTGAACCATGTCCCCACTACCTCCGGGTTCATCCCTGCAGTGGAGAGAGGCTCAAGCTTCTTGATTGTGAGAGTAGGGTTTCACATCATAAACCCCTGAAACCAATAGTGCCCTGCCTTTTGCTTCACTTGTGAAAAGCCTGGGATGTTGTTGACCTTGGCGAATACATAAGCAATACACTGAACATCATTCTTCTTAAGAGGAAATCCTCTCTGCGACAGCATTATCAGAAAACTGGCTAGCTCCTTCTCTGCTTCCTCTGGTATACAGGGCTTGCACCCTGAGGCATGTGATGATCCCTGTATGATACCTTTTACTCGCCTCTGTAGAGCTGATTTTGGCACACACCATGTCCTAGCCACGCAACGGAGTTTTGGCTCCTGACCTGCCTCCAGAAGGCCCCTATATTCTGTTATTGCCCCTGCCATCCTGTCCTCTCTCCACTGGTTGTGCTTCATTCCCTTCCTCTTGACATTCATTTTTTCTGTAATTAAGATATAGGCTAAATAATTACATTGACTTTTCCTTTCAAGAGGTTTCACATATACTCCATAAACTCAAAAAAAAGCTAGCTAGCATGCTTAACTGCCATCAGAAAACCCAAATTAACCCCTTAGTGAACGGCTAACAACTTAACATAGAGCTTGCAAACATTTACACATTAATATCATACCAAAAACATATTTTCAATGACTCATACTATGGTGGTTATCTGTACACCCTTTTTAGATATGACCGGAAGCCATTACTTTGTAAAATACATTCATATGGCCAAGTTTGAATCACTAAACTACACAAAATAAAATAGCTAAAAATGCGGGCGGCTATTTTGTTTCATTGACTTCCATTACAACTTGCTAGCAGTGCTCTAGCCCCATTCACTTGAATAGCAACAATGTAAACTTTTGTTCATTCGACATACTGTAACTAAATCATACTTCCTTATTTTTACACCAAAATCAAGGATTAACATGGTTGATGTATTAGTAAACCATTATATAAGAATGTTTATGTAGCCTACCAACCTGTTTAAAAAAACGGGAAAAGGGAGAAACGACGACAAGGTTGTTCTGCTCATAGACCGGTTATGCTCGTCAGCGGGGCCGCGCCGGACCCGTGAATAGTTAAGCTTAACTTCCCTTAACTTTTCCCGTTCATTCTCAACGGTAGTTCTTAACACTACGGATGTAATATATTTTCGGCCGCACGTTGATTTCATGGCGCTGTTCCGTCCCGGATGAAGGAACGACATTTTCGTCTCTGCCCTTAACTTTCCCCATTCATTCTCAACGGTAGTTCTTAACGTTGCGGGTGTAATATCGTTTTGGCCACACGCTGTCGTGGCGCTGTTCCGAATGAATGAATGACAGCGTATAAACAAATAAATTCAAATATTAAATACACGCGAGGCGTTTTGCGGTTATTTTGTGCTACCTACGCTTCGCTAAGTCTTAATAATTTTATTACAAACAGGTCCCTGTTTTATATTGATGTCATCGAGGTATTCTGTCATTATTTCAGCTAATAGATCAGTAGTTTCATTTTTCCTATTTGACTTCATTATTGGTTTTCACGTCCCGTTTGTTGGCTTGTCCGTACATAATAACACTTTTAAGTGAGAATATTGCAGGTAAATGGGACATGCGTATATGTGCACGTTTGTGTCTCAATACATCAGCTATTATTACCATGGCCCTGCAATCATATTAGGGTTTAGTTTACAATATGTTTCATTTCCCCCTCACTATATTATTGCTAGTATCATCATCATTATTGGTATTGCCCCCTTTACATGTGCCTTGTGTAACACGTCACGGTCTAGACATACATTTTTAAAAAAATTATTATTACTTATCACAGTATTGTTGTCAAGGCAATAAGTAATGCCATCTCTAATTGTTCATTGTCAGTACTGTCATTCAGCCATCTTAACAAACACTTTCCTATGTATATGTTTCTATACTTACCATTATTATTATTATTATTATTATTATTATTATTATTATTATTATTAGTCAGTTTAACTATTCAATATAGAACAGGACACAGTACAAATATTGCTGCCTCCACCTTCAGACACCTACAGAATTTATGGAATGCAATTCATATTAACTACCCCTCCCACCCTATCCCCTGGATTGACAGCACACAAAAAATGGAGATCAGTGGAAAATCATTATAATAACAATAATATTTTCATGTTGAGAATTTGGTAATACCGGGTGATAGAGCTACACAAGGTTGTGTATCAAAATGGCAAAACATAAGGTCAAGGGCATAAAGAACCTACCATTTATACAGCATCACGATGTACAGTTCCCACGAAAATATAAACCCTCCCCAAATTTTACTGTCCAGGTCTCTGTTTTAGAGTTAATGTTATTTCATTATAGCGAGAATTCTTTGGTCATCAACTGTATAGGTCCACCTTGGCCTACCAGGCCCTTTATGATTACTGAGCTCACCAGTGTTCTCGTTCTTAATGATGTTCCAAGCGGTTGACTTTGGTAAGCTTAAGGTTTGGCCTATGTCTCTGACTGTTTTTTCATATATCCCAGCCTCATAATGGCTTCCCTCCATTGGCATACCTTATAATTGTACTGAAGAAGCAATTGAACACACCTGACTAATCAGAAGCACATGTGAAACCATCTGTCCTGAACACTATGGCACCCTGAAAATATGTATGTACATCCCCAATTCTAAAAAGTCGAGACGGTAAATTAAATGCAAATAAAACAGAGAGCAGTAATTTTTAAATTTGCTTTGACTTGAAAAATATTGCCCAAATTTAATAAGCGTTATTAAAAGAAATGGTGATGTTACACAGTGGTAAATACTCGACTGTCCCAACTTTTTTGGAGCGTGTTGCAGTCAACAGATTTGAAATGAGCGTATATTTTCAAAAAACAATTAAATTCACAAGGTAAAACATCAAATAATGTGCTGTTGTTGTGTTTTAAATATAGTACAGGGTAAATAAAATTTACAATGTTTAACATTATCACTCCCTTTTGTTTTTATTAGCATTTTCCATACTGTCTCAGCTTTTTTGGAATTGGGGTTGTATGTATGTATAGAGAGTGCTGTTATTTCTAGAGGGTGAAATCAAAATGTATTAAAATAACCTTTCATAAGAGCTGAGAGCTGATAGCTGCACTTTAACCACATGTGAATTGTTTGATTACAAATCTAAAATTATGAAGTACAGAACCAAGTAAAGAAAATACGGCTTTGTCCCTAACGTTATGGAGCTCACTGTATATAAAAATATAATTTCTGCTTCAGAAGTGGCCCATGAAGTACTAGGCAAAAGCAGACCAATGCCAGTACTTCTCTTAACACCCAAGCTCCGAGGAGCTTCAGGCGACCCAGCAGCCGCGGCAGCATGTGACTGCCGGGAGTCCGACAGCATGTGTGCCAGTTGTCACCTTGCAGCCTTGGTAAATCCACCTGCTCCAGTCCCAGCCCCAATCCCATTTCATGCTTGTGCATATCAACCCTGCTAATACTGTTATGAACAAAATATAGCTTTACATTTATACTTGGCTGTTGTTGTGATTATGTGTTTATTAAGAATGGTAATATGTAATGTTGTAATCCTATTTGTACTGTTGCAATAATTGATCTGATGTAAATACTTTGATAACTTTATATGTATTGATTTGGAAGAAAAGATTTCCTGATCCTCTCCATAATAAAATGGAGGCGGGGAACAAATGTCATGTTAATATCAAACCTAAAAATATCTGAGGCACTTCTGTGAAAAACAAATCAATTATAAACAATTATTTATTTGCCCATGGGTGGATTCGAACCGTCGTTTCCATGTGAGCGCGTTACACCTATACACGGCTGGCCGCCGCGAGCAAGACGTCAGTTTTCTACACTACATAGCGCAAACTCCATTCAGACCTACAGCTCTCCCCTGTGGTGAAAACTAGAATAGCATCCGTTTGAAAGTATTGGCAAATTAAAATGAAACAACAATATTCAATTAAATGAAAGTAAATTAATTCACTATATCACAAAAATGTGACCATACATTTAGTGGGCGTCACATTTATACAGTATGTCTCTAGGTAATACAAGTTTTTTGAGTTCTGTTCACTCATTCAGAGATCCAGTGCAGATATCTATGGCCAGCAGCTCAGTATTTTATTTTATTTTATCTTTATTTTTATTCTTATTTTATCTTGGTTTGGTTCTTGACTCCTACTCTTACCTGTAGGCCTACCTCTCATGTGTTTCATTCTCACTGCTGTTGCTGCTATGACACCTGAATTTCCCTCCGGGAATCAATAAAGGTTTATCTTATCTTATCTTATCTTATTTTGAAAAACATTATGCTCTGAGCAGGGCTTGAATCCACGAGCAAGTCATTACACGCTAGGCGTGTAAATTTTTATTAGTTTAAAAGTGATTTGCGAACGATCGGTCAGATAGCGTGGTCATAAAATTTTCCCGACCGTGAAAACTGCCTTACTTATTTACAATTTGGACAGATGTGGCTAGCTGGTAAATATATCGCTGTTTCCGTCGCAGCACTTTCGACACAAGAAAAATCGGAAGTAAGTAGCTAAGTAAGTAAACTGTATTTATAAAGCACACTTAAAACAACCGGCATTGGCGTTGTGCTGTATACAAATAAAACGCAAATAAATCATACGCAAATAAAAAAAAAACCCGTTATCCTAAAATTTCTTCTTACCGCGAAGAGTGCATGACCCGTAACCATAGGAATGTGTTAACACGCCGGCACAATTATATCGAGAAACGTCACCTTTGAAAAATGGCTATATGCTATAACTGCATTTAGATCAAACCTACTAGATTATGCATCACAAAAAAAGAACGTTCGTCAATCTCGCTCAATTTGTCAATAGTAGGCTACCTTTATAGCGTGTTTTTAGAGTGTTTTAAACAGTACCGTGAAATGAGCGACCGTGAGCGACAGTAAGACGGCAGATTCGTCGGAAATCGTTCAAAATAAAAGTATGCCTGCGCGAAAGCAATAAACGCGTATCTCAAAGTTTATTTTCTAAACTAGCGACGTTTTGACATGTAATATATATATATATATATATATATATATATATATATATATATATATATATATATATATATTTACATATAATATATTATAATTATAATGCCAATTAAAAAGGCAATGCATTTTTATAAAGCTTTTTAAAATATTTTTGCCATGTTGATTCTTGGAAGTGCAGTAAGTCTAAATATGAAATACCATAATCTCGTTTTTTTAGGAGAGAGAATATAAAACTGATTCCAACATATTTGTCATAATAGGTCATGTTACCACTGAGGTGTTCTAACAACTCTAGATGATAGTTTATCCTATAACAATTAGCCAGTAAGCTATGTGGCATGGGTTTGTAAGTACACAATAAAATGTCCAGTGCTAATTCAACTCTAAATAGATAATATTTGGACCCACATTCCAGAGTCAGACCAAAAGTTATCTGTTAAGACTTGAATTAACAATGGACATTTACTGTGTACAACCCATTCACTAAATTGATATGATGACAAAGATATCAAATAAACATGATAGAAAATTTGATAGAAAATGTTGTGGTTCAACTAAACAGTGTATTCCTCTCTACTGCTGGTATAGGTCAATGGATAGTGTATATCAGGCTCTGCTGCCTCCCCTGGACATGTTATCTCAATGATATGGGGGTGTTTTGAAAACCTTGGACCCTCCACTCTTCAGATATGGTGTCACTCACTTATATCAAATAAGTGTCATAGAAAATGTGGCTGGGGTTTGAACATGCAGTACATAGTCAAATTTAATTCAATTAAGTCCCAATTGCTTTCTGACAGCTCTGATAGCATAACTGATATCATGCTCTGCTGCCTCCCCTGGACGTGTTGTCTCAATGATATGGGGGTGTTCTGAGAACCTTGGACCCTCCACTCTTCAGAGCTATCAGAGAGTAACACTGCTGTTTTAAACCATATTGTACTGCACCCCCTTAGTAATAAAAGGAAAAGAAAAGAAAAACTAAACTGTAAACTGGCTACATGTGAATTTAAAATATAAACCCACTAGACTGACTTTGACAACTTTGGGCCTAAACTGGCTCATGTTTTAGTTAATAAAATTCAAAAGTGACTTAATTACGCTAAACATCCTGGCTTAATAGCCTACTAATTCAGTAATTTAGTATCATTTTCTGGAGCCTACGTGAGTAGCTATACTTGATGTACTAAAAGTTGTAAAGAAGTTCAGGAATAATTCATCCGTAGTTAGTATATTAGTAAAGTTAAGTGAGCACCAGCCATGTTCTTGGGTTAATGAAACTGTCTCCTCAGGCGAACCTGTTATTATTGAGAAATCATTGAAAATGTATGGAAATAGGACAACCTTATTCCTGAACTCCCCTCAGTGCCAGAAGAACATCAGACAACCCAAAAATACATCCCAGTTTAAGTAGGCTTCATGTATTCACGGCCCTTTGTATATGAAGTTCTCAATATGCCATTGTCCTCTCCTAAATCTTTTGGAACTGCCTAGGTGTCTGAACCATTTGTACTGGTTGGTATGGATCTTGCGGGGTAACTGACAGGAACTCCAAGAGGCAATATGTACATATGATTGACTGAAATACAAAGTTGGCCTAGGCATATCCACTAAAGTCTAAGCAAGCGTAGAATATAGCATATTGCATTGTGGATTTTGTCTATAGGATTGGGGCTCTTAAAATTATTCTCAGTGTCTGAGGAGGGGAATTTGGGAATAAGGTGCTTTCCTATTATTCTGCTACCTTTATAGACAGTTTTAGACTGAAGGGAACTTTGACAAGATGGACCCATTATAGGGCTCTACAGTGCTCCTATTTTAGGAGCATTTGCTCCTGAAAATTTATGTGTGCTAACAGGAAAAATTATTTAGGAGCACATCTACTAATTGGGACGCATTAGTGTGCTCCTAAATTTTTCAACACAGGAGCATGTGTGCCCCATGGAAAAAATTGTTAGCGTAGAGCCCGGCCCAATAATCCATCTTGTCAAATATTATAATACTATAATATTATAGAACACTACTATAGGTTACTTTCTTAAAATAAGAAAGTATCCTACATGTTCACTTTTGGACATGTATACATATCAGGAAAATATACTTAAGCTTATACTTGAATTTTTTTTGCAACCTTTAGTACACCAAGTATTCTCAAGTAGGCTGCAGAAATAATAAAATACTTAACTAGTAGTAAGTCACCAGTGCTCGGAGGTTTAAGTTTTAATGTTATTAACTAAAACGAGAGCCAGTTTAGTCACAAAGCTGTCAAAGTCAGACTAGTGGGTCTATATTTAACGTTAACGTGTAGCCTAGCAGTTTAAATTTTATTTTATTTTTTGGTAAGGGGTGGTTTTGTGGTTTTAAACACGCTTTGATGGCATTAAAATAGAAGTGGGTGATTGCCGAGTGTTTTTATGTTTTGTGCATGGTAGTTGATCTAAATTCATTTACAGAATATAGCGTTTTTTCCCATGTTAACACATTACTACGGTTGCGGGTCAGGTACTCTTCACGGTAAGAAGAAATTTTAGGATAGCGCTTCCGATATTGCTTGTGTCCAAAGTGCTGCGACGGAAACAACGATAGATTTACCGAGGAGCCACATCTGTTCAAAATGTAAACAAGTAACGCATTACTTGTTTACATAAATTTTAAATAAATTTTGTGACAGCGTCACCCAGGGCGTAAGCACCACAAACGGCGGTGGAGTAACAGTTATTGGCTCATTAACTGACTGTGGCGAAAACCTACGGTGATAACAAACTACAAATTACTCATATTTATGATTAAAAATCAGTTCTACAGGAAGCTTTCATTTGGCTGTGAATGAACTTAAAGAGAAAGCAAAAAGGGCTTTCTATGCCATTAAAAAGTCTATTCAAATAGAAATTCCAATTGGTATTTGGCTATAAATTTTCAAATCAGTAACTGAACCAATTGCACTTTATGGCAGTGAGGTGTGGGGTCCACTCACACAACACGAATTTGCAAAATGGGACAAACATCCAATTGAAACCCTGCATGCAGAGTTCTGTAAAAGTATCCTACGGGTTCAGAGGAAAACCACAAATAATACATGCAGGGCAGAATTAAGCTAATATCCACTACTAATTAAGAAATTCAGAAATGAGCCATCAAATTTTGGAAACATTTAAAAATGAGTGACCCCCACTGCTATCATTACAAAGCCCTGAAATGCCAAGAGGTGAATATAAAGAAGAGTCCCCCCAGTCAACTGGTCCTGGGACTCACTGAAGAAAATCCTAACACCACTAATAATAGTCCCAGGACAGCGACGTTCTCCTAACTCAGAGAATTCGACAAAACACAATTATAATTAAAGTCGCAAGCGGCGTTGGGAGGAGTCCAAGCATTGGCACAATTGCGCCTCCTTCGGAGCAATTTTTAAATGGTTTTGTCCTCATGATCATATACCTTCACCCAACATATCTACTGCATCGCCATGGATGTCTCCTAGCCGCTAGGCGTAAAGGCCTTTACTATGTCATAACATTACATTACATAACATTACAGGCATTTGGCAGACACTCTTATCCAGAGAGACGTACAACAAAGTGTATAACCATAACCAGGAACAAGTATGTCGAAAACCCTAGAGAGAAGTACCGTTCCAAGTGCAGGGAACAACCGCATAGTTCAACTTGGACCCTGAAGGTTAAACTGATTAGCACTAACACAAACGAGAACAGCAACAACGCAGTCTATGCAAAAATACAAGCAGTAGTTAAGACAAGTGCATTAACTAAGTCACCTACGAACCACCAGCTTCGCTGCTTGGACCCCTAATGAAACAAAAAGAAAAATATTTGGCCTATTGGAAAGAAATGACAAAAACCCAAAATAAACTTAATTGCTGTAAGGAAAAAAAAACACAGCTCCGATCTTGATGAAAAAGGCTTTATTCCGATACCGACAGTGACAAAGTACATGACGCGTAATACAAGAATACCAGCAAGCACTCTGGATTCAGCGGAGTTCGTCTGAATCCTGGTTTGTGAGAACCGTGACCTTAAATACTATGTCAACTCTATATGGTTGGCCAGAGTAGCCATTTGATCACCTATTCACCCACTCAACTCTATAAATGGTTGGCCTGAGTAGCCGTTTGTTCACCTATTGACCTACTCAATTCTAAATGGTTGGCCTGAGTAGCCGTTTGATCACGTATCCATGTATGCTACTGGCTATTGTTGGTTTCAGGAGTTTCTCTGTCTCTTCCTCCCAGTCACCTATTCACATGTCAAATAATGTCTCCATTTGGCTGCACAGATCCCTTGTAATTGTGATATGATTATCTTACATTGCTATTTGGCCCTAAACAGACTGTACACCATGGCTGACTACCTGACCATGGTGACAGATCGCAAACAGAGAAAAACCTTGACAATGTACAGACTCAGTGAGCACAGCCTGGCCATCAAAAAAGGCCGACACAGGCAGACCTGGCTGTCCAGAAAGGACAGACTGTGCTCACACTGCAGTCAAGGAGTGGTGGAGACAGAGCTACAGTTTCTCACAACATGTGGAAAATACCTGGACATAAGGGAAAATTGCTACCAGAAATTCACAAAAATATGCCCTGAATTTGAAACTCTAAATGGCCACCAAAAGTTCCCCTATTTATTAGGAGAACACAAAAAATAGCGGCAAATTACATCAAAGCTTGCCATAAACAGAGGGACAACCAGTGAGCCTATTTGGGTAAGCCTATACATCTGTAAACTGTATGTCCATGTATATGTTCATGTGTTCAATGGTGTATGTTCTTTATATGTTCTTTTCTGTGCTTTGGCAACATAAGTTGTATCTTGTCATGTCAATAAAGCATTGAATTGAATTGAATTGATAACTTGCTCAGTTAACAGCAGGTCTACCAGACAGTTATATGAAAATTAGCCTAGTCAAAAATCACCAGTAGCCTACACAATTCTGATTGATTGACCATCAGTGTAGTCGATGTTCTTCCCCTGTGGTTCATATTACTAATGCGTGATCTAACCACGGATAGCCTACCTAGCTCACTGGCAAGCTGATATGCTAGCTAAGCATATTCGGTGATGTTTTGCTGAGAAACATAAATTGAAGATAACTGAACATAATTTTATTATTAATGTCATACATATAACGTGATTACATGACACGGTACAATCACGGATGGAAATTAAACTCCGTAAACATTTGATAATATATTTTAAAACAGAACGGCAGTCAGCTTACCTCGAGTTCGTTCTGCAATCGTTCGTTCAGGTTGATGGGCTTATCCACACCGGACTGTCAATCACATAGACATATGTCTATCCGCTGGTTAAGTACGTCACGCATGACGTTTTGCCATTTCCAGGTCCAAACAGCGAGACAATGCTCCATCAGGAAGCTGCTTGTAGGCAGTTCGAAACTCACGATGCGTTCGAATAGTCAAAGAAATTACGTCCTATGTATTTTCCTAACCACTTTTCCTTGACCTCGATGGAAAACGTCATGAGGTTAAGGAAAGATGTGAAGGAGAATTCATAAGGACTAAAGACAACCGTGGTGCTAAGAGAATCCGACTGCACTTACACTAGGCTACGTAATTGTACGACGGCGGATGTTATTGACCTGCGTCTGCTGTGGTGAAACTACAATGTTCCCAAGATGGACTACTAAAAGCGCATCTTAGATACTTCGCCCCGTGCGTTATTACCGTGTTGTTTCATTCAGGCTATATCAACGTAGACAACCTGGTGAAAAATATTACTTCAATACCAAGGTTGGAATTGAAATAAAAAAAGGAATATAGGCTACCAGTCACAAAAGTGAAACGAAATGGTTGTCACATTGAGAATGGTTGCTCACGCTCACCCTCCTGTCCACTCATATTTATCGACATGAATCCCAATTAGTATGATTGTATGAAAATAATTGTTAAATGTATGCAAGATAGGCATAACATGTTAGACCTACAAATCTTCTACTGTACATATCATCATTCTTAAGTTTCAAACAATGACATTGAATTGAATTGAATTAAAAACATCATCTGGCTAAAAACGTCTCATATCCCTTTTTCTTGAAAGACAGATTTCTGTGTTGGGGTTAATATGCTGATTATGATCTGATTATAAGCCTATGCATAAAATAGCTTAAGAACCACCACACAACTCAGTCATGTTGATTGTTTGTTTTCGTGAACGGCCGAATGGTGAGTCACTTTAAATGTTGCTTCCGCAAGGAATTGTGGGACGGCATTATCTCCTTTCTTTTCATAAAGGATCGTCCAGGGACGATCAATAATTCCAAATGCCTCTGTACGATCAATAATGCCAAAAAGTGCCCAAATGTAGGCTACATTATTGGGTTGTTTACAGAAAATCGGAAAACAACATGGTAAGAAAGAAATGTTCGGTAATGTTGATATTTACCCAGTGCTATTTTGTTTTATATAGGAGGTGTGAGCTAAAGGAAGGGGATGTAGATCATTTGGCTATGTTTGTTCATTATGAGCCACCTGTACCTGTATGTGTGTTTATGGCTAGGCCAATCAGCATGCTCCAGTTCCTTCTAGTTCGGTCATGCAAGTAGACTCACTCCTCGTCGGCTTTGCTCACATGGGTTTTATATTTTTAATAAACCGGCGGTTTGTTCCAAGTCAGTGTGATCATTGACTTACACACAAACAAACTAATTTCTACAGGGTATGCAGTCAGAAAAGCCATATCCTCAGTTAGCTCCACTACGTATAAATTAAAAAAAACTTATTATTTTTTTTTTTCCACAAATTGGATTAGTATTATGGATAGGCCCTATACTTAATTACCATCATGATGGGAATAGACAGGTGAAACGACAACATTCTCATGACGTGCTATGCAGAGAAACGTTGATTGGATAACTAATTTTCATAAAGTTAATATTAAACTGTATGTAATTTTCACATGCAAATGTGCTACTAGATGCGCACTGTAGTACAACTGTCGATTTGAAAAGCAAAATGTTGGCATAATAAGGCTAAAACTGTGACAGGATGAGCGGAGCGGAGCACATCGCTAAGGGACAGCTTACGAGTGCCTCAGACCACCCTTTTAAAGGTATACCTTTCAGAAGGCATACCTTAGCTAAGCAGGCGCTGGGAAACAGCTCGAGAGCTAAAGGAAGACCTTAAAGTAATAATCTAGAAGATTTTCATTAAAATAAATGTCTTTTAAGTCACTATCTATCGCTGCATTGGGTAACACAATGGTGATTGAGCCTATTTTTATATTAATTTATACTATTATTATTATCATAATTCATGATTCAAAAACTTGGTGTCTGTGGCGACATTCCCGGGAAAAAATCACAAGCAGCGCACAGTTAGTGACGCGTTTTTCATCACCCATCAATGGTTGGTCCACCAGAGAGGGTAGGCGAAACTAACGCAACAGGCTCGCTCTTGAACTCACTTGTGTGTGAGCGGCGTACTGTTTTTTCCGATGTCTGCATGCGTTACAATAACAGAGAAGGGGGGGGGGGGGGGGTTGGGGGAGTTATGGAACCCTAAAAAGTTTTTGTGTAACATGAGAGATCATATTAGCTATTTGTTGATGTAGATTTCGTATTACATTTAATGACAATGTAACTTTACTAAATTACATAGCTATTTGCACAACTAACGCTAGCTACCGGACCATGTCAAGAAAGACAACATTAGTTTAGACAACGTTGCGCACAGTATCCATCTCTTATATCAGGTAACGTGGCCTTAGCTAGCTAATTAACACAATTAACACAATAATTAGACACAATCTAATGTCCGCTAACAATTAGAAAAAAACGCTAGCTAACGCTACCGACCGGTACCGACCTCGCAAACCGTCTCTCGAATGCAATGCTACCTTGTTGCAATGTTGCAGTGTAGCTAACTTAGGGCCAGTTCAGATCAATGATTCACAACGAGACTGGGTGCAACTTGCAAAATTCCAAGATGTCTGATTGTAAACGTTCTAAAACTGCACTTGCCGATTTCACAAGGACGGTCTTTTAAAACCTCAGGGCAGGCAACGGCTCTGCTACTAGCCAGTTCACACCGCTGCATTTTTCTCTGCAACATTCTAAAACCGTTTCGCCTCGTTGCGAATCATTGATCTGAACTGGCCTTAACGTTACCGTTATTTACATTGCCATCGAGTTCATCAATATATTATAATGATCGGAATAAAGCCGGGGTATGTGGAGCAGAGCCGGGTCTGATTTCTGAAGACGTCATGCAGGAGAAAACTAAATAAAAGAATACGACAGTATGGATTAGCATTGTTATTATTTTATTATGCTTCCTCATATGTTCCTTCAGCCTTTATGCCCTTTTTGATGAAATCTCCTTTGTTTTTGTTTTATTCTTCCTGTTCTGATTGCTAATTTAACACCCAGCTCAGCTTTATTCTCGAACAGTGTAGCTAGCAAAACCAGAAACACCAGGGGTAACATTTTGCAAGGCAGTTGTTTCAAAAATACCACACAACAATCATTCACGAAAAAGACTGCTTATTGTGCACGAGATACATAATTGCATGAGCCACAGCGAATCCCACAAATTCTTCTCTGCAGTGTAAAGATGTTCATACCGGGCAAAAGGTGGATAAAGAACGTTTGCAGAAATTGATCATCACTAATTCTACCCCAGGTTTGCTACGGCATTTTAACCCGGCTCGGCAGTGTAAAGACATTTTGAGTTAGCCTAATGTTAGACAACGAATGAGTATGTATATAACGTTACTTTTATAACAACCGTTTTTTATTCAGTAAATAGTAAGTGTTATAGTTGGCGTGCCAACTGACTGACGTCACACAGGCGACACCGGTTGGATCCGGTTGGGAAGTGAGGTCCAAAAACACACCTGCAATTACCGCTTCTCGCCATTGGCACCGCCATAGAGAACAAAACTGAAATCTTCGAGATTGTCACTTTAAGGTATACCTTACGACGCACGTAGCGCTAAGGAGATTCTGGGAAACGCAGCCCAGAGTTTTTGTATGACAACGGTCCAAATAGAACTGCCAACCAGAGTTTTGCTTGATAACGATAAAATAATATGCCCAAACGGCCGCGGAAAAAATATTTCATTTTCAGGTGATTTAGTCAATAAAAATCAATAAATATGAAAGTAACCATATATAGCCTAGTCATTGTTGGTAACCCGTTGTATAAGTGGAATAAACCAGATCCGGGCTGTCCCGTTATTGGAAAATAATGTGTGGTGGTTTAACGTTACATTAGCATAGTTAGAAGTTTAAACAAAGTCGTTTTACGTAGATTGTAAGCTTGATATACTCACGCCTTCATCATACTGAAGCTCATTGAAATCATTGTCTTTGTAGTTATTTTCCATTTATCATACAAAACAGAGTTCTGTGAAACAAAGACAATCAAACGATCCGCCATGTTGAATGTTTTGAACGTGATATTGTCAACAACATGCATTTTGATTGGTCGGATGTGTACATGTCGGATGCGAAACCTCAGAAAAATCAACTTTGGTCCGAAAAAATAAAAGCCGCAATATCGCTCCGCGAAATTTCGTCGCTGATGTGAAAGCTTGCATTGACTGGATACAGGTTCAAAAAATATTATTAACGTGCGAATTAATCGCACGAAAAATACACGTCTGGTGTGTAAAGACCTTTAGCCGACTTGTACAACGGGCGGCCGAGGCGAAGCCAAGGGTCGGTTAACCAGCCCCGTAGTAGCCTACATTACTTTCCAATAACGGGACAGCCCGGAGGGGTTTATTCCACTTATACAACGGCTTAGCATACCAACAATGACTATATATGGTTTCTTTTATATTTATTGATTTTTATAGATTTAATCAGCTGAAAGTCAAATATTCTTCTGCGGGCGTTTGGGCATATTATTTTACCGTTGTAAAGTAAAACTCTGGTTGGTAGTTCTATTTGCACCGTTGTTAAGCAAAAACCTCTGGTCGTTAATTCTGTAAGAGGGGAGTCAAACTGGGACCCAGAAAAGGCTGGCATTTGAACGAGCCTGCACGCTGGGACTCATCCTGTACTTCAAAGGACCCGAGAGCCTTGTGATAAAACAATAGGTTACTCGGATTTCCTCTGGATGAGCAGGCCATTTGGCTCTCTGGACTGTTACCCTCTGGACAAGACTGAGATAAGGGGAACTGGACTGGTTGTTTATGGTTGTGTGAGCAAGCCGTTGGCTCTCTGGAATGTTGCCATCTGGACGAGACTAAGATAAGGGGAACTAGTCTCTTTGTCTATGGTTGTGGGTGTGTGTGTGTTGGGGACATTAAGGGTGAAAAGATCATCAGGCCTCTGGCAAAATGGTGGGACAACTGCTCTTGAGAGTACCACAGTGCCCTTATGTGCGCCCCTCTGTCATTACACTTTTTATTTCTTTTCTGGATCTGGACTCTAAACCATCTGTTTATCACATTCACAAACCCCATAAAACCTTACAAACCATGCACATGTTTCCATTATATTGCTGTATTATGCCTTATGTAGTAATAACATGGATTGCATGTAAAATGGTTCAACAAAAGGGTATTTTCATGACAACTGCACCATAATATTACATCCCCTTGACATGTTTGGTATGGACGTATTCAGGGAAATTCAAGAAATTGAATGAAATATGTTTCATACCAAATAGAATTTGATAAAACATAGTTTCAGAAACTCAGGAAAAAACTATCCCAATGGAATGTCCTCTCTGGTAATCATTTCCTTTTTCCAATTTCCCCACGAATTATTTTGACAACAGCCTCCAAACGGTGGAGCCCTAAATTCCAGATTTTATCATTCGTCCAGGTTAATTTATGGCAATGCCGCCTAGATCAAACGCGGGATTTGGGTTAAAAGAAAGGGAGACAAAGCAATCTGGGAAGATCGTAATCGACTTCCCACACTGCACATACTCCGTGTTCTTTCTGTGCGTAGCTGAACAGGGAAGATCGCAATCGATTTCCCACACTGCGCATATTCTGTGATTTCGTGTGTAGCTAAACAGGCTGGGTAAGATCTTTTTATTCTATAATTATGTTTTAAAACCTTCCGTATTTTAAATTGACTGTGAATTTGAAGCTAATGACCTACCTGCCTGTTAATAAATTCTTCTTATTTTTAACTTGCGTGGTCTTCATGACTCTAATCCATTTATCTTCTTTTCATCCGAAATTCCGATTAAATACTCAGGGGGACAATTATGACTAGGACCTACTGATCAGGGGTCTAGTACAGCGAAAGTCTTTAGTGAGGTCCTCAAGTTAGATAGGCGACCACGATCTGCCCGCTAACGGGATTGGTGTTGTATTGGTTCTGGAGTTTTGGCTTAAGAGGAGCCATGGGCGTTATACGCCGGTTCTTGTCAAATTCGCCTTAACCCTCTGGGGTCGAGAGCTCCGCCGGCGGAGCTCGACAAGATGAAATTAACTTTCGTTTCTATTTGGATGATTAATGTCACGTGCTGTTATCATAGAGATGCAACAAAAACATTGACAGAAACCTTAGAATCGCGACTTTCCAATGCGCCCATTGGCAAATAATATGAATTGTTTTAAAATGTTTAAATTTGATTAATTAGACCATGTATGCTTCGCTAAACTTTACTCATTACTATGTGAATTTCGCTCAGCAGGAAGTCCGCCTAAATCGCATTCACATGTTAACAACATTATAATTACTCTCCATAGAAGGAGACTAAAGGAGGGGCGATGCAAGATCCATGTGAGAAATGCCAAGTCTGCGAAAGCGGGATAGAATGTCAAAGTGTCGCCTAATTCACTTCTTTTGAGGTGAACATTTCGTTTAATTTTGGAAAATGGCCGACACTGATGAAGAGCAGTGTCATTTCGAACAGCGTACTGATCCAACTGAGGATCAACTTCATGCGTAAGTATATTTCTTATGATCATACTGGTAAATATGTGTACTGTATTGCAACGTATCTGTGTGTTTGTAGGAATATCCAGCAATATGCGCGTTTGTAAATTCCCACACTATTCGATTCGAACTATTGCATCTCAAAATTATAGGCTAGGCTCTCTGCGTCTGGTTGTGTTAGAAGTATCAGGTAGACTGTATGTTTTTCGATCATATTGGTAATAAATAGCCCGTGGCGTGGCTAGAATTAGCATACTGTAAGTAAATTCGGGAAATAGCAATATAGTAACCACTTAGCTAAACAGTCTTAGCTAGTCTACTTCAGATTGATACATTGTTATTGATGAGTTGCATGTAGTTGAGGTGGAATATCAATGTTTATTTAGTTTAGCTAATGTTGTTTCGTTGATAGCTTGCATTATTTGTAAATGTGGCTGTATTACATTCTCTGTGTGTTTGTAGGAATATTCACTAATAATTCTTTGTTTGTATATGATGTAACCATGTCACATTTCAAGTTTTGTTTTCATTAGTTAGTGGTTTACCCCTTTTTTGTAAAGCACATATAATTTTCACCTGTTGAAGGGAATGTGCTATATAAATAAAGTTTGATGTGATGTCACATTTCCTAACAATTTTGTTTTTATCATATTTACAGAAATGCTGATCAGGAAACACAGCCTAGTTCACCACTAGCTAAGAGGCCATGCAAGCATTGCAAGAGTACACCAGTCTCATCTCATCTTCCATGCGTATAGTTTGCTTCAATAAATGTTCTGAAAATCAAAAGATGTCTTTGTTTCTGTTTTCTAAATGGCTCACTGAGTCTTTGTCTTAGTGGTGGGGAGGCATGCGGCCAGGTGTGAATAGCCTACTTAGCTGACAGGTCGCCCTACCCAATGCATATTCATTACAGAAAGGCCATTTGCCCTCCCATTCTCACCTGGTGTTGAAAAATAGTAGTCACAACACTAACTTGTAGCAATTTATTTTATATTTCTCATTGGATTTGCTAAAATATTTAGTCATCTTTTGATACCCAAGACCTTGATGAACACATTTCAGTGACCAAAAGTCTTAGTCACAATTGTTTAGTGTGTTTTATTACAACATTCCTGTGCATGTTCAAAACTACTGTTTACAGTTTGTGTGTTTTTAGAGCAGTTTACAATCCACACATGATTATGACCTACTTACTGCTGCCATATTATTGCAGCTGAGTTTGTGCTGAAAACAAAGATGTGAAACACTTTGGAATCACTGTATATAAAGTTGATGAAATTTACACAAATGTCAGAGCATCGCACAATCACCAGTGTGCCTCATTTTACCCTTAGACCCCAGAGGGTTAAGGAGCCCGATAGATGCACACTGTCCTGGGCTCATAACTATCTATGTACAAAGGAAGGCATGTATTATGGTGGTCAGCCTCCTACCCTCTGTAGGCTTCACCGAACTGAGATTTAACAATAGTGCTAATCCCGGGAGCATATATTGAGGAATGATGGCACAAGATAGAGTCGAGTGTAACCACTCCAAGCTCCACGTATAGTTAAAACCAAATTTTAAATTATAATTTCATTTGGAGTCAGATCAGTACGAGAGTAAACCATAGTAACTGTTACGCTTACTTGCTGTGGTCATGGACATATCTGATGTGTTGTTCTGCTCATTTGTGAATATTCTGATGCTCCCATTGGAATATTGACAGTCCGGCGAGAAGTCAGATATATCTCTGATGACAACATAGCCCTGTTTGCGAACGGAGAGTAACAAGAATGTTACTGGTCGGTTTCAGGCCCGTCTTAAGCGGGATATGAAGCAGCGCATTCATATCTGACCCGTGGCGACGGATCCAGTGCATTCTTACGCATAATTGTGCCCTGTTCTTACGAACAGAGGAAAAATAAATAACATCTCCGGTTTTGAATCACACCAGCCAAGGGAAAACACGCGGTGCCTTCCCCTCCAGCTACAAACCCTCATTGGTCTAGCTGTGAGGTGTTTACAATTCTATGAAAACAATGATTCAATCAAGAAAAAATAGTTCCTTCTCGTTTCATACCATGCAATTAGTTTATACCATGTATAAGCTACCATACGTTTTTTTGTCATTACATTTGTTCTGTTCAGTACTAGACTGTTGTAAATGTTACAGGCTGAGTGTATACTTACCACTAGGAGGCACTGTATTACTTTCATGACAGTAGTTGGAAGACTACCCTAGTAAAGGTGTGACGTAGGGGAAGTGTGTTGGTGAGGAAGAATTGGGGTGAGATGCATACAGTCCTGCTCTTGAGTAAAGCTAATTCTGATACTCCATGCTTGCCTCTAAAGCCTCCTGATTCTGCAACACAACAACATTATTTAATAAAACTACCATATGTAAACCATATGTCAATCAAATTCATCTCCCTAGCACTGTCTCGCTTTTTAAATGGTGTGTTCGCGCAGTGTAGACATTAGGGGTATCCAGAGACGTCATTATCTGTATCTGTGTCTGCATCTGTTCAACCAACAAAATTATCTGTATCTGTATCTGTATTCGGATAGAAGACAGGAAGTGGGCGTGGTTTATACTGGAAGTCACGTTAAATCAGGCAAATGTTGTATTTTCTAACCTAATATTCATTGGCAATGCAATGGCATATAATTAATTATGAAATATATTTCAACATCCTCATACTGTACTTTTCATCTCTCTCTTTTTGTATTTGTAACTAAACTCATTTTTATGAGCTGTCTGAACCACAGCCCCCCCCCCCCCTTTAACTGGGGTACATTGAACAATCAGAAACAGAAAAAAATGTTTTATAAATCGAAAGATTCTGTTTTGCATTGGAAATAGAAACTATTTACAGTAAAGATATATAGAAACCTTCAGTTGAAGGGAATAATTTTATATTTCAATGATGCTGCGTTCGTGTTTCTGTGTTAACGTTACTGCAGTTCGCTAGGGAGACAGTATATAACAATAATAGCCTACATTAACTTTTTTTGCCTGTTTTATTTTTATTTATTTATTTCCCCTACTGAACTAAGTTTGGACAGACTGCAAACCATCTGATGTCCTCATATTTTCCCTTGGTGGCAAAGTCTGTTACCATGAATGGATTTTGTGTTCATTATAGCCAAGACCTATAACTGATACATACAGCATGTTACATCTTAAACAGATGAATGTTGACTGAAATACAAGGTAAAATGTCATTTTTTTCAATATTTCGACTGGGTTTTTTTTAATGGAGGAAATTAACACATACAGCTAAAACTAAAGGTTCTAAGCTTGATTTTGATGTATAGGTTGCGGGGGTTTGAAAGAAATCCAGCTGCCAGGCTTGTGTCTTGCTAGCTCCCGCACCTCCTCCTCGATGCGAGAGTTTCCCTGAGTGATAGCCGGGAACGGTTAGCTCTCAGCCTGCTGTCTGCTGTGCGCTGACTTGGTGGGGGCGACTATAGAATATACCGTCACTTTTCAATAATGTGTAGTAAATGAAACGACTAGTTAGTGAAATCAAAGTCCTATGTTGCAAACAGAATGGGCATTTTTTATCTAGTGGCCATCCATAATGATATGAACCGATTTGAAGAGACATAATGGCTGACGCATAGAACTTATTTATTAAACGTTTTGCAGCGCAGTGGCTCAAAGTATATTGGTGTGTGTAACTGGTGCCGCCGCTCTTTTTTTCCTTCTCTCTCTCCATGCAACGTTAGATAGAGGCAATGAGAACTCGACATGGAGCTGACTTTTTTTCTTCTTTCCCGAATCCGAAAACGAGCAACTTCGGGTAGAAGAAATATCTGTTTCCATCGCTTTATTCGTGCTTTCCCTAATACAGTATTCGGATTCGGATACATCCCCAGTAGACATAATGTCTTTCTAAAACGGATTTTGAATGCAGCTAGCTTAATGATAGGTTTGCCGTCACTTGTCACGGAGCCAATATTAAAATCCTTGTTTTTAGGTCAGAATGGTCTCACAGCATGCTTGTAATCCCAGTTTTGGATAGAGGGTAGAGGACTCTCTCATCCGTCAGTGAGGACATTGGCAGTAACCTGTTTAGGGAGACAGAGGAAACAACAAGGCCCCAGACCCGTCTGGCCATGGAGCACATCCAGAACAGATGATATACATGTTCTGAGTCAGTGCATCCATGAGGGCAGCACTCAGTCAGGGCCAGATGCCTTCTGTACATAAACACTTGAGTGGGAAGACACTGATGTGCGGACATCCAGGCTATGTCTCTCTGCTTGTTTGTCAAGCATTTGTGAGAGACATTAGCCCAGATGGTTGCAGATTCCAGGGCTGGGCGTCCCCTTGGGAGCACACAAGTTCGGCCAGCCAATTGCTGGTGCTGGTCTGGTGAATGCAATCGTTCATGACTCTGTCAGCAGATGCCTGAGAAGTGTGATCATAAATCTCACCAACAGGTCGTCTCACATCCTGATAAATCCGCAGTGAGTTTATTAAAATTGAACATAGACTCATCAAAAATAGCATTTAGGAAAAAAGCGTGTTTAGTTCATTTTCTGTTCGGCCATTTTTGACTGGCATTTGTCGGGCTACAGTCTAATTGGTGTACTTTTCCTTAGCCCTAAATTATAATGGCAGGAATAATCAATGATTGTGGACTATAAGTTATTTTTCAAGTTCAAGTTCAAGTTTCTTTTATTACCACACGGCTAGGCTGGTGGAATTAATCTTAGTACAGATGGAATGACTGTAATACACCACCACATACAACACTAGTGCAAACATAAAAGACATAAGTGCAAAAAGAAATACATACAGTACACAACTCCACATATCATACAATTATATAGTTTTATGCATTTGATGGTTGGCGTTGAGGTCCCATTTCAGGTTATTGCTGATGTGTGTGCCAAGGAACTTGAAGGAGTCAGTTATTGTAATTGGTTGGCTGTCAATGAGGATAGGTGCTTTTATTGATTGTTTTGGTCTGAAGTCGATGATCATTTCGGTATTCTTTTTTTCGTTCAGGGCCAGGTCATTTTCCTTGCACCAGTTGACTGACTTCCCGACCTCCAACCTGTAGGCATCTTCATTGTCTTTCGAGATCAGTCCTACGATTGTGGTGTCGTCTGAGTATTTCAGAATCCTGATGGAGTTTGATGTGAAATCATTGGTGAAGAGGGAGAAGAGCAACGGGGACCGAACGCATCCCTGTGGCACCCCCGTGCTGGTGGTGAGGGGGTGGGAAGTGATGTTGTTGAATCTAACAACTTTGGCTCCTGTCCTTCAAAAAATCCAGGATCCAGAGGCACAGAGAGATGTTAATGTTCTTGTCCTGGAGTTTCCCGAACAGCTTTAAAGGGTTGATAGTATTAAAAGCAGAACTGAAATCGATGAACAGAATTCTTGCATAGGTATATTTGGACTCCAGATGTTGGAGGGTGAAGTGCAGTGCCAGGTAGACTGCATCATCTGTGGACCGGTTTGGGTGATATGCAAATTGTAGTGGGTCCATTAAGGGGGATATGACTGATTGAATGTGTACCAGGACTATGCACTCGAGTGCCTTCATAGCCACTGATGTCAGGGCCACAGACCTGTAGTCATTGAAGCCAGATATTTTTGCTGTTTTGGGAATGGGGATGATGGTGGAGTTTTTGAAGGGAACTGGGACCTTTTGTTGGCTGAGTGAGGAGTTATATGTCCGTGAAGACTGAGGCCAGTTGTTCTGAGCAGTGGCTTAGTAAGGCTGGGGTTAGATGGTCTGGGCCTGCTTCTTTGTTTTTGCCCAGCTTACAAAACACCCTTCTCACTGTATTTGTTTCAATTGTGAATGGTGGTGGTAGGTGAGAGGTTTGGAATGGCCATGTGTTTATAGTGGGCTTCTCAAACCGGGCAAAAAAAGCGTTCAGCCTGTCTGGTAGTCCAGGGTCTGCATCAGTTGGGGTAGGTGACTTTTTTTTGTAATTGGTCAGTTCTTGAAGAATTTTTCCTTATTGCCTTGGGGTTGTTTGTGACAAATTTGTCCTCCAGTTTTTTGGCATAAGACGTTTTTGCTTTCCTTATTGCAGATCTGAGTTCATATTTTGCTGCCTTGTATTTTTGTCAGGGTTTTGCCGGGTTGGACCGAAGCGCAGAGTAAAAAGGAGACTCAAAGGTAAATGAAACAAAGACTTTACTTATTACAAAAACAAACAGGAACAAACAAAAGGCCACAAGGGGCAATAACAAATGAAAACTCAAAAAAATACTTAACAAAAAGACAAGCATAGAAACTCAAAGTCAAAACACTGGGAACACATAACGAGGGCAGAAAACTGTAAACCGAAACAGTCAGGCAGAAATCAAGCAGGACAAAACACAAGCAGACAAAACACAGACAGACGGAACACAAGCAGGCGGAACACAGGCAGAAACACAAACCAAACGCAGGCAGAAACAAAGTCAGAAACACACAAGCAGGTCAAAAACACGGGCAGGCAGAAACACGCATGAAACGCATAAGCAGGATGAAAGCGGGCAGATATATACAGTCAGAAACGAACACAAGGAACCGGCACCCGAGTCAAGGGGACAAAGAACTTAAATAGACAAGACACAGGTGAACTCAATACATAATCAAACGAGAGGGAGGGATAATGAGAGGCAGGTGGGGACAATGATTAAATAACGAGACAAATAATGGAAAACAATAATACAGTTAACACGGGAACAAGCAGGACACAAAACAGAAGTGCCGCCATCTGGCGGCCCAACAAGGAAAAACAGAGACAGAAACACAGAACCATGACAATTTTTCCATGTCCCCACTTTTGAATGCAGTGTTTTTCTTTCTCCGCAATTCAATTACATCACGTGAGAACCAGGGTTTATTGTTGCCATATGACGTCACAGATTTAATAGGTATGCAGATGTTCTCGCAAGTCTATGTATGCTGTCACTGTGTCTGTGTATTCATCCAGGGTTTCACATGAATCACTAAAAATTCTCCAGTCAGTGCATTCAAAGCAGCCTCTTAGTGTTTCAATTGCATCATTTGACCAATTTTTAACAGTTCTGGTTTGGGGTTTGACAGACCTTACCTTTTGGGTGTATGTAGGAACCAAGTGTATCATTGTGTGGTCGGATGTTCCCAGGGGCGCTTTTGCGTACGCACGATAGGCGGATGTTATTGTGTGGTAGCAGTGGTCCAAGATCCGATTCTTTCTTGTGGGGCAGTCAATTTGTTGTTTGTAATTAGAGAGTTCTTTAGATAAGTCAGTCCGGTTGAAATCTCCGAACACCGTGATGTTACAGTCAGGGAAGTCTCGTTCCAGGTCGGAGATATGTTGCGCCAGCTCATTAATGACCCTGTTGCTGATCTCCGTTACCTGTGTAGGTGGAATGTTGACTCCTGTTAGGATCACTGACGTGAACTCTCTTGGGAGGTAGTATGGTCTGCATTTGATGGAGATGTATTCCAGGTAGGGTGAACAGTGCTTATGAAGGAGAGTGGAGTTCTTACACCAGCATTCATTGATCATGAAGCATGTTCCGCCTCCTATGGATTTTTGGCTAAGAGCTTCTGACCTGTCGGCCCGGTATGTTGTGAAGCCAGGAGGGGACACCGCCGAGTCTGGGATAAACTCATCCAGCCATGTCTGTTTGGCAGATCACAGAGCAGTTTTTAAAGTCCACTGTAGATTGATTTGGATCAACAGCAGGAGTTTAAATATCTTTTGGATTTTCTTTAGTAAGAATGTTTCCCTGACTACTGCAACTCTCTCCCTTCAGCTCCTTGTCAAACGGTGCATTTTAGATATAACACAGAAAGATATTTAAGTTTGCCCTTAATTATTCCTGTTCAAGATGTAATGTCCATTATATTTTCTTAGGGTTAACACCTACAGTGGATATGGCTATATTCCCCCAAAACCTACGGCAGAATAGGAGATGACAGCTGTGTGTTCTTTTGGACAAACAAAGGGAACTGCATGTGGTGCTGTTGGGGTCCTGACCAGTGGCGTCGCCTGGCCTGGGCATTCGGGGCTGTAGCCCCGAATATTTTTTATTTAGGCCCAAATAATTCTCCACTTTGAGCGGTTTGTCACTACGTAACTGAACGTCAGTAAAAGACGGCAATGTTGTAATTTTGTATCTTCAATGAACGGAGGCAAGACCAATCAGAGAAGGTTTACAGGAAAATACGTGGAAATACTCATGTCTTATTGGCTGACAGGTCTCTGTCGGGGTTACTATGCCAAACGCTAGCTCACACAGTCAGTCAGTGTCTGAGGAAAAATGGATATATGAAGATTTTTTACCGGTAAAGGGGTTGATGAAGCTGAAGCACAACCATCCTCTCATGCTGAGCCAGGAAAGTGGTGGAGGTGGTGATGCGGCCGAGGCGAAGCAGAGGGTCGCTTAACCAGCCCCGAAGTAGGCTACGTTATTTTCCCAATAACGGGACAGCCCGGAAGGGTTTATTCCACTTATACAACGGGTTACCAACAATGACTATATATGGTTACATCTTATATATGGTTACTTCTTATTTATTTTTATCAATTTAATCAGCTGAAAGTGAAATTCTTCCGTGGGCGTTTGGGCATATTATTTTACCATTGTCAAGCAAAACTCTGGCTGGTAGTTCTATTTGCACCGTTGTTAAGCAAAAACCTCTGGTCGTTAATTCTATGAAAACAATGATTCTATCAAGAACAAATAGTTCCTTTTCGTTTCATACCATACAATTAGCACAATTTGTGTCATTACATTATTTAATAAAACTGCATGAAACCATAAGTCAATCAAATTCATTCTTAGTTTAATCCACCTTTTCTCCGGCTTGACATCTTTACACAGAAATCAGACCTGGCTCTGCTCCACCTATTCCCCGGGGGCATGCTTATCCCGGCTAGCTAGCTAGCTAACTATTGAATTGTATTCAAAACAGAGGTTACTATAAACGCAATTGTTCACAAACATACGGATGAAAATGCGTCCCGTAGCCATGAGTTAAATGCGCAACGCCTATTCTACTGTCCAAATAAGGGACGATTCCGTATTTTGCGGGATTGTTGGCAACCGTAAATAAAGCTAGGAACAGTAACTAGAAATGTGATTCAACGTTGCCATCAATTGTGAAATAGGACATTGAAAAGGGGAGGGGATGTAACAACAATTCAAAAGCGATGAAAATGATTTGGTTTATTGATAGATAGGGTGAAACTAGAAAGAGAAAATAGAAAAAACTCATGTTACCTGAGTTACATGAATCCAAATAGACAGTAGGTAGGCCTACTAGTTAACAAAGCTGGGCTTACTAAGTAGCCTAGAATCAATGCATGTACAGATGTCTTTTCAAACGTGAAAAGTAAATGATTAAAATATCATAGCAACAATAAAGTGAATGGCATTAAAACTAGATCACATCCAATGTGATAATAACACAACATAAATTTTATTTAAAAAAACATACCAAAGATGCTGGGAAACGGAGTGAACGAGAGGTAATGAAATCATGAGAATCGTGGCAGAGAGAGAAGTCCATGCATGGACTATTTTAAGACTAACGTCTCTTGGCAATGAGCATGAAAATAAACTGCGTAACTAAAATTACCGTTAAGGGGAGACAAAACACAGAACATAACAGCCATTGTATTATGTGTTGCGGATTTTCTGTCATATAGTAATAATGATAATAGGTATCTGATGTGACACTCATTTTAATGGGGACATTTTTGTGGATGTTGATGTTCATTTATTTGTCGTAGAGCTGGAGAATTGACCATTATTTTTTGTGTCTACTGATACAATTATTACAGATGAGCCAGACAGGATAGAGGAGTAAGAGAGAACAGGAGAAAGAGAAGGAAAGGAGACAGAACAGGGAGATAAAATAGACAGTAAAGATAAGGGAGACCAGAACAGAGGGCAGCGAATATCCCAAGAGGCAGCAGGAAACATCCCAACTGAACTCAACTGATTTGGGGACTGCAGATACAGGGCCAAGGCGAGTAAAACATCACTGCTTTCCATCCAGCATGTTTGGCCAGCAAAAAAAGATCATTCCAACCAAGTTGGTTTGATACATTTGAGTGGCTGGAATACTCTATAACTGCCAATGCAGCATTCTGCTTCATGTGCAGATTATATGGCAAACCAAAACAGGCAAGGGATCAAAAGGATACACTCACCACCACAGGTTACACAAACTGAAAGAGAGCATTAGATTCTTGTAGGGAGTATGAAAATCCAATATGCACAAGGCTTCAGTGATGTGTTGGAAGAGCTTTAAAGCCACACAGGTCCACGGGGACATCACAGAGCAGCTGCAAGCTACAAACATCAGTGAGATTGTGGATCGTAGGGAGTATCTCAGACATATAGCAGCAGTGACAGCCTTTCTTGGGAAGCAGGGGATTGCTTTTCGAGGTCACAGTGAAGCACCAGACAGTGACAATAAAGGGAATTTTATGGAGTGCATGCAGCTTCTTGAGAAGTTTGATCGTTTCCTGCAAACATACAAACCGCCATCATATGTAACCTACCTCTCACCATCATCCCAAAATGAAATGCTTCAAAGCACCTCTGATGTTATAACTTCAAGGATCATCTCTGAGATTAAAGAGGCAAAAATGTACACGATAATGGTGGATGAAGCAAGGGATCATCGTTCGGAGCAGCTTGCATGGTGTGTGCGATACGTTAGTCCACACAGCTTGCTGAAAGAGAGGTTCCTTGGATTTTCCCAGCTTGAGGCATTTGATGCTAGCTCCATCACTGACACCATAGAGAAACAATTTGAGAAACATGGAGTAAGACGCCTTACATGCGTTGCTCAATCCTACGATGCTGCTTCTGTTATGAGTGGAGCAGTGAGAGGTGTACAAGCTCGATTCAGACAAAAGCATCCAGAGGCACTATATATACATTGCTATACCCATGAACTTAATCTTGTCCTTTGCTCCACTTGCAAAGCCATCCCAGAGGCATGCGACTTCTTTGATCTCCTGGAGTGTCTCTACTCTTTCTTTCCACATCTCTTGTCCACCATCATAAATTACAAGCCTTTAAGAAGCAACGAGGGGTAGGGGACAGAGAACTTGTCCAGCTGTCCAAGACTCGCTGGGCGTGCCAGATTGAGTCTGTGAATGCCACTCTACAAAACCTCCCTGCTTTGATCCAGACCTTAGGGAGCATTTCAGCACCTCTAGCTAAGGGACTGGAAAGCAAGCTTTGCAGATTCAGTACCATCTACATGCTTGTCATGTTTCAGACACTGCTCTCAGTAACTCAGAGCCTGCACAAATACCTACAGAAAGAAACAGTTGATTTGGTGGAGGCAATAGAATATAAAACGGCAGTTCAGGGTACACTCAAAAGTTACCGGAACGATGAGAAAGCACATGAAGTGTATGAGAAGACCAAGGCCCTGTGTGAAAGGCCCTGTGTGAAGATCTTGATATTCAAGCTACTGGGACACAGAGGACGCGAAAAAAACATGGAGGACTATGTAGTCGACACATCTTGTGGCACAAGGTCAGACCTCACTACTGGAGATAATCTGAGAGGGAGAGTCTTCTTTCCAGCTCTTGATAGAATGCTGGGGGAGCTTCAGAATAGGTTTTCTGGAGTTGGGGGAAAGATCTTGATGGGCATACAGGCATGTCACCCTGCCTCAGAGCAGTTCCTGAATGAAGAGGCACTCAAACATCTTCCTGATCATTACAGCATCCGCCTATAGCCTGAAGAGATTACTGTCGCAAAGCTTTTCCTTGACAGGAAAATAAAAGGCATAGTACCCAGCATTCAAAGTGTCTCTTCCCTTTTGGATGGTGATATGTTCCCCTCCCTTAAGGCCATCTTTCAAGCTTCTTTGACCATCCCAGTCACCAGCTGCAGTTGTGAAAGATCTTTCAGTGCCCTGTGCCGACTGCACACATGGCTGAGGAATACAATGGGTCAGGACAGGCTAAGTAATTTGGCTATAATGTCAATTGAGAGGGAGATGTTGGCTGATGTGGACCATGGGGAGGTCATCAACAGATTTGCAAAGCTAAAAACAAGACGCTTCAAGACAACCCCTTCCATCCCTTCTCCCTCTCTAACTCATGCCCTCACGCATAGTTACACACTAAACACACATTCAATACATTATCCTCATATAACATAAAAATTAAAGGCCTACTCTATCTTCACTTCCATTCGTTATGGAGTAGCTTATATAGCCTACTTTTATGGATTGGAAATTAGACTATTTATCAAACTAAAAAATAACTTTGATTGGCAATTTATTACATTAAATATCAGCTACCATACGGTCTTGGGTTTTGTTTGTTATTAGTTCCCAGATTATGGGCTTCCCTCCCTTTAGCTAAAATTTGAAAGAATCCCTGATTATTGATCATTTTGATAATTATAAAAATGTGATTGTTTTTTCTGGCAAACTTACTAAGAAATATTAATAATTCATAGACTTTTCACTTACTTGCAAGCACTGTTTATTAGCTTCAGAGAACACAGTTCTATTTCTTTCTTTCTTTCTAATTGTAGATAAATTCAGTCATTTCATTTAATCTTAACCTTATGTCTGTTTCCCTTCTTAAATTGCAGCTTGGACAAGTTGGGTCATAACAATACTGATGTAGGCTAAATTTAACCAGATAATATAATTTTTAAAAGACAGAATTCATTGTCATTGTCTTCATTTTTCCACAGGTAACAATATTACATTTTTACATTACATTACATTACATATATTTGGCAGACACTTTTATCCAAAGCGACGTACAAAAAGTACATTTCATGGTCATAGACAACTACTAAACACAGGTTCAGTAAGATACAATACTTATTTTGTACAGCTATTTCTAGCCAAGAACACAGTTTAGTTCACACAGTGAACACTATTCTGACCTAACCTCTGCAAAGCCAACTAGGCAGAAGAATAAGCTACAGTATTAGGACAAATACAAATTACCATTACAGCGTGGTGGTAGTTAGTCTAGGTATAGTCTGAAGAGATGAGTCTTCAGGCCACGGTGGAAGATGGGTAGTGAGGGGGAGGTTCGGAGAGGGACGGGGAGTTCGTTCCACCAATGGGGAGCTATGGTGGAGAAGCTCTGTGATCTCTTTGGTTGGGTGGGAGGGGTTACAAGGCGCCCTGCTGCCGCAGAGCGGAGTGGTCGAGCAGGCACATAGGATGGAATCATGTCCTGCAAGTAGATGGGGGCCGTCCTGTTGGCTGCAGTGTAGGCAAGGGTCAGGGCTTTAAACCAGATCCTGGCAGCGACCGGTAGCCAGTGGAGAGATCGCAGCAGAGGAGTGACGTGGGAGAATTTGGAAAGGCTGTAGATGAGTCGGGCAGCGGCATTCTGAATCATCTGTAGTGGCTGTATGGCACAAGCTGGCAAGCTTGCAAGGAGAGAGTTGCAGTAATCAAGGAGAGAGGTCACCATAGCCTGGACGAGCAGCTGGGTAGAGTGCGTCGTCAGGTATGATCGAATCCTTCTGATGTTGTACAGAAGGAATCTGCAGGACCATAATGTTGCTTTGATGTGCTCCTTGAGGTCCAGTTGGTCATCCAGGACCACCCCCAAGCTCTTGGCAGAGTGAGAGGCAGTCACTGTGGTGCCATCAACCGTGATTGAGAGCTCACACAGTAAGGAGGTCTTGCATGGGAAGAAGAGCAGCTCAGTTTTGTTGAGGTTGAGCGTCAGGTGGTGGCTGGTCATCCAGGTGGAGATGTCAGCCAGGCAAGAAGATATCTTATCGTCAACCTGTGTGGCCAAGGGGGGGAAGAAAAGAAGAGTTGCGTGTCATCTGCATAACAATGATAGGAGAAGCCATGTGAATTAATAACCGAACCAAGAGATTTGGTGTATAAGGAGAACAGCAGAGGACCCAGTACAGATCCCTGCGGGACTCCCGTCACAAGGGGATGAGAAGCAGAGGCAGTCCCCTTCCAGGTGACCTGGTAGGACCTATCTGCAAGATAGGAAGCGAACCAAGACAGGGCAGTCCCAACAATGCCCATCTCAGCCAAGGTGGAGAGGAGTATTTTATGGTTGACCATGTCAAAAGCTGCAGACAGGTCAAGAAGGATCAGGACAGAGGAGAGACGTGAGGCTCTTGCAGTGGCAAGTGCCTTCGTCACAGCCAGGAGTGCAGTCTCTGTTGAGTGCCCGTATCGGAAGCCAGACTGGTGAGGGTCTAGCAGGTTGTTCTGATGGGGAAAAGAGGTTAGTTGTTTAAGAACTGCTCGTTCAAGGGTGTTGGACAGAAAGGGTAGAAGCTGTAGGCTCTTGGAACTTACACCAAGGAGGGAAATAGTTCAGAGTAAAGGTTTATGCGGAATGTCTTCCTCTGTTGCTGTTGGAAAAAGGTTATTTTTTAAGCAGCCTGTGAGTACTATATCTATTTTCTACTATCCCTGCTGATCTTACTCGTTTTATCTGACTACAAATTAAAAGTTATGTTCCAAATTAGAATTTAGGCTTGATTTAGAATGGAACTCGTTCGTCTGAAGTTCTACATTGAGGGTCAACACAGTTTCACCCGGTACGCACCGTGGATGCGCCCGTAACGACAATTTAACTAGCTGTTTGCAGACGACGCAGCCGTTGTGAGATTTCCCTCATGGGGAGTATAACCTAATTAGGGTTCAGGGACTCCGAAAGGGCCAATATTGGTCATCCCAGGATCAACTTGGTTCTGCTGACGGTCCCGCCTTAAGTGAAAACTTGGTGATCAAACAAGTCCAATGGGCAGTTCCCTAGTCATAATTGGGGGAAACTGACTTTGAGGGCTGTTACAAGAACGATACATTCACTAAGACCACACAAATCAAGTCATTAACAATTTAATGTCAGGTAGGTTATACACTTAAAATAGTCAATTGTAGTTACAGAATTTAGAAAGTAGTCAAACAATAAAAGTACAAAGTAGCAAATATAAAGATGAGCATATCTGACAGCAGTCTACACACAGAAAGAGTCATGTGTGGGAAGTCTGATTGCAGCTTCCTAGAGGGTCATGTTCCTCTCCTATAAGAACCCAGCGCAGGCAGGTTGATGTCGCCACAAAAGGCTCATAAAATCATAAATTTACTTGGAGGGGGAAGATTGGAATTTGGTTCCTTCCTGAGGGTCAGACAGATGGATTTACAAGGAGGAGTGTCAAGAAAATACAGTTTACTCCAAAGTTTTTAAAAATAGATTTTCTATGTTTGCTGGTTTTCAAACCTAAACCAGAGCATCACTCGTGCAGAGACCATAAAAACCATACCAAATATGAATATCTGTTCTTGTGTTTGTCATGAAAACTCTGAAAAACATGAAATAACTGCACAATCTCTTACATGAACCAACTGCCAAAGCTCAATGTCTTTCTACATTACATTACATTATAGGCATTTAGCAGACGCTCTTATCCAGAGCGACGTACAACAAGTGCATTAGTTCCAGGTGCAGAGGTACAAAAGAAACATACTAAAGCGAAATAAAGATTGTAGTGCCAGTAGTGGCCACAGATCAGGACTCCAACCCTGTAGAGTAACCTGTTCAGCAAACAACCCTGCCAAATACAAACTAGCACTGAAATCACAATTTCCTGATCAGAATTAGACAAACAATCCTGCCAAATAAAAAATAAAAAAAACTAACATGCTCGAATTAGCCTAACTAGGTACAATGAGCTAAACTACAGGCTAGGGAGGGGTGGGGAGAGGTGCAGCCTGAAGAGATGAGTCTTTAGTCTGCGTTTGAAGGTAGTTAGATTCTCTGCTGTTCTGACCGCCACGGGGAGGTCATTCCACCAGCGCGGGGCCAGGACAGACAGCAGACGGGAGCGGGAAGTACAGGCACGAAGAGGGGGAGGTGCCAAGCGTCCAGAAGTGGCAGAGCGGAGAGGTCTGGCTGGTGTGTAGGGTCTGATGATCCTCTGGATGTATGCAGGTGCTGACCCCTTAGCTGCCTGGTATGCAAGCACCAAGGTCTTAAATTTGATGCGAGCCATAACAGGCAGCCAGTGGAGGTCAGTGAGCAGGGGGGTGACATGGGAATGTCTGGGGAGGTTGTAGACCAGACGCGCTGCAGCATTCTGGATGAGCTGCAGGGGTCTGATGGCGGATGCTGGCAGACCAGCCAGCAGTGAGTTGCAGTAGTCCAGGCGGGACAGGACCATTGCTTGAATCAGGAGCTGGGTTGCGTAGGTGGTGAGGAAGGGGCGGATTCTCCGGATGTTGTACAGGAAGAACCTGCACGTTCGACTCACCGCCGTGATGTTCTGGGAGAGGGACAGTCTGTTGTCCATCACCACTCCGAGGTTTTTTGCGGTGGGTGATGACGACACCACGGTGTCCCCTAGGGTAACGGAAAAATCAAGGAGGTTAGAGGATGGAGCAGGGATGAAGATCATCTCTGTCTTACCTGGGTTCAGCTTAAGATGGTGGTTATCCATCCAGCTCTGGATGTCCCTCAGGCAAGCAGAAATGCGAGCAGAGACCTGTGTGTCAGAGGGGGGGAAGGAGAGAAAGAGTTGGGTGTCATCGGCATAACAATGATAGGACAACCCGTGGGCAGAGATTACAGGACCAAGAGATTGGGTGTACAGGGAGAATAGAAGGGGACCAAGGACTGAGCCCTGGGGAACTCCTGTGGCAAGGGGGCGAGGTGCCGATACTGCACCATCCCAGGAGACTTGGAAGGAGCGACCGGAGAGGTAGGACTCGATCCAGTCTAGTGCTGTGCCACAGATCCCCATAGCTGCCAGGGAGGACAGGAGGATGGGGTGGTTTCTACAGTGTATCAAGAATGCATAGTGTAGTGTAGCAATGTGTTCAACCCAAATCTGGAATTATTTACTAACAAAAAGTGTGCTTGAGTAAATCTCTCTCCTTATGAAGGTAGAGAGACACGTTACCCAGTGACACCAGGTGAGGGCACTGTGGCTGTCCCTAAACTGTCCTGAGCAATTTGCCCCATGTCTTTCATGTTATTCTACTAACTGCAATCTGAAACCTCCAGGGCGTTGGGGTAATTTCAGAATTGCTTTCTCGTAGAAAAGAGGTGTCATTAACTGTTACAAAACCAGATGCCAAGGTTTTACGGGCCACTCTGTCTTCATGAGCCACTCTTGTCCCGACAGCATCAGACTCTGCACCTGGCAAATTGCTTTACGACAGTCAGAGAGGAAATTCCACTCTATGCATGTTCCCGTGGGCCTTACAAAGCGATACGGGTCGATAATTCATTACATCGGAGGTGTCTGAGGTGGGTTTTTTGAGAAGTGGGGTAACACGAGCCATCTTAAAATCAGACGGAGCATGACCAGAGGCAAGAGAGGAATTAACAATGGAGGACAGATAGGGAAGGATCTCGCTGGAAATGGATTGGAGAACTGTAGATGGGATGGGGTCAAGTGGACAGGTGGTTGCACAATGAGAGGTGAAGAGTTGTAGTACATTGGAGTCCTCCAGCATCTCAAATGAGGTCAGTGTGGCTGTGGGTTTGTCCCGGGGGGTTGGGGGGCTCACTGGATGGGCAAAGTAGTTCCGGATTGTAGCCGCCTTTCCTTCAAAGGCGGCCAGAAAGTCATCTGCGGAGAGGGAATATTTTCTCATGTTTTACTACCTGTACCATTGAGGTGAGAATTGTGGTTCATATCAAGTAGGTCCATCAGCAATGATTTTGCAACCAAATTATGAAAGTTTACTCAGTCACTTTGAGTAGTTAGCCGTTTTCAACTCTCATTCATGAAATTGCCATTATATTATGGGTTTTCCATCATGTAGGCCTAGTAATAATGGTAGTAGTTATCCGATATGACGCTCATTTTGGTTTGAGACATTCAAGTGGCTGGAATATTCATGTTCAGATTATATGGTAAATCAAATCCAAACCCTTCCTTTCTTCTCCAATTTTCACATTTTTTAAGCAATGCGTAGCCCTCACATGCAAGAAAAAAATGCATGGAAACAGTCTATTTAGAAGTACATCTTTAAAAGTGTTTCAGAGAAGAATCTGGGCTCAGCCCTTGATGGTTAACAGTCCAGCCAACGCCCCTGACCTATGACATCACTGAAGACCAAAAGAAGAAATCAGTCTGGCCATCATGTTCTCTGTACCTTTCAACTACAATCACTATGAAAACTGGTTTGCTCTGGGTTTGTTTGACATTGATCAAGCCTGTGATGATGCTCTATATAATCACATGTATTACAATGAGGGATTTTTCAGAAGGGAAAGGGCAACTGGTTCAGAAATCAGCTTCCAAGGTGGAAAGTTCACCTTGAGAGGAAGCATGTCTCCTATTAGAAAAGCAGAAATGAAAGTAGAACTCTGGAATGAAGACTAATGTGATCAATAATGTCAGCGACTATCCATAGCTCAAAATGTATTTTTACAGTTTTAGCTTAATGTTACAGTCCATAAGTTCATGAAAACATATTCTTTCTGAGCACAAGCATATAATCAGTTACATATTTTATATTTTAAAGACTAAATAAATATTTTTTTTCCCTGTTTCCCACAACTTCAAAAGACTAAACTAAAGGTTAAGCATACAACTCTTAATGTCCAGTTGGGTGTTCACTTGTGATAATTCAGAGCTTTATCGACTGAGCCATATCCTTAATCTAGAAACAATAACCCCCTCCTTTCTGTTTCTCCCTCTATCCTTCACCATTCCAACCTCTTTTTGTAATGAATGCCTACCTTTTATCTCTCCATCCCCAGGTTGTTGCCATTTCTGTATATTTTCCCTCCAAATGATCCCCTTTCCCCCCATTTTACTGAGTTTAATGTTGACATCAGTGTCCTCTTTTTAATGTCTGCTTAGGCAGGGAATCTACATCTTTATTTCTCTTAATCCCAATATGAACAGGCACCCAAATAAAAAGTCTGTAGCCCACCATGTCTGCTGACTCATGTGTACATCAGTATTAGAAATGACTGGTGTGGCGTGGATCGGGGCATGCCCCCGCAGTGCCCCTCCCAGCCCTATAGGCATCAGCTCAAACTTGCCACCAGGCCAGCTGTTCAGGACCCGGGACAGCACCACTCTATGGAGCCCAGCCACAGGCCCCTGGAGAGCGGCAACCTGGAAATTCCCCAACTCCCTCCTGTGCACTCAATGCACCTGAAATCAATGAGGCGACACAGCTGCCGCCACTCCAGGGAAATGGGCTGGGAGCTTAAAAGGAGGTCTTTGTCTCCCTTGAAGGGAGGGGTTTTGGGCTGCAGAAGGGCTGTTGATACCTGTTTGTAACTTTTTCCCTGTCTTTCAGAATCCGGTGGAGACGCAGGATCACATCCCTCTTCCTGTTTTAAAGAGGGATCCCCTCAGCTGTCTCCCGGGTGTCGCTACCCCTAATTTCGGTTACTTTACTTTAATTTAATTCAGACAAGAGACTTTAGTTGTTGAGTTCGGTTGGTTTTTGTATATAATTTCGATTAAATAAAAGGCCCTGTTGGGCTATTTTTCCCCAAAACTCCGGTCTGTGTATTTCTGTGCCGCCCCGCCTGCACCGTCACGCCCAGTACGGTGCCACACTGGACACTCATAAGTACTCATTTAGTATGGTTTAGAGCCTAAATAATGCACTTATGTACAAATATGTATACTACTATGCTTAAAAAAAAACAAAAAACCTTTGTTCTGTGTGTTATGACCACTATATAATGTTGGACCTGCACAAAATAGGGTTGTTGTCATCTTTTGATGCAAAAACATCATCCACTTATGATTTTTGGGTATCAACCCTGTCAATTCAGTGAATTATACTTGCCCTTACTTCACATGATAAAATCTCTTCACCTATAGGAAAATAAGAATCTCATGAAACTTTCCATTCAGGAATACACCCACGTAAGGGGGATTTGTCAGCCATTCTTTGGAGTCAGTGCAAAGCATTTTTCGACTATCGAAATGTTGAAAGAACCCCAGGCTATCATGTATTTTAAAACACTGAACAGGAGACCAATCCTTAACAGGGGATTTTCAGGGGCAGGGCCCAGAAACAGAGCTGGTCAATATGAGACTGCAGAGCAGTTTGGGGCAGATTGGGGCGTGCAGTCTGGGTGATGACTTGAGCTACGCTAGCAGGCTGTTACGTTCCACGTCGTGTATGTTTTATTCCCCCTCTGTAATGCTGCAGGAGAGCCATCCATCATTCCATTCGCTGTCCCCACTGTCAATCATCGTTAACCTGGTCCCGCCTCCACCAATCACATCCCTCCTCTGGAATATAAAAGCTACGTGGCTGCTGCAGCTCGTCGTCTCTTTGTATTTGATCTCTGTTTGTTTCGCTGTGTGGTTGTGTTTGTGCGTAAGAGATTGGAGACCTGTGAGTGTGCGTATTAATATTTCCCCTGCTTGTGTATGTGTGGTTGTCTGTGTGTGGTTCAGGCCCTGGGGCAGGTAAGACAGAGGCCTCTATACACTGGTGCTACACGCAGGAGGAAACTTGTATAGACACATTAGGAAAGGGGTGGTTGCCAACTGTGTATTTTTGTTTGTAAGAGTAGCTAGATAGTTTTGTTATGCTTAGTCAGTCAGATTATATTTTGCTCTAGCGCTGTTTGGTTTTGTTTATTTAATTTCTTTGGCTACATCCACGTCCCTTTTTTTTCCGTTTATTTATTTATTTTTTTGCCTGCTTGCTTTTTGTGTGTGTGTGTGTGTGCGAGTGCATGGGGTGTGCTTTGGTTTTGTTTTTAGGTTCCTGGTTCCCGCCCACGCTCCGCTCCAGTCCTGCCTGTTTGCCTCATCATTCAATCAAGCCTCGGCGGCCATCTCCACCTGCTACTCATCTTCCACTCAGTTTCTGTTGCTATATATTTCTGTTAGCCCTTCAGCCTGTGCCAGATCGTGCCTCTGTTTTCTCTCAGTTGCCGTTCGAGCTTTTTGCCCTGTATCTCTGTATTTCCTGGTTTTGATTCCTTGCCTGTTTGTTTACTACGTCTCTAGCCTGCCTGCTCTGTTGCTTAGCTTCCGACTCTTGCCTGTGCCCTCGACCTGATTTTTCTGCTCCGTTTCTGTACCTTTGCCTTATTGGATTTGGATTCACGAATTTTTCGACCTGTGCCTGTTTAGCGACCTCGAGACTGTTGTTGTTCCTCAAACCCTGTTTGGTGTTAATAAATCGCCACTTTTTCACTGGATCTTTTGTCTGCGTTTGAGTCCTACCCCGGATCCTGACAAAAAGTGGAACATCTGTGGTTTATCTATCTGCGCTGACCTCAAGTGCTTTTTTAAAATGTCTTGTTTTCGACCATCTCATCTCAGGGGGATTTGTTCATATATGAAGTACTACGTGCAGAGTGTGTGTTTTAGTACTACATGCAGGGCGTGTGTTTTAGTACTATGTGCAGAGCGTTTGTTTTAATACTGCATACAGAGCGTGTGTTTTCAAATCAAATCAAATCAAATTTATTTATAAAGCACGTTTAAATACAACCCACGTTGACCAAAGTGCTGGACAGGCAGGTAAAATCACAAAGTAAGAACAAATCAAAGAATAAAAACAGAAACACAGAGTAAAAATCACAGAGTGAAAAGCATCAAAACACACGTATAGGCACAAATCTACAAATTACAGGCATAGGCGTACTGAAATCACATCAGGAAGATCCAAACGCTACAGAATAAAAGTATGTTTTCAGCCTGGACTTGAAGGAATCAATGGAGGGGGCAGATCTAATTGAGTGGGGGATGCTGTTCCATAGTCTAGGGGCAGCAACAGCAAAGGCGTGGTCACTCCTGAGCTTAAGTTTTGCTCGCGGGACAGCCAGAAGCCCTAAGTCAGATGACCTGAGGGACCTGGAGGTGGAGTAAGGGGTTAAAAGATCTGAGATGTATGAGGGAGCCTGGCAATTTAGGGCTTTAAAGACAAACAGGAGAACCTTAAAATCAACTCTAAACCGGGCTGGTAGCCAGTGGAGCGAGGCCAGAATAGGGCTAATATGGTCCCTCTTTTGGGTACCCGTCAGGAGCCTGGCTGCGGTGTTCTGGACCAGTTGCAGACGGGACAGGGACGACTGACTAATCCCAGTATACAGGGAATTACAGTAATCTAAGCGGGAGGATATGAAGGCATGGATGACTTTCTCAAGATCTTTGAATGAAAGAAAAGACTTGATTTTGGCAATGGAACGAAGCTGAAAGAAACTGGCTTTAACTACTGCATTGACCTGCTTGTCAAATTTAAAGGCAGAGTCAATTATCATGCCAAGGTTTTTGACACAGGGTTTGACAAGGGTGGACAGGTTGCCTAGGCTGCTAGTAATCAATTTGATGGAGTCAGGGGGGCCAAATAGGATCATTTCAGTCTTGCTCTCATTCAGCTGCAGGAAGTTTTGAGCCATCTAGCACTTAATGTCCTCAAGACAGTCCATGAGACCGTTGAGTTTGCACTGGTCATTTGGTTTCAAGGGAGATGAAGCTGTGTGTCATCTGCATAAAGATGAAAGGAAATGTACTTTTGAAAAATTTGACCAAGGGGAAGCATGTAAATAGAGAATAGAATGGGACCTAGGATGGAACCCTGTGGGACCCCGCAGGAGGGGCAGGCTGGAGGAGAGGAAGAATTTCTTATGTTGACGGAGAAACTTCTATTGCTGAGGTAGGATATGAACCAGTTCAGGGCAGTGCCACCAACACCAAGCCCACATTGGAGACGATCAATTAAAATGTCATGATCCACTGTATCGAACGGTCATACAGGTCAAGAAGAATCAGGATGGCACAGTCACCGGAGTCAACAGAGAGGAGCAGGTCATTAGGCACTTTCAGCAAGGCAGACTCTGTGCTATGGTGAGCCCTAAAACCTGACTGAAGTCTTTCCAGGATGTTATTTTGGTGTGAGTGGGGTAGCAATTGACCAAGAATGACCTTCTCCAGGACCTTAGACAGGAACAGAAGTTTAGAAATTGGTCTGTAGTTACTCAACAAGGTGGGGTCTAAATTTGTTTTTTTCAGGAGGGGCTGGACCACTGTGTGCTTGAAGTAGGTTGGAACGGTACCTGTGGCTAGAGAGCTGTTGATTATAGATGCTGGGACCGGCTATGTCAAAGATCTCCTTCAGGAGAGCAGTGGGGACAATATCAAGGGGGCAGGTTGCAGAATTCATGGAAGAAACAATCTCTGTAAGGGAGGGTATCATAATGGGTTGGAACCAGTTCAATTCAGGTGAACAGGCCAGAGAGACAGCTAGGTCACGAGTGGAGGGGGAAATGTTCGTTTTGATGTAACTTTGCTAATGAAAATTTTTAAAAACTATTCGCACTTAATTGGAGGCACATCTAAGCTGGTACTGGGGGCGGGACGGTAACTGAGTTAATGGTACTGAATAGGAGTTTGGGATTATGAGAGTTATTAGTGATGAGGTCAGAAAAGTATTTTGTTCTCGCAGCCTTAACTGCTTCCTGATATTTGACAAGATTGTCCCTCAAAATGTCAAAGGAAATTTGTAGTTTATCACGCTTCCACTTCTGCTCTGCTTTTCTGCACTCCCTCCTTAGGGGGTAAAATGGTAAATGGTAAATGAACTGCATTTATATAGCGCTTTTGGTGGTGTCATTAAGCCAAGGGAAACCTTTAGGCTTGGGCTTTTTCAATTTAAGGGGGGGCAACAGAATCCAGAATAGAAAAGCAGATGGTGTTAAATAAGGAAATAAGTTCCTCAGTGCTGAGATGGGGATGTGAAGCCTCAATAGTGTAGGTACTGGGGGCAGCTATGAGGGCCTCTGAGAATTTATTGGCAGTCGAGGAGTTAATGTAGCGAGAGTAACGTACAGGGAGATGAGATTTAGTGGGTGAGAGAGGCAAAAATGAATCAAATACGACAGCACTGTGATCCGAATGACAAGCATCAATTATTTCCATATTGCAAATCGGAAAACCAAACAATAAGACTAGGTCTAGTGTATGGCCTAGCTTGTGCGTAGGGCCAGTGGTAAACTGAGCCAGATTAAAAGAATAAACCAGAAGCATAAATTCAACCACAAGAGACTTATAGGGACAGCAAATATGAACATTAAAATCACCAAGAACCAGGACTCTATCAAAGTTAGGCATGGTATTTGAAAGAAAGTCAGCGAATTGTGGAATAGTCTTTATGTATTCTTGGCGGATGATACACAAGAGCAATTAAAAGGGGTTTGAGCAGGCCTACTTTAATTAATTGCACCTCGAAGCTGGAGGAACGATCAGAGTTTAAAAGGCGGCAATTAAAATGTTTCTTAAACACAACGGCTAGACCCTCGCCGCGTCCGGAAGGTCTAGGCGTGCTAAAAAAGTTACAGTCATTAGGACAGAGTTCGACAAGCGGAGCAAACTCACCAACGCTAAGCCAGGTTTCCATTACCAGCAAGAAATCCAAATCATGAGCGGTGAAAAAATAATTAAGAATAAAAGTCTTATTGGATAGGGATCTCGCATTTATTAGAGCCAGTTTGACTGGGGCAGCAGCCGATTCATAATCTGACAACAGCATCCACGTCAGAGGGCGGAGATTCTGGACAACTACCCCACAGTGCTTCACAGATAGCCTAGCGGGGTACCTAGTTTCTTTTCTGCCAGTGATTCTGACTGGGATGACCGTAGGTGTGGGAGTGGGAGGTTTCGACGTAGTAAAAACAGAGAGATGAATGCGAACAGATAGGGGATTGAATGACAGGAGGGACCTGTGGGGGGAGCTCTCGTGGGAAGGAGTATGCTGATGTTGTACCGTAGAGGAAGAGGGAGGAGCTGGGGCGTGTGTGTGGGACATAAACAGTCGCACGGGAAGGACTACACCGCATGCCGCAAGTTCGCCGATAGCATTTGGCTACCACGCTTGTTGGGATGGATCCCGTCTCTTTGGAAAACAGAGGAACAATCCCAGAACAAATTAAAGTTATCAATAAAACCCACGTTGTGAGTCCTGCTTGCGGAGTGGAGCCAAGTGTGAAGGCTAAGGATTCTACTAAAGCGGCCAGCTCCGCGACCGACAGTGGGGATGGGGCCTGATATAAAAACAGACTTTCCACAGCTCTTTAAAACATTAAAAAGGAGGTTAAAATCTTTTTTGGTGCACTCAGACTCCTGATGGGTTGTGTCATTTGTCCCCATATGAAATATTATTTTTTTAATAGAGGACGGGAGTAAAGGCAGTAGATCCTGGAGCTTATCCAGGATATCAGGGTTCGTGGCTCCAGGGAGGCAGTGCGTCATTGCGTTTAAGAAGCGAATGTTCCTGTTTATGGAATCTCCAATAATTAATGAAGTGGGGGGGAAGAGTGGACGAAGAGATGGTGCGAGTGGGCTGCCCGAACAGGACAGCGGACGCTTAGCTACCTCCATCCATGCTGAGCCTGGGGGGCTAGGCCAGAGGGTCCGCGCAGGCAGACGGGTGTGAGGAGACCGCAAATATTTCTTTCCCGTGGTGGAGTGACAAGCCGCCCGATCAAAGCTGGTCACAGGTGGGGAGGACGCAGTGGTGACAGGAGGCGCCATTGCCAGAGAGGGGTTTGGGTCGGGCGGAGCCGGGACTGACCGGCAGACCGAGGGGCGTCGTGAAAACCGCGACCAGGGATTCACAGCAGCAGCTAAATACGAGCTGCTCGGACTCCGTGCTGGCATGGCCGGCACCGCAGGTGGAGACGACGGGACGGCCACAGCGGAAACCCCCGTCTCATCCAGAACAAGAAACTTATTGCTCAGCTGGATATATTTTGGTGGAGGGGAAATGGAGGAGCGCTTGCGACCACATTTTGACCAACGGGCTACAGACCAGGCATCAAATGCTTGTGGTGTGGAACACGCCATGGACTTGGGCCTTGCACCTAAATGCAGCCAGGACTCTGCTGTTGGGATGGGGCAGTGCATGGGCCAGGGTCCAGTGTAGTGGATTCTAATCCTCCAGTGGTCATGGGAGCAGCAACCGCTACCCAGGAGTCAAGCAGCTGTTCATTGTCCCTTATTTGTTGGCGGACAGATACTCTACCCTCGAGCTCAGCGATCTTTCGGCTCAGCTTGGAACAGTTTGCACATTCCGGAGGAGAGGTAAGTGTTGGCATGGCCGACATGCTTCTTCCTGGCTGAAAAGAGTGTTTTATCCGATGCAATCCGGTCTCTGTGCTCGTCCGTCTCATCGCTCTTGAGCCTGAAACCTGATCCACAGGTTTATGGCAGTCCACAAGTTTGGGACTCCGTAAAAAGTACGAAAAAGGACTAAAATGGTTAAAAAGACTAAAAAGGCTGATAAAATTAAATGGAATAAAATGCTAATAAAACAGTCAAATAGAATAGATAAAATAGATAAAACCACAGGAGCTTACTGAGACACGTCTGCGCTCTCTGACACGCCTACAGTCAGTGGCCTCAGTACTAGTATTACGTGCAGAGCGTGTGTTTTAGTACTACGTGCAGAGTGTGTGTTTTAGTACAACATACAGAGGGTGTGTTTTAGTACTATGTGTAGAGCGTATGTTTTAGTACTACACGCAGAGTGTGTGTTTTAGTACTACGTACAGAGTGTGTTTTAGTACTACGTGCACAGCGTGTTTTTGTACTACGTGCAGAGTGTGTGTTTTAGTACTACACAGAGGGTGTGTTTTAGTACTACATGCAGAGCGTGTTTTTTAGTACTACACACAGAGCGTGTTTTAGTACTACGTGCAGAGCGTGTGTTTTAGTACTACATGAAGAGCGTGTTTTAGTACTACACACAGAGCGTGTGTTTTAGTAAATGGTAAAATGGACTGAATTTATATAGCGCTTTTATCCAAAGCGCTTTACAATTGATGCCTCTCATTCACCAGAGCAGTTAGGGGTTAGATGTCTTGCTTAGGGACACTTCGACATGCCCAGGGCGGGGATCGAACTGGCAACCCTCCGACTGCCAGACAACCGCTTTTACCTCCTGAGCTATGTCGCCCCTATGTCGCTATGTACTACCTCATATTGTGGAAAAATGAGTTGTTAAACTGTCGAAAAATAAATTGTTAAGCTGGATTCAGGTAGCTGAATATGTTGGGCCACACTAGTTTTTATTTTATTGCAATTACTTTTTACTGCATGCCTCACTGTAGGAAATGGGCCCCAAAAATGAAGTAAATAAAGTATTATTGACTGCCTAAATTGTCATTGTAGAGTTCACAGGTGTTTATTTCTGTAAGGAGGCTTGTGTGTGGATTGCTAAGATATCTTCAGTGATTTGTATTCTGACCTGCTTATTATTCCTTTAACCCTTATGTTATTTTGTCCTGTGTTGTTTTATTAGGTTTTACACCAACAGCGAATACTGGTAAGTATTTGTCCCTTTAGTGCAAAACGTGTTTTTTTTGTTCCACAGGTTTCTACTGGAACCTGTCATCTTTAGCACTAAGGAAATAGGTTATAGTTTTTGCGGCTTAAGAAACCGAAAGGTATATAGGTATTCTGTTTTCAAACATATGACAGTAATATCAGGAGTAACCATGATGCTGCACTCACGTTCACTTTCCTCTTTCACTGTTCTAGTATAAAGAGGACTGCAGATTTTTTCATTTCTTATTCACATTGGACTGGGCTTTTAAGGTATTTCTCTTGTTGTTACAGACTTTGTCAGCGGTCGTGCGCTGCCTCAGAATCCTCTGCTCTCTGGATCGCAGCCATGGTGGAAAAAATAGCAGAAACAGCCATGTCTCTGTTGAATGACATCGCACAGGAATCTTTCACCGCAGTCATTAGAAGCATCTCCATTCACGTGTCCAACCGTACCAAAAAAAACATCCTGACAAATCCACAGTGAGTTCATTATAACTGACAAGAGACTCAAGGGCCTTTGTCATCAAAAATAGCATTGAGGGAAAAGTGTGTTCAGTTCATTTTCTGTAGGGCTGCATCTAATGTATTTTCCCCAAGTCCTACACAATTATGGTAAGAACAATCAATGCTCGTGGACAGGTTATTTTTAGATTTTCTTTAGTAAGAATGTCTCCCTTGTCTTCCCTGCAGGAACTCTCTATCTCTTCAGCTAGTTGTCAGATGAGGGTGCATTCTGAGTTGCATTGAGAGTTGCATGGCAAGATATTTTAGCTTGTCCTTAATTATTCATATTCAAGATTTAATATCAATTATATTTTCTTAGGGTTTACACCTACAGTGAATACTGCTATGACCCCCCACAACCCACAGTGAGAAGCAGAGTCACAGAAGTATGCGCTTTTGGACACCCGAGGGGAACTGCAAGTGGTGCTGTTGGGGTCCTGACCTGTGACGTCACTGAAGACTGGAAGATGAAGGCAGTCCAGTGTCTGGCCACCATGTTCTCAGTTCCTTTTGAATACAGTCTCTATGAGAACTGGTTTGCTCTGGGTTTGTTCGAAACTACTCAAGCCTGTGATGATGCTCTACACAATCTCATGTATTATAAGGAAGGTAAATCTTTCAGAAGGGAGAAGGCGTCTGGTTCAGAAGTCAGCTTCCAAGATGAAACGTTCACCTTGAGAGGCACCATGTCTCCCATGGCAAGTGGAGAAATTAGAGCTATGGGATAGCGGAAACAGTAGCGGACTGCACACTGCATGCAAAACGTTCGGTAAACTGGAAAAATGTTTCTTTAAACGCCGCAATTAATCTGCATCTAAGCATAAGCATAAAATCAATTAAATCTTTTTCAACATTTTTAAGACCATATAAAGTAAATAATTCAGAATGCTTTGTTGTAACCAACAATGAAACAGCTTTTCATGATTGCAAATGTTTTTTTTTTGTCTTAATTTCCACTTGACAATTCACTGCATTACCAGCAATGTGTGTGTGTGTGAGCGAGAGAGAGAGAGAGAGAGAGAGAGAGAGGGAGTGTTGTGTGACTGTGTGTGTGTGTGTGCATTTTTATACTCTTATTTACGTATCAATAATAATAATAATAATAATAATAGTTATTATTATTATTATTATTATTATTATTATTATTATTATTATTATTATTATTTGCACAGCCCTTTTCGAAACAGAATCACAAACTGCTTTACACAGGCATAAAAGAAAAGCACAGACTGGGTTCGGCTAAAGATTTTCTGAGGGCCAGTAGCAAGGATTTCTTTTTTGTCAACGTTTAGCTGAAATACTTTTTTGATATCCACTTTTTAATATCCGAAAGACAGGCCTGAATTGTGGCCAATCTACTCAGGTCATTTGGATTCACTGAGATATACACCTGAGTATTGTAAGCATTGCAGTGGTAGGAGATTCCATGCTGATGAATGATATGGCTGAGAGGAAGTGTATATAATGTAAATAAAATTGGTCCCTAACTTTAACCTTGAGGCACACTACACTTAATCATTGACTGAGAGTTGGCATGGTCCTTAATAGACACAAGAATTTCCTATCTGAAAATCATGAAGACCCTGGGATTCCCACCCAATGTCTCAATCTATCAAAAACAACACCATGATTGTTGGTATGAAATGTTGAACTCCATGTAGCGTCCTTTTGGGGACACCTTTGGCATTTTAAACGCTGTTTAATATTTGTATAAGAAATTAATTGTACTGTATTAATTGTGTTTGACTTTTTAGGTATAATGGTGTAAGCACTAAGCACCAGGAGGAACAAAAAGAGGAGAATTAGAGGAACATAAAATGAAGAAGAGTGTGAGGTACTGGCCCAGGGACTTGTGGGAAACAGAAGGACGGTCAGAACTGCGCTGATTATCAGAACCAACACAAGAACAGATGCAGCCACAAAAACCTGTTTATTTATCGGCTACATCAGCCTTCAACAAACATAGGATAATAATATAAGAATTATATACTTTAAAAATAATTTATGTGCTGTCATCAAGATATTACAGTAGAATATACTGTCTATACAGTAGAGTTATTAATATGTAATTCATTGTATACTCAGTGGTACACAATCTGATATGAATAACATGATATATTCATCAGCTATAAAAAGTAGCTCAAAAGGGACATCTCTATGCATAAAACCAATGGTAAGGTTGTATATTTATTCAATATTTAGTCCCAGATATTGACTGTAGAATGACATGGTATCATTTTTTAAAATTTTGTCTCGTTTATTTCATTATTCAGTGTGGCTTCTTCTTGTTGTTTTGCACTTTAATATGACGCCATTGGCGCACGAATGAGTATGTACTTCCGCTTACGCAGAGGACATCAGTTGACTAGGCGGTCCTTCAGTGTGGCCCAGGGCGCATTCGTGTACACACTGCTAAAATAATGTGGCCATATGCAACCCAGTCCACCTTTGAGTGTGGTCTGAGTGATCAGATCTCAATGAGTCCTCAATGCGTCTTGGGTGCATTCACACCTGTAGTTAGAGCTGTCCACTTGTGATCGGATCACCCAATACGCATTTTAATACAAGGTCTGAACAGGGCCATATACTCACGGGTATGATTTGTCATCAAAACGAGTATTTAGGAAAAATTGTTTAGTTCATTTTCTGTTTGAGCATTTTTTACTAGCATGTTGTAGAGCTGCAGTCTAATTGGTGTATTTTTCACTAGTCCTACAGTATTACGGCAGGAATAATCAATGCTTGTGGACTATAAGTTATTTATGGATTTTTGTTAGTAAGAATGTTTACCCAACTAAAGCAACCCTCTCTTTCTTCAGCCACTTGTTTAAATAAGGGTGCATTTTACAAGGAGCGCTAATATCAGAGATCTTACAGAGAGATATTTAAGTTTGTCCTTAATTAATCCTGTTCAAGATGTAATGTCAAATTATTTTCTCTTAGGGCTTACACATACGGTGGATACTGCTACTTCCGTCCAAAACCCAGGGTGGAAAATGGGATGACAGACGTGTGTTCTTATGGACAAACAAAGGGAACTGCATGTGGTGCTGTTGGGGTCCTGACCTATGACATCACTGAAGACTGGAAGACGAAAGCAGTCAATCGTCTGGCCATCATGTTCTCTGTATCTTTTGACTGTACTTACTATGAGAACTGGTTTGCTCTGGGTTTGTTTGAAACTGCTCAAGCCTGTGATGAATCTCTATATAATCACATGTATTACAAGAAGGGATCTTTCAGTAGGGCAAGAGCAACTGGTTCAGAAATCAGCTTCCGAAATGGAAAGTTCACCTTGACAGGAACCATGTCTCCTGTGGCTAAAGCAGAAATTAAAATACAACTCTTGGATGAATACTAATTTGATCAGTTTGAGTAATTCTGAAAACAATGTGAGCTATTGTACATAGCTGATAACATGCATTTTCAGGCCTAACCATACCATACAGACTAATATTTGTATTTAATCATATATGTCCTCATTAACACCTGATGTAGCCAATTAATAAAAACCTTTTTATGATTGCAAGTGTCGGGAGTCAGGAGCAGCCCCGCGCTGCCTCCCGCCACCTAAATGTTTTTTTTTTTTTTTCCCCCGGAACCCACCCACCACCAGGAGATCAGTACAAGGCAGGTAAAAGGGAAACTTTTAACAGTTATTTCATAAAAAAACAGAGCACGCCACAATCTTGCACCAACCCCGCCCTTCCTTCTTCCCCCCGGCTTCCTCTAACACTCTCCCACTCTGGCCCTCCCCTTCCCTTCCACGGAGCCCCGACGCAGGTAGGAGCGACACCCCTCACACGCCACACATTTCTAAGCCGCTGGGGTTCCCCTCACACGTGCCCACACTCAGCAAAAAAAAAAAAAAAAAACCCAGTGTACCCACTCTGGCCCCCCTGCGCCTCAGCCCCGCTTCCGGAGGGGGGAGACCTCACCCTGCCGTCTCACAGGGGGAGCCACTAACACAGGCGGGGTCTCACACACTCACACCTCCCACTCCCACACATACACCACAAACTATCAAAATCAAAGAAAGGATGTAGTTGGCCCACGCCTCAATGCTGGGCCACTCTACATCCAAAAAAAAAAATAAATAAATAAATAAAAAAAATCAAACCCCCAAAAAGTCTACTGTCTCCCACTGTCCACGTCAGTCTCTGGGCTGCTGGGCGGCGCCCCGGACCGCTCTGCCGTCCGCTGAATCCCCGTTCTTGAAATCCCACTGGTTACCATGCAGAGTCCCTGCTGCGCCCTGCAGCTGGAGAGCGAGTTGGCGCCGGCTCCGGTCCTGGTCCGCGCCTTACAGTCTCGGAGTGGGAGACTCGCTGTTCCTCCGCCCTCGTCAGGGCTTGTCTAGAGTCTCCCCTCGCGGCGTTGGTCCTTGCCGAAGTAGCGCAGCGTCCTTGCCACAGGACCAGTCCAGCTCTGCACAGCGCCGCTCCGCCCCGGATCCCACCACGATTTCCACTTGGTCTGGGCGCAGCTTGCTCCTCGTGGCACCAGTGCAGTGTCCGGGACCACCAGCCCACCACCAGGACGGGAGACAGCTCAGACAAACAAAGAGAAACAGAAATAACAATAACAAAGAAACGAAAACCCTCAACAAACCCTCAATAAAAACTAAACTAACCTTAAAGGGGGGGAGAAAAAAAAAAAAGGGAAAAATCCTCATCTGAGGAACCAACCATCCACCCCGGCATCTCTCGTGTTCTCCCTCTCACCTGCCTCCTTATCCCTGCAAGCTTGTTAGGACAAACACGAAACAGCTGCGCCACGCCCCCAACTCCCGCGACTGGCGAATCGGCTTACGCCCCAATCTGCATGTGCACCCAGACTCCAATAATCAATCCCCCAGTGAATCTGGCACAGCTGTCAGGCTACCCCCTGACACAAGCTTGCAACACATTTTGTGTCTCAATTTCCATTGACATTCAGTGCATTTCCAACACTGTGCATGATTCTGTACATGCTGTGTGAAATTTATCAGAATAATTTAGCAGAACCTGTTAGAGCTGTGTAAAAGTTTACAGAAATCTCTGAAATCATCTGGTTACATGCTGTGGAAGCTTTCTAATGTGCAGGTAAGATTCAGTGTGCCTCTGCAATTTTAACCCTTGTGTCGGTTTGAGTTGTGATTATCTTTGTGTTCTTGAGAAACATACCAGTATTTGTTGTTGGTGTAAACCCTACTAATCCACACAGTAATACCTTCACCTACACCTGTGTACATACACTCTGTATTGTAGTCAGTATTACTTAATATACTTTAATGGCAGACTGGAGCCACACCTACTAGTTTTGTGGGCACAAACATCTGGGTTGGGCTCTACTGGTTGAGTGGGCACACACACCTGAGTTGGGCTCTACTGGTTGAGTGGGCACACACACCTGGGTTGGGCTCTACTGGTTGAGAGGGTACACACACCTGGGTTGGGCTCTACTGGTTGAGGGGGCACACACCTGGGTTGGGCTCTACTGGTTGAGTGGGCACACACACATGGGTTGGGCTCTACTGGTTGAGTGGGCACACACACATGGGTTGGGCTCTACTGGTTGAGTGGGCACACACACCTGGGTTGGGCTCTACTGGTTGAGGGGGCACACACCTGGGTTGGGCTCTACTGGTTGAGTGGGCACACACACATGGGTTGGGCTCTACTGGTTGAGTGGGCACACACACATGGGTTGGGCTCTACTGGTTGAGTGGGCACACACACATGGGTTGGGCTCTACTGGTTGAGTGGGCACACACACCTGGGTTGGGCTCCACTGGTTGAGTGGGCACACACACATGGGTTGGGCTCTACTGGTTGAGAGGGTACACACACCTGGGTTGGGCTCTACTGGTTGAGTGGGCACACACACCTGGGTTGGGCTCTACTGGTTGAGTGGGCACACACACATGGGTTGGGCTCTACTGGTTGAGAGGGTACACACACCTGGGTTGGGCTCTACTGGTTGAGTGGGCACACACACCTGGGTTGGGCTCTACTGGTTGAGTGGGCACACACACCTGGGTTGGGCTCTACTGGTTGAGGGGGCACACACCTGGGTTGGGCTCTACTGGTTGAGTGGGCACACACACCTGGGTTGGGCTCTACTGGTTGAGTGGGCACACACACCTGGGTTGGGCTCTACTGGTTGAGGGGGCATACACCTGGGTTGGGCTCTACTGGTTGAGGGGGCACACACACCTGGGTTTGGCTGAACTGGTTTGGAGGGCACACACACCTTGGTTGGGCTCTACTGGTTGAGTGGGCACACACCTGGGTTGGGCTCTACTGGTTGAGTGGGCACACACACCTGGGTTTGGCTGAACTGGTTGGGAGGGCACACACACCTGGGTTTGGCTCTACTGGTTGAGTGGGCACACACCTGGGTTGGGCTCTGCTGGTTGAGTGGGCACACACACCTGGGTTGGGCTCTGCTGGTTGAGTGGGCACACACACCTGGGTTTGGCTGAACTGGTTGGGAGGGCACACACACCTGGGTTTGGCTCTACTGGTTGAGTGGGCACACACCTGGGTTGGGCTCTGCTGGTTGAGTGGGCACACACACCTGGGTTGGGCTCTGCTGGTTGAGTGGGCACACACACCTGGGTTTGGCTGAACTGGTTGGGAGGGCACACACACCTGGGTTTGGCTCTACTGGTTGAGTGGGCACACACCTGGGTTGGGCTCTGCTGGTTGAGTGGGCACACACACCTGGGTTGGGCTCTGCTGGTTGAGTGGGCATGCACACCTGGGTTGCGTTGGCAGATCAGCCCAGGGCTTAAACGTCTGCTCAAGGTGAGGAGCTGAGACTGGGAAACCAGACGGTGAGAGAGAGCAGGTCTGAGAAAACAAAGCACAAGAGGATCAACTGAATGGCTGGACAACTGAAGAGTGGAAAGCGGAAAAGCTTTCCCTTAATTTGCTTTGTGCTTGTTGTTTTTTCTTTCTCTACTAATAAAAGAGAACAATCAAATCAATGCCGTAGAAGACTGCTGCAAAACAATAGAAGAGAACGCTTGGTTTTATCATATGTACTTGTGTTATTTTTTGTGTGTAAGAACACAGGTGTAGCATACCTGTTTGTCCTGTTTTTCCGTCCGTGTGTGCGATGCTCACCCAGGTGTACCATGGGAGAAGCTGGTTGATAACATTCCTCAGCGTCTTCATTATTATTGCAGTAGTCATCCACAAGTACTGCCAGAGACATGGGGCCAGATGGCCTACCTAGTAATTTATATCAATAATTCAGTGGAACACTGCGCTCCTTGGCCACTTTATTTGGTACACCTGCATGTTAACGCAAATGCTGTGCACCTCCAGACAGTAAATCTTGGCTGAAACTCAATGCAGAAAGCATGCAGACTTGGTGAAGAGGTTTAGATGTTGGTTGATCAGAAATTACAATGGGCAGGATGCATGATCTAAGTGACTTTGACTGTGATATGATTGTTGGTGCCAGACGTGGTGGCTCCAGCATCTCAGAAACAACTGCGCTCCTGGGATGTTCAGGCACTACAGTCTCTGGCGGTCCCAGAGAATAGTGCCATAAACAAAAAACACGTTGTGAGCAGCAGTTCTGTGGGCAAAAGCAGTTTGTTAATGAGAGAGATCAGAGGAGAATGAGGAGACTCGTTGAAGCTAATAGAAAGGCCACATATGCTCAAATAACAGCTTTTTACAACAGTGGTGCATGGAAGGACATCTGCAAAATCCATCAAACCCTGAGGCAGATGGGCTACAGCAGCAGAAGACCACGCCAAGTTCCACTCCTGTCATCTAAGAACGGGAAGTTGAGGCGACAGTGGGAAAGAGATCACTAAACTGGAAGACTGAACATCTATCCTGCTTTCTGCAGGGAAATGACCAACATCGACATCATACTTTTCCTGATGGCCGTGATGTTTACGATCAGATGTATCACAGACCATTTAAAAACAATATACTCTTTGGTTTCTTAAATGACAAAAATAACAACCTGTTGCTTTTGTGTTAAAGATGTCAGTTTCAAGCAAGAACACATGGGATGAAAAAAGAAGGAAAAAATACATACCAGTTTTCACTGTTGGTATAGAGGGTATGCATTGACGTCACTTTCCTACCGGAATACGTCCCCTCAGTCGGGACTGAGTGGCAAAACATGCTGCGACATGGCTGTCTTTAGTAGAGGAAACTGCAAAACCAGGAGTAAAACAAACGATTATCTGCTGAAATTAAGGCAGTTGGACTCGACAATGATCCTTACAACTTACCAAAGAACCAGTGGCCCACGGACATTCAACAAGAAATCGGAGCTATCTTTTTACAGACTGCCGAAAGCTAAAGAAAAGAGAAGTGATGCATCGCTGCAATTCGCAGAAACAACTGGAATCCAGGCATCGAAACGTGGATTTGCGGTTGTCATTTTGTGTCAGGTATGTTGGATTTTTGGGTAAAATCATACCTTAATAATTTATATGCTTGGCTAGCTAATACTATCTAACCATCCCCCCTTTGTTTATAGAACACAAGGCTCATCATTGTGGATGTTTTTTAATAAATGCTGACAAAAACTTTACAGTTACACAGAATATAAATGAAAGATGCTAAATATTTAATTGACGAGTAGTCAATACAGTAGCCTACATAATTTAAGGTATGATTTTACCCAAAATCCAACATACCTGACACAAAATGACAACCGCAAATCCACGTTTTGGTGCCTGGATTCCAGTTTCTGCGAATTGCAGCGATCCATTTGCTTCTTTTTTCTTCAGCTTTTGGCAGTCGGTAAAAAGATAGATCCGATTTCTTGTTGAATTTATTTGCACAGTCAATCGCACAACAGCTCTTTCTCATTTTAGATGTGTTTTTTGTGTTTTCACGGCATTCAAGCTGAACGCTAAGGCTGTCACTCAGTAGTCTTTCTGCCACTCAGTGGGTGTAACCGCAGTGATTTCTACCTACTGTGACATCATGTGCATACCCTCTATAAACCCTAATAATAAAAAATAGGAAAAAATAGAATGCAAATTACTGAAGATATCTTGAAATTCAACACACAAGCCTCCTTACAGATATATGCATTCACCAACCTGTCTACATGCACTCTACAATGGCAATTTAGGCAGTTAAAACTTTATATACTTTTGTAGCCATCTAGAAAAATACCTAGTCATAGAGCTGGCACACACACCTGGGTTGGGCTCTGCTGGTTCAGTGGGCACACCCCCCTGAGTTGGGCTCTACTGGTTGAGTGGGCACACACACCTGGGTTGGGCTCTACTGGTTGAGTGGGCACACACACCTGAGTTGGGCTCTACTGGTTGAGTGGGCAAACACACCTGGGTTGGGCTCTACTGGTTGAGTGGGCACACCCACCTGAGTTGGGCTCTACTGGTTCAGTGGGCACACACACCTGGGTTGGGCTCTACTGGTTGAGTGGGCACACACACCTGGGTTGGGCTCTACTGGTTGAGTGGGCACACACACCTGGGTTGGGCTCTACTGGTTGAGGGGGCACACACCTGGGTTGGGCTCTACTGGTTGAGTGGGCACACACACCTGGGTTGGGCTCTACTGGTTGAGTGGGCACACACACCTGGGTTGGGCTCTACTGGTTGAGGGGGCATACACCTGGGTTGGGCTCTACTGGTTGAGGGGGCACACACACCTGGGTTTGGCTGAACTGGTTTGGAGGGCACACACACCTTGGTTGGGCTCTACTGGTTGAGTGGGCACACACCTGGGTTGGGCTCTACTGGTTGAGTGGGCACACACACCTGGGTTTGGCTGAACTGGTTGGGAGGGCACACACACCTGGGTTTGGCTCTACTGGTTGAGTGGGCACACACCTGGGTTGGGCTCTGCTGGTTGAGTGGGCACACACACCTGGGTTTGGCTCTACTGGTTGAGTGGGCACACAGACCTGGGTTTGGCTGAACTGGTTGGCTGGGCACACACCTGGGTTGGGCTCTGCTGGTTGAGTGGGCACACACACCTGGGTTGGGCTCTGCTGGTTGACTGGGCACACACACCTGGGTTGCGTTGGCAGATCAGCCCAGGGCTTAAAGGTCGGCTCACGATGAGGAGCTGAGACTGGGAAACCAGACGGTGAGAGAGAGCAGGTCTGAGAAAACAAAGCACAAGAGGACTCAGCTGAATGGCTGGACAACTGAAGAGTGGAAAGCTAACAAGCTTTTGCTGCATTTAATTTGTTTTCAGCTCGTTGTTTTACTTTGCTATTTATGCCCAGAACCCATGAATAGGAAAGGTGACGGTTTTTTTTCCATTTCATTTGTTTCTCTCTCAACAAATAAAAAGGGGTTGAATGCAATCAAATCCATGTCATGAAAGTGATCTGCAAAACAAAGGAAGAGAACGCTTGGTTTTATCAGATGTACTTCTGTGTAATTTCTTGTGTGTAAAACCACAGGTGTATCATACCTATTTGTCCTGTTTTTCTCTCCGTGTGCATGATGCTCACCCAGGTGTCTCGCAGGGGAAGCTGGTGGATAATATTCCCCTGCATCTTCATTCTTATCGCAAGAATCCTCGACAGAAAAAAAGCAAGAGATGCTAGGTCAAATGGCCTCCCCAGAGATTTACATCAGCAATTCCTTGTGACAGGTCTGGAGGTTTGTTTTGCATGTGTAGCATGTATTAATCAGTGACTTAGTGCAACAAGTGAGGCCTGGCATGCTCCTCTGGGGCCTGGGTTGTAATTTCTGTGGCTGGAGATCAAAGGGTGAGAGGGGACAGGTCTCTGCCCCCCCTCAGTGAACCACCCCCACACCCCCACCCCCCAGGCACCAGCAGGCATCGGGCAAAACAAATGGTGTGTGATTCTGGAACGAAGCGATAGGCCCTCACAGATTAGATGGGAATGCGCATCAAGCCAAGTCCTCCGAGGGCGTTTAAGGCAGGCCAGACCACCAGTGTGACAAAGGCCGCCATTCAGCAATAGTGTGACAAAGGCCGCCATTCAGCAATAGTGTGACAAAGGCCGCCATTCAGCAATAGTGTGACAAAGGCCACCATTCACCAATAGTGTGACAAAGGCCGCCATTCAGCAATAGTGTGTCAAAGGCTGCCATTCAGCAATAGTGTGACAAAGGCTGCCGTTCAGCAATAGTGTGTCAAAGGCTGCCATTCAGCAATAAAGTGACAAAGGCAGCTGTTCAGCAATAGTGTGTCAAAGGCTGCCATTCAGCAATAGTGTGTCAAAGGCTGCCATTCAGCAATAAAGTGACAAAGGCAGCTGTTCAGCAATAATGTGTCAAAGGCTGCCATTCAGCAATAGTGTGTCAAAGGCTGCCATTCAGCAATAAAGTGACAAAGGCAGCTGTTCAGCAATAGTGTGACAAAGGCTGCCATTCAGCAATAGTGTGACAAAGGCTGCCGTTCAGCAACAGTGTGACAAAGGCCGTCATTCAGCAATAAAGTGAGAAAGGCCGCCGTTCAGCAATCTTGCATTGGGCTTCAGAGCTCTTCCTGCACTTGAACTACGTTGTTTGAATGCATTAGCCAGCCATTGTAACAACTTAGTAAGCTGTTTTAACAACAACGACATAAAAATTATATACAGGTATATACAGTCCCCTCCAATAGTATTGGAACAGCAAGGCCAATTCCTTTGCTTTGCAATACACTGAATACATTTGGGGTTAAGATAAAAAGATGAACATGAGACAAGAGTTCAGAATTTCAGCTTTTATTTCCTGGTATTTACACCTAGATGTGTTAAACTACTTAGAACATAGCACCTTTGGTATCAGACCACCCAATTTTTAGGTGGGCAAAAGTATTGGAACAGAGAGTATTTAAGTAAATGAAAGCAAATAACACTTAATATTTGGTAGCATATCTCTTGCTTGCAATAACTGCATCAAGCCTGCGACCCATTGACATCACCAAACTGTTGCATTCTTCTTTTGTGATGCTTTTCCAGGCTTTTACTGCAGCCTCTTTCAGTTGTTGTTTGTTTCGGGGGGTTTTTCCCTTCAATCTTCTCTTCAGGAGGTGAAATGCATGCTCAATTGGGTTAAGGTCTGGTGATTGACTTGGCCAGTCTAAAACCTTCCACTTTTTCTCCCTAATGAAATCCTTTGTTGTGTTGGCAGTGTGTTTTGGGTCATTGTCTTGCTGCATGATGAAGTTCCTCCCAATTAGTTTGGACGCATTTCTCCGTAAGTTGGCAGACAGAATGTTTTTGTATGTTTCTGAATTCATCCTGCTGCTACCATCATGAGTTACATCATCAATAAAGATTAGTGAGCCCACTCCAGAAGCAGCCATGCAAGCCCAAGCCATGACACTTCCTCCACTGTGCTTCACAGATGAGCTTATATGTTTTGGATCATGAGCAGATCCCTTCTTTCCCCACACTTTGGCCTTTCCATCACTTTGGTAGAGGTTAATCTTGGTCTCATCAGTCCATAAAACTTTGTTCCAGAACTTTTGTGGCTCATCTCTGTACTTCTTTGCAAATTGTAATCTCGTCTTCCGATTCTTACTACTGATGAGTGGTTTGCATCTTGTGGTATAGCCTCTATATTGCTGCTCTCTAAGTCTTCTTCGAACGGTTGATTGAGATACCTTCACCCCTGTCCTGTGGAGATCGTTTGTGATGTCACTGACTGATGTTTTGAGATTTTTCTTCACAGCTTTCACAATGTTTCTGTCATCAACTGCTGTTGTTTTCCTTGGTCGACCTGTTTGATATCTGTTGCTCAGTACGCCAGCGGTTTCTTTCTTTTTCAGGACATTCCAAGTTGTCGTACAAGCTATCCCCAATGCTTGTGCAATGGCTCTGATCGATTTCCCCTCTTTTCTAAGCTTGCTTTTCCCCCAAAGACAGCTCTCTGGTCTTCATGTTAGTTTATCTTTTATAATACAAATGCAGTTTTCACAGGCAAAACCCAAGGCTAAAACCAAGAGTAGACATTCGAAACTATTTATTGTTTAACCAGTCAATCTAACAGGACACATCGGGGCAACAAGAAACACCTGTCAGTCACATGTTCCAATACTTTTCCTCACCTAAAAATTGGGTTGTCTGATACAAAAGATGATATGTTCTAAGTTGTTTAACAAATCTAGATAAAAATACCAGGAAATAAAAGCTGAAATTCGGATCTGTCAACTCATGTACATCTATTGACCTCAAACTCAATTGTCTTCAGTGTATCGCAAAAACAAAGGAATTGACCTTGCTGTTCCAATACTTTTGGAGGGGACTGTATACATCAAAATACTGTATATTATTTTATAGATAGAGGTTTATCCAAAGAGGGTTTTTTTTCCATGCAAATCTGTGAATTTTTGTGGGAGAAGAAGCTGTGAAGCGGTTTACAGAAGTGTGCCTGAAAGGGGAACACTATGTTTACTGTGTTAGGGGGTCAGCAGGGTCTGATAAAGACACAGTGCTCCAGTGCATAAACATAACATTGGATCGGTCTGATAAATACACAGTGCTCCAGTGCATAAACATCCCACTGGATTGGTCTGATAAAGACACATAATAAATGCATAAACATCCCACTGGATCGGTCTGATAAAGACACAGTGCTCCAGTGCCTAAACATCCCACTGGATCGGTCTGATAAAGACACATAATAAGTGCATAAACATCCCACTGGATCGGTCTGATAAAGACACAGTGCTCCAGTGCATAAACTTCCCACTGGATCGGTCTGATAAAGACAGTGCTCCAGAGCATAAACTTCCCACTGGATAGGTCTGATAAAGACACAGTGCTCCAGTGCCTAAACATCTCACTGGATCGGTCTGATAAAGACAGTGCTCCAGTGCATAAACTTCCCATTGGATCGGTCTAATAAAGACACAGTGCTCCAGTGCATAAACTTCCCACCGGATCGGTCTGATAAAGACACAGTGCTCCAGTGCATAAACTTCCCACTGGATCAGTCTGATAAATACACAGTGCTCCAGTGCCTAAACATCCCACTGGATCGGTCTGATAAAGACACATAATAAGTGCATAAACATCCCACTGGATCGGTCTGGTGAAGACACAGTGCTCCGGTGCATAAACATCCCACTGGATCGGTCTGATAAAGACACATAATAAGTGTATAAACATCCCACTGGATCGGTCTGATGAAGACACATAATAAGTGCATAAACATAACATTGGATCGGTCTGATAAAGACACAGTGCTCCGGTGCATAAACATCCCACTGGATTGGTCTGATAAAGACACAGTGCTCCGGTGCATAAACATCCTACTAGATCGGTGTTATATAAAACTTAGGTTCCCTGTAATACAATGAAATCATGTTGTGTATTGCTGGAAAGCAATGGATGTCATAGGGGAACAAGTTGGTGTCTTTGGTGGTGGGGTGCTGACTAAAGATCTTGACGCCTATGGGTCAGCGTCCACCCAGATTAAAGGTTAACCTGGTGTGGTATGCTTACAGAGATAGCACAAGCAGGATCATTGATGCACTGTTTTATTCAAACCAGCATTAGAATGGGGAAGAAAGGTGATTTAAGTGACTTTGAATGTGGCATGGTTGTTGGTGCCAGAAGGGCTGGTTAGAGAATTTCAGAAACAGCTGATCTACTGGGATTTTCACGCACAACCATCTCTAGGGTTTACAGAGAATGATCCAAAAAAGAGAAAATATCTAATTAGTGGCAGTTCTCTGGGCGAAAATGCCTTGTTGGTGGCAGAGGTCAGAGGAGAATGACCAGACTGGTTCGAGCTGATAGAAAGGCAACAGTAACTCAAATTAAAGGTGCAAGCGGCGTTGGGAGGGGGTCCAAGTATTGACACAAGTGCGCCCCCTATGGAGTGATTTTTAAATGGTTTTGTCCTCATGATCATATACCTTCACCCAACATATCGACTGCATCGCCATGGATGTCTCCTAGCCGCTAGGCGTAAAGGTCTTTACTATGTCGTAACACTAAAGGCTGTTTTATACTTCTGCATAGTACACGTTAAAATAGGTCTGTGTAGGGGGTGCGCGCAATGTGTGGCATGTACGACGGTTGCAGACCATGGCCGTGTTGAAGACGCAAACCAGTGCCCGCATACGCCATAAAGAAGATGATTGGTTGACTGCTGACATGAAGTCACCGGCATACGGCTCTGACTAAAAGGTTATAACAGCTGATTCACAAAACCGATAGGCAATGTTAAAAATGCGACTAAAAGCGCTTTTGTCACGTGAATGTCTTCGTTGCAACAAGTTACATCTGGCTGAGCATTTTTGTGGTTACTGGTGCAGTATATTGTAGGTTTGGAAATATGAATGAAGGTGTTGTCTTTTGAGCTATAACGGTCACTAATTACGTGGCCTGTGCAACCTGTGCAATATGCCGCACAAATGATTTGGCCCTTCGTGAGTGCCGCACACAACGGAAACTATGCAGACTACGCAAAAGTATAAAACAGCATTTAGATGGTCCGGCGTGCATGTAGAGCTGCAGCACTTCCGCGCCGCAACTAAAATAGGCGTTAGACACATATTCCAATCCATTGCTCAGCTTAGCAGAGAATGCACATTTCAGAGCGCCACAGAGACAGATAGAGTAATAACACATAAATACACATTTCAAAGAATAAATATGACATTGAGAAAAAACGAAACAAGACAAAATATCAACTCGCGACATGCGTGCTGCGCGCAGAGTAGCCTACCGTATTATTTATTTAGACATTGGCAGATAAGAAAATTTTCGGTTACGCTGACCCATAAAACGCTATTCCAAAAGCAAAACCAGACATGTTATACATTGTTAGAAAGCTTATACTCTCACCTACTGAATAAATGAATTGTCAATCAAGCCAGGCTGTACTAAAAAGGGCGACAACGCCGTAAACAACAGGTGTGGTATTACGCACAGCTATTTTTGAAGGTACCCATGCATCACAGATGCGGGTAAATTTCACAAACGGATTGTCCATGACAATATATGACCACTCAGTCTCAAAAGGGACACCTCTACGCGTAAAACCAACAGTAAGGTTGTAGCCTATATTTATTCAATACTTAGTCCCAGATATTGACTGTAGAATGACATGGTATCATTTTTTAAAACATTGTCACTGAGTAACAAAATCTCATTATTTCGTTACTCAGTGAGCAGCGTTATAGGCATATCTTAGGGTTTATCTTGTTGCTATGACAGAATACGATTTTCTGAGTGGTGAAAGAATATTTTTATGAATGCCCAGATAGATAATATTGTCCATTATGAAGTTCAGACCCTCCCCTCACTGATAAAAACTAGACCCGGTGTCGGATTACTTAGTTGCGTCACCATGGATGTCTTCTAGCCGCTTGCCGTAAAGGAGTTTACTAGATGTCGTAACACTTTAGATTTGGAGCTACAGCTCTTCCGCACCCCAACTAATAAAAAGGTCCAAATGGCGGGCAAACAATATGGCGGACATAGGTGGTCCCAATGGCAAAGTTGTAGAGCACATTCAGGTGCATTGTTCGATAAAGTTTTGTGTTGATCTGACTTATGGTGTGGGAGTTATGACCTTTTAAACATGACCCTTTGTTATAGTGCCACCATCTGGCCGATATAGGTGATTTGTAGTGCCTGAGTAGTGGGGGGCCATAGGAACCCGCCTACCAAATTTGGTTGGTCTACAGCTTATGGTTGCTGAGCCTCAGACACTTTTAGCAGAGAAAGCGTCCATGCCTCAACTAAAAAGTCAAAATGGCAGGCAAACAATATGGCGGACATAGGTGGTCCCAATAGCAAAGTTGTAGAGCACATTCAGGTGCATTGTTCGATAAAGTTTTCTGTTGATCTGACTTATGGTGTGGGAGCTATGGCCTTTTATGCATGACCCTTTGTTATAGCGCCACCATCTGGCCGATATAGGCGATTTGTAGTGCCTGAGTAGTGGGGGTCCATAAGAACCCACCTACCAAATTTGGTTGCTATAGGACTTATGGTTGCTGAGCCTCAGACATTTTTAGTGAAGAAAAAAAATAAGAATAATAATAATAATAATAATTAAAGGAGCAAACGGCGTTGGGAGGGGTCCAAGCATTGGCACTATCGTGCCCCCTATATAGCAATTTTAAAATGGCTTTGTCCTCATGATCATATACCTTCACCCAACATATCTACTGAATATCATGATGATTGTATAAAACATTGATGACTGATGGCCAATTTTGTGCTAAGAGACGCTGGCGGATGACTTAGTTGCGTCACCATAAATGTGTCCTGGCCGCTTCCCGTAAAGGCCTTTACTATGTTGTAACACTTAGATGGCATGTCGTAACACCTTCTCCCATTGCCTCACCAGCTTCACAGTTCTGGATGACTCCTTCATCCTCTCCTCCCGACTCGGCTTCTGGCCTCAAGTCAAATACAAATACAAGAAAGAAGAGATCACCGGGTCAGCCTCCTGTAAGGCGGCCAAGGACTCCTTACTGTAAGATGGGAAACTGAAGGTGGAGGCTTGCTCTGTGCGAGTGGCTGCAGCAGTTTCCTCACAGGAAGCTCCCTGATGAGGGATGGAAAGGGCACCACGGGTCTCTAGGAAAGCCTGAACCACTTGACTCTCTGGAGCCTTGTCTTCTGTGTACTGTCTGGACAGAGCATCAGCAGCTGCATTCTGTCGGCCTGGACGATACAGAATCTGGAAATCAAACTGAGCGAGTTCAGACACCCAGCGCTGCTCTACGCCACCTAGCTTCACTGTCTTTGGGTGGCTCAATGGATTACTGGCTGTCAATACAGTGAACTTGTTCCCAATCAGATATTCACGGAATTTGTCCATAACAGCCCACTTCAATCCCAGCAGCTTGAGTTTCATTGCGCTGTAGTTCTCCATATTCCGCTCAGTGGGTCGAAGGCTCCGGCTGGCATAGGCTACTGGTCTTCTCTGGTCGTCCACCTCTTGGGACAAGACAGCACCCAAGCCCTGGTGGCTGGCATCAATTTCTAGAACAAAGGGTTTGCTGAAATCAGCATAGGCTAACAGAGCAGAGATCAACTTCTGTTTCAGCATTTCAAAGGCATGCTCACAGGCTGAACTAAGCTAACAGGGGCATCATCTGTAACAGGAATCTCATGCTGAATGACATTAGTACAACCTAAATCATTATCTGACTTTGCAAAGACGTACATATTTAGAGAGTAACTGCTTCACTTGTCCTGCCTGCCCCTCTGAAAGACCTGCCAACTGTAGCTGTGCCACCTCAGGCGGAATCCCTTTACCGTCACGGCTAGATGAGTGATGCTCCAAAAGTACAACCTGCTCTTCCTGAGGGCCTACTCTCTCAAACACCACAGAGGTTGCACCACCTGCAACAACCTCTGCTGGATGAAGGGAAGCAAGGCGTGTTTGAGGCTTCAAACTCACAACAGTGGTGCCTACATTGACCACAGGCACAACTAAGTGCCCAGTATGGGTTCGTACCAAGGCACTAGAAACCAATAACCCCCTGGGTAGAATACCACTGTCCCTCCCTAAGACCTCTACTAAAACCAAAGACCCTGAAGGAATCTGACTTTCAACCCCTGTAGCTGGAAAAAAACACATAGACCCTGCAGGTACTTCACACGGAACTATGGTTTCAGCAAAGGCCATACTGTCTGTCAGGACAAACTGCTCATTTTGACATACTTCAAATGCAGCCCTCCACCTTAGGTCACACTGACTAATGGAAATGGGTAGCCGGGCAGGGCCATCACGGGGAAGCAGTAACTCATAGCATTCCTTAACAACATTCATGCCTATAAGGCCTGGAACTGCTTGTTTACGTACTCTGGTGTCATAGTCTGTGGGGTCCTTCACAACCAACACCCCTCTCCTTGGTATGTTCTTACCCAAGGCCTCAATGTCTATCTCAAAGTAACCAAGATAGGGGATGGTGATACTATTTGCTGCCTTCAAAGCGAGCCATTTACAGTCTTTCAACTCTTTATGCCCCTCAGACTGAAAATGTTGGTAAAAAAAAGGACTCTGTAACAGTGGTGACCATAGAGCCAGTGTCTAAAAAACACTGTATCTTTACTCCCCCCATTGCCACTTGCACAATGGGGCTCTGTCCCACAAGGCATTCGTGAAGCTCCTCGTTACAATTACTACCTGAGCCCAACCCTGCCCCACCTGTGATTTAGCTCCTCACCACAGGGGGGAGAGTTTCCCCGTTGCTCTGATATATGGGCAGTCCCATTGTTAGCCCCTGAGGGTATAGGAGAAGAATTGTTTTTATTGTGTCAGGAATTCGGATATACGAGATAGCTAATTGCGCAACGAACTGTTTTTAAAACGGATGACGCACACACCTTCTGCTGAATGCAGGAATGTCTTCAGTCACCGTGGAGCACAATCGTCCCTGTTACGGGCATTTACAAAGTCCTTAAATATAATGCTGCATGTCCACAATACACCTGCGAGACCCCGTAGTTCATGGAATGAATGTTGTTTTTATTTGACTTAGCGGTTTTGGTTGATTATTGGCGAATTTGGCGTATTAAACATCTTTACTGGCGATATGCAAGCCGACTGCATGTCCCAAACAGCGCTGTGGCAGAGCAGTCCGGTGCCAACGCGATCTATTTTGAGGACCTGTCCCACTTGTAAATTGTTTTCAATTCCACAGAGTTCGTTTTAGAAGGACTGGTTAATTATTTCTGTGTCGGGAATTGGGATGGCAGGTATGCCATCCCGCCAAGTTACGCCTTGGCGGGGGCATGCCCCATACCTATACAGCACCGAGAGTTCGGCACTTTTCAGGGTTCCCCACAGAAATAACCACAACAGCCACAGACACTCAGCCCTTAAAAACATTAAATTATGTACATTCTCACCCCACTTCAACAGACAGATTTCATAAACAACTTCACATGTCCACACAATAAAGCCCCAAACTAAGGGGATTTTGCGTTTTCTCCTTCTTCTTCTTCTCATTCTTATTTTTCCTGCCGCCTATCCCACTAACAACACGTCTCCCCATTGGACATTTTACAGACACCAGCCAAATCTTCACCTACACGACCCAATCAAAAACTCGCATACACACGCAAAATACCCATACCTTTGTACTCTGAAACATTTCCAGTTTAAACAGCTAGTCTGCCTGTGGCCTATTGGGCAAGATCCCAGTCTTGGGAACATGGGGTCTTAAGTTCAAGCCCAGCTAGGAACGAGTTTCTTTAACCTGCTTTTACCCTCACTAATAATTGTCTACTACTTCTCAATTATTGCTTTTGCACCATATCTACCCGCCGTTCACCGAACGTATACAATGCATTATGACGTACCGTCTGCACGTTCAGTTATTAACCGGCTACAATATTGCAAAGCCATATGGATTCAACGGGAGCTCTTCTGTGCTTACTGGCCTGTGTTCTTCTTTAAAACCACGGCCAGGTTTGCTAATGATATTTTACGCATTGCATAGCTGTGTCATGGTGCTGCACTAACAAAGTCACAGACTGGTAAACCAGTTGAAGGATTGAATCCCGCCTCGCCCTCAGGCAGATAGTTTCCTCTTTTACACTAACGTTTTCTTATGCTTATATTTGCTTTACCAAAACTCACTCACGGCCACCCATATGCATTTCATGACGGCAAATGTATTCCTTTTATTAAAAAGTTACACCAGATCACCACTGTGCCATTTCTACTAACTATATTTCTTCACTTGGCTACTGTACAAAACCTTCTTATCAGCAAATGCCATGTTTCTACATTCATGTTACCTCACCCTGTTCTCTATCTAGCCACATACAAACAATTACTACGTATGTACGTTCTGCAACTCCCCATTAAAACATTACATTTAAAATCATGACTAACTCACAATTATAACTACTACTGAACATGAGAAAAGCACATCAGTGCAATAGATTTCACACATTACTTAACCCTCCACTTCGTTCACCGTGGAGCGTAATCATTCCCTTTTATTTGCCTCGGGAATTTAAAATTGGTTATATGTGTTGCTGACTGATATTAAACATACAATTACATAAAATGATCTTGCTGTCGATTTTAAAGTTTATGGTGTTGTGTTCGGATTTCCGTTTTGTCAAGGAGAAGGGAAGAATTTTAAGTTCCTCAGGACAGCTTAACATTATAGAACACCTTAAAATATGAAAGCATGCATACATAATAAGCGAATAACATGTAAAATATTTCACAGCGTTTTTAATTACAACAACGTGTAATAATGTCTTCAATGAGGTTAGATTTTTTTATAATGACCAAATTGACTTCGGTGCATATGTGAAATAAGTGTGCTCTCAACTGTAAAAGTAAATCTTTATTATTGTATTATCACATAGGCAAACTTAATGAGTAAATGCAGGTACTGTATGATGGACAATGATACAAGCCAATAAAATGCGCTGAGATTAACATGTGATCTGTGTGTATACAACAGTGTGCATGTGTAATTAAAGTTTCTTTTTTTCTACGTTTATTCCGGTCAGAGCAGAACTGATGCCGCACTGGTGTTTATTCCTCCTTAATGTTAGCATTCATTTCGGTCTAGCACTGGGTATGCACGCCAGAATCGCTGAACAATTCAACTCTGACAACACGTAATGGGCCCAGAGTTATCCAGAGATAGTTACCCAACGATTTGCCACCGAGAGAAACATCGCAATGTAGGCTACTGTTGCCAGCTTTATTTATGCATCCGGCAAATCGGAATCGTTCCTTATTTGGACAATAGAATATTTGTTGCGCATTTAACTCATGGCTACGGGACGCATATTTTCATCCGTATTTTTGTTTATAGATTGCGTTTATAGTTGCCGAACCGCTGTTTTGAAGGCAATTCAGTAGTCTGCTAGCTAGCTAGCTGGCTAGCCAGGAAAGCAAGCATGCCAGAAAGTGCCCAAATGTACGATAATTTCGCCATTTCACAAAAAAGTGCATGAATTTACTAAATTCCCTGGCTGCTGATTCTGGATCCGGTTTGCCTTTTCTCATACTGTATGGTGAATTGTGACGTCACAACTCTGAATTATAACGATTGCATGTTTGAGCAATTGCGATTTAATTGTAGACTATTTGACATCCGTAGACCACGCTTTTTAGTGTGAGTCTCATTCATTTGTGTAGGGTCAAATGTGGTGGGCAAATATTTTTCTCCCATTTGTGGTTGTTGGGATTGCACTCATTCGCTGAAGTATGTGAGCAGGCGTGTCAAACATGGTTGTTGCTTACAATAAATACGCTATTTTTGTGAAATTACGTATGTACACCTGTGATTTCTCTTTCTTGGCTGTGCACGATCACGTTCTTTAAAATCCGATGATTTTAAGCCCCCGGTACGATAGTTTAATATTTCCCACCTGGCAAGGCTGCCGTTGTGGTTTATTCCTTACACGTACGACGGGCTGCCAAGGTGAAGCCGAGGGCCGGTTAACCAGCCCCGTAGTAGTCTACGTTACTTTCCAATTACGGGACAGCCCGGAGGGGTTTATTCCACTTAAATAACGGGTTAGCCTACACTAAGAAATTTTCATGTAAATTTACAGTAATTTACTGGCAGCAGTTTCGCCAGTAAAGTTCTGTTTGTTTACAGCATTGTTACTGTATTACAGTAAATTACTGCACTTCAAATATACAGTATATTACTGTATTTTCCTTAGATTTACAGTACTTTACTGGCCGCAGTTTCAACAGGAAAGTGCTGTTTTTAACAGCATTGTTGCTGTATTCTCAGACTACAATACATTACTGTACTCCAAATATGCTGCATTGTTGCTGTAATCAAATCAGTTATAGCTTCACTGCATTTGTAGGAAATTAATGTATTCATCACAAGATGATTGCTGTTTTAAAAAGTGTGAACTAGCCTAACATTGCTATTTCAAACATCATGAAACAGTCAGTCAGTCAAAAATACTCTCTTATTTCACAATTCAGTTTCATAAAGTAAAGTGCTTGAATTTTTGAAAATCAACAAAAATAACTGCAAAGTGATTAAATGTATTCTTACTTCTTTATTTCACAGTTTTTCAAAAAGTAAAGTGCTTGGAATTTCAAAAATCAACAAAAATAGCTGCAATGTGATTAAAAAAAACTTATTTGGAGCACAGAGTCCAAACAGATTGACTTAAGGTCAAGTCAAACCCTGATCCCCTTGACTGTAGAACACACTAAACAAAAACTTCAGTGAAAACATATACAGTGCCCTCCAGAATGTTTGGGGCAACGACCCATCATTTATTTATTTGCCTCAGTACTCCACAATTTGAGATTTGTAATAAGAAAGGGTATTTACATCCATATCGGGTGAACCGAGCAGTAATTAAATTTGAATATTAGCAACCTTAGAAAAACATTAGACAAAGTCCCACTGAAAGTCCATAAGTTTCTTCATGAAGGTGCACACATGAGGATTAAGAAACGTCTGTTTTTTTCTGGACCACCTTCCCAGAACGCTTGCTACTGACCTTCCCCTGCCGAGCTTTGGACCCACGCTCTGGGTTAATACCAATAAAGAATCTGCAAAGCAAAACAGTAAAATTAGAAAAATACAATTATTTGCAAAATAATCTGGAAAATGAGCCACAATGGCTAAATCTTCAAATGTTCAATGTTCAAATTGATATTTGAAAGGATTATGCTACCTCTGGATGAACTCCAATGTGCAGCAAGCACCATCCTGATAATGCTGGGTGAAGTTATAGAAGCAGGAAACCAGTGTGGCAAGCCCCAATGTGAATGACTCCCCCTCAGTCAACACCTGGCTCTCTATGGTCACCATCCAGCGACTTGTCTGTTCCACCGGACCTATAATTAGATAATTATTAATTAAACAAACAGGAAAAGAACACACGTATTGCATGTGTTTTGTGAAAACAGTCAACATGGTTTGTTTCTCATATAATTACTGATCACAAAGTTACATATCACTGACAAAATGTGGCAAAAAGTGTGACAAAGATCACATGGGCCTTCTTCTACATTACATTACATTACAGGCATTTAGCAGACGCTCTAATCCAGAGCGACGTACAACAAGTGCATTAGATCAAGGTGCAGAGGTGCAGAAAAACACACTAGAGTGCAGTTAAGATCGTAGTGCCAGAAGTGACCACAGATCAGGTCTCCAACGCTGTAGGGTAACCTGTTCAGCAAACAAATAAACAGACAATCCTGCCCAGTACAAAACTAGCACTGAAATCACATTTGCCTAATCAGAATCAGACAAAACAATCCTGCCAAATACAAAACTAACATGATCGCATTAGCCTAACTAGGTACATTGAGCTAAACTAGAGGCTAGGGAGGGGTGGGGAGAGGTGCAGCCTGAAGAGATGAGTCCTTAGTCTGCGCTTGAAGGTAATCAGATTCTCTGCTGTTCTGACTGCCACGGGAAGGTCATTCCACCAGCGAGGGGCCAGGACAGACAGCAGACGCGAATGGGAGGTACAGACACGAAGAGGGGGAGGTGCCAAGCGTCCAGAGGTGGCAGAACGGAGAGGTCTGGCTGGTGTGTAGGGTCTGATGATCCTCTGGATGTATCCTGGTGCTGACCCCTTAGCTGCCTGGTATGCAAGCACCAAAGTCTTAAATTTTATGCGAGCCATAACAGGCAGCCAGTGGAGGTCAGTGAGCAGGGGGGTGACATGGGAACATCAGGGGAGGTTGTAGACCAGACGAGCTGCGGCATTCTGGATGAGCTGCAGGGGTCTGATGGCGGATGCTGGCAGACCAGCCCGCAGTGAGTTGCAGTAGTCCAGGCGGGACAGGACCATCGCTTGAACCAGGAGCTGGGTTGTGTAGGTGGTGAGGAAGGGATGGATTATCCGGATGTTGTACAGGAAGAACCTGCACATTCAACTCACCGCTGCGATGTTCTGGGAGAGGGACAGTCTGTTGTCCATCACAACTCCAAGGTTTTTGGCAGTGGGTGATGATGACACCACGGTGTTCCCTAGGGTAATAGAAAAGTCAAGGAGGTTAGAGGATGGAGCAAGGATGAAGATCATCTCTGTCTTACCTGGGTTCAGCTTAAGACGGTGGTTATCCATCCAGCTCTGGATGTCCCTCAGGCAAGCAGAGATGCGAGCGCAGACCTGTGTGTCAGAGGGGGGGAAGGAGAGAAAGAGTTGGGTGTCATCAGCATAACAATGACAAGACAAACCATGGGCAGAGATTACAGGACCAAGAGATTGGGTGTACAGGGAGAACAGGAGGGGACCAAGGACTGAGCCCTGGGGAACTCCTGTGGCAAGGGGGCGAGGTGCCGATACTGCACCGGCCCAGGCGACTTGGAAGGAGCGACCGGAGAGGTAGAACTCGATCCAGTCAAGTGCTGTGCCACAGATCCCCACAGCTGCCAGGGAGGACAGGAGGATGGGGTGGTCGACTGTGTCGAAGGCAGCAGAAAGGTCTAGGAGGATCAGGACGGACAAACGGGAGGCTGCTTGTGCGGCGTGAAGCGACTCACTGACCGAGAGGAGTGCGGTCTCTGTTGAGTGGCCAGGTCTGAAGCCGGATTGGTGGGGGTCTAGGAGGTTGTTCAGCAAGAGAAAAGAGGAGAGTTGCTTAGATGCAGCTCGTTCAATTGTTTTGGATAAAAAAGGGAGAAGAGAAATAGGACGGTAGTTCTGCATGATGGAGGGATCCAGAGTGGGCTTTTTCAGCAGAGGGGTGATGTGGGCTAGCTTGAAGGACGAGGGGAAACATCCAGAAGACAAGGAGGAGTTCACAAGGGAGGTGACAAACGGGAGGATGTCAGGTGTGATAGTCTGGAGGAGAGAGGAAGGGATAGGGTCAAGAGCACAGGTGGTAGGGCGGTGGGAGAGTAGGAGCTGGGAAACATCAGAGTCAGTGAGAGGTGAGAAAGTGGAGAAACGAGGGGAGGGAACAGAGAGGGGGGAGTGGGGAAGGGTGGCGGTGGACGTGAAGGAGCTGCGGATGTCTGCAATCTTCTCATCAAAGAAAGCCGCAAAGTCATTTGCCGCGAGGGAGGTGGGGAAGGAGGAGTGCTGAGGAGAGAAGAGAAAATGGAGAACAGTTGATGAGGGTTAGAGGGAGATTCATGAATTTTTGATTGATAATTCATTTTAGCAGAGGTTACAGCAGTAGAAAATGCAGCTAGCAGAGACTGGTAGGCAGACAGGTCAGATTGAGCCATGGATTTCCTCCACTTCCTCTCTGCTGCACGTAGGCTGGCCCGGTCGGTTCGGAGGGGGTCAGACATCCACGGACTGGGAGGGGACGAGCGTGCCGGCCTGGAGACTAGAGGACAGAGAGAGTCAAGTGCTGAGGAGAGCGAGGAAGACAGAGCGGAGGATGCAGAGTCAGTGGGAAGGTTGGAGAAGGATTCAAGAGGGGGGAGTGAAGCAGTGACACTAGAAGCGAGAGAGGAGGGAGAGAGGGAGCGGAGGTTACGGCAGACCATGACAGTAGGAGTGGATGGAGGGGAGGGAGGGAGGGGAGCAAGAGGGAGGGAGAAGGAAATGAAGTGGTGGTCAGACTGGTGCGGAGGGGTCACCGTGGGATCGGAGGTTGCCAGCCTTGTGTGTTGGTGGGAGTGCATCAGGGAGAGGACGAATGAGTGGAGTAGGGGCAGGAAAGCTGCGGAGTGGGAGGCATCAAGGTGGATGTTGAAGTCTCCCAGGAGGATCAGTGGGGTGCCATCCTCTGGGAAGGAGCTGAGCAGGGTGTCGAGCTCATCAAGGAAGCTTCCCAGGGGCCCTGGAGGGCGATAGATAACAACAATATACAAGTTAACAGGATAGGTGATTGAGACAGAGTGGTATTCAAAGGTAGAGATGGACAGGTGAGAGAGGAGGAGAACAGAGAGTTTCCAGGAGGGAGAGATCAGCAAACCTGTGCCCCCACCATGGCCAGACGGGCGGGGGGCGTGAGAGAAGGAGAAGGAGGAGAAGAGGGCTGCAGGGGTTGCAGTGTTGCCTGGAGTGATCCAGGTCTCAGTGAGGGCAAGGAAATGTAGAGAGAAGAGGGACGCGTAGGCCGAAATGAAGCCAGCCTTCCGTGTAGCAGACTGGCAGTTCCATAGCCCTCCTGTGACCGTGAAGTCATCACAGGGGGGTCAGTGAGGGATAGCGACGGTTGGAGAGGGTCCGTCGCCGCGGGGGGCCTCGCCTGCGGAAGCGAGTTCTGTAGGGGAGAGAACGGGTTGGGATGGGGTTGACACATAGCATAGCAGTGAGGACAGGGAAGGCCTGTGGTGTGGCCACATGGTCAAGGAAAAGTTAAATTAAACATACACATGCATACCGAGAACAATCAATCGAGGACTGTCAGGCAAAGCCAAGGACCTCTCAACGTCAGCAGCAGAGGCAGAAACCTGCAGAGAACAAATTATATGAAATTAAACACATTTAAATATTATTAGGAATACAGTGCCCTCCATAATGTTTGGGACAAAGACCCATCATTAATTGATTTGCCTCTGTACTCCACAATTTGAGATTTGTAATAAAAAAGGGTATTTACATCCATATCGGGTGAACAGTGTATGAATTACAGCCCTTTTTATACATAATCCCCCCAATTTTAGGGCACCATGCTTGGGACACAGCAATGTTACAGTGCACATCATGAAGGAGTACACCCTCTCTGAAAAATGGAAATCCAGCTTTATAGCTTCACAAATAAAAAAAATATTTGGGGTTCCTATATTATGTAGTGTTTCAGCAACACTGCAATACTGCAATGCTAAACAGGAAAGCATGTTTTTTTTAACCAACATTATAAAGAGCCATGTTGCAAATGAGTACACCGCCTCTGAGCAAAATTTGTTTCTGCTTCTAAATTATGACCATCACAAAAAAGAAAACAAAATTGACAGGTATTAAACATATACTTAACTGCAACATAGAAAGATATGTCATCAATAACTGTAAAGTCAGTGAATTAGCCAACATTGAGTACCTTGATGTTTGATGGGGAGTGCTGAGCAACTTCAAAATTCAATTGAGCACCTTTGGGTCCTTGTTAGTCTTGATATGTTTCATTGGTATCTGGTAAACCAGTGTTGCTGAAACACTACATCATATAGGAACCCCAAACATTTTTATTTGTAAAGAAATATAGCTGGATTTCCTGGATTTCCGTTTATGATGTGCACTGTCTGTGAATGAAAGTAGTCATGTTTAGTACCCCCCAATTCCCATAGAGATCCATTCAAATGCAAAGAGTTTTAGTATCTCTTGTAGGACAACCTGAAAATAAGATATCCAGACTCTGATGATGTTGATAGGTCACGGACATCAGAAAGTCATGGCATGCAAAGGATATGCAACCAAGTATAAAAAATGACAATTTAATCTATGATTATGTTAATTTGTCCAATTATTTTGGAGCCCGTAAAATTGGGGGGACTATGTATAAAAAGGGCTGTAATTCCTACAATGTTCACTTGATATGGATGTGAATATGGTCAAATCAACGCGGAAAGTCTGCACTTTAACCACATTGTGACTGTTTTATGTCAACTGTTTGTTTGTTGGAGAACAGAATGAAAACAACAAAAAAGTGTGTCCCTGTCCAAACACATACAGACTGCACTGTATATTTACTTTAATTTGTTTACAGGAAATCACAGAGAGCAATGAAATGGCTTTATACTTACATCTGTTTCCAGTATCAGTGCATCACTCTGCTGTTTGAAGTGAGCCATCAGCACCAGCAGAACATATGGAGCTGCCACACTGGTATTGCTTCGGGTCAGAACAGCCTTGACTTCACTATTGGTAGGGTTTTTCTTGAGGAACTCCATGATATTTTGCTCATTTCCTTCAAGAGATGCTTCCAGTTTTCTCAAAATGTTGATGTCTGTTAACATCTCAAAATGTGTACACATACACCTTGGAACAAACAGGAATGGCCACTGAGATTTCAGATATTCAAGTGTGTGGGCCGGTGTTGTGTTTATCATCTTGCGCTGTAAGTAGTACGTTGCCTCCATGAGATTCTGTACTTCTCCCCTTTCAATCCCAGACAAGCCCTCACGAGATCTATTTGGAGAACGTGTACCACTTGTAAATTGTTTCCAATTGCACAAAATTCGTTTTAGATGGACTGGATAATAATTTCTGTCTCGGGAATTTGGATTTATGAGATCGCTAATAGCGTAATCAACTGTATTTAAAACGGGTGACGCACACACCTGCGACCGATTAAACGTTTGTATGTGCTCAATTATGTGTGTAAATAGTTTCCAATGCCACAGTGTTCGTGTTGGATGCACTGGTTAATTATTTCTGTCTGGGGAATTTGGATTTATGAGATCGCTATTCGCGCAACGAACTGTGGCAGCGCATTCCGGTGCCCACGCGATCTATTCAGAGGACGTGTACCACTTGTAAATCGTTTCCAATTACACAAAATTCGTTTTAGATGGACTTGATAATAATTTCTATCTCGGGAACTTGGATTTATGAGATCACTAATAGCGTAATCAACTGTATTTTAAACGGGTGACGCACACACCTGCGCCCGATTAAACGTTTGTACGTGCTCAATTCTTTGTGTAAATAGTTTCCAATGCCACAATGTTCGTGTTGGATGTACTGGTTAATTATTTCTGTCTGGGGAATTTGGATTTATGAGATCGCTATTCGCGTAACGAACTGTGGCAGCGCAGTTCTGTGCCCACGCGATCTATTCAGAGGACGTGTACCACTTGTAAATCGTTTCCAATTGCACAAAATTCGTTTTAGATGGACTTGATAATAATTTCTGCCTGGGGAACTTGGATTTATGAGACCGCTAATAGCGTAATCAACTGTATTTAAAACGGGTGACGCACACACCTGCGCCCGATTACACGTTTGTATGTGCTCAATTCTTTGTGTAAATATTTTCCAATGCCACAGCGTTCATGTTGGATGCACTGGTTAATTATTTCTGTCTGGGGAATTTGGATTTATGAGATCGCTATTCGCGTAACGAACTGTGGCAGCGCAATCGGGTGCCCACGCGATCTATTCAGAAGACGTGTACCACTTGTAAATCGTTTCCAATTGCACAACATTCGTTTTAGATGGACTGGATAATAATTTCTATCTGGGGAACTTGGATTTATGACATCGCTAATAGCGTAATCAACTGTATTTCAAACGGGCGACGCACACACCGGCGCCCGATTACACGTTTGTATGTGCTCAATTCTCTGTGTAAATAGTTTCCAATGCCACAGCGTTCGTGTTGGGTGCACCGGTTAATTATTTCTGTCTGGGGAATTTGGATTTATGAGATCGCTATTCGCGTAACGAACTGTGGCAGCGCAGTCCTGTGCCCACGCGATCTATTCAGAGGACGTGTACCACTTGTAAATCGTTTCCAATTGCACAAAATTCGTTTTAGATGGACTGGATAATAATTTCTGTCTCGGGAACTTGGATTTATGAGATCGCTAATCGCGTAATCAACTGTATTTAAAACGGGTGACGCACACAACTGCGCCCGATTACACCTTTGTATTTGCTCAATTGTTTGTTTAAATAGTTTCCAATGCCACAGCGTTCGTGTTGGATGCACTGGTTATTTATTTCTTTCTGGGGAATTTGGATTTATGAGATCGCCATTCGCGTAACGAATTGTGGCAGCGCAGTCCGGTGCCCAAGCGATCTATTCAGAGGATTTGTACCACTTGTAAATCGTTTCCAATTGCACACAGTTCGTTTTAGATGGACTGGATAATAATTTCTGTCTTGGGAAATTGTATTTATGTGATCGCTATTTGCGTAATCAACTGTTTTTAAAACGGAGACGCACACACCTGCTACCGAATGCATGAGCTTCTTCCTTCACTGTGGAGCCCAAGTGTTCCTTTTATTTGCCCCAGGCATTTAAAAGTCCTTAAATGTAAGGCTGCGTGTGTCATGGTTCTGGGGTGCAGTGGCCTTGTCCTGCCACTAGAAGGCACCCGGCGCCTGAGAATTTCTTAATTTGTTCCAGGTGTCTGATTCCCAATTATTTTCACCTGGGGAGGTGCCTTTATAAGCACTGACAGAATAGCAATCTGTGCTTCTGTGTAAAACCCTTTTATCACAAAGCCGGTAGAGGTATAGGTGCTCGTTTGACGGTGTGCAGAATTGTGTCCTTGGGTAGTTCTGTGTCCTATTGTAAGGCGTCCAGTCTTTTAGCGCAGTCTGCGCATTCGGACGCCTTAAGAGTATTTATGCTTTTGTGTGAGCCGTGGGGTATTGGGACGTTGTCCCTGGTTCTGTATTTTTGTTTGTGTTTTTCTGAGCTGCGTCTCAGGTTTTTCTTTTCGCTGAGTAATTTTTGTACTCAGTTGTCTATTTTCTTTTAAGGACCAGTTTTGGGTTTGGTACTAGAGCCCGCCTCTGTACCACTGGTCCCATTCTTTTCCGCCCTGGTTTTCACGGGTCGTTTTTTGTTTCACAAGCCAGTTTTACGGCTGGACAAGGTGGTCCTTTGAAGTTGCTTTTTACTCCGTGTTTTTGTTTTGTTTATGATCCGGTGTGTGCGGGAGTTGCTTTCCCCGGGATCTCGTTTTTGTGTTTTCGGTTCTGGTGTTCCCTTTCCTTTGTCCTTCGGGATCTTGTGGTTAACGCTTCCGGTAGCGTTAGCTTTTCGTTCCCCTTTATTAGTCGCTTCTGGTTCTCCAACACTTTGGATTTTGCTCGACAACGGTGCAAATAGAACTACCAACCAGAGTGTCTGCATAACGACGGTCCAATTAGAACTACGAACCAGAGTTTTGCTTGACAACGGCAAAATAACATGCCCAAACGCCCGCAGAAGAACATTTCACTTTCAGCTGATTAAATCTATAAAAATCAATAAATATAAAAATAAACATATATATATAGTCATTGTTGGTACACGGTATGAAATTGATGTGAAATTACAGGGAAATTCCTACAGTAACCTGCTGTTTTATTGATATACAGCACATTGCTGGAGACAGAACAGCATTGTGGGCGTTTTGCTCTTAACTGCATATCACCGTTTGCATTTGCAGTAATTAACTGTAAATTGCAAAGGATATTGGGAAACCATTGGTTAGTAGTGGCGGCAGAGAATTTGCTAACAAAGCAATGCCAAGTTTCGAGTGTCACACCTAATAGGCTACGCGAATTTAAAAGTAATTATATTACAATTTGCTCGTTTTTTATTTCCAACAGAATACATTGACTTGTATTTCACATTAATCTTCTTGTTCTTTTCCAAGGCAACCCTGTATTTCGAATATTTTTTGTTGCAGCTGGCTAGAGAGTCGCTGGATTGCGCAGGTAGGCTACGTGCGTTTCGAATTCATTAAACTAGTTCGTATCATAACGGCCAATCATTCGCCAGCGATAGCTTAGTATGAAAGCATGTTTCCATGTCAGTATTGTGGTCACCAATGCTTAACGAAGTATGCGTTTGATAGGCATATGAAAGTACGTGCGAGTCTTCCAATCGCGGCGTTTAAATGCGCCTTTTTAGATTGCACCCGTTCGTTCAGAAACATAACGCAGCTGGAATGTCATGTATATCGAGAGCATCAAGATAAGAGGAGAGCACAGGTAACTGCAATCGAGCGTGTATCTTGTCATGTAGAATTTTGCGATGTTAGATGCAATGATTTATCCAGTTTAAACTCTCATTTGAAATCTCATATCAGAGAGGGCAGGGCAGTTTCTTGTCCATTTCGTCAGTGTGGGAGAACGTTTTCAGTCGTCTCTTCCTTTACTTCTCATTTTTCAAGAGTACACAAGTCTTGTACAGCATCCAGTCTTTTGGGCCACGAAACAGTAGGAAGAGAGACGAGACTAACGGCAACCAATGAACAAGTTGAGGATGTTTCAGTGTTGGAGGGGGATTTGACTGACGACATAACTGATGATAATGAGGGAGACCAAGCAGCGGTGCTGCCAGAGAGAGCAGATGAATCCCTTTTCTTGCACAATTTGGCTTTCTTTTATTTAAAGTTGCAGGCAAAACTTTTACTGCCAGCATCAGTCATACAGTCTATTATTGAGGATTTTCAAGCAGTGCATGATATCAGTCAGTCTCATTTACTTCATAAGTTGGACGAAAAGCTGGTATCATTGGATATCTCTGATAGTGAGAGAGAGAATGTCATCGAGGTTCTTAAATCCGAGGATTTGTTTCGGGCATGCAACACTGGTACCTTGAAAACTGATCAAAGACAAAAAACAGTTTTTAAAAATCTGTTTAGATACATTGAGCCAGTCCCACTTTATCTTGGAATGAATGATTCAGGGAAGGAATGTTTTGCTCAATACATTCCGTTAAAAGATGCACTTCGATCACTCTTTCAGTGTCAGTCGGTCAAGCAGCAAACACATAGCAACAAACAAGAGATACAGTCTTTGTCTAGATCAAGAGATGTCTTGGAAGACATCTGGGATGGTAGCAATGTGGCAACAAATGTACTGTTTAAGAAGTAGGAGGAATCTCTTGGTCTGGTACTGTACCATGATGCTTTTGAAGTGGTTTGATTTAAGTGGTATAGTCTTACCTGATGGACATGTGTACCGAGGAACATTGTGTGCCATAGCTGGAGATAATCTGGGATCACACAGTATTGGTGGCTTTAGTGAAAACTTCAGTAAAAGCACCCATTTCTGCAGATTATGTACTGTTGACTGTGCTCAATTGTTGTCATCTCCCTTCACAACAGGTGAAAAGAAAACAATTGCATCATACAAAGACAGCGTGCAGCACAGCATGCAGCATAACGTAAGTACATCAAAACTGTCACTGGGAATTAAATTTGATTCCAAATTTATCAAATTAACCCACTTCCATGTGTGCCAACCTGGTCTGCCTCCTTGTCTGGGCCATGACTTATTTGAGGGTATCGTCGCATATGACTTGGCTCTATACCCAAGTCATTTTGTCACAAATCAGAAATTCTTCACGTATAGAGAACTGAATGGACGACTTAATCACTTCAGGTACCTTGGCAATGACGCCAGCAATAAGCCATGTGAAATGAATCCAGGAAGTGAGAAATTGAGTGGACATGCTGTCCAGAATTGGTGTTTCCTTAGACTTCTGCCTCTCTTGATTGGGGACAAAATTTAAAATCCAGTTGAAAATGAAGTTTGGCAATTTGTGTTGCAGCTAAGGCAAAAAGTTGAATTTGTTTGTGCTCCTGCCATTGCAACTAGCCAGGTGGCCTACTTGAGAGTCCTTATTGAGGAGTATTTGCCAAGTCGACAGGATTGTTTTCCTAATCACCCGCTTAAGCCGAAACACCATTATATATGTCACTATCCTGAACTGATACTTTGCTTTGGGCCTCTTATTCGCTTATGGACCCTTAGGTTTGAGAGTAAACACACACACATTTTAAACAGTGTGCTCGCACATGACACAACTTCAAGAATTTGTGTTCCACATTAGCAGAGAGGCATCAACTTTTACAAGCATCTCTCTGTGCTGGTAATGTGTTTCCACCTTGTGTCATTTTTGATAGAGGTACAGATTTCTTTTCCAAATGATTAGAATGACAAGATAAAACAATCTGTTGATCATTTAGGCCTCCAGCTACTTAACTCTGTGGCTGTACACAATGTCCCCGTTAAAGGCACAAGCTACAAAAAAGGCATGCGTGTTGTCTTGGAGAAGAATGATGAGGGACTAGTCTTTGGCAAGATAGAACTGATTCTTGTTTGCAACAGTTGTGTTTACTTTGTCACAGAGAAATGCCAGTCTGATTCCCTTTTTGATCAGGGGATTTACTGCCCAAAGATGGGCTCAGAGAACCCCATTTCAAATTATTTCTGCCTACATCATGCACGCCTCCTTGACTATTACCCTTTGCCTGTGTACAACATGTTTGGTCTGTCTCTAATTGCCCTTCACCACTCCTTTCCTCCAGAATGTCTGATATAAGTGAGAGCATCAAGGACGCAGTCATTTCTGTCCTGCCAAGTGTGCCAGAAGAGACGCTCATTCTGTTGGTTGAAACGATCTTACACCAGGGAGTGGAAAGCAAAGATGACTTGCAGTACATAAGAGAACAGGAAATTGGTTATTCGACCAAGCCAGTGCAGAAAACTTTTAAATGCATGGAAATGAGCAGGTACTGTATATTTACTACTTCACTACCAAATTAAAGAGTGTATTAAAATGCTTATTGTTTTATTTAATTAATTACGGCATCATTTTAGTCAATATTGATAATGATAGATTTTTGTTTTCATTGCCAGATGCCATAAGTTGTGCTACCCCCCTACTCCAGTCCCCAGAAGGCAGTTCATCACTGTCAAGCTCCTCGAGATCCAGTAGCCCTTCACCATCACATTCCACACGGCCAGCAGTAAAGCAAAACTGGCCAGAAACTTTCCAGGTACCCTGGGAGAAAATGCCACCAGGTATTGGTACTGCCACTGAAAGTGGGATAAGGCCCTCACCAGCAGATAGAAGGCAAATGGTTCGGGTCTTGGTGGACGAAATGAGGAAGTTTGAGGCCAACCCTTCGTGGGCGCAGTGCCTCATAATTTCTGTCAAGATTGTCAAGGGGTTTCCACAGTCCTTCGCTGACATGATAGAAGGGAAATTTATAGGGGGAGGATATGCATCTCTCCTGAGTCAAATAAAAATTCATGTTTAGCATTTCAAGAGAAATAACACTTTGGCACGGTGCAGGTCTGTCACCACAGGGGCAAAGGCAAACACAGGCCCTGCAGATAGCTATGGCTGCACACGGTGGCAGCCAGACCTTCCACCTGAAGAAACAGAAAGCACACTGGAAGAGAAAACGAAGATACTTTTGGAGGTCTTCTCTCGTGAGGGCTTGTCTGGGATTGAAAGGGGAGAAGTACAGAATCTCATGGAGGCAACATACTACTTACAGCGCAAGATGATAAACACAACACCGGCCCACACACTTGAATATCTGAAATCTCAGTGGCCATACCTGTTTGTCCCTAGGAGTATGTGTACACATTTTGAGATGTTAACAGACATCAACATTTTGAGTTCCTCAAGAAAAACCCTACCAACAGTGAAGTCAAGGCTGTTCTGACCCGAAGCAATACCAGTGTGGCAGCTCCATATGTTCTGCTGGTGCTGATGGCTCACTTCAAACAGCAGAGTGATGCACTGATACTGGAAACAGATGTGACGACTGTCTCTAATATTGTTTTATTTTTATTGTAGTTACAGGAGTCGGCCAGTGTGTGCGGTGCACCCCTTTCTAATTGAGAGCACCTGGGGGTAAACCCTATAATAAGGAAGCCCCAGTGCTTTCTGGGCCGTTTTTCTCTCCTCCTTTCTCACTCTGTTCCAGGTAATCCTGCACCAGGTCGGGCGGTTGGACGGGCCGCGGGTTTTTCCCTTCACCCTCTTTTATTCCCAGGTTTTGCGTTGTACAACAAATTAAAGTAAATATACAGTGCAGTCTGTATGTGTTTGGACAGGGACACATTTTTTTGTTGTTTTCATTCTGTTCTCCAACAAACAAACAGTTGACATAAAACAGTCACAATGTGGTTAAAGTGCAGACTTTCAGCTTTGATTTGACCATATTTACATCCATATCAAGTGAACATTGTAGGAATTACAGCCCTTTTTATACATAGTCCCCCCCAATTTTAGGGGCTCAAAAATAATTGGACAAATTAACATAATCATAGATTAAATTGTCATTTTTTTATACTTGGTTGCATATCCTTTGCATGCCATGACTTCCTGATGTCCGTGACCTATCAACATCATCAGAGTCTGGATATCTTATTTTCAGGTTGTCCTACAAGCGATACTAAAACTCTTTGCATTTGAATGGATCTCTATGGGAATTGGGGGGTACTAAACATGACTACTTTCATTCACAGACAGTGCGGAAATGGAAAAAAATGGAAATCCAGGAAATCCAGCTATATTTCTTTACAAATAACAATATTTGGGGTTCCTATATGATGCAGTGTATCAGCAACACTGGTTTACCAGATACCAATGAAACATATCAAGACTAACAAGGACCCAAAGGTGCTCAATTGAATTTTGATGTTGCTCAGCACTCCCCATCAAACATCAAGGCACTCAATGTTGGCTAATTCACTGATTTTACAGTTATTGATGACATATCTTTCTATGTTGCATTTAAGTATATGTTTAATAGCTGTCAATTTTGTTTTCTTTTTTGTGATGGTCATAATTTAGAAGCAGAAACAAATTTTGCTCAGAGGCGGTGTACTCATTTGCAACATGGCTCTTTATAATGTTGGTTAAAAAAAACATGCTTTCCTGTTTAGCATTGCAGTATTGCAGTGTTGCTGAAACACTACATAATATAGGAACCCCAATTCTTTTTTTATTTGTAAAGCGATAAAGCTGGATTTCCATTTTTCAGAGAGGGTGTACTCCTTCATGATGTGCACTGTAACATTGCTGTGTCCCAACCATGGTGCCCTAAAATTGGGGGGATTATGTATAAAAAGGACTGTAATTCATACACTGTTCACCCGACATGGATGTAAATACCCTTTTTTATTACAAATCTCAAATTGTGGAGTACAGAGGAAAATCAATAAATGATGGGTCTTTGTCCCAAACATTATGGAGGACACTGTATTCCTAATAATATTAAAATGTGTTTAATTTCATATCGTTTGTTCTCTGCAGGTTTCTGCCTCTGCTGCTGACGTTGAGAGGTCCTTGACTTTGCCTGACAGTCCTCGATTGATTGTTCTCAGTATGCATGTGTATGTTTAATTTAACTTTTCCTTGACCATGTGGCCACACCACAGGCCTTCCCTGTCCTCACTGCTATGCTATGTGTCAACCCCATCCCAACCCGTTCTCTCCCCTACAGAACTCGCTTCCGCAGGCGAGGCCCCCCGCGGCGACGGAACCTCTCCAACCTTCGCTATCCCTCACTGACCCCCCTGTGACGACTTCACGGTCGCAGGAGGGCTATGGAACTGCCAGTCTGCTACGCGGAAGGCTGACTTCATTTCGGCCTACGCGTCCCTCTTCTCTCTACATTTCCTTGCCCTCACTGAGACCTGGATCACACCAGGCAACACTGCAACCCCTGCAGCCCTCTCCTCCTCCTCCTCCTTCTCTCACGCCACCCGCCCGTCTGGCCGTGGTGGGGGCACAGGTTTGCTGATCTCTCCCTCCTGGAAATTCTCTGTTCTCCCCCTCTCTCACCTCTCCATCTCTACCTTTGAATACCACTCTGTCTCAATCACCTATCCTGTTAACTTGTAAATTATTGTTATCTATCACCCACCAGGGGCCCTGGGAAGCTTCCTCGATGAGCTTGACACCCTGCTCAGCTCATTCCCAGAGGATGGCACCCCACTGATCCTCCTGGGAGACTTCAACATCCACCTTGATGCCTCCCACTCCGCAGCTTTCCTGCCCCTACTCCACTCATTCGTCCTCTCCCTGATGCACTCCCCACCAAAACACAAGGCTGGCAATTATTTCTGTGTCGGGAAGTCGGATTTATGAGATCGCTATTCGCGCAACGAACTGTGGCAGCGCAGTCCGGTGCCCACGCGATCTATTTGGTGAAGGTGTACCACTTGTAGGTTGTTTCCTATTGCACAAAATTCGTTTTAGATGGTTGGATAATAATTTCTGTCTCGGGAATTTGGATTTATGAGATCGCCAACAGCGTAATCAACTGTATTTAATACGGTGACGCACACACCTGCGCCCGATTACACGTTTGTATTTGCTATATTATTTGTTTAAATAGTTATGCCACAGCGTTCGTGTTGGATGCACTGGTTAATTATTTCTGTCTGGGGAATTTGGATTTATGAGATCGCTATTGGCGCAACGAACTGTGGCAGCGCAGTCCGGTGCCCACGCGATCTATTCAGAGGACGTGTACCACTTGTATATTGTTTCCAGTTGCACAAAATTCGTTTTAGATGGTTGGATAATAATTTCTGTCTCGGGAACGTGGATTTATGACATCGCTAATAGCCTAATCAACTGTATTTAAAACGGGTGACGCACACACCTGCGCCCGATTACACGTTTGTATTTGCTCAATTATTTGTTTAAATAGTTTCCAATGCCACAGCGTTCGTGTTGGATGCACTGGTTAATTATTTCTGTCTGGGGAATTTGGATTTATGAGATCGCTATTCGCGCAACGAACTGTGGCAGCGCAGTCCGGTGCCCACGCGATCTATTTGGTGAACGTGTACCACTTGTAGGTTGTTTCCTATTGCACAAAATTCGTTTTAGATGGACTGGACAATAATTTCTGTCTCGGGAATTTGGATAAATTAGATCGCCAATAGCCTAATCAACTGTATTTAAAACGGTGACGCACACACCTGTGCCCAATTACACGTTTGTATTTGCTATATTATTTGTTTAAATAGTTTCTAATGCCACAGCGTTCGTGTTGGATGCACTGGTTAATTATTTCTGTCTGGGGAATTTAGATTTATGAGATCGCTATTCGCGTAACGAACTGTGGCAGCGCAGTCCGGTGCCCACGCGATCTATTCAGAGGACTTATACCACTTGTATATTGTTTCCAGTTGCACAAAATTCGTTTTAGATGGACTGGATAATAATTTCTGTCTCGGGAACTTGGATTTATGAGATCGCGAATAGCGCAATCATCTGAATTTGAAACGGTGACGCACACACCTGCGCCGGATTTCACGTTTGTATTTGATAAATTATTTGTTTAAATAGTTTCCAATGCCACAGCGTTTGTGTTGGATTCACTGGTTAATTATTTCTGTCTGGGGAAATTGGATTTATGAGATCGCTATTCGCGCAACGAACTGTGGCAGTGCATTCCGGTGCCCACGCGATCTATTTGGTGAACGTGTACCACTTGTAGGTTGTTTCCTATTGCACAAAATTCGTTATAGATGGACTGGATAATAATTTCTGTCTCTGGAACTTGGATTTGTGAGATCGCCAATAGCGTAATCAACTGTATTTAAAACGGTGACGCACACACCTGCGCCCATTACACGTTTGAATTTGCTATATTATTTGTTTAAATAGTGTCCAATGCCACAGCGTTCGTGTTGGATGCACTGGTAAATTATTGGATACAACTACAAACAGCCATGGAGAGTCTCTTATTGAATTTCTTAGGGATTCTAAGTGTTGTGTCCTAAATGGCAGACTAAACCCTGCAAACGATAACTTTACATCTATATCAACAAAAGGCAAAGCAGTGGTGGACTACATAATAACTCCCCATGATTGTTTGAATACATGCACAGAGTTTAAAGTGTTTACCTCATCCGATCTTTTGGATAGTAATGGCTCCGATTGTATTAGTTTGATAGGGGACAGATGTAGATTACCTGACCACTCTTTGTTGTTTTTAAAATTCAAAGTTTGTGATGGCATGGAGGATGGGTGCACTTCTGAGCTTGCTGTAACTCCAATTAAGAGTCTGCCTAGAGTTTTCCCTGATAGTTTCCTCTCTTCTGACAGGTGTCGTTTTGATTTATTGGAGATTATTAACAAACTTGAACATTGTCAGAAAACACAAGCTAATATTGACATGTTGTATGAATTATGTGCTATGTTATCTAAAGAAATGGTTAAATGTTTACCTGCAAAATCGGCCCTTAGGAGTAAGGGTAATGCATACCTTAAAATAGGTCGATCTAAACCGTACTGGAACTTGGAGCTCAAAAAACTATGGATTGATAGAAAAACAGCTGAAAATGAGTTCCTAAAGTGTAAAGATCAAATGACTAAAAGACTATTGAAGGAAAAATTTAGGCAAACTCAATTTTCTTTTGACAGGAGATTACGATTCTATAAAAGGAAATTCAGGAGAGGACAAGCTTTACACCTAGACCAATTACAATGCAGCAATCCACAAAAGTTTTGGAACGAAATAAATAAATTGGGCCCTAGGAGATCAACAAAAATTCCAATGGAAATTGTATTAAGTAATGGCGCTCCTGAGAATAAAAAAGAGCTTGTTCTCGGAAAATGGGAAAATGATTTTGCAGACTTACTCTCAGGAAATCATATTCCGCCGGTTTTTGATGATACTTTTCTAAAAGATACATGTAATGTAAATTTTGAGTTGGAGAAAACCATGAATCAATCTGGGTACATCCCAAATCAATTCTTGAATAATAATATCACACTGGAGGAAGTAAAGTGTGTTGTAGACAGGGCAAAGTTAAAGAAAGCATCAGGGGTAGAGGGAATCCCAAATGAAGTCCTAAAGTCTCCATCATTACTAGCGGTGTTATGCTGTCTGTTTCAAACTTGCTTTGAAAATAGCATCATTCCTTCTGTGTGGTATAAAGCTATTATTAAACCGATCCCAAAGTCAGCTAAGAATGATCCAAGGGTTCCCCTTAACTATAGGGGTATCAGCCTTTTAAGTACAGTTTATAAATTATACTCAAACATTTTAAATAACCGGTTAATTCAGTACTTGGAAATGACAGAATATCTTGTTGATGAGCAGAATGGATTTAGGAAAAGTAGAGCTTGCATTGATCATATCTATTCAGTATCATCTGTACTTAGAGCCAGAATAGAGGAAGGAAAATCTACATTTGTTTGCTTTTTCGACTTCCAAAAGGCCTTTGATTGTGTCAATAGGGATCTGCTTGCCTTCAAGCTTATTAAAGCTGGGATTGATGGTAAATTCTACAAAGCAATTAAAACTTTATACAGTTCTCCAGTTGCCTGTGTAGAGATAAATAGCATGTTTACTGGATGGTTTCCTACTCCCTTTGGAGTCAAACAAGGTGACATTCTTTCTCCAACTCTGTTTGCTTTATATGTGAATGATTTGGCTCAACAAATTAAGGATGCAAACCTAGGTGTAAGTCTGGAGGGTACGACACTTGGTATTTTACTCTATGCAGATGATATAGCCCTTATTGCTGAATCTGAAGTTGACTTACAAAATATGTTAAACCTTGTGAACTTATGGTGCTCTAGATGGAGATTAACAATAAATCATAGTAAAACCCAGATAATGCATTTCAGGAAAAAGGGTACAGCAAGAAGTACACAAAATATCACTTTTGGACCATCACCACTAGAATATGCTAGTGAGTATAAATACCTGGGGTTTGCTCTGGATGAATTTATGACCTATGAGGGGGGGATAAAATCCCTAGCGACTTCGGCTGGGAGAGCGTTAGGCTCAGTGATTAATAAATTAAAAGTGTGCAAAGATCTTGGTTACTCAACATATTCACAACTTTACGATGCCTGTGTTTCTCCTGTACTGAATTATGCTGCTGGCATATGGGGCTTTAAAGAGTCCAAAAATGCCAATTCTATTCAGAACAGAGCCATACGTTGTTTTCTGGGTGTACATAAATTTGCTCCAGTTCTAGCTATTCAGGGTGATATGGGATGGGTGCCTGGTCCTATACGACAAAAATGTGAGATGGTCCGCCTGTGGAACCGCCTGATCAGTATGCCAGAGGATAGGATAACCAAAAAGGTCTTTCTTTGGGATAAATTACACCGCACCCCATGGACTAAAGAACTTGATGCAATTTTTGAGGAGGCTGATTTACAATATATTTACAGAAATAACTTAAGGTGTAATATTAACATGATTAAATATAAGCTTTTATCCAACTTTGAAGAAAAGTGGTCTAATGATATATTGCTGAAACCAAAATTAAGAACTTATATTCATGTTAAGCAAAACTATGGCCCTGAACCATATGTTATGGCATACCTAACCAGAAGCCAAAGGTCCCTGGTTGCCCAGTTACGAACCGGTATCCTTCCTCTGGCTATTGAAGTAGGCAGATTTAATGATGTAATTGAAGAGAAAAGACTATGTCTGTTATGTGATCTGGGTGAAATCGAAAATGAATCCCACTTTATGCTGTACTGCACATATTATGATGATCTAAGAGCACCAATTTTCCATGAAATGTCTGTATGTAATCCTGAAGTGTTTTGGGGGGGGGGGGGGATGATGAAAAATTGGAATGGCTATTTAAGTTTGACGTTTTTAAAATGGCTAACTTTGTTTCAAAAGCCTGGAAAAGAAGGCAAGGTGGATTGTTTGTTTAGTCTCTAATGAGGTGTTATTATGTATGAAATGATTTTGAATATGGTGCAAAAAAAAAAAAAAACTTGGAAAAGAAGATAAGAAGGGTTGATTATGGAGACTATATGCTTGTGTACAGGGTATATGTACCAGATATGTGTCTGTAGCATTTTAATAGGTCTAGGATTTACTCTGGATCTGTTATATGTAAAATGTTGGTGTCATATAAGCCCATGTGGGCTGGGCATCCATGTGATGCATGACACAATAATAAAATTCATTCATTCATTCATTCATTCATTATTTCTGTCTGGGGAATTTGGATTTATGAGATCGCTATTCCCGTTACGAACTGTGGCAGGGCAGTCCGGTGCCCACACGATCTATTCAGAGGACCTGTACCACTTGTATATTGTTTCCAGTTGCACAAAATTCGTTTTAGATGGACTGGATAATAATTTCTGTCTCGGGAACTTGTATTTATGAGATCGCTAATAGCTTAATCAACTGTATTTAAAACGGTGACGCACACACCTGCGCCCGATTACACGTTTGTATTAGATAAATTATTTGTTTAAATAGTTTCCAATGCCACAGCGTTCGTGTTGGATGCACTGGTTAATTATTTCTGTCTGGGGAAATTGGATTTATGAGATCGCTATTCGCGCAACGATCTGTGGCAGCGCATTCCGGTGCCCACGCGATCTATTTGGTGAACGTGTACCACTTGTAGGTTGTTTCCTATTGCACAAAATTCGTTATAGATGGACTGGATAATAATTTCTGTCTCGGGAACTTGGATTTGTGTGATCGCCAATAGCGTAATCAACTGTATATAAAACGGTGACGCACACACCGTCGCCTATTACACGTTTGTATTTGATAAATGATTTGTTTAAATAGTTTCCAATGCCACAGCGTTCGTGTTGGATGCACTGGTTAATTATTTCTGTCTGGGGAAATTGGATTTATGAGATCGCTATTCGCGCAACGAACTGTGGCAGCGCATTCCGGTGCCCACGCGATCTATTTGGTGAAGGAGTACCACTTGTAGATTGTATTCAACGAACGAACTGTGGCAGCGCAGTCCGGTGCCCACGCGATCTATTCAGAGGACTTGTACCACTTGTATATTTTTTCCAGTTGCACAAAATTCGATTTAGATGGACTGGATAATAATTTCTGTCTCTGGACCTAGGATTTATGAGATCGCCAAAAGCGTAATCAACTGTATTTAAAACGGTGACGCACACACGTGCGCCCGATTACACCTTTGTATTTGCTATATTATTTGTTTAAATAGTTTCCAATGCCAGGGCGTTCGTGTTGGATGCACTGGTTAATTATTTTTGTCTGGGGAATTTGGATTTATGAGATCGCTATTCGCGCAACGAACTGTGGCAGCGCAGTCCGGTCCCCACACGATCTATTTGGAGAACGTGTACCACTTGTAGATTGTTTCCAGTTGCACAAAATTCGTTTTAGATGGACTGGATAATAATATCTGTCTCCAGAACTTGGATTTATGAGATCGCCAATAGCATAATCAACTATATTTAAAACGGTGACGCACACACCTGCGCCCGATTACAGCTTTGAATTTGCTCAATTCTTTGTTTAAAGAGTTTCCAATGCCACAGCGTTCGTGTTGGATGCACTGGTAAATTATATCTGTCTGGGGAATTTAGATTTATGAGATCGCTATTCGCGTAACGAACTGTGGCAGCGCAGTCCCGTGCCCATGCGATCTATTCAGATGACGTGTACCACTTTTATATTGTTTCCAGTTGCACAAAATTCGTTTCAGATGGACTGGATAATAATTTCTGTCTCCGGAACTTGGATTTATGAGATCGCCAATAGCGTAATCAACTGTATTTAAAACGGTGACGCACACACCTGCGCCCGATTACACCTTTGTATTTGCTCAAATTTTTTTTAAAAAGTGTTCCAATACCACAGCGTTCGTGTTGGATGCACTGGTTAATTATTTCTGTCTGGGGAATTTAGATTTATGAGATGGCTATTCGCGCAACGAACTGTGGCAGCGCAGTCCGGTGCCCACGCGATCTATTTGGTGAACGTGTGCCACTTGTAGATTGTTTCCTATTGCGCAAAATTCGTTTTAGATGGACTGGATAATAATATCTGTCTCCGGAACTTGGATTTATGAGATCGCCAATAGCGTAATCAACTGTATTTAAAACGGTGACGCACACACCTGCGCCCGATTTCACGTTTGTATTTGATAAATTATTTGTTTAAATAGTTTCCAATGCCACTGCGTTTGTGTTGGATGCACTGGTTAATTATTTCTGTCTGGGGAAATTGGATTCATGAGATCGCTATTCGCGCAACAAACTGTGGCAGAGCATTCCGTTGCCCACGCGATCTATTTGGTGAACGTGTACCACTTGTAGGTTGTTGCCTATTGCACGAAATTCGTTATAGATGGCCTGGATAATAATTTCTGTCTCGGGAACTTGGATTCATGAGATCGCCAATAGCGTAATCAACTGTATTTAAAACAGTGACGCACACACCTTCGCCCGAATTCACGTTTGAATTTGCTATATTATTTGTTTAAATAGTTTCCAATGCCACAGCGTTCGTGTTGGATGCACTGGTCAATTATTTCTGTCTGGGGAATTTGGATTTATGAGATCGCTATTCGCGTTACGAACTGTGGCAGGGCAATCCGGTGCCCACGCGATCTATTCAGTGGACGTGCACCACTTGTATATTGTTTCCAGTTGCACAAAATTCGTTTTAGATGGACTGGATAATAATTTCTGTCTCGGGAACTTGGATTTATGAGATCGCCAATCGCGTAATCAACTGTATTTAAAACGGTGACGCACACACCTGCGCCCGATTACACCTTTGTATTTGCTCAATTGTTTTTTTAAAGAGTTTCCAATGCGACAGCGTTCGTGTTGGATGCACTGGATAATTATTTCTGTCTGGGGAATTTGGATTTATGAGATCGCTATTCGCGCAACGAACTGTGGCGGCGCAGTCCGGTACCCACGCGATCTATTTGGTGTACATGTACGGCTTGTAGATTGTTTCCTATTGCACAAAATTCGTTTTAGATGGACTGGATAATAATATCTGTCTCGGGAACTTGGATTTATGAGATCGCCAAGTGCTTAATCAACTGTATTATATTACATTACATTACATTACATTACATTTATTTCGCAGACGCTTTTATCCAAAGCGACGTACAAAAAGTGCATATCATGGTCGTAGGCAACTGCTGAACACAGGTTCAGAAAGGTATAATACTTATTTTGTACAGCTATTTCTAGCTAAGAACACAGTATATACGGTGACGCACACACCTGCACCCGATTACACCTTTGTATTTCCTCAATTGTTTGTTTAAAGAGTTTCCAATGCCACAGCGTTCGTGTTGGATGCACTGGTTAATTATTTCTGTCTGGGGAATTTGGATTCATGAGATCGCCAAAAGCGTAATCAACTGTATTTAAAACGTTGACGCACACACCTGCGCCCGATTACACCTTTGTATTTGCTCAATTTTTTTAAAGAGTTTCCAATGCCACAGCGTTCCTGTTGGATGCACTGGTTAATTATTTCTGTCTGGGGAATTTTGATTTATGAGATCGCTATTGGCGTAACGAACTGTGGCAGCGCAGTCCGGTGCCCACGCGATCTATTCAGAGGACTTGTACCACTTGTATATTGTTTCCAGTTGCTCAAAATTCGTTTTAGATGGACTGGATAATAATTTCTGTCTCGGAAACTTGGATTTATGAGATCGCCAATAGTGTAATCAACTGTATTTATAACGGTGACGCACACACCTGCGCCTGATTACACGTTTGTATTTGCTAAATTATTTGTTTAAATAGTTTCCAATGCCACAGCGTTCGTGTTGGATGCACTGGTTAATTATTTCTGTCTGGGGAATTTGGATCAATGAGATCGCTATTCGCGCAACGAACTGTGGCAGCGCAGTCCGGTGCCCACGCGATCTATTTGGTGAAGGAGTACCACTTGTAGATTGTATTCAACGAACGAACTGTGGCAGCGCAGTCCGGTGCCCACGCGATCTATTCAGAGGAATTGTACCACCTGTATATTGTTTCCAGTTGCTCAAAATTCGTTTTAGATGCACTGGATAATAATGTCTGTCTCGGGAACTTGGATTTATGAGATCGCCAAAAGCGTAATCAACTGTATTTATAACGGTGACGCACACACCTGCGCCCGATTACACCTTTGTATTTGCTCAATTGTTTTATTAAAGAGTTTCCAATGCGACAGCGTTCGTGTTGGATGCACTGGTTAATTATATCTGTCTGGGGAATTTGGATTTATGAGATCGCTATTCGCCTAACTAACTCTGGCAGCGCAGTCCGGTTCCCACGCGATCTATTCAGAGGACGTGTACCACTTGTATATTTTTTCCACTTGCACAAAATTCGTTTTAGATGGACTGGATAATAATTTCTGTCTCGGGAACTAGGATTTATGAGATCGCCAAAAGCGTAATCAACTGTATTTAAAACGGTGACGCACACACCTGCGCCCGATTACACCTTTGTATTTGATAAATTGTTTGTTTAAATAGTTTCCAATGCCACAGCGTTCGTGTAGGATGCACTGGTTAATTATTTCTGTCTGGGGAATTTGGATTTATGAGATCGCTATTCGGGCAACAAACTGTGGCAGCGCAGTCCGGTGCCCACGCGATCTATTTGGTAAACATGTACCGCTTGTAGATTGTTTCCTCTTCACAAAATTCGTTTTAGATTGACTGGATAATAATTTCTGTCTCGGGAACTTGGATTTATGAGATCGCTAATAGCGTAATCAACTGTATTGAAAACGGTGACGCACACACCTGCGCCCAATTACACGTTTGTATTTGCTATATTATTTGATTAAAGAGTTTCCAATGCCACAGCGTTCGTGTTGGATGCACTGGTTAATTATTTCTGTCTGGGGAATTGAGATTTATGAGATCGCTATTCGTGTAACGAACTGTGGCAGCGCAGTCCGGTGTCCACGCGATCTATTCAGAGGACGTGTACCACTTGTATATTGTTTACAGTTGCACAAAATTCGTTTTAGATGGACTGGATAATAATTTCTCTCTCGGGAACTTGGATTTATGAGATCGCTATTTCCGTAATCAACTGTTTTTAAAACGGAGATGCACACACCTGCTACCGAATGCATGAGCTTCTTCGTTCACTGTGGAGCCCAAGCCATCCTTTTATTTTCCCCAGGCATTTATAAGTCCTTAAATGTAAGGCTGCGTGTGCACAAAACGCCTGCGAGGGCATGCATTTCTTAGAATGAATGTCAATATTACTAGTAATAGCGGTGGTGCTTGATTATTGGCGAATTTGACGGATGATGCACACACCTGCTGCCGAATGCAGGAGCGTATGCATCTTACCCCAATTTTCTGGTCAACACACTTTCCCCCACGTCACATCCTTACTAGGTTTAGACTTCCAACTACTCTCACTAAAGCAATACAATGCCTCCTCCTAGTGGTCAGAATACACTCCACCTGTAACATCGATTATTGAACACAACAAATGTAATGCCAAAAAACGTATGGTAGCTTTACACATGGTATAAACTAATTGCATGCTATGAAACGAGAAGGAACTATTTATTTCTTGATAAAATCATTGTTTTCCTGGAACTAACGACCAGAGGTTTTTGCTTAAAAACGGTGCAAATAGATCTACCAACCAGAGTGTCTGCATAACGACGGTCCAATTAGAACTACGAACTACGAGTTTTGCTTGACAACGGCAAAATAATATGCCCAAACGCCCGCAGAATAACATTTCACTTTCAGCTGATTAAATCTATACAAATCAATAAATATAAAAATATACATATATATAGTGATTGTTGGTACACCGTATGAAATTGATGTGAAATTACAGGGAAATTCCGACAGTAACCTGCTGTTTTATTGATATACAGCACATTGCTGGAGACAGAACAGCATTGTGGGCGTTTTGCTCTTAACTGCATATCACCGTTTGAATTTGCAGTAATTAACTGGAAATTGCAAAGGATATTGGGAAGCCGTTGGTTAATAGTGGCGGCAGAGAATTTGCTAACAAAGCAATGCCAAGTTTCGAGTGTCACACCTAATAGGCTACGCGAATTTAAAAGTAATTATATTACAATTTGTTCGTTTTTTATTTCCAACAGAATACGTTGATCTGTATTTCACATTAATCTTCTTGTTCTTTTCCAAGGCAACCCTGTATTTCGAATATTTTTTGTTGCAGCTGGCTAGAGAGTCGCTGGATTACGCAGGTAGGCTACGTGCGTTTCGAATTCATAAAACTAGTTCGTATCATAACGGCCAATCATTCGCCAGCGATAGCTTAGTATGAAAGCATGTTTCCACGTCAGTATTGTGGTCACCAGTGCTTAACGAAGTATGCGTTTGTTAGGCATGTGAAAGTACGTGCGAGTCTTCCAATCGCGTCGTTTAAATGCGCCTTTTTAGATTGCACCCGTTCGTTCAGAAACGTAACGCAGTTGGAATGTCATGTATATCGAGAGCATCAGGATAAGAGGAGAGCACAGGTAACTGCAATCGAGCGTGTGTCTTGTCATGTAGAATTTTGCGATGTTAGATGCAATGATTTATCCAGTTTAAACTCTCATTTGAAATCTCATATCAGAGAGGGCAGGGCAGTTTCTTGTCCATTTCGTCAGTGTGGGAGAACGTTTTCAGTCGTCTCTTCCTTTACTTCTAATTTTTCAAGAGTACACAAGTCTTGTACAGCATCCAGTCTTTTGGGCCATGAAACAGTAGGAAGAGAGACGAGACTAACGGCAACCAATGAACAAGTTGAGGATGTTTCAGTGTTGGAGGGGGATTTGACTGACGACATAACTGATGATAATGAGGGAGACCAAGCAGCGGTGCTGCCAGAGAGAGCAGATGAATCCCTTTTCTTGCACAATTTGGCTTTCTTTTATTTAAAGTTGCAGGCAAAACTTTTACTGCCAGCATCAGTCATACAGTCTATTATTGAGGATTTTCAAGCAGTGCATGATATCAGTCAGTCTCATTTACTTCATAAGTTGGACGAAAAGCTGGTATCATTGGATATCTCTGAATGTCATAGAGGTTCTTAAATCCGAGGATTTGTTTCGGGCATGCAACACTGGTACCTTGAAAACTGATCAAAGACAAAAAATAGTTTTTACATTACATTGAGCCAGTCCCACTTTATCTTGGAATGAATGATTCAGGGAAGGAATGTTTTGCTCAATACATTCCGTTAAAAGATGCACTTCGATCACTCTTTCAGTGTCAGTCGGTCAAGCAGCAAACACATAGCAACAAACAAGAGATACAGTCTTTGTCTAGATCAAGAGATGTCTTGGAAGACATCTGGGATGGTAGCAATGTGGCAACAAATGTACTGTTTAAGAAGTAGGAGGAATCTCTTGGTCTGGTACTGTACCATGATGCTTTTGAAGTGGTTTGATTTAAGTGGTATAGTCTTACCTGATGGACATGTGTACCGAGGAACATTGTGTGCCATAGCTGGAGATAATCTGGGATCACACAGTATTGGTGGCTTTAGTGAAAACTTCAGTAAAAGCACCCATTTCTGCAGATTATGTACTGTTGACTGTGCTCAATTGTTGTCATCTCCCTTCACAACAGGTGAAAAGAAAACAATTGCATCATACAAAGACAGCGTGCAGCACAGCATGCAGCATAACGTAAGTACATCAAAACTGTCACTGGGAATTAAACTTGATTCCAAATTTATCAAATTAACCCACTTCCATGTGTGCCAACCTGGTCTGCCTCCTTGTCTGGGCCATGACTTATTTGAGGGTATCGTCGCATATGACTTGGCTCTATACCCAAGTCATTTTGTCACAAATCAGAAATTCTTCACGTATAGAGAACTGAATGGACGACTTAATCACTTCAGGTACCTTGGCAATGACGCCAGCAATAAGCCATGTGAAATGAATCCAGGAAGTGAGAAATTGAGTGGACATGCTGTCCAGAATTGGTGTTTCCTTAGACTTCTGCCTCTCTTGATTGGGGACAAAATTTAAAATCCAGTTGAAAATGAAGTTTGGCAATTTGTGTTGCAGCTAAGGCAAAAAGTTGAATTTGTTTGTGCTCCTGCCATTGCAACTAGCCAGGTGGCCTACTTGAGAGTCCTTATTGAGGAGTATTTGCCAAGTCGACAGGATTGTTTTCCTAATCACCCGCTTAAGCCGAAACACCATTATATATGTCACTATCCTGAACTGATACTTTGCTTTGGGCCTCTTATTCGCTTATGGACCCTTAGGTTTGAGAGTAAACACACACACATTTTAAACAGTGTGCTCGCACATGACACAACTTCAAGAATTTGTGTTCCACATTAGCAGAGAGGCATCAACTTTTACAAGCATCTCTCTGTGCTGGTAATGTGTTTCCACCTTGTGTCATTTTTGATAGAGGTACAGATTTCTTTTCCAAATGATTAGAATGACAAGATAAAACAATCTGTTGATCATTTAGGCCTCCAGCTACTTAACTCTGTGGCTGTACACAATGTCCCCGTTAAAGGCACAAGCTACAAAAAAGGCATGCGTGTTGTCTTGGAGAAGAATGATGAGGGACTAGTCTTTGGCAAGATAGAACTGATTCTTGTTTGCAACAGTTGTGTTTACTTTGTCACAGAGAAATGCCAGTCTGATTCCCTTTTTGATCAGGGGATTTACTGCCCAAAGATGGGCTCAGAGAACCCCATTTCAAATTATTTCTGCCTACATCATGCACGCCTCCTTGACTATTACCCTTTGCCTGTGTACAACATGTTTGGTCTGTCTCTAATAGCCCTTCACCACTCCTTTCCTCCAGAATGTCTGATAGAAGTGAGAGCATCAAGGACGCAGTCATTTCTGTCCTGCCAAGTGTGCCAGAAGAGACGCTCATTCTGTTGGTTGAAACGATCTTACACCAGGGAGTGGAAAGCAAAGATGACTTGCAGTACATAAGAGAACAGGAAATTGCAGAGGTTATTCGACCAAGCCAGTGCAGAAAACTTTTAAATGCATGGAAATGAGCAGGTACTGTATATTTACTACTTCACTACCAAATTAAAGAGTGTATTAAAATGCTTATTGTTTAATTTAATTAATTACGGCATCATTTTAGTCAATATTGATAATGATAGATTTTTGTTTTCATTGCCAGATGCCATAAGTTGTGCTACCCCCCTACTCCAGTCCCCAGAAGGCAGTTCATCACTGTCAAGCTCCTCGAGATCCAGTAGCCCTTCACCATCACATTCCACACGGCCAGCAGTAAAGCAAAACTGGCCAGAAACTTTCCAGGTACCCTGGGAGAAAATGCCACCAGGTATTGGTACTGCCACTGAAAGTGGGATAAGGCCCTCACCAGCAGATAGAAGGCAAATGGTTCGGGTCTTGGTGGACGAAATGAGGAAGTTTGAGGCCAACCCTTCGTGGGCGCAGTGCCTCATAATTTCTGTCAAGATTGTCAAGGGGTTTCCACAGTCCTTCGCTGACATGATAGAAGGGAAATTTATAGGGGGAGGATATGCATCTCTCCTGAGTCAAATAAAAATTCATGTTTAGCATTTCAAGAGAAATAACACTTTGGCACGGTGCAGGTCTGTCACCACAGGGGCAAAGGCAAACACAGGCCCTGCAGATAGCTATGGCTGCACACGGTGGCAGCCAGACCTTCCACCTGAAGAAACAGAAAGCACACTGGAAGAGAAAACGAAGATACTTTTGGAGGTCTTCTCTCGTGAGGGCTTGTCTGGGATTGAAAGGGGAGAAGTACAGAATCTCATGGAGGCAACATACTACTTACAGCGCAAGATGATAAACACAACACCGGCCCACACACTTGAATATCTGAAATCTCAGTGGCCATACCTGTTTGTCCCTAGGAGTATGTGTACACATTTTGAGATGTTAACAGACATCAACATTTTGAGTTCCTCAAGAAAAACCCTACCAACAGTGAAGTCAAGGCTGTTCTGACCCGAAGCAATACCAGTGTGGCAGCTCCATATGTTCTGCTGGTGCTGATGGCTCACTTCAAACAGCAGAGTGATGCACTGATACTGGAAACAGATGTGACGACTGTCTCTAATATTGTTTTATTTTTATTGTAGTTACAGGAGTCGGCCAGTGTGTGCGGTGCACCCCTTTCTAATTGAGAGCACCTGGGGGTAAACCCTATAATAAGGAAGCCCCAGTGCTTTCTGGGCCGTTTTTCTCTCCTCCTTTCTCACTCTGTTCCAGGTAATCCTGCACCAGGTCGGGCGGTTGGACGGGCCGCGGGTTTTTCCCTTCACCCTCTTTTATTCCCAGGTTTTGCGTTGTACAACAAATTAAAGTAAATATACAGTGCAGTCTGTATGTGTTTGGACAGGGACACATTTTTTTGTTGTTTTCATTCTGTTCTCCAACAAACAAACAGTTGACATAAAACAGTCACAATGTGGTTAAAGTGCAGACTTTCAGCTTTGATTTGACCATATTTACATCCATATCAAGTGAACATTGTAGGAATTACAGCCCTTTTTATACATAGTCCCCCCCAATTTTAGGGGCTCAAAAATAATTGGACAAATTAACATAATCATAGATTAAATTGTCATTTTTTTATACTTGGTTGCATATCCTTTGCATGCCATGACTTCCTGATGTCCGTGACCTATCAACATCATCAGAGTCTGGATATCTTATTTTCAGGTTGTCCTACAAGCGATACTAAAACTCTTTGCATTTGAATGGATCTCTATGGGAATTGGGGGGTACTAAACATGACTACTTTCATTCACAGACAGTGCGCATCATAAATGGAAATCCAGGAAATCCAGCTATATTTCTTTACAAATAACAATATTTGGGGTTCCTATATGATGCAGTGTATCAGCAACACTGGTTTACCAGATACCAATGAAACATATCAAGACTAACAAGGACCCAAAGGTGCTCAATTGAATTTTGATGTTGCTCAGCACTCCCCATCAAACATCAAGGCACTCAATGTTGGCTAATTCACTGATTTTACAGTTATTGATGACATATCTTTCTATGTTGCATTTAAGTATATGTTTAATAGCTGTCAATTTTGTTTTCTTTTTTGTGATGGTCATAATTTAGAAGCAGAAACAAATTTTGCTCAGAGGCGGTGTACTCATTTGCAACATGGCTCTTTATAATGTTGGTTAAAAAAAACATGCTTTCCTGTTTAGCATTGCAGTATTGCAGTGTTGCTGAAACACTACATAATATAGGAACCCCAAATCTTTTTTTATTTGTAAAGCGATAAAGCTGGATTTCCATTTTTCAGAGAGGGTGTACTCCTTCATGATGTGCACTGCACTCAAAAAAATGAATGAGGTGGGTTGTGCACTTTATACTATTTTTTATTTTCAGTTTACTTAAAATACATGTCTTTGTTAAGTTAAAATATATTTTTCTAATAAAGTCGATGTAATTGTGTCTCTCGTTATCTGTACAAAATATTAATGTGTTTCATCACAAAACATTTAAGTGAATTAGGATTGAGATACTTGCATTCAGAAGGTGGCCGTAATGCAACGCCAGATGCCGTAAAACCCCAAAGAACAAGAAGATTAAGAGGCTTCAGACTGCACATACGCAAGGCCACTTGACTGCTCCTAGTTTCCCTCCAAATCTTCATTGAGTTAATTTCGGCGGACAAATTGCTGTTGGTCTTCGTTTTCTGAGTTGAAAGAGGTAGGAGGACATTTCTTTTCACCCGTACCTATTTTTTGTAGTATTTTCATATTGAGCATGATTGTAGCCTATTTTGTGTTTGTGATACAAAATTCAATGTTCTTCTTTGGCGTGCTTGTGCAGTTTTAGAGAGCAGGTGGGTCTTGGACATGTTAGCTAGCTAACTTAGCTGCATGACCCAGGTCTGTCTGCTTTTATCCCACTGAGCCCCGCCAGTCCGTGAACACCTCTGGTGAACACGTTACCACTGTGAAACCATACCATAGTCGGTATGTAAATATCATTATATGTAAGGAATAAACCAGGACGGGCTGTCTCCTTATTGGAAAATAATGTAGCCTACGACGGTTGTGGTGATGCAGCCGAGGCGAAGCCAATTGGAGTACCACCACCGAAGTACATTATTTTTTATTACATTATTATTATTATTACATTATTTTCCAATCGCGGGACAGCCCGGAGGGGTTTATTCCACTTATACAACGGGTTACCAACAATGACTGTATATGGTCACTTTTATATTTAGTGATTTTTATCGACTTAATCAGCTGAAAGTGAAATACTCCGCGGCCGTTTGGGCATAATATTATTTTACCGTTGTCAAGCAAGATTGTGGTTGATAGTTCTATCTGGACCGTTGTTATGCAAAAAAACAACAAAACAAAAACTGGTTGGTAGTTCTATTTGCACCGTTGTTAAGCAAAAACCTCCTTTGCAGGTGAAGGAGAGAACTTAAGGCTGCTTCAACCTTTTTTTCCCAACCAATTTATTTTGAGCACATGACTGGCCATAACGTTATATGTAAGCATTTTAACTGTAAACTGACCGTTTTGTTTTTGTATTACATTTTCTTAAAGGTGCAACACATTTTTTTACAATGATTAGCCAAAGGAGGTTTTTATCCTTATTTTTCAAGTGTGACACAGACAGTTAATGCTGTAATGAGAAGCTATGTATTGTGGTCCAGCAATGTTGTGCTGTCAGTGAAGATTAGAAATAGGTATTGCCACAGTTCACCATTGGTATGAATTTTGTTTTGAGTTACAGCTACAGAAATCAAGTGCCTAAATAAATGTTGGGCAATTGAAGTGACCACAACAAAAAAAATCTACAGTTCATTTAGCCAGTAAGTGAAGTTTCTCACATCGCTGAGTTGCATTTGTAGTGAATTTTTGATTTGCAGTTCAAAAGAATGTGTTTATATTTTATCGGACTTGCTGTGATATTTTACTATACTTGCTGTATATGGATAAAGTCAATGTATCTTTAGCCAAAAAGAAGGTTGTTCATATCATATTTTCTTTCAAAGTAGAATAAACTAATTTAAGCCATCTTTCTGCATTCAACACAGATAAAAACTGGGAAAGGTACCCATTTGTGGACCTGAGGCATGGTTAGCTGTGACACTGCATGGCAGTCATCTTCTATTTCAAAGCAGTAGGGCAGCACCCATCCACTTATTTGTGGTGAATTTGAAAGTTTACTTTGCACATTTATTTAGACTATGAAGTATTTTGGGGTTTCCCCCAGCCCAATCAGTACAGTTCTTTTTTTTTTTTTCTTTTTTAAAATTATTTTTTAATTGGGTTGAGTGATTGGAATGATATAAAAGCAGGCTTGAAGGAAATTTATCCATTGTAGCTCTAAAGGACCCTGTGAAAAGTGCACCAATAATTAATCTGTTAACATCTTTATAAATTTATTTTGGTTTATTTTCTCTCTCTTTTTGTAATCATCACGTTGCCATATTTCAGGTCCTGAATGATGGTTCATTGATTCGTGCTCCCTCCTGTCTGGCCAAGGCTCTGTACTCATAACAGGTATGATCACAACTAGCTACTTAATTACTGCGAATCGGGTTGTCAGTATTTTTATTTTTAGAAACATTTGTTAGATGACAGCTTCATTCTCTTGCTCTCGTTTGGAATAGCTTATTTATTTTTAGATCTCTAGTTCTCTTAAAAGCAAGTAATGAATTTCATTAATTGATGGCTGCTGTTAACATGTTGAATTTCAGATCCTGGCTGTGATAGCCTTTATCTGCTGCCTCCTTCATTGATGTGGTGTAGGCGGCACTGCTGAGCTTGCGCGTGGTATGTTAACAGTCAGACTTTTCTAAAGAAAACTGTTTTACAAGTTAAGTTTCCTTTACTGATATCCCTTTGTTGTTGTTTTTTCCCAGATTTGAATGTGGCAGTGTAAAGGTTGCAGTTCAAAGACCTCAACTAGGGGCCAGTTACTTAAACATTATAGGTTAAAACATCCACATTATGGGCACAGGCACCCATATCCTTGCCCATATATTAGTTGTCCATGTACATTTAAGTCATGGAATGCGCTCAGGTCACATATCTGTAGAGTCCATAACAGAGAGACATCACAACAAACATTGTCATTTTCCACATTCAACTGTCATGTTTGTGGATTCTCTGAAATTGCCTCTGAAAAGGAATATTTTACTCATAAATTTGCATCTCAAAGCCAATGAAACAGTCCCCTGCATGTTCAAGGGTTGTACATTTAGGACAATCATCTATGGGACATTTAAATCGCATAAAAATAGAAAGCACCTTGGTTATTCTTACCGTGACTTTAAACCTGGAATAGTTGCAGTAAGAGACAGTTTTGAAAGCCCAAATCTTTCAGGTGAACATGGAGACAGTGAAGTATTAGAAAAAGCCCAACAAGAAGTGCAGTCTAGTTTTCAGACAGACATCTCAGAAAATGTTGAGAAGATGATAGAAGAGAAATTTGCAGCATTGTTGCTTAAGCTGGAAAACATACTCCATGTTCCCAGCTGTGCAGTCGATGAGCTTTTACAGGACTTGCACTTCCTGATGAGTTCTGCGTCCCTGACTACATTAAATGCCATTGTTTCAGATTTTTGTACTAAGCATCATCTTGGTCTTAATGCGACAGAAATTAAGGATTTGACCTCTGCAGTCTGCCTCTCTAACCCCTTGACAAAAACAATTGGCGATCAGGGCCCACTTGGCACTGCTTTTCAGCGGAAACAGTACTTCAAAGACAAATTCCAAGTAGTTGAACCAGTTGAATATGTTTTGAATAAGGAGTGCAACCATACCTACCAATATGTACCATTATTGCAGTCATTACAGCAGCTGCTTAGCAAAGATGGTATAACTGATGATGTAGTTGAAAACTATAGTGCTCACTCAAATGAAACTGCACAACAAGAATACAAGTCATTTCAGGATGGAGAGTTTTTCAAACAAAATCAGTTCCTATCTGCAGGGGAAATGAGAATAAGTGTGACCCTTTATATTGATGAGTTTGAAGTGTGCAACCCTCTGGGTACTTCCAGAAAGAAGCACAAACTTTGTGCGATGTACTGGATTTTGAGCAACTTACCCCCAGGCCAGCACTCCTCTTTGTCATCCATCTACTTGGCAGTACTGTGTAAAAGTAGCTACATCAAGGGATATGGATATGGAAAAGTGCTTGAACCTCTTTTGCGTGATCTGGTTGTCTTGGAAGAGCATGGGGTGTTTGTCCCACAGATTGGAAAAAATATTAAAGGCACAGTACAATGTGTAGCCGCAGACAATCTGGGTGCCCATGGGATTGCAGGCTTTGTGGAGAGTTTTTCAGGAGAGTATGTTTGTCGATTTTGCACAGGACGTTTCAGTGACTTTCAGACCAAGCAGGTTTTGTCGGGTGAGTTTAGTCTTCGATCCAAGGACAGGCACAAAGAGCATGTCAAACATGCATTGGAGAGTGGAAAGCCATGTGTTGGAGTGAAAAGGCCATGTGTGCTGACAGAAGATCTTTCTCATTTTGATGTAACAACTGGATATCCCCCTGACTTACTTCATGATCTATTGGAGGGTGTTGTTCCAGTGGAACTTGCACAGTGTCTGGGTGTGTTAATATCCAAACAATACCTCTCTTTGGACACTTTAAATAAGGTGATTCTCAGTTTTCCCTATAAATGAGAAGATAAAACAAACTGTCCCCATATTGTGCCACAAACATTTTTAAGCAAAAACACAATAGGTGGCAATGCGGCTGAAAATTGGACTCTCTTAAGATTTCTGCCTTTCATGATTGGAGATGTTATACCTGATGGTGAACCAGTGTGGGAGATAATTTTGGATTTAAAAGAGATAGTGGATCTTGCTGTTGCCCAGATCCATACAGAAGAATCCATTGGATATCTTCAGTTCAAAATTTCTGATCACAGACAGAAATATCAAGAAGCATTTCCCAACCGAAAACTTCTGCCAAAGCATCACTACTTGGAGCATTACCCTCACATGATCCGATGTTTTGGTCCTCTAGTTGGAGTCTGGACCATGCGATTTGAGGGCAAGCACAGTTTTTTAAAAGAAGTTGCTCGTCACACCAAGTGTTTCAAGAATGTTGCTCTAACACTGTCAAGGAAACACCAGCTGATGATTGCCTATCACTTACACTCATTATGTCCACAGAAACCTGGAGTTGAAGTGTCAAGTGCGTCGAGAGTTCCTCTTGAGGTGCTGAAAGATGACACATCCTTTCCTATCCAGCAGATGTACCCAAACATGACAGAAGTAAACATGGCTAAAAGTGCAGATTGTAAGGGGATCAACTATAGAAAGGGGATGATAGTCATCTGTGGATTTACTGATGGGCTACCTGAATTCGGAGAGATAATAAGGATATGTGTACTTCAGGCTACACTGAATTTCATTGTCAGGACATTCTCAGCTTGGTTTAGGCATCATTACCGGGCCTTTGAACTGCAACCATGTCCAACTGGCAAAATGTCCCTGATAACACGTGACGAACTGGCAGAGAAGTACCCATTACATGACTACTTCATTGGACCCCTTCGACTCGTTACGTTTAAAAGATATCCTTATATTAAAAGCATGTGTTGAATATGTGAGTAAACAGCTCTAATTGATAGCTTACTAAATGTGCACTTTATTCTCACTAGCATGAGCACCTAATACTAACTTAACACCTGTCACCTATGTCCACTTGGCTGTATAGTGACGTTTTTCTGTGCATGCACTAACTCCTTGTCACTGGTTGAATCTGACAGTCTATTAGGTACATCTGTACAATTTTTGAGACAATGAAGTTTTTAATATAAATTTTTTGTTGGCATTCAGACTGAGATGTGTATATGTAAACTACTGAGGTCATAGTTAGCGTTAGAATTGCGTATGATCAAAGCCAGGTGTTGACTTTCCAATTGTAATGCTTTTAATTTATACATATTTAATGGCTTTACACTTGTATTTTTGTCTTTTCTAGACTGAAGCATTTGAATGATGGCTACACCAGTAAAACTGCGGATTATCCTTGGTGCCAACAATGCTGAAAAACTGACCATAGAATCAGGCATGCCAAAGTCTGTGGAGGATCTTTCAAACGAGATCAAACGTCAGTTTGATATAGAGGGGGACATTAGACTCCAGTACATGGACAGTGACTTTGATAATGAGTTTAACCTTAACCAAATTAGCGATATTCAAGACAAGAGCACAGTGAGAATCATCTGCTTGTCAGATGCTCCAGACCTCAACCAAAGCAACATGAGCCAGAGTGGGGAAGAAACATCTTTGTCATCTTCTGACACAATGTTATATAGACCCCCATCTGCTGAGTTAGGCTCCATTGATGCAATAGCGGATCTACTGTCCCATTATTCCGATGCTGAATTGATTGTTATGGGTGATTTTAACTTGAACTGGCTGAATGATACTTCCAATCATTTCAAGGAGGTTAGTGCTGGCCTTAACTTATTCCAACTAATAACAGAACCCACTAGGCCAAATCTGAAAGACAGCTCAAAATCTACCCTAATTGACCTTATTTTTTCTAATAGGGTTGATAATATCACTGCCTGTGGTGTCTTTGAGCTTGGAATCAGTGATCATTGCCCTGTTGGCTGCATTAGAAGTACTCGGCTAATGAAAACAAAATCTCACAAGGTTATAAGGAGAAATCTAAGACATTTTAATGAGCAAGCCTTTTTATCTGACGTTTCCCATAGTAATATACAATACACATCTGAGATTACTGATGTCGACCTGGCTCTGGATTTCTTCACAAAGACTCTTCTTTCTGTCATTGACAGACATGCTCCACTGAAAAAACTTAGGATTAAAGATAGAGTCACCCCCTGGTTTTCACCTGAGCTAGCAGCCTTATTCAAAGAAAGGAATAGAGCCTGGTCTCTTGCCAGACACTCCGGTGACCCTTCACATTGGGCAGCTTTCAGGCAAATCAGGAATAGATTCACATCTTCGGTAAGAGTAGCCAAATCCAAATATTACCTAGATCTAATTACCTGCTCCTATGCTAACCCGGCTAAATTCTGGAAGGCAGTGAACTCCATCAAAAACAGACCCACTACTTCCCTACCTTCACACATTGATTCTGGTGACTGTTTGATCTCTGATCTTAATGAGGTTTGCCTAGCTTTCAACAAGCACTTTGCCGAGGCTGGGCATTTATTCGAAAAGGAATATACAGCACCCCCTCTTATCAGTGATGATTGTGTATATACTACGAACCAGGCCTTTCAGTTTTCCTTTCAGCCCTTCTCTGCTAGTGTTGTTTTTGAGACCTTGCAAACCATTGATCCCAGGAGCGCTACTGGAGAGGATAAATTAGATCCTTTTTTTCTAAAAATGGCTGCTCCATTCATTGCAGAGCAGTTATCACACATATTCAATCTTTCTATTTCAACTGGCATATTCCCTAGTCTCTGGAAATTGGCACATGTATTTCCACTGCACAAAGGAGGTGATAGAAATAATCTAAACAATTATAGACCAATCTCCAAATTACCATGCCTAGCTAAAATTCTGGAATCTCTGGCAAATAATCAACTCAAAGTATTTCTTTCTAGTCATTCAGTTCTAAGCCCACATCAATCCGGATTTAGAGCCAAGCATAGCACTATCTCAGCTGTTACGCTAGTTACAAACAATATTATGTCTGCTCTAGACAGTAAGAAACACTGTGCTACCCTTTTTGTAGATCTGTCTAAAGCCTTCGACACAGTCGATCACGCTTTGCTTTTACAGAAGCTGTGCAGCATTGGTTTAGATGGTAAAGCTTGTGATTGGTTTCATAATTATTTGTATGGGAGATTTCAGTGTGTGAAGTCTGGGAGCACCCAGTCTGGGTTCCTGCCGGTGTCGAAGGGGGTTCCGCAGGGATCAGTTCTGGGTCCTATCCTTTTCACCATTTACATTAATAATATTGTTTCCTCACTAAATGATTGTCAAGTCCATCTATACGCAGACGATACTATTGTATATTGTATTGCTGATTCTGCTCAGCTTGCCATTGAGAAACTGCAGCATGCTTTTAATGCCCTTCAGGAGGCTCTTGTTAAGCTTAAGCTGGTTCTTAACGCAAGCAAAACAAAATTCATGTTGTTTACTAGGGCCAGAAGCACTGATTATGATAGTATATTTATATCCACTGCAAATAGTTCTAAAATTGAGAGAGTTTCTGAATATAAATATCTTGGCATCTGGCTTGACGAGAAATTCTCATTTAAATTCCATATAGATGATCTTGTCAGCAAACTGAGACAAAAAATTGGCTTCCTTTATAGAAACAGATCTTGCTTCCCTATGATCAGTAGGAAAAGAATTGTTGAAGCAGTTTTCCTTTCAGTGTTAGACTATGGTGACATTATTTATAGAATTGCTGCTCCTTCTTCTCTTAAGCGCTTGGACACAGTCTATCACTCTGCCCTCAGATTTATCACTGGCGATAGTTACGGTACCCACCACTGTGTCCTCTATGCCAAAGTGGGTCTGTCTTCTCTGGCAGTGAGGCGTGATAAACACTGGTTTTTGTTTATCTTTAAGGCCATTGTCGGAATGCTTCCACCTTATATTACACGGTTGTTAGAGTGGCGCTCTGGACCCTATCAAACCCGATCAAATAGCTTGCTTATGCTTAAGGTCCCTAGGGCTCGATCAGAAATTGGGAAGTCAGCATTCCATTTTAGTGCCCCATCCTCCTGGAATGAGCTCCAACAGTTGCTGAAAATCAGCTCTCTACCAACTTATGGGCAGTTTAGATCACTGGTTTTGAACATTCCTGTCTCTGAGTGTATCTGTTTTTGATCTTATCTGTGCTGATTTTATTTATTTTATTATTTTATTTTTATTTTATTTTATTTTATTATTTTTTATTTTTTATATTTTACTGTATTTTATTCTAGTTATTTTATTATTTACTATGTTAGTTACTGTTGCTATATTCTATGATCTTTTATTACACTTATTGTGTTTTAATTGTGTTTGTAATCTCGGCTACATTGAAAATGAGGGCCTGGCCCTCAATTGTACCTCCGAGAATTTAAATAAAGGTTCTGACTGACTGACTGACTGATGTTACTCTCCTCCCCTGATTCAGAAACTGCTCGATCACAGTGGCCCACAGAATTCCAAATACCAAAGTTTCCATATGATGTGGAGGTGCAACTTCAAAGTGCAAACCAGGCCTTCATATCAAGTGGAGTTATTCTGAACCCCAGTCACAAACTTAAATCGGACATCTTGGAAAGTCTGGCTGAGCACATCATTAAGTTCAAGGCATATCCTTCAAACTTGGAAATAGAATCTGTTGCTGAAGCTTTAATCAAAGCACATCCATGTTTGAGAGAACAAGGGTCTTTCAGTGGTTTCTACGGATGGAAAGTAAGCCTCAAGTACAAGATGGCAAACTATAGGACAAAGCTTAGAAACCTGAGGTGCCCAGAATTGAGCATCAATTCCCTCAAGCACAAACCTGCAGATAGATGTAAGCCTGCCTATGATGTCAAAAAACCCAGAAAGGCAGAGGTAAATTTTTGTCCTCCCTATCCTGCTGGAGAGACCCAGGACAGTCTCGAAGGTGAAAGATTGGCATTGTTATCTGAGGTCAAGAAGAGACATAATGATAAAGTTGTCAAAGAGAAGATGGCCAAGACCTTTGCATACAGGAGGCAGGAGGTCGTCAGAGACAAGCCCATGATCGCCGAGTTCAAGATCAGATGGCCAGGACTGTTCATTGTGTCAGAGGTATGAAATGCTTAAATTGGCTATGATCAGTATTTTTTGTCATTTGATAAATAACAATGTATCAAATGACAATGCGAAAGAGTTGTAATGGCTCGCAGAATTCCAGTAACATATGGGAATGTTTATCATTTTGTGTAAAATGTAACCATGGCACAGGAAACACTTTTGAGATGCTTAGAGCACAGTCCGCTTTTTACATAATCTTGTGAGGGCATCTCTGTTTAAGTCTCTTAGTACTTCAGGCAGTTACAGGGTTGTATTGAATTTAGAAATATGGCAGATCGTAGAAAAACCTTTGAGGTCTTACTATAAGGTTGAATGTTTTAGTAGGTACCAATAATATGTTGTGTTTGTGGACGTTATGTTTTCAGGTGGAAGCAGAATTTGTGAGGATTACTACTGCTCCCCTTGTCTCAAAGTTCCTTGCACAACTTGACCAACACACTGCCCAGCTCATCAAAGTGTTGACGAAGAAAGGAGGCTCTGCAGGGAGGAAAATGACAACAATTTTGGCCCCAATTGCACAGGTATGTTTTGCTATTGGTAGAAAACATTATGGAATTATAAGTTGATGTTGACTAGTCTGTTTTGACAGGCATAGGGACTAGTAAACAGTCAGAAACCAATCATATCTGCAAATGCGCCCTAATTAGTGTAAAATTGTGGTTTGATTGTTGCTCACAAAGCCTGAACAGCAACTCCTGTGCTTCTTTCAAACAAATTGTTATTTTGTATTTGCAGTCACCTCACAATTTAACCCATTAAGACCGGATGCTACATTTGCGTATATCTGTTTAAGACCGGGTGTGACGTTTGCATGCTTCTCTCTTTAGAGCTGGATGCGAAGTGAGTGCCTTTTAGATGCTGTCATTGTTTTCAAGACACGTGACCGATGAAATGCATTGTGATTCGCAAATACACGTTGGTAAGGCGATTATACGTCAATGCAGCGAGAGCGCGGAGTATTTTTTAAAAGCTTACTCCCTCTGGTGGTGAAGAATGGAGTGTGCCCGAAGTTAACAGTGAACACAACAGTGAGCCCGTTTCTGTTACAAGAGTGTGAACAAACTGTGATATAGTTATTGCACTACGACTGCCAGTTTGTTTGTTTTGTTGAAAATATGGCTGGAAACAACAAGCACATTTGTCAACATTTTCAGTGTTATTAATTTTCTTTAAAAATGTTAATAAACCTTAGGGCAATTAAAGCCAAAGGTTTACGCTCTCCAGTGGTTTTTGTTTTATGTTTCTATCTGCTACAGTTGACAATTCTGTCAAGTTTTTCAGAAAACCCTCAGGTTTTAGGAGGTTGTTTACAAGAATGCCTTAGGTTTTAGAATGTTTTTTAGAGGGTGCCTTAGGTCTAAATGGGTTAAACACAGATCAGTGACCGTAGCTGTGTTTAGTGATCAGATGTATTGACATTTGGAATGAGCAACATAAAGTTTGCTTCTCAACATACAGCATGACATTTCCCTGATCCACACTAAAACTTGAGGCCTCTGTTTTCAGGTTTATTCATTAGTGACTGTTGTGAAAAATTAGGGTTGAAAAGTTCAGTTTTTGGTTGTGAAAGAGATGTTAAAACAAAGAAGGAAGATGTTGTACTGGTTTTTCTTTTCGTTCCCTGCTTAATGTGGACATCTATAAAGTGTTGTTTGGCAAGGTAACCATTTATGTCCATGTGATGAGTAATTGGTCATTGTGTACATGTCTATCTCTACAGTTGAGATGTCATCCATTTCACATGCTTATAGAAATGTGAGGTGTAGTATGTGTATGTGCAGTCCTAAAGTATTTCTGTATTTTTTTCTCTCTCTCTTCAGAATGAAACTGTTGAAAAGAGAAGGGAGTGCATCCTCAGGGCACTTTGTATCTACTTGAATGAAGACCCGAACATCCTCTTCAAAGAATACCTGGTTGGTAATTTTAACAGTTTAGTTTCTACCTGTATTAAACCAAATCTTGAATAACTAATCTTGTTACTTTGTTATAATTTGCGTGGAATCAGTTTGTTTAAACTTTTTTGGAAATCTAGTATATACACTCACCATGCATTTTATTAGGAACACCTGTGCAATATAATGCAATCCAATACATCAACTCTGCCATACATTCTACTTTTACGAAGCTTATACATTTTCAGTTTTTGCTGACATTGTCAGAAAGGTGATAATTCTACTTTATGTTTATGTTTATTACTGAGTTCGTAGTGGGTGGTGGTGGTGTACTGGAGTCAGGGTGGGAAATTAGCACCAGCCACCAGCCAAATGCTGGTAAAATATGAAAGTGGTCGTTTTCAGACACAAAATAATGATTCACTGTTGAGTGGCTGGTGAATTTGAACATTTATATGTCAGTGGCTGGTAGATGTTCACATTTTAAAAAGTTAATTTCCCACCCTGACTGGAGTGCATTATATTGAAAAGTGTTCCTAATATTGTGTTTAACCCATTAACATACACGAGGGGGGGGAACACTTGTTGACACAATGTAAACAAAAACTGAAAATGTCTAAGCTTAGTAAAAGTAAAAATGTATGGCAGAGCTGTTGTATTGCATTGTATTAGATTGCACGTGTTCCTAATAAAGTGCTTGGTGAGTGTATATTAAATAATATAAAATTATATCTCAGGTTTGATAGAATCACCCAGCACTACTTCATCTTGTTATTTTTATACACATAGCACTGTTTGAAGTATCATGCTATTTTCATTAAACTTTTATGTAAGGGAAACCTGAAATGCAAAAGTTACTCTTTTGAATTCTGCAAAATCTGTGTGTGATTTCATAGTTTGGTTTTGTCCTTTCTTTCTCTCCTATGTAAAGGATTCCAATGCTACAGCTGTTGCAAGGGAGCTTGAACAAGTTATCCTTGGCATCTACAGCATCAATGTTGAGGGAGGTGATGCCACCACTGCTCCAGCCGATGTTGGAATAGTGATCGAGGGTGTTGAAGTTCTGCATGACTTGGGAGACATCGCCTCTGCATGTGCACTCTTAATGGGTGTAATATATGCACTGAACCTCAGTTATCCTCAGGAACTGAAAGCCTTCTTTGAAGTACTTCAGAAGCTCTTCCTTCAACTGGATGCTTGCAGACTCTCAACCAAGGTACAGATGCTCAAGAACAAACTGTATGAATGAGCCAACCATTTGATTTGGATGCTGAATGTTCTGTGGAATAGGCAAAATTATATTTTGGGCCAAAACTGAATAAAATGATTACCATTACCTGTTTGAAAATAGCAGAGCAGGGAAAAACTACACGTCAGAAAAATAACCAATGATTTGGCAAACTTTTGGAAAACTACTACCATAAGTGAGAAGTGGTAGTCTAGTGGTACTACTAAGTGAAACGATGTGGAATTGAGAGACCATGCAGCACCAAAATTGTTGACAACTGAATGTATATTTTGCTGACTTTTTAACACCAAGCTGCACCAAAAACAACTGCAAGGAAGTTGGATTGTCAGACCGTCTTGCATATACTGGCAACTTAAAAAACAAACACTACTTTAACAGAATGCCGCAACACGATTTGACATGTTTGTTAAAATGTTTGCATCTCAGGTTTTTTCCACCCCACAATGCTAAAATAAATGTTGACAGCGTCAAGTGTGTTGTTAGATGGTTGGACCATTATGCTGTTACAAAATAATTTTGAAAACTGCAAGCCTGTTGTATTGTTAGACCATAATATTGACAAATAAAGGGATGTTTTGTTGGATTTTTATGCTGCATCAAGGCAGTTTACAACTGTTAGTGTTGGACCATGCTGCACCATAATGTTGCCAACTGAAAGTATGGTTTAGTATATGTAGGGCTGCAACTAACGATTTAAAAAAAAAAATTATTATTATTATAATCTGTTGATTATTTTTTCTATTAGTCGATTAGTTGTTTGGGCTTTGGGAAACTGATTAACATTTTTGACCATTTTCTGACATTTTATACACCAAGGTGCAACCCAAAGTGTTTTATTTTGTCCCGACCAACAGTCCAAAGATATTCAGTTTACTGTCATGGAGGACTAAAGAAACCAGAAAATATTCACATTTAAGAAACTGGAACCAGAGAATTTTAGCATTTTTTCTTTTTGACTCAAAACGATCGATTCATCAAAATAGTTGGCGATTAATTTTCTGTCATTGATTAATCGACTAATAGTGCAGCTCTATATGTGTTACACTTATGGTGCCAAAAATGTTACTCTATTGTTTTTTTGGACCAAGTGCACAATGTTAACTGATGTGCAAAATGTTAACTGAATAAGTGCTGTGGTGAATAAAGGAAATAACAAAAATGTGTTGGGTGTACCAAATTAATTTGTGTGGAACCTGTTGACAAACTATAATTATGTCAAACTAATAAGTAAAAAATAAATTGTATGAAAACCTAATGTTTTAATTAATTGAACGTAAATGTATTATTTTACTACTACAAATAAGATATATGTTGAAAGGACAAATGTAAAATATGTAGCCTGTAAATATATTCTTTAAGTCCATATAACATAACTGACTTAATTTGGGTAGGCTTAAATATCTCTTGTTGATCAGAAGTAATTTTTTTTAGTTGGCACAATTCACAATCATTGTGTTACTGTAATACAAGTTCATTAACTTAGTTGACCTTAACATTTTTGCTTTTAACTAACCTAACAAAATTACGTTGAACCTGTTGACAAACTAAATTTAATTAAAGTCAATGTTTCATTTTTTTGAGTGTGTAACATTGCTGTGTCCCAAGCATGGTGCCCTAAAATTGGGGGGATTATGTATAAAAAGGGCTGTAATTCATACACTGTTCACCCGATATGGATGTAAATACCCTTTTTTATTACAAATCTCAAATTGTGGAGTACAGAGGCAAATCAATAAATGATGGGTCTTTGTCCCAAACATTATGGAGGACACTGTATTCCTAATAATATTTAAATGTGTTTAATTTCATATCGTTTGTTCTCTGCAGGTTTCTGCCTCTGCTGCTGACGTTGAGAGGTCCTTGACTTTGCCTGACAGTCCTCGATTGATTGTTCTCAGTATGCACGTGTATGTTTAATTTAACTTTTCCTTGACCATGTGGCCACACCACAGGCCTTCCCTGTCCTCACTGCTATGCTATGTGTCAACCCCATCCCAACCCGTTCTCTCCCCTACAGAACTCGCTTCCGCAGGCGAGGCCCCCCGCGGCGACGGAACCTCTCCAACCTTCGCTATCCCTCACTGACCCCCCTGTGACGACTTCACGGTCGCAGGAGGGCTATGGAACTGCCAGTCTGCTACGCGGAAGGCTGACTTCATTTCGGCCTACGCGTCCCACTTCTCTCTACATTTCCTTGCCCTCACTGAGACCTGGATCACACCAGGCAACACTGCAACCCCTGCAGCCCTCTCCTCCTCCTCCTCCTTCTCTCACGCCACCCGCCCGTCTGGCCGTGGTGGGGGCACAGGTTTGCTGATCTCTCCCTCCTGGAAATTCTCTGTTCTCACCCTCTCTCACCTCTCCATCTCTACCTTTGAATACCACTCTGTCTCAATCACCTATCCTGTTAACTTGTATATTGTTGTTATCTATCACCCTCCAGGGCCCCTGGGAAGCTTCCTCGATGAGCTTGACACCCTGCTCAGCTCCTTCCCAGAGGATGGCACCCCACTGATCCTCCTGGGAGACTTCAACATCCACCTTGATGCCTCCCACTCCGCAGCTTTCCTGCCCCTACTCCACTCATTCGTCCTCTCCCTGGTACACTCCCCACCAACACACAAGGCTGGCAATTATTTCTGTGTCGGGAAGTTGGATTTATGAGATCGCTATTCGCGCAACGAACTGTGGCAGCGCAGTCCGGTGCACAATCGATCTATTCAGAGGACTTGAACCACTTGAATATTGTTTCCAGTTGTACAAAATTCGTTTTAGAAGGACTGGATAATAATTTCTGTCTCGGGAACTTGGATTTATGAGATCGCTAATAGCGTAATCAACTTAATTTAAAACGGGTGACGCACACACCTGCGCCCGATTACACGTTTGTATTTGAGAAATTATTTGTTTAAATAGTTTCCAATGCCACAGCGTTCGTGTTGGATGCACTGATTAATTATTTCTGTCTGGGGAATTTGGATTTATGAGATCGCTATTCGCGCAACGAACTGTGGCAGCGCATTCCGGTGCCCACGCGATCTATTTGGTGAACGTGTACCACTTGTAGGTTGTTTCCTATTGCACAATATTCGTTTTATATGGACTGGATAATAATATCTGTCTGGGGAACTTGGATTTATGAGATCGCTAATAGCGTAATCAACTGTATTTAAAATGGTGACGCACACACCTGCACCCGATTACACGTTTGTATTTGCTCAATTATTTGTTTAAATAGTTTCCAATGCCACAGCGTTCGTGTTGGATGCACTGATTAATTATTTCTGTCTGGTGAATTTGGATTTATGAGATCGCTATTCGCGCAACGAACTGTGGCAGCGCAGTCCGGTGCCCACGCGATCTATTTGGTGAACGTGTACCACTTGTAGGTTGTTTCCTATTGCACAAAATTCGTTTTAGATGGACTGGAAAATAATTTCTGTCTCGGGAATTTGGATTTATGAGATCGCCAATAGCGTAATCAACTGTATTTAAAACGGTGACGCACACACCTGCGCCCGTTTACACGTTTGTATTTGCTATATTATTTGTTTAAATAGTTTCCAATGCCACAGCGTTCGTGTTGGATGCACTGGTTAATTATTTCTGTCTGGGGAATTTGGATTTATGAGATCGCCAAAAGCGTAATCAACTGTATTTAAAACGGTGACGCACACACCTGCGCCCGATTACACCTTTGTATTTGCTCAATTTTTTTTTAAAGAGTTTCCAATGCCACAGCGTTCGTGTTGGATGCACTGGTTAATTATTTCTGTCTGGGGAATTTATATTTATGAGATCGCTATTCGCGTAACGAACTGTGGCAGCGCAGTCCGGTGCCCACGCGATCTATTCAGAGGACTTGTACCACTTGTATATTGTTTCCAGTTGCTCAATATTCGTTTTAGATGGACTGGATAATAATTTCTGTCTCGGAAACTTGGATTTATGAGATCGCCAATAGTGTAATCAACTGTATTTATAACGGTGACGCACACACCTGCGCCCGATTACACGTTTGTATTTGCTCAATTATTTGTTTAAATAGTTTCCAATGACACAGCGTTCGTGTTGGATGCACTGGTTAATTATTTCTGTCTGGGGAATTTGGATTTATGAGATCGCTATTCGCCCAAGGGACTGCGGCAGCGCAGTCCGGTGCCCACGCGATCTATTTGCTGAACGTGTACCTATTGTAGATTGTTTCCTATTGCACAATTTGTTTTAGATGGACTGGATAATAATTTCTGTCGCGGGAATTTGGATTTATGAGATCGCCAATAGCGTAATCAACTGTATTTAAAACGGTGACGCACACACCTGCGCCCGATTACACCTTTGTATTTGCTCAATTTTTTTTTAAAGAGTTTCCAATGCCACAGCGTTCGTGTTGGATGCACTGGTTAATTATTTCTGTCTGGGGAATTTAGATTTATGAGACCGCTATTCGCGCAACGACCTGTGGCAGCGCAGTCCGGGGCCCACGCGATCTATTTGGAGAACGTGTACCACTTGTAGATTGTTTCCTATTGCACAAAATTCGTTTTAGATGGACTGGATAATAATTTCTGTCTCGGGAACTTGCATTTATGAGATCGCCAATAGCGTAATCAACTGTATATAAAACGGTGACGCAGACACCCGTGCCCGATTACACCTTTGTATTTGATCAATTGTTTGTTTAAAAAGTTTCCAATGCCACAGCGTGCGTGTTGGATGCACTGGTTAATTATTTCTGTCTGGGGAATTTAGATTTATGAGATCGCTATTGGCGTAACGAACTGTGGCAGCGCAGTCCGGTGCCCACGCGATCTATTCAGAGGCCTTGTAGCACTTGTATATTGTTTCCAATTGCTCAAAATTCGTTTTAGATGGACTGGATAATAATATCTGTCTCGGGAACTTGGATTTATGAGATCGCCAATAGCGTAATCAACTGAATTTAAAACGGTGAGGCACACACCTGCGCCCGATTACACGTTTCTATTTGATAAATTTTTTGTTTAAATAGTTTCCAATGCCACAGCGTTCGTGTTGGATGCACTGGTTAATTATTTCTGTCTGTGGAAATTGGATTTATGAGATCGCTATTCGCGCAACGAACTGTGGCAGCGCATTCCGGTGCCCACGCGATCTATTTGGTGAACGTGTACCACTTGTAGGTTGTTTCCTATTGCACAATATTCGTTATAGATGGACTGGATAATAATTTCTGTCTCGGGAACTTGGATTTATGAGATCGCCAATAGCGTAATCAACTGTATTTAAAACGGTGACGCACACACCTGCGCCCGTTTACACGTTTGTATTTGCTATATTATTTGTTTAAATAGTTTCCAATGCCACAGCGTTCGTGTTGGATGCACTGGTTAATTATTTCTGTCTGGGGAATTTGGATTTATGAGATCGCCAAAAGCGTAATCAACTGTATTTAAAACGGTGACGCACACACCTGCGCCCGATTACACCTTTGTATTTGCTCAATTTTTTTTTAAAGAGTTTCCAATGCCACAGCGTTCGTGTTGGATGCACTGGTTAATTATTTCTGTCTGGGGAATTTATATTTATGAGATCGCTATTCGCGTAACGAACTGTGGCAGCGCAGTCCGGTGCCCACGCGATCTATTCAGAGGACTTGTACCACTTGTATATTGTTTCCAGTTGCTCAATATTCGTTTTAGATGGACTGGATAATAATTTCTGTCTCGGAAACTTGGATTTATGAGATCGCCAATAGTGTAATCAACTGTATTTATAACGGTGACGCACACACCTGCGCCCGATTACACGTTTGTATTTGCTCAATTATTTGTTTAAATAGTTTCCAATGACACAGCGTTCGTGTTGGATGCACTGGTTAATTATTTCTGTCTGGGGAATTTGGATTTATGAGATCGCTATTCGCCCAAGGGACTGCGGCAGCGCAGTCCGGTGCCCACGCGATCTATTTGCTGAACGTGTACCTATTGTAGATTGTTTCCTATTGCACAATTTGTTTTAGATGGACTGGATAATAATTTCTGTCGCGGGAATTTGGATTTATGAGATCGCCAATAGCGTAATCAACTGTATTTAAAACGGTGACGCACACACCTGCGCCCGATTACACCTTTGTATTTGCTCAATTTTTTTTTAAAGAGTTTCCAATGCCACAGCGTTCGTGTTGGATGCACTGGTTAATTATTTCTGTCTGGGGAATTTAGATTTATGAGACCGCTATTCGCGCAACGACCTGTGGCAGCGCAGTCCGGGGCCCACGCGATCTATTTGGAGAACGTGTACCACTTGTAGATTGTTTCCTATTGCACAAAATTCGTTTTAGATGGACTGGATAATAATTTCTGTCTCGGGAACTTGCATTTATGAGATCGCCAATAGCGTAATCAACTGTATATAAAACGGTGACGCAGACACCTGTGCCCGATTACACCTTTGTATTTGATCAATTGTTTGTTTAAAAAGTTTCCAATGCCACAGCGTGCGTGTTGGATGCACTGGTTAATTATTTCTGTCTGGGGAATTTAGATTTATGAGATCGCTATTGGCGTAACGAACTGTGGCAGCGCAGTCCGGTGCCCACGCGATCTATTCAGAGGCCTTGTAGCACTTGTATATTGTTTCCAATTGCTCAAAATTCGTTTTAGATGGACTGGATAATAATATCTGTCTCGGGAACTTGGATTTATGAGATCGCCAATAGCGTAATCAACTGAATTTAAAACGGTGAGGCACACACCTGCGCCCGATTACACGTTTCTATTTGATAAATTTTTTGTTTAAATAGTTTCCAATGCCACAGCGTTCGTGTTGGATGCACTGGTTAATTATTTCTGTCTGTGGAAATTGGATTTATGAGATCGCTATTCGCGCAACGAACTGTGGCAGCGCATTCCGGTGCCCACGCGATCTATTTGGTGAACGTGTACCACTTGTAGGTTGTTTCCTATTGCACAATATTCGTTATAGATGGACTGGATAATAATTTCTGTCTCGGGAACTTGGATTTATGAGATCGCCAATAGCGTAACCAACTGTATTTAAAACGGTGACGCACACACCTGCGCCCGATTACACTTTTGTATTTGCTATATTATTTGTTTGAATAGTTTCCAATGCCACAGCGTAGGTGTTGAATGCACTGGTTAATTATGTCTGTCTGGGGAATTTGGATTTATGAGATCGCTATTCGTGCAACGAACTGTGGCAGCGCAGTCCGGTGCCCACGCGATCTATTCAGATGACGTGTACCACTTGTATATCGTTTCCAGTTGAACAATATTCGTTTTAGATGGACTGGATAATAATTTCTGTCTCGGGAATTTGGATTTATGAGATCGCCAATAGCGTAATCAACTGTATTTAAAACGGTGACGCACACACCTGCGCCCGATTACACCTTTGTATTTGCTCAATTTTTTTTTAAGAGTTTCCAATGCCACAGCGTTCGTGTTGGATGCAATGGTTAATTATTTCTGTCTGGGGAATTTAGATTTATGAGATCGCTATTCGCGTAACGAACTGTGGCAGCGCATTCCGGTGCCCACGTGATCTATTTGGTGAACGTGTACCACTTGTAGGTTGTTTCCTATTGCACAATATTCGTTATAGATGGACTGGATAATAATTTCTGTCTCGGGAACTTGGATTTATGAGATCGCCAATAGCGTAACTAACTGTATTTAAAACGGTGTCGCACACACCTGCGCCCGATTACACTTTTGTATTTGCTATATTATTTGTTTAAATAGTTTCCAATGCCACAGCGTAGGTGTTGAATGCACTGGTTAATTATGTCTGTCTGGGGAATTTGGATTTATGAGATCGCTATTCGTGCAACGAACTGTGGCAGCGCAGTCCGGTGCCCACGCGATCTATTCAGATGACGTGTACCACTTGTATATTATTTCCAGTTGCTCAAAATTCGTTTTAGATCGACTGGATAATAATAACTGTCTCGGGAACTTGGATTTATGAGACCGCTAATAGCGTAATCAATTGTATTTTAAACGGGTGACGCACACAACTGCGCCCGATTACACGTTAGTATTTGCTATATTATTTGTTTTAATAGTTTCCAATGCCACAGCGTTCGTGTTGGATGCACTGGTTAATTATTTCTGTCTGGGGAATTTGTATTTATGAGATAGCTATTCGCCCAAGGGATTGCGGCAGCGCAGTCCGGTGCCCACGCGATCTATTTGCTGAACGTGTACCTCTTGTAGATTGTTTCCTATTGCACAAAATTCGTTTTAGATGGACTGAATAATAATTTCTGTCTCGGAAACTAGGATTTATGAGATCGCGAAAAGCGTAATCAACTGTATTTAAAACGGTGACGCACACACCTGCCCCCGATTACACCTTTGTATTTGCTCAATTGTTTTTTAAAGGAGTTTCCAATGCCACAGCGTTCGTGTTGGATGCACTGCTTAATAATTTCTGTCTGGGGAATTTAGATTTATGAGATCGCTATTTGCGTAACGAACTGTGGCAGCGCAGTCCGGTGCCCACGCGATCTATTCAGAGGACTTGTACCACTTGTATATTGTTTCCAGTTGCACGAAATTCGTTTTAGATGGACTGGACAATAATTTCTGTCTCGGGAACTTCGATTTATTAGATCGCTAATAGCGTAATCAACTGAATTTTAAACGGGTGACGCACACACCTGCGCCCGATTACACGTTTGTATTTTCTCAGTTATGTGTTTAAATAGTTTCCAATGCCACAGCGTTCGTGTTGGATGCACTGGTTAACTATTTCTGTCTGGGGAATTTGGATTTATGAGATCGCTATTCGCCCAACGAACTGTGGCAGCGCAGTCCGGTGCCCACGCGATCTATTCAGATGACGTGTACCACTTGTATATTGTTTCCAGTTGCACAATATTCGTTTTAGATGGACTGGATAATAATTTCTGTCTCGGGAACTTGGATTTATGAGATCGCTAATAGCGTAATCAACTGTATTTAAAACGGTGAGGCACACACCTGTGCCCGATTACACGTTTGTATTTGATAAATTATTTGTTTAAATAGTTTCCAATGCCACAGCGTTCGTGTTGGATGCACTGGTTAATTATTTCTGTCTGAGGAAATTGGATTTATGAGATCGCTATTCGCGCAACGAACTGTGGCAGCGCAGTCCGGTGCCCACGCGATCTATTCAGATGACGTGTACCACTTGTATATTGTTTCCAGTTGCACAATATTCGTTTTAGATGGACTGGATAATAATTTATGTCTCGGGAATTTGGATTTATGAGATCGCCAATTGCGTAATCAACTGTATTTAAAACGGTGACGCACACACCTGCGCCCGATTACACCTTTGTATTTGCTCAATTTTTTTAAAAAGAGTTTCCAATGCCACAGCGTTCGTGTTGGATGCACTGGTTAATTATTTCTGTCTGGGGGATTTAGATTTATGAGATCGCTTTTCGCGCAACGACCTGAGGCAGCGCAGTCCGGGGACCACGCGGTCTATTTGGTGAACGTGTACCACTTGTAGATTGTTTCCTATTGCACAAAATTCCTTTTAGATGGACTGGATAATAATTTCTGTCTCGGGAACTTGGATTTATGAGATCGCTATTCGCGTAACGAACTGTGGCAGCGCAGTCCGGTGCCCACGCGATCTATTCAGAGGCCTTGTACCACTTGTATATTGTTTCCAATTGCTCAAAATTCGTTTTAGATGCACTGGATAATAATATCTGTCTCGGGAACTTGGATTTATGAGATCGCTAATAGCGTAATCAACTGAATTTAAAACGGTGAGGCACACACCTGCGCCAGATTACACGTTTGTATTTGATAAATTATTTTTTTAAATAGTTTCCAATGCCACAGCGTTCGTGTTGGATGCACTGGTTAATTATTTCTGTCTGAGGAAATTGGATTTATGAGATCGCTATTCGCGCATCGAACTGTGGCAGCGCAGTCCGGTGCCCACGCGATCTATTTGGTGAACGTGTGCCACTTGTAGATTGTTTCCTATTGCGCAAAATTCGTTTTAGATGGACTGGATATTAATATCTGTCTCCCGAACTTGGATTTATGAGATCGCCAATAGCGTAATCAACTGTATTTAAAACGGTGACGCACACACCTGCGCCCGATTACACGTTTGTATTTGGTCAATTATTTGTTTAAATAGTTTCCAATGCCACAGCGTTCGTGTTGGATGCACTGGTTAATTATTTCTATCTGGGGAATTTGGATTCTTGAGATCGCTATTCGGGTTACGAACTGTGGCAGGGCAGTCCGGTGCCCACGCGATCTATTCCGAGGACCTGTACCACTTGTATATTTTTTCCAGTTGCACAAAATTCGTTTTAGATGGACTGGATAATAATTTTTGTCTCGGGAACTTGTATTTATGAGATCGCCAAAAGCTTAATCAACTGTATTTAAAACGGTGACGCACACACCTGATCCCGATTACACCTTTGTATTTGCTCAATTGTTTTTTTAAAGAGTTTCCAATGCCACAGCGTTCGTGTTGGATGCACTGGTTAATTATTTCTGTCTGGGGAATTTAGATTTATGAGATAGCTATTCGCGTAACGAACTGTGGCAGCGCAGTCCTGTGCCCACGCGATCTATTCAGAGGACTTGTACCACTTGTATATTGTTTCCAGTTGCACAAAATTCGTTTTAGATGCACTGGATAAAAATTTCTGACTCGGGAAATTGGATTTATGAGATCGCCAATAGCGTAATCAACTGTATTTAAAACGGTGACGCACACACCTGCGCCCGATTACACCTTTGTATTTGCTCAATTATTTGTTTAAATAGTTTCCAATGCCACAGCGTACGTGTTGAATGCACTGGTTAATTATTTCTGTCTGGGGAATTTGGATTTATGAGATCGCTATTCGCGCAACGAACTGTGGCAGCGCAGTCCGGTGCCCACGCGATCTATTCAGATGACGTGTACCACTTGTATATTGTTTCCAGTTGCACAATATTCGTTTTAGATGGACTGGATAATAATTTATGTCTCGTGAACTTGTATTTATGAGATCGCCAAAAGCTTAATCAACTGTATTTAAAACGGTGACGCACACACCTGATCCCGATTACACCTTTGTATTTGCTCAATTGTTTTTTTAAAGAGTTTCCAATGCCACAGCGTACGTGTTGAATGCACTGGTTAATTATTTCTGTCTGGGGAATTTGGATTCATGAGATCGCTATTCGCGCAACGAACTGTGGCAGCGCAGTCCGGTGCCCATGCGATCTATTCAGATGACGTGTACCACTTGTATATTGTTTCCAGTTGCTCTAAATTCGTTTCAGATGGACTGGATAATAATTTCTGTCTCGGGAACTTGGATTTATGAGATCGCCAATAGCGTAATCAACTGTATTTAAAACGGTGACGCACACACCTGCGCCCGATTACACCTTTGTATTTGCTCATTTTTTTTTAAAGAGTTTCCAATGCCACAGCGTTCGTGTTGGATGCACTGGTTAATTATTTCTGTCTGGGGAATTTAGATTTATGAGATCGCTATTCGCGTAACGAACTGTGGCAGCGCAGTCCGCTGCCCACGCGATCTATTCAGAGGACTTGTACGACTTGTATATTGTTACCAGTTGCACAAAATTCGTTTTAGATGGACTGGATAATAATTTCTGTCTCGGGAACTTGGATTTATGAGATCGCTAATAGCGTAATCAACTGAATTTAAAACGGTGAGGCACACACCTGCGCCCGATTACACGTTTGTATTTGATAAATTATTTGTTAAAATAGTTTCCAATGCCACAGCGTTCGTGTTGGATGCACTGGTTAATTATTTCTGTCTGGGGAAATTGGATTTATGAGATCGCTATTCGCACAACGAACTGTGGCAGCGCAGTCCGGTGCCCACGCGATCTATTTGGTGAACGTGTGCCACTTGTAGATTGTTTCCTATTGCGCAAAATTCGTTTTAGATGGACTGGATATTAATATCTGTCTCCCGAACTTGGATTTATGAGATCGCCAATAGCGTAATCAACTGTATTTAAAACGGTGACGCACACACCTGCGCCCGATTACACGTTTGTATTTGGTCAATTATTTGTTTAAATAGTTTCCAATGCCACAGCGTTCGTGTTGGATGCACTGGTTAATTATTTCTATCTGGGGAATTTGGATTCTTGAGATCGCTATTCGGGTTACGAACTGTGGCAGGGCAGTCCGGTGCCCACGCGATCTATTCCGAGGACCTGTACCACTTGTATATTTTTTCCAGTTGCACAAAATTCGTTTTAGATGGACTGGATAATAATTTTTGTCTCGGGAACTTGTATTTATGAGATCGCCAAAAGCTTAATCAACTGTATTTAAAACGGTGACGCACACACCTGATCCCGATTACACCTTTGTATTTGCTCAATTGTGTTTTTAAAGAGTTTCCAATGCCACAGCGTTCGTGTTGGATGCACTGGTTAATTATTTCTGTCTGGGGAATTTAGATTTATGAGATCGCTATTCGCGTAACGAACTGTGGCAGCGCAGTCCGGTGCCCACGCGATCTCTTCAGAGGCCTTATACCACTTGTATATTGTTTCCAATTGCACAAAATTCGTTTTAGATGCACTGGATAATAATATCTGTCTCGGGAACTTGGATTTATGAGATCGCTAATAGCGTAATCAACTGAATTTAAAACGGTGAGGCACACACCTGCGCCCGATTACACGTTTGTATTTGATAAATTATTTGTTTAAATAGTTTCCAATGCCACAGCCTTCGTGTTGGATGCACTGGTTAATTATTTCTGTCTGAGGAAATTGGATTTATGAGATCGCTTTTCGCGCAACGAACTGTGGCAGCGCATTCCGGTGCCCACGCGATATATTTGGTGAACCTGTACCACTTGTAGGTTGTTTCCTATTGCACAATATTCGTTATAGATGGACTGGATAATAATTTCTGTCTCGGGAACTTGGATTTATGAGATCGCCAATAGCGTAATCAACCGTATTTTAAACGGTGACGCACACACCTGCGCCCGATTACACCTTTGTATTTGCTATATTATTTGTTTAAATAATTTCCAATGCCACAGCGTACGTGTTGAATGCACTGGTTAATTATTTCTGTCTGGGGAATTTGGATTTATGAGATCGCTATTCGCGCAACGAACTGTGGCAGCGCAGTCCGGTGCCCACGCGATCTATTCAGATGACGTGTACCACTTGTATATTGTTTCAAATTGCACAATATTCGTTTTAGATGGACTGGATAATAATTTCTGTCTCGGGAATTTGGATTTATGAGATCGTCAATAGCGTAATCAACTGTATTTACAACGGTGACGCACACACTTGCGCCCTATTACACCTTTGTATTTGCTCAATTTTTTTTAAAGAGTTTCCAATGCCACAGCGTTCGTGTTGGATGCACTGGTTAATTATTTCTGTCTGGGGAATTTAGATTTATGAGATCGCTATTCACGCAACAACCTGTGGCAGCGCAGTCCGGGGCCCACGCGATCTATTTGGAGAACGTGTACCACTTGTAGATTGTTTCCTATTGCACTAAATTCGTTTTAGATGGACTGGATAATAATTTCTGTCTCGGGAACTTGGATTTATGAGATCGCTAATAGCGTAATCAACTGAATTTAAAACGGTGAGGCACACACCTGCGCCCGATTACACGTTTGTATTTGATAAATTATTTGTTTAAATAGTTTCCAATGCCACAGCGTTCGTGTTGGATGCACTGGTTAATTATTTCTGTCTGAGGAAATTGGATTTATGAGATCGCTATTCGCGCAACGAACTGTGGCAGCGCAATCCGGTGCCCATGCGATCTATTCAGAGGACTTGTACGACTTGTATATTGTTACCAGTTGCACAAAATTCGTTTTAGATGGACTGGATAATAATTTCTGTCTCGGGAACTTGGATTTATGAGATCGCTAATAGCGTAATCAACTGAATTTAAAACGGTGAGGCACACACCTGCGCCCGATTACACGTTTGTATTTGATAAATTATTTGTTAAAATAGTTTCCAATGCCACAGCGTTCGTGTTGGATGCACTGGTTAATTATTTCTGTCTGGGGAAATTGGATTTATGAGATCGCTATTCGCACAACGAACTGTGGCAGCGCAGTCTGGTGCCCACGCGATCTATTCAGATGACGTGTACCACTTGTATATTGTTTCCAGTTGCACAAAATTCGTTTTCGATGGACTGGATAATAATTTCTCTTTCGGGAACTTGGATTTATGAGATCACCAATAGCGTAATCAACTGTATTTAAAACGGTGACGCACACACCTGCGCCCGATTACACCTTTGTATTTGCTCAATTTTTTTTTAAAGAGTTTCCAATGCCACCGCGTTCGTGTTGGATGCACTGGTTAATTATTTCTGTCTGGGGAATTTAGATTTATGAGATGGCTATTCGCGCAACGAACTATGGCAGCGCAGTCCGGTGCCCACGCGATCTATTTGGTGAACGTGTGCCACTTGTAGATTGTTTCCTATTGCGCAAAATTCGTTTTAGATGGACTGGATATTAATATCTGTCTCCGGAACTTGGATTTATGAGATCGCCAATAGCGTAATCAACTGTATTTAAAACGGTGACGCACACACCTGCGCCCGATTACACGTTTGTATTTGCTCAATTATTTGTTTAAATAGTTTCCAATGCCACAGCGTTCGTGTTGGATGCACTGGTTAATTATTTCTATCTGGGGAATTTGGATTCTTGAGATCGCTATTCGGGTTACGAACTGTGGCAGGGCAGTCCGGTGCCCACGCGATCTATTCCGAGGACCTGTACCACTTGTATATTGTTTCCAGTTGCACAAAATTCGTTTTAGATGGACTGGATAATAATTTTTGTCTCGGGAACTTGTATTTATGAGATCGCCAAAAGCTTAATCAACTGTATTTAAAACGGTGACGCACACACCTGATCCCGATTACACCTTTGTATTTGCTCAATTGTTTTTTTAAAGAGTTTCCAATGCCACAGCGTTCGTGTTGGATGCACTGGTTAATTATTTCTGTCTGGGGAATTTAGATTTATGAGATAGCTATTCGCGTAACGAACTGTGGCAGCGCAGTCCTGTGCCCACGCGATCTATTCAGAGGACTTGTACCACTTGTATATTGTTTCCAGTTGCACAAAATTCGTTTTAGATGGACTGGATAATAATTTCTGTCTGGGGAACTTGGATTTATGAGATCGCTAATAGCGTAATCATCTGAATTTAAAACGGTGACGCACACACCTGCGCCCGATTTCACGTTTGTATTTGATAAATTATTTGTTTAAATAGTTTCCAATGCCACAGCGTTTGTGTTGGATGCACGGGTTAATTATTTCTGTCTGGGGAAATTGGATTTATGAGATCGCTATTCGCGCAACGAACTGTGGCAGCGCATTCCGGTGCCCACGCGATCTATTTGGTGAACGTGTACCACTTGTAGGTTGTTTCCTATTGCACAAAATTCGTTATAGATGGACTGGATAATAATTTCTGTCTCGGGAACTTGGATTTGTGAGATCGCCAATAGCGTAATCAACTATATTTAAAACGGTGACGCACACACCTTCGCCCGATTACACGTTTGTATTTGCTATATTATTTGTTTAAATAGTTTCCAATGCCACAGCGTTCGTGTTGGATGCACTGGTTAATTATTTCTGTCTGGGGAATTTGGATTTATGAGATCGCTTTTCGCGTTACGAACTGTGGCAGGGCAGTCCAGTGCCCACACGATCTATTCAGAGGACGTGTACCACTTGTATATTGTTTCCAGTTGCACAAAATTCGTTTTAGATGGACTGGATAATAATTTCTGTCTCGGGAACTTGTATTTATGAGATCGCTAATAGCGTAATCAACTGTATTTAAAACGGTGACGCACACACCTGCGCCCGATTACACCTTTGTATTTGCTATATTATTTGTTTAAATAGTTTCCAATGCCACAGCGTTCGTGTTGGATGCACTGGTTAATTATTTCTGTCTGGGGAATTTGGATTTATGAGATAGCTATTCGCCCAACGAACTGCGGCAGCGCAGTCCGGTGCCCACGCGATCTATTTGGTGAACGTGTATCGCTTGTAGATTGTTTCCTATTGCACAAAATTCATTTTAGATGGACTGGATAATAATTTCTGTCTCGGGAACTAGGATTTATGAGATCGCCAAAAGCGTAATCAACTGTATTTAAAACGGAGATGCACACACCTGCTACCGAATGCATGAGCTTCTTCGTTCACTGTGGAGCCCAAGCCATCCTTTTATTTTCCCCAGGCATTTATAAGTCCTTAAATGTAAGGCTGCGTGTGCACAAAACGCCTGCGAGGGCATGCATTTCTTAGAATGAATGTCAATATTACTAGTAATAGCGGTGGTGCTTGATTATTGGCGAATTTGACGGATGATGCTCACACCTGCTGCCGAATGCAGGAGCGTTTGCATCTTACCCCAATTTCCTGGTGAACACACTTTCCCCCACGTCACATCCTTACTAGTTTTAGACTTCCAACTCCTCTCACTAAAGCAATACAATGCCTCCTCCTAGTGGTCAGAATACACTCGACCTGTAAAATCTATTATTGAACACAACAAATGTAATGCCAAAAAACGTATGGTAGCTTTACACATGGTATAAACTAATTGCATGCTATGAAACGAGAAGGAACTATTTATTTCTTGATAAAATCATTGTTTTCCTGGAACTAACGACCAGAGGTTTTTGCCTAAAAACGGTGCAAATAGAACTACCAACCAGAGTGTCTGCATAACGACGGTCCAATTAGAACTACGAACCAGAGTTTTGCTTGACCACGGCAAAATAATATGCCCAAACGCCCGCAAAATAACATTTCACTTTCAGCTGATTAAATTTATAAAAATCAATAAATATAAAAATAAACATATATATAGTCATTGTTGGTACACCGTATGAAATTGATGTGAAATTACAGGGAAATTCCGACAGTAACCTGCTGTTTTATTGATATACAGCACATTGCTGGAGACAGAACAGCATTGTGGGCGTTTTGCTCTTAACTGCATATCACCGTTTGAATTTGCAGTAATTAACTGGAAATTGCAAAGGATATTGGGAAGCCGTTGGTTAGTAGTGGCGGCAGAGAATTTGCTAACAAAGCAATGCCAAGTTTCGAGTGTCACACCTAATAGGCTACGCGAATTTAAAAGTAATTATATTACTATTTGTTCGTTTTTTATTTCCAACAGAATACGTTGATCTGTATTTCACATTAATCTTCTTGTTCTTTTCCAAGGCAAGCCTGTATTTCGAATATTTTTTGTTGCAGCTGGCTAGAGAGTCGCTGGATTGCGCAGGTAGGCTACGTGCGTTTCGAATTCATTAAACTAGTTCGTATCATAACGGCCAATCATTCGCCAGCGATAGCTTAGTATGAAAGCATGTTTCCATGTCAGTATTGTGGTCACCAATGCTTAACGAAGTATGCGTTTGTTAGGCATATGAAAGTACGTGCGAGTCTTCCAATCGCGTCGTTTAAATGCGCCTTTTTAGATTGCACCCGTTCGTTCAGAAACGTAACGCAGTTGGAATGTCATGTATATCGAGAGCATCAAGATAAGAGGAGAGCACAGGTAACTGCAATCGAGCGTGTGTCTTGTCATGTAGAATTTTGCGATGTTAGATGCAATGATTTATCCAGTTTAAACTCTCATTTGAAATCTCATATCAGAGAGGGCAGGGCAGTTTCTTGTCCATTTCGTCAGTGTGGGAGAACGTTTTCTGTCGTCTCTTCCTTTACTTCTCATTTTTCAAGAGTACACAAGTCTTGTACAGCATCCAGTCTTTTGGGCCATGAAACAGTAGGAAGAGAGACGAGACTAACGGCAACCAATGAACAAGTTGAGGATGTTTCAGTGTTGGAGGGGGATTTGACTGACGACATAACTGATGATAATGAGGGAGACCAAGCAGCGGTGCTGCCAGAGAGAGCAGATGAATCCCTTTTCTTGCACAATTTGGCTTTCTTCTATTTAAAGTTGCAGGCAAAACTTTTACTGCCAGCATCAGTCATACAGTCTATTATTGAGGATTTTCAAGCAGTGCATGATATCAGTCAGTCTCATTTACTTCATAAGTTGGACGAAAAGCTGGTATCATTGGATATCTCTGATAGTGAGAGAGAGAATGTCATAGAGGTTCTTAAATCCGAGGATTTGTTTCGGGCATGCAACACTGGTACCTTGAAAACTGATCAAAGACAAAAAACAGTTTTTACATTACATTGAGCCAGTCCCACTTTATCTTGGAATGAATGATTCAGGGAAGGAATGTTTTGCTCAATACATTCCGTTAAAAGATGCACTTCGATCACTCTTTCAGTGTCAGTCGGTCAAGCAGCAAACACATAGCAACAAACAAGAGATACAGTCTTTGTCTAGATCAAGAGATGTCTTGGAAGACATCTGGGATGGTAGCAATGTGGCAGCAAATGTACTGTTTAAGAAGTAGGAGGAATCTCTTGGTCTGGTACTGTACCAGGATGCTTTTGAAGTGGTAAATCCGCTACTTTGATTGAAGTGGTATAGTCTTACCTGATGGACATGTGTACCGAGGAACATTGTGTGCCATAGCTGGAGATAATCTGGGATCACACAGTATTGGTGGCTTTAGTGAAAACTTCAGTAAAAGCAGCCATTTCTGCAGATTATGTACTGTTGACCGTGCTCAATTTTTGTCATCTCCCTTCACAACAGGTGAAAAGAAAACAATTGCATCATACAAAGACAGCGTGCAGCACAGCATGCAGCATAACGTAAGTACATCAAAACTGTCACTGGGAATTAAACTTGATTCCAAATTTATCAAATTAACCCACTTCCATGTGTGCCAACCTGGTCTGCCTCCTTGTCTGGGCCATGACTTATTTGAGGGTATTGTCGCATATGACTTGGCTCTATACCTAAGTCATTTTGTCACAAATCAGAAATTCTTCACGTATAGAGAACTGAATGGACGGCTTAATCACTTCAGGTACCTTGGCAATGACGCCAGCAATAAGCCATGTGAAATGAATCCAGGAAGTGAGAAATTGAGTGGACATGCTGTCCAGAATTGGTGTTTCCTTAGACTTCTGCCTCTCTTGATTGGGGACAAAATTTAAAATCCAGTTGAAAATGAAGTTTGGCAATTTGTGTTGCAGCTAAGGCAAAAAGTTGAATTTCTTGAGGTACAGTTTTCTTTTCCAAATGATTACAATGACAAGATAAAACAATCTGTTGATCATTTAGGCCTCCAGCTACTTAACTCTGTGGCTGTACACAATGTCCCCGTCAAAGGCACAAGCTACAAAAAAGGCATGTGTGTTGTCTTGGAGAAGAATGATGAGGGACTAGTCTTTGGCAAGATAGAACTGATTCTTGTTTGCAACAGTTGTGTTTACTTTGTCACAGAGAAATGCCAGTCTGATTCCCTTTTTGATCAGGGGATTTACTGCCCAAAGATGGGCTCAGAGAACCCCATTTCAAATTATTTCTGCCTACATCATGCACGCCTCCTTGACTATTACCCTTTGCCTGTGTACAACATGTTTGGTCTGTCTCTAATTGCCCTTCACCACTCCTTTCCTCCAGAATGTCTGATATAAGTGAGAGCATCAAGGACGCAGTCATTTCTGTCCTGCCAAGTGTGCCAGAAGAGACGCTCATTCTGTTGGTTGAAACGATCTTACACCAGGGAGTGGAAAGCAAAGATGACTTGCAGTACATAAGAGAACAGGAAATTGGTTATTCGACCAAGCCAGTGCAGAAAACTTTTAAATGCATGGAAATGAGCAGGTACTGTATATTTACTACTTCACTACCAAATTAAAGAGTGTATTAAAATGCTTATTGTTTTATTTAATTAATTACGGCATCATTTTAGTCAATATTGATAATGATAGATTTTTGTTTTCATTGCCAGATGCCATAAGTTGTGCTACCCCCCTACTCCAGTCCCCAGAAGGCAGTTCATCACTGTCAAGCTCCTCGAGATCCAGTAGCCCTTCACCATCACATTCCACACGGCCACCAGTAAAGCAAAACTGGCCAGAAACTTTCCAGGTACCCTGGGAGAAAATGCCACCAGGTATTGGTACTGCCACTGAAAGTGGGATAAGGCCCTCACCAGCAGATAGAAGGCAAATGTTTCGGGTCTTGGTGGACGAAATGAGGAAGTTTGAGGCCAACCCTTCGTGGTCGCAGTGCCTCATAATTTCTGTCAAGATTGTCAAGGGGTTTCCACAGTCCTTCGCTGACATGATAGAAGGGAAATTTATAGGGGGAGGATATGCATCTCTCCTGAGTCAAATAAAAATTCATGTTGAGCATTTAAAGAGAAATAACACTTTGGCACGGTGCAGGTCTGTCACCACAGGGGCAAAGCCAAACACAGACCCTGCAGATAGCTATGGCTGCACACGGTGGCAGCCAGACCTTCCACCTGAAGAAACAGGAAGCACACTGGAAGAGAAAAAGAAGATACTTTTGGAGTTCTTCTCTCGTGAGGGCTTGTCTGGGATTGAAAGGGGAGAAGTACAGAATCTCATGCAGGCAACGTACTACTTACAGCGCAAGATGATAAACACAACACCGGCCCACACACTTGAATATCTGAAATCTCAGTGGCCATACCTGTTTGTCCCTAGGAGTATGTGTACACATTTTGAGATGCTAACAGACATCAACATTTTGAGAAGACTGGAAGCATCTCTTGAAGGAAATGGGCGAAATATCATGGAGTTCCTCAAGAAAAACCCTACCAACAGTGAAGTCAAGGCTGTTCTGACCCGAAGCAATACCAGTGTGGCAGCTCCATATGTTCTGCTGGTGCTGATGGCTCACTTCAAACAGCAGAGTGATGCACTGATACTGGAAACAGATGTGACGACTGTCTCTAATATTGTTTTATTTTTATTGTAGTTACAGGAGTCGGCCAGTGTGTGCGGTGCACCCCTTTCTAATTGAGAGCACCTGGGGGTAAACCCTATAATAAGGAAGCCCCAGTGCTTTCTGGGCCGTTTTTCTCTCTTTCTTTCTCACTCAGTTCCAGGTAATCCTGCACCAGGTCGGGCGGTTGGACGGGCCGCGGGTTTTTCCCTTCACCCTCTTTTATTCCCAGGTTTTGCGTTGTACAACAAATTAAAGTAAATATACAGTGCAGTCTGTATGTGTTTGGACAGGGACACATTTTTTTGTTGTTTTCATTCTGTTCTCCAACAAACAAACAGTTGACATAAAACAGTCACAATGTGGTTAAAGTGCAGACTTTCAGCTTTGATTTGACCATATTTACATCCATATCAAGTGAACATTGTAGGAATTACAGCCCTTTTTATACATAGTCCCCCCCAATTTTAGGGGCTCAAAAATAATTGGACAAATTAACATAATCATAGATTAAATTCTCATTTTTTTATACTTGGTTGCATATCCTTTGCATGCCATGACTTCCTGATGTCCGTGACCTATCAACATCATCAGAGTCTGGATATCTTATTTTCAGGTTGTCCTACAAGCGATACTAAAACTCTTTGCATTTGAATGGATCTCTATGGGAATTGGGGGGTACTAAACATGACTACTTTCATTCACAGACAGTGCGCATCATAAATGGAAATCCAGGAAATCCAGCTATATTTCTTTACAAATAACAATATTTGGGGTTCCTATATGATGCAGTGTATGAGCAACACTGGTTTACCAGATACCAATGAAACATATCAAGACTAACAAGGACCCAAAGGTGTTCAATTGAATTTTGATGTTGCTCAGCACTCCCCATCAAACATCAAGGCACTCAATGTTGGCTAATTCACTGATTTTACAGTTATTGATGACATATCTTTCTATGTTGCAGTTAAGTATATGTTTAATAGCTGTCAATTTTGTTTTCTCTTTTGTGATGGTCATAATTTAGAAGCAGAAACAAATTTTGCTCAGAGGCGGTGTACTCATTTGCAACATGGCTCTTTATAATGTTGGTTAAAAAAATCATGCTTTCCTGTTTAGCATTGCAGTGTTGCTGAAACACTACATAATATAGGAACCCCAAATCTTTTTTTATTTGTAAAGCGATAAAGCTGGATTTCCATTTTTCAGAGAGGGTGTACTCCTTCATGATGTGCACTGCACTCAAAAAAAATGAATGAGGTGGGTTGTGCACTTTATACTATTTTTTATTTTCAGTTTACTTAAAATACATGTCTTTGTTAAGTTAAAATATATTTTTCTAATAAAGTCGATGTAATTGTGTCTCTCGTTATCTGTACAAAATATTAATGTGTTTCATCACAAAACATTTAAATGAATTAGGATTGAGATACTTGCATTCAGAAGGTGGCCGTAATGCAACGCCAGATGCCGTAAAACCCCAAAGAACAAGAAGATTAAGAGGCTTCAGACTGCACATGCGCAAGGCCACTTGACTGCTCCTAGTTTCCCTCCAAATCTTCATTGAGTTAATTTCGGCGGACAAATTGCTGTTGGTCTTCGTTTTCTGAGTTGAAAGAGGTAGGAGGACATTTCTTTTCACCCGTACCTATTTTTTGTAGTATTTTCATATTGAGCATGATTGTAGCCTATTTTGTGTTTGTGATACAAAATTCAATGTTCTTTTTTGGCGTGCTTGTGCAGTTTTAGAGAGCAGGTGGGTCTTGGACATGTTAGCTAGCTAACTTAGCTGCATGACCCAGGTCTGTCTGCTTTTATCCCGCTGAGCCCCGCCAGTCCGTGAACACCTCTGGTGAACACGTTACCACTGTGAAACCATACCATAGTCGGTATGTAAATATCATTATATGTAAGGAATAAACCAGGACGGGCTGTCTCCTTATTGGAAAATAATGTAGCCTACGACGGTTGTGGTGATGCAGCCGAGGCGAAGCCAATTGGAGTACCACCACCGAAGTACATTATTTTTTATTACATTATTATTATTATTACATTATTTTCCAATCGCGGGACAGCCCGGAGGGGTTTATTCCACTTATACAACGGGTTACCAACAATGACTGTATATGGTCACTTTCATATTTAGTGATTTTTATCGACTTAATCAGCTGAAAGTGAAATACTCCGCGGCCGTTTGGGCATAATATTATTTTACCGTTGTCAAGCAAGATTGTGGTTGATAGTTCTATCTGGACCGTTGTTATGCAAAAAAACAACAAAAAAAAAACTGGTTGGTAGTTCTATTTGCACCGTTGTTAAGCAAAAACCTCCTTTGCAGGTGAAGGAGAGAACTTAAGGCTGCTTCAACCTTTTTTTCCCAACCAATTTATTTTGAGCACATGACTGGCCATAACGTTATATGTAAGTATTTTAACTGTAAACTGACCGTTTTGTTTTTGTATTACATTTTCTTAAAGGTGCAACACATTTTTTTACAATGATTAGCCAAAGGAGGTTTTTATCCTTATTTTTCAAGTGTGACACAGACAGTTAATGCTGTAATGAGAAGCTATGTATTGTGGTCCAGCAATGTTGTGCTGTCAGTGAAGATTAGAAATAGGTATTGCCACAGGTCACCATTGGTATGAATTTTGTTTTGAGTTACAGCTACAGAAATCAAGTGCCTAAATAAATGTTGGGCAATTGAAGTGACCACAACAAAAAAAATCTACAGTTCATTTAGCCAGTAAGTGAAGTTTCTCACATCGCTGAGTTGCATTTGTAGTGAATTTTTGATTTGCAGTTCAAAAGAATGTGTTTATATTTTATCGGACTTGCTGTGATATTTTACTATACTTGCTGTATATGGATAAAGTCAATGTATCTTTAGCCAAAAAGAAGGTTGTTCATATCATATTTTCTTTCAAAGTAGAATAAACTAATTAAGCCATCTTTCTGCATTCAACACAGATAAAAACTGGGAAAGGTACCCATTTGTGGACCTGAGGCATGGTTAGCTGTGACACTGCATGGCAGTCATCTTCTATTTCAAAGCAGTAGGGCAGCACCCATCCACTTATTTGTGGTGAATTTGAAAGTTTACTTTGCACATTTATTTAGACTATGAAGTATTTTGGGGTTTCCCCCAGCCCAATCAGTACAGTTCTTTTTTTTTTTTTCTTTTTTAAAATTATTTTTTAATTGGGTTGAGTGATTGGAATGATATAAAAGCAGGCTTGAAGGAAATTTATCCATTGTAGCTCTAAAGGACCCTGTGAAAAGTGCACCAATAATTAATCTGTTAACATCTTTATAAATTTATTTTGGTTTATTTTCTCTCTCTTTTTGTAATCATCACGTTGCCATATTTCAGGTCCTGAATGATGGTTCATTGATTCGTGCTCCCTCCTGTCTGGCCAAGGCTCTGTACTCATAACAGGTATGATCACAACTAGCTACTTAATTACTGCGAATCGGGTTGTCAGTATTTTTATTTTTAGAAACATTTGTTAGATGACAGCTTCATTCTCTTGCTCTCGTTTGGAATAGCTTATTTATTTTTAGATCTCTAGTTCTCTTAAAAGCAAGTAATGAATTTCATTAATTGATGGCTGCTGTTAACATGTTGAATTTCAGATCCTGGCTGTGATAGCCTTTATCTGCTCCCTCCTTCATTGATGTGGTGTAGGCGGCACTGCTGAGCTTGCGCGTGGTATGTTAACAGTCAGACTTTTCTAAAGAAAACTGTTTTACAAGTTAAGTTTCCTTTGCTGATATCCCTTTGTTGTTGTTTTTTCCCAGATTTGAATGTGGCAGTGTAAAGGTTGCAGTTCAAAGACCTCAACTAGGGGCCAGTTACTTAAACATTATAGGTTAAAACATCCACATTATGGGCACAGGCACCCATATCCTTGCCCATATATTAGTTGTCCATGTACATTTAAGTCATGGAATGCGCTCAGGTCACATATCTGTAAAGTCCATAACAGAGAGACATCACAACAAACATTGTCATTTTCCACATTCAACTGTCATGTTTGTGGATTCTCTGAAATTGCCTCTGAAAAGGAATATTTTACTCATAAATTTGCATCTCAAAGCCAATGAAACAGTCCCCTGCATGTTCAAGGGTTGTACATTTAGGACAATCATCTATGGGACATTTAAATCGCATAAAAATAGAAAGCACCTTGGTTATTCTTACCGTGACTTTAAACCTGGAATAGTTGCAGTAAGAGACAGTTTTGAAAGCCCAAATCTTTCAGGTGAACATGGAGACAGTGAAGTATTAGAAAAAGCCCAACAAGAAGTGCAGTCTAGTTTTCAGACAGACATCTCAGAAAATGTTGAGAAGATGATAGAAGAGAAATTTGCAGCATTGTTGCTTAAGCTGGAAAACATACTCCATGTTCCCAGCTGTGCAGTCGATGAGCTTTTACAGGACTTGCACTTCCTGATGAGTTCTGCGTCCCTGACTACATTAAATGCCATTGTTTCAGATTTTTGTACTAAGCATCATCTTGGTCTTAATGCGACAGAAATTAAGGATTTGACCTCTGCAGTCTGCCTCTCTAACCCCTTGACAAAAACAATTGGCGATCAGGGCCCACTTGGCACTGCTTTTCAGCGGAAACAGTACTTCAAAGACAAATTCCAAGTAGTTGAACCAGTTGAATATGTTTTGAATAAGGAGTGCAACCATACCTACCAATATGTACCATTATTGCAGTCATTACAGCAGCTGCTTAGCAAAGATGGTATAACTGATGATGTAGTTGAAAACTATAGTGCTCACTCAAATGAAACTGCACAACAAGAATACAAGTCATTTCAGGATGGAGAGTTTTTCAAACAAAATCAGTTCCTATCTGCAGGGGAAATGAGAATAAGTGTGACCCTTTATATTGATGAGTTTGAAGTGTGCAACCCTCTGGGTACTTCCAGAAAGAAGCACAAACTTTGTGCGATGTACTGGATTTTGAGCAACTTACCCCCAGGCCAGCACTCCTCTTTGTCATCCATCTACTTGGCAGTACTGTGTAAAAGTAGCTACATCAAGGGATATGGATATGGAAAAGTGCTTGAACCTCTTTTGCGTGATCTGGTTGTCTTGGAAAAGCACGGGGTGTTTGTCCCACAGATTGGAAAAAATATTAAAGGCACAGTACAATGTGTAGCCGCAGACAATCTGGGTGCCCATGGGATTGCAGGCTTTGTGGAGAGTTTTTCAGGAGAGTATGTTTGTCGATTTTGCACAGGACGTTTCAGTGACTTTCAGACCAAGCAGGTTTTGTCGGGTGAGTTTAGTCTTCGATCCAAGGACAGGCACAAAGAGCATGTCAAACATGCAGTGGAGAGTGGAAAGCCATGTGTTGGAGTGAAAAGGCCATGTGTGCTGACAGAAAATCTTTCTCATTTTGATGTAACAACTGGATATCCCCCTGACTTACTTCATGATCTATTGGAGGGTGTTGTTCCAGTGGAACTTGCACAGTGTCTGGGTGTGTTAATATCCAAACAATACCTCTCTTTGGACACTTTAAATAAGGTGATTCTCAGTTTTCCCTATAAATGAGAAGATAAAACAAACTGTCCCCATATTGTGCCACAAACATTTTTAAGCAAAAACACAATAGGTGGCAATGCGGCTGAAAATTGGACTCTCTTAAGATTTCTGCCTTTCATGATTGGAGATGTTATACCTGATGGTGAACCAGTGTGGGAGATAATTTTGGATTTAAAAGAGATAGTGGATCTTGCTGTTGCCCAGATCCATACAGAAGAATCCATTGGATATCTTCAGTTCAAAATTTCTGATCACAGACAGAAATATCAAGAAGCATTTCCCAACCGAAAACTTCTGCCAAAGCATCACTACTTGGAGCATTACCCTCACATGATCCGATGTTTTGGTCCTCTAGTTGGAGTCTGGACCATGCGATTTGAGGGCAAGCACAGTTTTTTAAAAGAAGTTGCTCGTCACACCAAGTGTTTCAAGAATGTTGCTCTGACATTCTCAGCTTGGTTTAGGCATCATTACCGGGCCTTTGAACTGCAACCATGTCCAACTGGCAAAATGTCCCTGATAACACATGATGAACTGGCAGAGAAGTACCCATTACATGACTACTTCATTGGACCCCTTCGACTCGTTACGTTTAAAAGATATCCTTATATTAAAAGCATGTGTTGAATATGTGAGTAAACAGCTCTAATTGATAGCTTACTAAATGTGCACTTTATTCTCACTAGCATGAGCACCTAATAATAACTTAACACCTGTCACCTATGTCCACTTGGCTGTATAGTGACGTGTTTCTGTGCATGCACTAACTCCTTGTCACTGGTTGAATCTGACAGTCTATTAGGTACATCTGTACAATTTTTGGGACAATGAAGTTTTTAATATAAATTTTTTGTTGGCATTCAGTCTGAGATGTGTATATGTAAACTACTGAGGTCATAGTTAGCGTTAGAATTGCGTATGATCAAAGCCAGGTGTTGACTTTCCAATTGTAATGCTTTTAATTTATACATATTTAATGGCGTTACACTTGTATTTTTGTCTTTTCTAGACTGAAGCATTTGAATGATGGCTACACCAGTAAAACTGTGGATTATCCTTGGTGCCAACAATGCTGAAAAACTGACCATAGAATCAGGCATGCCAAAGTCTGTGGAGGATCTTTCAAACGAGATCAAACGTCAGTTTGATATAGAGGGGGACATTAGACTCCAGTACATGGACAGTGACTTTGATAATGAGTTTAACCTTAACCAAATTAGCGATATTCAAGACAAGAGCACAGTGAAAATCATCTGCTTGTCAGATGCTCCAGACCTCAACCAAAGCAACATGAGCCAGAGTGGGGAAGAAACATATTTGTCATCTTCTGACACAATGTTACTCTCCTCCCCTGATTCAGAAACTGCTCGATCACAGTGGCCCACAGAATTCCAAATACCAAAGTTTCCATATGATGTGGAGGTGCAACTTCAAAGTGCAAACCAGGCCTTCATATCAAGTGGAGTTATTCTGAACCCCAGTCACAAACTTAAATCGGACATCTTGGAAAGTCTGGCTGAGCACATCATTAAGTTCAAGGCATATCCTTCAAACTTGGAAATAGAATCTGTTGCTGAAGCTTTAATCAAAGCACATCCATGTTTGAGAGAACAAGGGTCTTTCAGTGGTTTCTACGGATGGAAAGTAATCCTCAAGTACAAGATGGCAAACTATAGGACAAAGCTTAGAAACCTGAGGTGCCCAGAATTGAGCATCAATTCCCTCAAGCACAAACCTGCAGATAGATGTAAGCCTGCCTATGATGTCAAAAAACCCAGAAAGGCAGAGGTAAATTTTTGTCCTCCCTATCCTGCTGGAGAGACCCAGGACAGTCTCGAAGGTGAAAGATTGGCATTGTTATCTGAGGTCAAGAAGAGACATAATGATAAAGTTGTCAAAGAGAAGATGGCCAAGACCTTTGCATACAGGAGGCAGGAGGTCGTCAGAGACAAGCCCATGATCGCCGAGTTCAAGATCAGATGGCCAGGACTGTTCATTGTGTCAGAGGTATGAAATGCTTAAATTGGCTATGATCAGTATTTTTTGTCATTTGATAAATAACAATGTATCAAATGACAATGCGAAAGAGTTGTAATGGCTCGCAGAATTCCAGTAACATATGGGAATGTTTATCATTTTGTGTAAAATGTAACCATGGCACAGGAAACACTTTTGAGATGCTTAGAGCACAGTCCGCTTTTTACATAATCTTGTGAGGGCATCTCTGTTTAAGTCTCTTAGTACTTCAGGCAGTTACAGGGTTGTATTGAATTTAGAAATATGGCAGATCGTAGAAAAACCTTTGAGGTCTTACTATAAGGTTGAATGTTTTAGTAGGTACCAATAATATGTTGTGTTTGTGGACGTTATGTTTTCAGGTGGAAGCAGAATTTGTGAGGATTACTACTGCTCCCCTTGTCTCAAAGTTCCTTGCACAACTTGACCAACACACTGCCCAGCTCATCAAAGTGTTGACGAAGAAAGGAGGCTCTGCAGGGAGGAAAATGACAACAATTTTGGCCCCAATTGCACAGGTATGTTTTGCTATTGGTAGAAAACATTATGGAATTATAAGTTGATGTTGACTAGTCTGTTTTGACAGGCATAGGGACTAGTAAACAGTCAGAAACCAATCATATCTGCAAATGCGCCCTAATTAGTGTAAAATTGTGGTTTGATTGTTGCTCACAAAGCCTGAACAGCAACTCCTGTGCTTCTTTCAAACAAATTGTTATTTTGTATTTGCAGTCACCTCACAATTTAACCCATTAAGACCGGATGCTACATTTGCGTATATCTGTTTAAGACCGGGTGTGACGTTTGCATGCTTCTCTCTTTAGAGCTGGATGCGAAGTGAGTGCCTTTTAGATGCTGTCATTGTTTTCAAGACACGTGACCGATGAAATGCATTGTGATTCGCAAATACACGTTGGTAAGGCGATTATACGTCAATGCAGCGAGAGCGCGGAGTATTTTTTAAAAGCTTACTCCCTCTGGTGGTGAAGAATGGAGTGTGCCCGAAGTTAACAGTGAACACAACAGTGAGCCCGTTTCTGTTACAAGAGTGTGAACAAACTGTGATATAGTTATTGCACTACGACTGCCAGTTTGTTTGTTTTGTTGAAAATATGGCTGGAAACAACAAGCACATTTGTCAACATTTTCAGTGTTATTAATTTTCTTTAAAAATGTTGTTAAACCTTAGGGCAATTAAAGCCAAAGGTTTACGCTCTCCAATGGTTTTTGTTTTATGTTTCTATCTGCTACAGTTGACAATTCTGTCAAGTTTTTCAGAAAACCCTCAGGTTTTAGGAGGTTGTTTACAAGAATGCCTTAGGTTTTAGAATGTTTTTTAGAGGGTGCCTTAGGTCTAAATGGGTTAAACACAGATCAGTGACCGTAGCTGTGTTTAGTGATCAGATGTATTGACATTTGGAATGAGCAACATAAAGTTTGCTTCTCAACATACAGCATGACATTTCCCTGATCCACACTAAAACTTGAGGCCTCTGTTTTCAGGTTTATTCATTAGTGACTGTTGTGAAAAATTAGGGTTGAAAAGTTCAGTTTTTGGTTGTGAAAGAGATGTTAAAACAAAGAAGGAAGATGTTGTACTGGTTTTTCTTTTCGTTCCCTGCTTAATGTGGACATCTATAAAGTGTTGTTTGGCAAGGTAACCATTTATGTCCATGTGATGAGTAATTGGTCATTGTGTACATGTCTATCTCTACAGTTGAGATGTCATCCATTTCACATGCTTATAGAAATGTGAGGTGTAGTATGTGTATGTGCAGTCCTAAAGTATTTCTGTATTTTTTTCTCTCTCTCTTCAGAATGAAACTGTTGAAAAGAGAAGGGAGTGCATCCTCAGGGCACTTTGTATCTACTTGAATGAAGACCCGAACATCCTCTTCAAAGAATACCTGGTTGGTAATTTTAACAGTTTAGTTTCTACCTGTATTAAACCAAATCTTGAATAACTAATCTTGTTACTTTGTTATAATTTGCGTGGAATCAGTTTGTTTAAACTTTTTTGGAAATCTAGTATATACACTCACCATGCATTTTATTAGGAACACCTGTGCAATATAATGCAATCCAATACATCAACTCTGCCATACATTCTACTTTTACGAAGCTTATACATTTTCAGTTTTTGCTGACATTGTCAGAAAGGTGATAATTCTACTTTATGTTTATGTTTATTACGAGAGTTCGTAGTGGGTGGTGGTGGTGTACTGGAGTCAGGGTGGGAAATTAGCACCAGCCACCAGCCAAATGCTGGTAAAATATGAAAGTGGTCGTTTTCAGACACAAAATAATGATTCACTGTTGAGTGGCTGGTGAATTTGAACATTTATATGTCAGTGGCTGGTAGATGTTCACATTTTAAAAAGTTAATTTCCCACCCTGACTGGAGTGCATTATATTGAAAAGTGTTCCTAATATTGTGTTTAACCCATTAACATACACGAGGGGGGGGAACACTTGTTGACACAATGTAAACAAAAACTGAAAATGTCTAAGCTTAGTAAAAGTAAAAATGTATGGCAGAGCTGTTGTATTGCATTGTATTAGATTGCACGTGTTCCTAATAAAGTGCTTGGTGAGTGTATATTAAATAATATAAAATTATATCTCAGGTTTGATAGAATCACCCAGCACTACTTCATCTTGTTATTTTTATACACATAGCACTGTTTGAAGTATCATGCTATTTTCATTAAACTTTTATGTAAGGGAAACCTGAAATGCAAAAGTTACTCTTTTGAATTCTGCAAAATCTGTGTGTGATTTCATAGTTTGGTTTTGTCCTTTCTTTCTCTCCTATGTAAAGGATTCCAATGCTACAGCTGTTGCAAGGGAGCTTGAACAAGTTATCCTTGGCATCTACAGCATCAATGTTGAGGGAGGTGATGCCACCACTGCTCCAGCCGATGTTGGAATAGTGATCGAGGGTGTTGAAGTTCTGCATGACTTGGGAGACATCGCCTCTGCATGTGCACTCTCAATGGGTGTAATATATGCACTGAACCTCAGTTATCCTCAGGAACTGAAAGCCTTCTTTGAAGTACTTCAGAAGCTCTTCCTTCAACTGGATGCTTGCAGACTCTCAACCAAGGTACAGATGCTCAAGAACAAACTGTATGAATGAGCCAACCATTTGATTTGGATGCTGAATGTTCTGTGGAATAGGCAAAATTATATTTTGGGCCAAAACTGAATAAAATGATTACCATTACCTGTTTGAAAATAGCAGAGCAGGGAAAAACTACACGTCAGAAAAATAACCAATGATTTGGCAAACTTTTGGAAAACTACTACCATAAGTGAGAAGTGGTAGTCTAGTGGTACTACTAAGTGAAACGATGTGGAATTGAGAGACCATGCAGCACCAAAATTGTTGACAACTGAATGTATATTTTGCTGACTTTTTAACACCAAGCTGCACCAAAAACAACTGCAAGGAAGTTGGATTGTCAGACCGTCTTGCATATACTGGCAAAAACAAACACTACTTTAACAGAATGCCGCAACACGAGTTGACATGTTTGTTAAAATGTTTGCATCTCAGGTTTTTTCCACCCCACAATGCTAAAATAAATGTTGACAGTGTCAAGTGTGTTGTTAGATGGTTGGACCATTATGCTGTTACAAAACAATTTTGAAAACTGCAAGCCTGTTGTATTGTTAGACCATAATATTGACAAATAAAGGGATGTTTTGTTGGATTTTTATGCTGCATCAAGGCAGTTTACAACTGTTAGTGTTGGACCATGCTGCACCATAATGTTGCCAACTGAAAGTATGGTTTAGTATATGTAGGGCTGCAACTAACGATTTAAAAAAAAATTATTATTATTATAATCTGTTGATTATTTTTTCTATTAGTCGATTAGTTGTTTGGGCTTTGGGAAACTGATTAACATTTTTGACCATTTTCTGACATTTTATACACCAAGGTGCAACCCAAAGTGTTTTATTTTGTCCCGACCAACAGTCCAAAGATATTCAGTTTACTGTCATGGAGGACTAAAGAAACCAGAAAATATTCACATTTAAGAAACTGGAACCAGAGAATTTTAGCATTTTTTCTTTTTGACTCAAAACGATCGATTCATCAAAATAGTTGGCGATTAATTTTCTGTCATTGATTAATCGACTAATAGTGCAGCTCTATATGTGTTACACTTATGGTGCCAAAAATGTTACTCTATTGTTTTTTTGGACCAAGTGCACAATGTTAACTGATGTGCAAAATGTTAACTGAATAAGTGCTGTGGTGAATAAAGGAAATAACAAAAATGTGTTGGGTGTACCAAATTAATTTGTGTGGAACCTGTTGACAAACTATAATTATGTCAAACTAATAAGTAAAAAATAAATTGTATGAAAACCTAATGTTTTAATTAATTGAACGTAAATGTATTATTTTACTACTACAAATAAGATATATGTTGAAAGGACAAATGTAAAATATGTAGCCTGTAAATATATTCTTTAAGTCCATATAACATAACTGACTTAATTTGGGTAGGCTTAAATATCTCTTGTTGATCAGAAGTAATTTTTTTTAGTTGGCACAATTCACAATCATTGTGTTACTGTAATACAAGTTCATTAACTTAGATGACCTTAACATTTTTGCTTTTAACTAACCTAACAAAATTAGGTGGAACCTGTTGACAAAATAAATTTAATTAAAGTCAATGTTTCATTTTTTTGAGTGTGTAACATTGCTGTGTCCCAAGCATGGTGCCCTAAAATTGGGGGGATTATGTATAAAAAGGGCTGTAATTCATACACTGTTCACCCGATATGGATGTAAATACCCTTTTTTATTACAAATCTCAAATTGTGGAGTACAGAGGCAAATCAATAAATGATGGGTCTTTGTCCCAAACATTATGGAGGACACTGTATTCCTAATAATATTTAAATGTGTTTAATTTCATATCGTTTGTTCTCTGCAGGTTTCTGCCTCTGCTGCTGACGTTGAGAGGTCCTTGACTTTGCCTGACAGTCCTCGATTGATTGTTCTCAGTATGCACGTGTATGTTTAATTTAACATTTCCTTGACCATGTGGCCACACCACAGGCCTTCCCTGTCCTCACTGCTATGCTATGTGTCAACCCCATCCCAACCCGTTCTCTCCCCTACAGAACTCGCTTCCGCAGGCGAGGCCCCCCGCGGCGACGGAACCTCTCCAACCTTCGCTATCCCTCACTGACCCCCCTGTGACGACTTCACGGTCGCAGGAGGGTTATGGAACTGCCTGTCTGCTACGCGGAAGGCTGACTTCATTTCGGCCTACGCGTCCCACTTCTCTCTACATTTCCTTGCCCTCACTGAGACCTGGATCACACCAGGCAACACTGCAACCCCTGCAGCCCTCTCCTCCTCCTCCTCCTTCTCTCACGCCACCCGCCCGTCTGGCCGTGGTGGGGGCACAGGTTTGCTGATCTCTCCCTCCTGGAAATTCTCTGTTCTCACCCTCTCTCACCTCTCCATCTCTACCTTTGAAAACCACTCTGTCTCAATCACCTATCCTGTTAACTTGTATATTGTTGTTATCTATCACCCTCCAGGGCCCCTGGGAAGCTTCCTCGATGAGCTTGACACCCTGCTCAGCTCCTTCCCAGAGGATGGCACCCCACTGATCCTCCTGGGAGACTTCAACATCCACCTTGATGCCTCCCACTCCGCAGCTTTCCTGCCCCTACTCCACTCATTCGTCCTCTCCCTGGTACACTCCCCACCAACACACAAGGCTGGCAATTATTTCTGTCTGGTGAATTTGGATTTATGAGATCGCTATTCGCGCAACGAACTGTGGCTGCGCAGTCCGGTGCCCACGCGATCTATTCAGATGACGTGTACCACTTGTATATTGTTTCCTATTGCACAAAATTCGTTTTAGATGGACTGGATAATAATTTCTGTCTCGGGAACTTGCATTTATGAGATCGCCAATAGCGTAATCAACTCTATATAAAACGGTGACGCAGACACCTGTGCCCGATTACACCTTTGTATTTGCTCAATTGTTTGTTTAAAAAGTTTCCAATGCCACAGCGTGCGTGTTGGATGCACTGGTTAATTATTTCTGTCTGGGGAATTTAGATTTATGAGATCGCTATTCGCGTAACGAACTGTGGCAGCGCAGTCCGGTGCCCACGCGATCTATTCAGAGGCCTTGTACCACTTGTATATTGTTTCCAATTGCTCAAAATTCTTTTTAGATGGACTGGATAATAATATCTGTCTCGGGAACTTGGATTTATGAGATCGCTAATAGCGTAATCAACTGAATTTTAAACGGTGAGGCACACACCTGCGCCCGATTACACGTTTGTATTTGATATATTATTTGTTTAAATAGATTCCAATGCCACAGCGTTCGTGTTGGATGCACTGATTAATTATTTCTGTCTGAGGAAATTGGATTTATGAGATCGCTTTTCGCGCAACGAACTGTGGCAGCGCAGTCCGGTGCCCAAGCGATCTATTCAGATGACGTGTACCACTTGTATATTGTTTCCAGTTGCACAATATTCGTTTTAGATGGACTGGATAATAATTTCTGTCTCGGGAATTTGGATTTATGAGATCGCCAATAGCGTAATCAACTGTATTTAAAACGGTGACGCACACACCTGCGCCCTATTACACCTTTGTATTTGCTCAATTTTTTTTTAAAGAGTTTCCAATGCCACAGCGTTCGTGTTGGATGCACTGGTTAATAATTTCTGTCTGGGGAATTTAGATTTATGAGATCGCTATTCGCGCAACCAACTGTGGCAGCGCAGTCCGGTGCCCACGCGATCTATTCAGATGACGTGTACCACTTGTAGATTGTTTCCTATTGCACAAAATTCGTTTTAGATGGACTGGATAATAATTTCTCTCTCGGGAACTTGCATTTATGAGATCGCCAATAGCGTAATCAACTGTATATAAAACGGTGACGCAGACACCTGCGCCCGATTACACCTTTGTATTTGCTCAATTGTTTGTTTAAAAAGTTTCCAATGCCACAGCGTGCGTGTTGGATGCACTGGTTAATTATTTCTGTCTGGGGAATTTAGATTTATGAGATCGCTATTCGCGTAACGAACTGTGGCAGCGCAGTCCGGTGCCCACGCGATCTATTCAGAGGCCTTGAACCACTTGTATATTGTTTCCAATTGCTCAAAATTCTTTTTAGATGGACTGGATAATAATATCTGTCTCGGGAACTTGGATTTATGAGATGGCTAATAGCGTAATCAACTGAATTTTAAACGGTGAGGCACACACCTGCGCCCGATTACACGTTTGTATTTGATATATTATTTGTTTAAATAGTTTCCAATGCCACAGCGTTCGTGTTGGATGCACTGGTTAATTATTTCTGTCTGAGGAAATTGGATTTATGAGATCGCTTTTCGCGCAACGAACTGTGGCAGCGCAGTCCGGTGCCCAAGCGATCTATTCAGATGACGTGTACCACTTGTATATTGTTTCCAGTTGCACAATATTCGTTTTAGATGGACTGGATAATAATTTCTGTCTCGGGAATTTGGATTTATGAGATCGCCAATAGCGTAATCAACTGTATTTAAAACGGTGACGCACACACCTGCGCCCTATTACACCTTTGTATTTGCTCAATTTTTTTTTAAAGAGTTTCCAATGCCACAGCGTTCGTGTTGGATGCACTGGTTAATTATTTCTGTCTGGGGAATTTAGATTTATGAGATCGCTATTCGCGCAACGACCTGTGGCAGCGCAGTCCGGGGCCCACGCGATCTATTTGGAGAACGTGTACCACTTGTAGATTGTTTCCTATTGCACAAAATTCGTTTTAGATGGACTGGATAATAATTTCTCTCTCGGGAACTTGCATTTATGAGATCGCCAATAGCGTAATCAACTGTATATAAAACGGTGACGCAGACACCTGTGCCCGATTACACCTTTGTATTTGCTCAATTGTTTGTTTAAAAAGTTTCCAATGCCACAGCGTGCGTGTTGGATGCACTGGTTAATTATTTCTGTCTGGGGAATTTAGATTTATGAGATCGCTATTCGCGTAACGAACTGTGGCAGCGCAGTCCGGTGCCCACGCGATCTATTCAGAGGCCTTGTACCACTTGTATAGTTTCCAATTGCTCAAAATTCGTTTTAGATGGACTGGATAATAATATCTGTCTCGGGAACTTGGATTTATGAGATCGCCAATAGCGTAATCAACTGAATTTAAAATGGTGAGGCACACACCTGCGCCCGATTACACGTTTGTATTTGATAAATTATTTGTTTAAATAGTTTCCAATGCCTCAGCGTTCGTGTTGGATGCACTGGTTAATTATATCTGTCTGTGGAAATTGGATTTATGAGATCGCTATTCGCGCAACGAACTGTGGCAGCGCATTCCTGTGCCCACGCGATCTATTTGGTGAACGTGTACCACTTGTAGGTTGTTTCCTATTGCACAATATTCGTTATAGATGGACTGGATAATAATTTCTGTCTCGGGAACTTGGATTTATGAGATCGCCAATAGCGTAACCAACTGTATTTAAAACGGTGACGCACACACCTGCGCCCGATTACACTTTTGTATTTGCTATATTATTTGTTTAAATAGTTTCCAATGCCACAGCGTACGTGTTGAATGCACTGGTTAATTATTTCTGTCTGGGGAATTTGGATTTATGAGATCGCTATTCGCGCAACCAACTGTGGCAGCGCAGTCCGGTGCCCACGCGATCTATTCAGATGACGTGTACCACTTGTATATTGTTTCCAGTTGCACAATATTCGTTTTAGATGGACTGGATAATAATTTCTGTCTCGGGAACTTGTATTTATGAGATCGCCAAAAGCTTAATCAACTGTATTTAAAACGGTGACGCACACACCTGATCCCGATTACACCTTTGTATTTGCTCAATTGTTTTTTTAAAGAGTTTCCAATGCCACAGCGTTCGTGTTGGATGCACTGGTTAATTATTTCTGTCTGGGGAATTTAGATTTATGAGATCGCTATTCGCGTAACGAACTGTGGCAGCACAGTCCTGTGCCCACGCGATCTATTCAGAGGACTTGTACCACTTGTTGGTTGTTTCCTCTTGCACAAAATTCGTTATAGATGGACTGGATAATAATTTCTGTCTCGGGAACTTGGATTTGTGAGATCGCCAATAGCGTAATCAACTATATTTAAAACGGTGACCCACACACCTTCGCCCGATTACACGTTTGTATTTGCTATATTATTTGTTTAAATAGTTTCCAATGCCACAGCGTTCGTGTTGGATGCACTGGTTAATTATTTCTGTCTGGGGAATTTAGATGTATGAGATCGCTATTCGCGTAACGAACTGTGGCAGCACAGTCCTGTGCCCACGCGATCTATTCAGAGGACTTGTACCACTTGTTGGTTGTTTCCTCTTGCACAAAATTCGTTATAGATGGACTGGATAATAATTTCTGTCTCGGGAACTTGGATTTGTGAGATCGCCAATAGCGTAATCAACTATATTTAAAACGGTGACCCACACACCTTCGCCCGATTACACGTTTGTATTTGCTATATTATTTGTTTAAATAGTTTCCAATGCCACAGCGTTCGTGTTGGATGCACTGGTTAATTATTTCTGTCTGGGGAATTTGGATATATGAGATCGCTTTTCGCGTTACGAACTGTGGCAGGGCAGTCCAGTGCCCACACGATCTATTCAGAGGACGTGTACCACTTGTATATTGTTTCCAGTTGCACAAAATTCGTTTTAGATGGACTGGATAATAATTTCTGTCTTGGGAACTTGTATTTATGAGATCGCTAATAGCGTAATCAACTGTATTTAAAACGGTGACGCACACACCTGCGCCCGATTACACGTTTGTATTTGCTATATTATTTGTTTAAATAGTTTCCAATGCCACAGCGTTCGTGTTGGATGCACTGGTTAATTATTTCTGTCTGGGGAATTTGGATTTATGAGATAGCTATTCGCCCAACGAACTGCGGCAGCGCAGTCCGGTGCCCACGCGATCTATTTGGTGAACGTGTATCGCTTGTAGATTGTTTCCTATTGCACAAAATTCATTTTAGATGGACTGGATAATAATTTCTGTCTCGGGAACTAGGATTTATGAGATCGCCAAAAGCGTAATCAACTGTATTTAAAACGGAGATGCACACACCTGCTACCGAATGCATGAGCTTCTTCGTTCACTGTGGAGCCCAAGCCATCCTTTTATTTTCCCCAGGCATTTATAAGTCCTTAAATGTAAGGCTGCGTGTGCACAAAACGCCTGCGAGGGCATGCATTTCTTAGAATGAATGTCAATATTACTAGTAATAGCGGTGGTGCTTGATTATTGGCGAATTTGACGGATGATGCTCACACCTGCTGCCGAATGCAGGAGCGTATGCATCTTACCCCAATTTCCTGGTGAACACACTTTCCCCCACGTCACATCCTTACTAGTTTTAGACTTCCAACTCCTCTCACTAAAGCAATACAATGCCTCCTCCTAGTGGTCAGAATACACTCAACCTGTAAAATCTATTATTGAACACAACAAATGTAATGCCAAAAAACGTATGGTAGCTTTACACATGGTATAAACTAATTGCATGCTATGAAACGAGAAGGAACTATTTATGTCTTGATAAAATCATTGTTTTCCTGGAACTAACGACCAGAGGTTTTTGCCTAAAAACGGTGCAAATAGAACTACCAACCAGAGTGTCTGCATAACGACGGTCCAATTAGAACTACGAACCAGAGTTTTGCTTGACAACGGCAAAATAATATGCCCAAACGCCCGCAAAATAACATTTCACTTTCAGCTGATTAAATTTATAAAAACCAATAAATATAAAAATAAACATATATATAGTCATTGTTGGTACACCGTATGAAATTGATGTGAAATTACAGGGAAATTCCGACAGTAACCTGCTGTTTTATTGATATACAGCACATTGCTGGAGACAGAACAGCATTGTGGGCGTTTTGCTCTTAACTGCATATCACCGTTTGAATTTGCAGTAATTAACTGGAAATTGCAAAGGATATTGGGAAGCCGTTGGTTAGTAGTGGCGGCAGAGAATTTGCTAACAAAGCAATGCCAAGTTTCGAGTGTCACACCTAATAGGCTACGCGAATTTAAAAGTAATTATATTACTATTTGTTCGTTTTTTATTTCCAACAGAATACGTTGATCTGTATTTCACATTAATCTTCTTGTTCTTTTCCAAGGCAAGCCTGTATTTCGAATATTTTTTGTTGCAGCTGGCTAGAGAGTCGCTGGATTGCGCAGGTAGGCTACGTGCGTTTCGAATTCATTAAACTAGTTCGTATCATAACGGCCAATCATTCGCCAGCGATAGCTTAGTATGAAAGCATGTTTCCATGTCAGTATTGTGGTCACCAATGCTTAACGAAGTATGCGTTTGTTAGGCATATGAAAGTACGTGCGAGTCTTCCAATCGCGTCGTTTAAATGCGCCTTTTTAGATTGCACCCGTTCGTTCAGAAACGTAACGCAGTTGGAATGTCATGTATATCGAGAGCATCAAGATAAGAGGAGAGCACAGGTAACTGCAATCGAGCGTGTGTCTTGTCATGTAGAATTTTGCGATGTTAGATGCAATGATTTATCCAGTTTAAACTCTCATTTGAAATCTCATATCAGAGAGGGCAGGGCAGTTTCTTGTCCATTTCGTCAGTGTGGGAGAACGTTTTCTGTCGTCTCTTCATTTACTTCTCATTTTTCAAGAGTACACAAGTCTTGTACAGCATCCAGTCTTTTGGGCCATGAAACAGTAGGAAGAGAGACGAGACTAACGGCAACCAATGAACAAGTTGAGGATGTTTCAGTGTTGGAGGGGGATTTGACTGACGACATAACTGATGATAATGAGGGAGACCAAGCAGCGGTGCTGCCAGAGAGAGCAGATGAATCCCTTTTCTTGCACAATTTGGCTTTCTTTTATTTAAAGTTGCAGGCAAAACTTTTACTGCCAGCATCAGTCATACAGTCTATTATTGAGGATTTTCAAGCAGTGCATGATATCAGTCAGTCTCATTTACTTCATAAGTTGGACGAAAAGCTGGTATCATTGGATATCTCTGATAGTGAGAGAGAGAATGTCATAGAGGTTCTTAAATCCGAGGATTTGTTTCGGGCATGCAACACTGGTACCTTGAAAACTGATCAAAGACAAAAAACAGTTTTTACATTACATTGAGCCAGTCCCACTTTATCTTGGAATGAATGATTCAGGGAAGGAATGTTTTGCTCAATACATTCCGTTAAAAGATGCACTTCGATCACTCTTTCAGTGTCAGTCGGTCAAGCAGCAAACACATAGCAACAAACAAGAGATACAGTCTTTGTCTAGATCAAGAGATGTCTTGGAAGACATCTGGGATGGTAGCAATGTGGCAGCAAATGTACTGTTTAAGAAGTAGGAGGAATCTCTTGGTCTGGTACTGTACCAGGATGCTTTTGAAGTGGTAAATCCGCTACTTTGATTGAAGTGGTATAGTCTTACCTGATGGACATGTGTACCGAGGAACATTGTGTGCCATAGCTGGAGATAATCTGGGATCACACAGTATTGGTGGCTTTAGTGAAAACTTCAGTAAAAGCAGCCATTTCTGCAGATTATGTACTGTTGACCGTGCTCAATTTTTGTCATCTCCCTTCACAACAGGTGAAAAGAAAACAATTGCATCATACAAAGACAGCGTGCAGCACAGCATGCAGCATAACGTAAGTACATCAAAACTGTCACTGGGAATTAAACTTGATTCCAAATTTATCAAATTAACCCACTTCCATGTGTGCCAACCTGGTCTGCCTCCTTGTCTGGGCCATGACTTATTTGAGGGTATTGTCGCATATGACTTGGCTCTATACCTAAGTCATTTTGTCACAAATCAGAAATTCTTCACGTATAGAGAACTGAATGGACGGCTTAATCACTTCAGGTACCTTGGCAATGACGCCAGCAATAAGCCATGTGAAATGAATCCAGGAAGTGAGAAATTGAGTGGACATGCTGTCCAGAATTGGTGTTTCCTTAGACTTCTGCCTCTCTTGATTGGGGACAAAATTTAAAATCCAGTTGAAAATGAAGTTTGGCAATTTGTGTTGCAGCTAAGGCAAAAAGTTGAATTTGTCTGTGCTCCTGCCATTGCAACTAGCCAGGTGGCCTACTTGAGAGTCCTTATTGAGGAGTATTTGCCAAGTCGACAGGATTGTTTTCCTAATCACCCACTTAAGCCGAAACACCATTATATATGTCACTATCCTGAACTGATACTTTGCTTTGGGCCTCTTATTCGCTTATGGACCCTTAGGTTTGAGAGTAAACACACACACATTTTAAACAGTGTGCTCACAAATGACACAACTTCAAGAATTTGTGTTCCACATTAGCAGAGAGGCATCAACTTTTACAAGCATCTCTCTGTGCTGGTAATGTGTTTCCACCTTGTGTCATTTTTGATAGAGGTACAGATTTCTTTTCCAAATGATTACAATGACAAGATAAAACAATCTGTTGATCATTTAGGCCTCCAGCTACTTAACTCTGTGGCTGTACACAATGTCCCCGTTAAAGGCACAAGCTACAAAAAAGGCATGTGTGTTGTCTTGGAGAAGAATGATGAGGGACTAGTCTTTGGCAAGATAGAACTGATTCTTGTTTGCAACAGTTGTGTTTACTTTGTCACAGAGAAATGCCAGTCTGATTCCCTTTTTGATCAGGGGATTTACTGCCCAAAGATGGGCTCAGAGAACCCCATTTCAAATTATTTCTGCCTACATCATGCACGCCTCCTTGACTATTACCCTTTGCCTGTGTACAACATGTTTGGTCTGTCTCTAATTGCCCTTCACCACTCCTTTCCTCCAGAATGTCTGATATAAGTGAGAGCATCAAGGACGCAGTCATTTCTGTCCTGCCAAGTGTGCCAGAAGAGACGCTCATTCTGTTGGTTGAAACGATCTTACACCAGGGAGTGGAAAGCAAAGATGACTTGCAGTACATAAGAGAACAGGAAATTGGTTATTCGACCAAGCCAGTGCAGAAAACTTTTAAATGCATGGAAATGAGCAGGTACTGTATATTTACTACTTCACTACCAAATTAAAGAGTGTATTAAAATGCTTATTGTTTTATTTAATTAATTACGGCATCATTTTAGTCAATATTGATAATGATAGATTTTTGTTTTCATTGCCAGATGCCATAAGTTGTGCTACCCCCCTACTCCAGTCCCCAGAAGGCAGTTCATCACTGTCAAGCTCCTCGAGATCCAGTAGCCCTTCACCATCACATTCCACACGGCCACCAGTAAAGCAAAACTGGCCAGAAACTTTCCAGGTACCCTGGGAGAAAATGCCACCAGGTATTGGTACTGCCACTGAAAGTGGGATAAGGCCCTCACCAGCAGATAGAAGGCAAATGTTTCGGGTCTTGGTGGACGAAATGAGGAAGTTTGAGGCCAACCCTTCGTGGTCGCAGTGCCTCATAATTTCTGTCAAGATTGTCAAGGGGTTTCCACAGTCCTTCGCTGACATGATAGAAGGGAAATTCATAGGGGGAGGATATGCATCTCTCCTGAGTCAAATAAAAATTCATGTTGAGCATTTAAAGAGAAATAACACTTTGGCACGGTGCAGGTCTGTCACCACAGGGGCAAAGCCAAACACAGACCCTGCAGATAGCTATGGCTGCACACGGTGGCAGCCAGACCTTCCACCTGAAGAAACAGGAAGCACACTGGAAGAGAAAAAGAAGATACTTTTGGAGTTCTTCTCTCGTGAGGGCTTGTCTGGGATTGAAAGGGGAGAAGTACAGAATCTCATGCAGGCAACGTACTACTTACAGCGCAAGATGATAAACACAACACCGGCCCACACACTTGAATATCTGAAATCTCAGTGGCCATACCTGTTTGTCCCTAGGAGTATGTGTACACATTTTGAGATGCTAACAGACATCAACATTTTGAGAAGACTGGAAGCATCTCTTGAAGGAAATGGGCGAAATATCATGGAGTTCCTCAAGAAAAACCCTACCAACAGTGAAGTCAAGGCTGTTCTGACCCGAAGCAATACCAGTGTGGCAGCTCCATATGTTCTGCTGGTGCTGATGGCTCACTTCAAACAGCAGAGTGATGCACTGATACTGGAAACAGATGTGACGACTGTCTCTAATATTGTTTTATTTTTATTGTAGTTACAGGAGTCGGCCAGTGTGTGCGGTGCACCCCTTTCTAATTGAGAGCACCTGGGGGTAAACCCTATAATAAGGAAGCTCCAGTGCTTTCTGGGCCGTTTTTCTCTCTTTCTTTCTCACTCAGTTCCAGGTAATCCTGCACCAGGTCGGGCGGTTGGACGGGCCGCGGGTTTTTCCCTTCACCCTCTTTTATTCCCAGGTTTTGCGTTGTACAACAAATTAAAGTAAATATACAGTGCAGTCTGTATGTGTTTGGACAGGGACACATTTTTTTGTTGTTTTCATTCTGTTCTCCAACAAACAAACAGTTGACATAAAACAGTCACAATGTGGTTAAAGTGCAGACTTTCAGCTTTGATTTGACCATATTTACATCCATATCAAGTGAACATTGTAGGAATTACAGCCCTTTTTATACATAGTCCCCCCCAATTTTAGGGGCTCAAAAATAATTGGACAAATTAACATAATCATAGATTAAATTGTCATTTTTTTATACTTGGTTGCATATCCTTTGCATGCCATGACTTCCTGATGTCCGTGACCTATCAACATCATCAGAGTCTGGATATCTTATTTTCAGGTTGTCCTACAAGCGATACTAAAACTCTTTGCATTTGAATGGATCTCTATGGGAATTGGGGGGTACTAAACATGACTACTTTCATTCACAGACAGTGCGCATCATAAATGGAAATCCAGGAAATCCAGCTATATTTCTTTACAAATAACAATATTTGGGGTTCCTATATGATGCAGTGTATGAGCAACACTGGTTTACCAGATACCAATGAAACATATCAAGACTAACAAGGACCCAAAGGTGCTCAATTGAATTTTGATGTTGCTCAGCACTCCCCATCAAACATCAAGGCACTCAATGTTGGCTAATTCACTGATTTTACAGTTATTGATGACATATCTTTCTATGTTGCAGTTAAGTATATGTTTAATAGCTGTCAATTTTGTTTTCTCTTTTGTGATGGTCATAATTTAGAAGCAGAAACAAATTTTGCTCAGAGGCGGTGTACTCATTTGCAACATGGCTCTTTATAATGTTGGTTAAAAAAATCATGCTTTCCTGTTTAGCATTGCAGTATTGCAGTGTTGCTGAAACACTACATAATATAGGAACCCCAAATCTTTTTTTATTTGTAAAGCGATAAAGCTGGATTTCCATTTTTCAGAGAGGGTGTACTCCTTCATGATGTGCACTGCACTCAAAAAAAATGAATGAGGTGGGTTGTGCACTTTATACTATTTTTTATTTTCAGTTTACTTAAAATACATGTCTTTGTTAAGTTAAAATATATTTTTCTAATAAAGTCGATGTAATTGTGTCTCTCGTTATCTGTACAAAATATTAATGTGTTTCATCACAAAACATTTAAATGAATTAGGATTGAGATACTTGCATTCAGAAGGTGGCCGTAATGCAACGCCAGATGCCGTAAAACCCCAAATAGCAAGAAGATTAAGAGGCTTCAGACTGCACATGCGCAAGTCCACTTGACTGCTCCTAGTTTCCCTCCAAATCTTCATTGAGTTAATTTCGGCGGACAAATTGCTGTTGGTCTTCGTTTTCTGAGTTGAAAGAGGTAGGAGGACATTTCTTTTCACCCGTACCTATTTTTTGTAGTATTTTCATATTGAGCATGATTGTAGCCTATTTTGTGTTTGTGATACAAAATTCAATGTTCTTTTTTGGCGTGCTTGTGCAGTTTTAGAGAGCAGGTGGGTCTTGGACATGTTAGCTAGCTAACTTAGCTGCATGACCCAGGTCTGTCTGCTTTTATCCCGCTGAGCCCCGCCAGTCCGTGAACACCTCTGGTGAACACGTTACCACTGTGAAACCATACCATAGTCGGTATGTAAATATCATTATATGTAAGGAATAAACCAGGACGGGCTGTCTCCTTATTGGAAAATAATGTAGCCTACGACGGTTGTGGTGATGCAGCCGAGGCGAAGCCAATTGGAGTACCACCACCGAAGTACATTATTTTTTATTACATTATTATTATTATTACATTATTTTCCAATCGCGGGACAGCCCGGAGGGGTTTATTCCACTTATACAACGGGTTACCAACAATGACTGTATATGGTCACTTTTATATTTAGTGATTTTTATCGACTTAATCAGCTGAAAGTGAAATACTCCGCGGCCGTTTGGGCATAATATTATTTTACCGTTGTCAAGCAAGATTGTGGTTGATAGTTCTATCTGGACTGTTGTTATGCAAAAAAACAACAAAAAAAAAACTGGTTGGTAGTTCTATTTGCACCGTTGTTAAGCAAAAACCTCCTTTGCAGGTGAAGGAGAGAACTTAAGGCTGCTTCAACCTTTTTTTCCCAACCAATTTATTTTGAGCACATGACTGGCCATAACGTTATATGTAAGTATTTTAACTGTAAACTGACCGTTTTGTTTTTGTATTACATTTTCTTAAAGGTGCAACACATTTTTTTACAATGATTAGCCAAAGGAGGTTTTTATCCTTATTTTTCAAGTGTGACACAGACAGTTAATGCTGTAATGAGAAGCTATGTATTGTGGTCCAGCAATGTTGTGCTGTCAGTGAAGATTAGAAATAGGTATTGCCACAGTTCACCATTGGTATGAATTTTGTTTTGAGTTACAGCTACAGAAATCAAGTGCCTAAATAAATGTTGGGCAATTGAAGTGACCCCACCAAAAAAAATCTACAGTTCATTTAGCCAGTAAGTGAAGTTTCTCACATCGCTGAGTTGCATTTGTAGTGAATTTTTGATTTGCAGTTCAAAAGAATGTGTTTATATTTTATCGGACTTGCTGTGATATTTTACTATACTTGCTGTATATGGATAAAGTCAATGTATCTTTAGCCAAAAAGAAGGTTGTTCATATCATATTTTCTTTCAAAGTAGAATAAACTAATTTAAGCCATCTTTCTGCATTCAACACAGATAAAAACTGGGAAAGGTACCCATTTGTGGACCTGAGGCATGGTTAGCTGTGACACTGCATGGCAGTCATCTTCTATTTCAAAGCAGTAGGGCAGCACCCATCCACTTATTTGTGGTGAATTTGAAAGTTTACTTTGCACGTTTATTTAGACTATGAAGTATTTTGGGGTTTCCCCCAGCCCAATCAGTACAGTTCTTTTTTTTTTTTCTTTTTTAAAATTATTTTTTAATTGGGTTGAGTGATTGGAATGATATAAAAGCAGGCTTGAAGGAAATTTATCCATTGTAGCTCTAAAGGACCCTGTGAAAAGTGCACCAATAATTAATCTGTTAACATCTTTATAAATTTATTTTGGTTTATTTTCTCTCTCTTTTTGTAATCATCACGTTGCCATATTTCAGGTCCTGAATGATGGTTCATTGATTCGTGCTCCCTCCTGTCTGGCCAAGGCTCTGTACTCATAACAGGTATGATCACAACTAGCTACTTAATTACTGCGAATCGGGTTGTCAGTATTTTTATTTTTAGAAACATTTGTTAGATGACAGCTTCATTCTCTTGCTCTCGTTTGGAATAGCTTATTTATTTTTAGATCTCTAGTTCTCTTAAAAGCAAGTAATGAATTTCATTAATTGATGGCTGCTGTTAACATGTTGAATTTCAGATCCTGGCTGTGATAGCCTTTATCTGCTCCCTCCTTCATTGATGTGGTGTAGGCGGCACTGCTGAGCTTGCGCGTGGTATGTTAACAGTCAGACTTTTCTAAAGAAAACTGTTTTACAAGTTAAGTTTCCTTTACTGATATCCCTTTGTTGTTGTTTTTTCCCAGATTTGAATGTGGCAGTGTAAAGGTTGCAGTTCAAAGACCTCAACTAGGGGCCAGTTACTTAAACATTATAGGTTAAAACATCCACATTATGGGCACAGGCACCCATATCCTTGCCCATATATTAGTTGTCCATGTACATTTAAGTCATGGAATGCGCTCAGGTCACATATCTGTAAAGTCCATAACAGAGAGACATCACAACAAACATTGTCATTTTCCACATTCAACTGTCATGTTTGTGGATTCTCTGAAATTGCCTCTGAAAAGGAATATTTTACTCATAAATTTGCATCTCAAAGCCAATGAAACAGTCCCCTGCATGTTCAAGGGTTGTACATTTAGGACAATCATCTATGGGACATTTAAATCGCATAAAAATAGAAAGCACCTTGGTTATTCTTACCGTGACTTTAAACCTGGAATAGTTGCAGTAAGAGACAGTTTTGAAAGCCCAAATCTTTCAGGTGAACATGGAGACAGTGAAGTATTAGAAAAAGCCCAACAAGAAGTGCAGTCTAGTTTTCAGACAGACATCTCAGAAAATGTTGAGAAGATGATAGAAGAGAAATTTGCAGCATTGTTGCTTAAGCTGGAAAACATACTCCATGTTCCCAGCTGTGCAGTCGATGAGCTTTTACAGGACTTGCACTTCCTGATGAGTTCTGCGTCCCTGACTACATTAAATGCCATTGTTTCAGATTTTTGTACTAAGCATCATCTTGGTCTTAATGCGACAGAAATTAAGGATTTGACCTCTGCAGTCTGCCTCTCTAACCCCTTGACAAAAACAATTGGCGATCAGGGCCCACTTGGCACTGCTTTTCAGCGGAAACAGTACTTCAAAGACAAATTCCAAGTAGTTGAACCAGTTGAATATGTTTTGAATAAGGAGTGCAACCATACCTACCAATATGTACCATTATTGCAGTCATTACAGCAGCTGCTTAGCAAAGATGGTATAACTGATGATGTAGTTGAAAACTATAGTGCTCACTCAAATGAAACTGCACAACAAGAATACAAGTCATTTCAGGATGGAGAGTTTTTCAAACAAAATCAGTTCCTATCTGCAGGGGAAATGAGAATAAGTGTGACCCTTTATATTGATGAGTTTGAAGTGTGCAACCCTCTGGGTACTTCCAGAAAGAAGCACAAACTTTGTGCGATGTACTGGATTTTGAGCAACTTACCCCCAGGCCAGCACTCCTCTTTGTCATCCATCTACTTGGCAGTACTGTGTAAAAGTAGCTACATCAAGGGATATGGATATGGAAAAGTGCTTGAACCTCTTTTGCGTGATCTGGTCGTCTTGGAAGAGCACGGGGTGTTTGTCCCACAGATTGGAAAAAATAGGCACAGTACAATGTGTAGCCGCAGACAATCTGGGTGCCCATGGGATTGCAGGCTTTGTGGAGAGTTCTTCAGGAGAGTATGTTTGTCGATTTTGCACAGGACGTTTCAGTGACTTTCAGACCAAGCAGGTTTTGTCGGGTGAGTTTAGTCTTCGATCCAAGGACAGGCACAAAGAGCATGTCAAACATGCAGTGGAGAGTGGAAAGCCATGTGTTGGAGTGAAAAGGCCATGTGTGCTGACAGAAAATCTTTCTCATTTTGATGTAACAACTGGATATCCCCCTGACTTACTTCATGATCTATTGGAGGGTGTTGTTCCAGTGGAACTTGCACAGTGTCTGGGTGTGTTAATATCCAAACAATACCTCTCTTTGGACACTTTAAATAAGGTGATTCTCAGTTTTCCCTATAAATGAGAAGATAAAACAAACTGTCCCCATATTGTGCCACAAACATTTTTAAGCAAAAACACAATAGGTGGCAATGCGGCTGAAAATTGGACTCTCTTAAGATTTCTGCCTTTCATGATTGGAGATGTTATACCTGATGGTGAACCAGTGTGGGAGATAATTTTGGATTTAAAAGAGATAGTGGATCTTGCTGTTGCCCAGATCCATACAGAAGAATCCATTGGATATCTTCAGTTCAAAATTTCTGATCACAGACAGAAATATCAAGAAGCATTTCCCAACCGAAAACTTCTGCCAAAGCATCACTACTTGGAGCATTACCCTCACATGATCCGATGTTTTGGTCCTCTAGTTGGAGTCTGGACCATGCGATTTGAGGGCAAGCACAGTTTTTTAAAAGAAGTTGCTCGTCACACCAAGTGTTTCAAGAATGTTGCTCTGACATTCTCAGCTTGGTTTAGGCATCATTACCGGGCCTTTGAACTGCAACCATGTCCAACTGGCAAAATGTCCCTGATAACACATGATGAACTGGCAGAGAAGTACCCATTACATGACTACTTCATTGGACCCCTTCGACTCATTACGTTTAAAAGATATCCTTATATTAAAAGCATGTGTTGAATATGTGAGTAAACAGCTCTAATTGATAGCTTACTAAATGTGCACTTTATTCTCACTAGCATGAGCACCTAATAATAACTTAACACCTGTCACCTATGTCCACTTGGCTGTATAGTGACGTGTTTCTGTGCATGCACTAACTCCTTGTCACTGGTTGAATCTGACAGTCTATTAGGTACATCTGTACAATTTTTGAGACAATGAAGTTTTTAATATAAATTTTTTGTTGGCATTCAGTCTGAGATGTGTATATGTAAACTACTGAGGTCATAGTTAGCGTTAGAATTGCGTATGATCAAAGCCAGGTGTTGACTTTCCAATTGTAATGCTTTTAATTTATACATATTTAATGGCGTTACACTTGTATTTTTGTCTTTTCTAGACTGAAGCATTTGAATGATGGCTACACCAGTAAAACTGTGGATTATCCTTGGTGCCAACAATGCTGAAAAACTGACCATAGAATCAGGCATGCCAAAGTCTGTGGAGGATCTTTCAAACGAGATCAAACGTCAGTTTGATATAGAGGGGGACATTAGACTCCAGTACATGGACAGTGACTTTGATAATGAGTTTAACCTTAACCAAATTAGCGATATTCAAGACAAGAGCACAGTGAAAATCATCTGCTTGTCAGATGCTCCAGACCTCAACCAAAGCAACATGAGCCAGAGTGGGGAAGAAACATCTTTGTCATCTTCTGACACAATGTTACTCTCCTCCCCTGATTCAGAAACTGCTCGATCACAGTGGCCCACAGAATTCCAAATACCAAAGTTTCCATATGATGTGGAGGTGCAACTTCAAAGTGCAAACCAGGCCTTCATATCAAGTGGAGTTATTCTGAACCCCAGTCACAAACTTAAATCGGACATCTTGGAAAGTCTGGCTGAGCACATCATTAAGTTCAAGGCATATCCTTCAAACTTGGAAATAGAATCTGTTGCTGAAGCTTTAATCAAAGCACATCCATGTTTGAGAGAACAAGGGTCTTTCAGTGGTTTCTACGGATGGAAAGTAAGCCTCAAGTACAAGATGGCAAACTATAGGACAAAGCTTAGAAACCTGAGGTGCCCAGAATTGAGCATCAATTCCCTCAAGCACAAACCTGCAGATAGATGTAAGCCTGCCTATGATGTCAAAAAACCCAGAAAGGCAGAGGTAAATTTTTGTCCTCCCTATCCTGCTGGAGAGACCCAGGACAGTCTCGAAGGTGAAAGATTGGCATTGTTATCTGAGGTCAAGAAGAGACATAATGATAAAGTTGTCAAAGAGAAGATGGCCAAGACCTTTGCATACAGGAGGCAGGAGGTCGTCAGAGACAAGCCCATGATCGCCGAGTTCAAGATCAGATGGCCAGGACTGTTCATTGTGTCAGAGGTATGAAATGCTTAAATTGGCTATGATCAGTATTTTTTGTCATTTGATAAATAACAATGTATCAAATGACAATGCGAAAGAGTTGTAATGGCTCGCAGAATTCCAGTAACATATGGGAATGTTTATCATTTTGTGTAAAATGTAACCATGGCACAGGAAACACTTTTGAGATGCTTAGAGCACAGTCCGCTTTTTACATAATCTTGTGAGGGCATCTCTGTTTAAGTCTCTTAGTACTTCAGGCAGTTACAGGGTTGTATTGAATTTAGAAATATGGCAGATCGTAGAAAAACCTTTGAGGTCTTACTATAAGGTTGAATGTTTTAGTAGGTACCAATAATATGTTGTGTTTGTGGACGTTATGTTTTCAGGTGGAAGCAGAATTTGTGAGGATTACTACTGCTCCCCTTGTCTCAAAGTTCCTTGCACAACTTGACCAACACACTGCCCAGCTCATCAAAGTGTTGACGAAGAAAGGAGGCTCTGCAGGGAGGAAAATGACAACAATTTTGGCCCCAATTGCACAGGTATGTTTTGCTATTGGTAGAAAACATTATGGAATTATAAGTTGATGTTGACTAGTCTGTTTTGACAGGCATAGGGACTAGTAAACAGTCAGAAACCAATCATATCTGCAAATGCGCCCTAATTAGTGTAAAATTGTGGTTTGATTGTTGCTCACAAAGCCTGAACAGCAACTCCTGTGCTTCTTTCAAACAAATTGTTATTTTGTATTTGCAGTCACCTCACAATTTAACCCATTAAGACCGGATGCTACATTTGCGTATATCTGTTTAAGACCGGGTGTGACGTTTGCATGCTTCTCTCTTTAGAGCTGGATGCGAAGTGAGTGCCTTTTAGATGCTGTCATTGTTTTCAAGACACGTGACCGATGAAATGCATTGTGATTCGCAAATACACGTTGGTAAGGCGATTATACGTCAATGCAGCGAGAGCGCGGAGTATTTTTTAAAAGCTTACTCCCTCTGGTGGTGAAGAATGGAGTGTGCCCGAAGTTAACAGTGAACACAACAGTGAGCCCGTTTCTGTTACAAGAGTGTGAACAAACTGTGATATAGTTATTGCACTACGACTGCCAGTTTGTTTGTTTTGTTGAAAATATGGCTGGAAACAACAAGCACATTTGTCAACATTTTCAGTGTTATTAATTTTCTTTAAAAATGTTAATAAACCTTAGGGCAATTAAAGCCAAAGGTTTACGCTCTCCAATGGTTTTTGTTTTATGTTTCTATCTGCTACAGTTGACAATTCTGTCAAGTTTTTCAGAAAACCCTCAGGTTTTAGGAGGTTGTTTACAAGAATGCCTTAGGTTTTAGAATGTTTTTTAGAGGGTGCCTTAGGTCTAAATGGGTTAAACACAGATCAGTGACCGTAGCTGTGTTTAGTGATCAGATGTATTGACATTTGGAATGAGCAACATAAAGTTTGCTTCTCAACATACAGCATGACATTTCCCTGATCCACACTAAAACTTGAGGCCTCTGTTTTCAGGTTTATTCATTAGTGACTGTTGTGAAAAATTAGGGTTGAAAAGTTCAGTTTTTGGTTGTGAAAGAGATGTTAAAACAAAGAAGGAAGATGTTGTACTGGTTTTTCTTTTCGTTCCCTGCTTAATGTGGACATCTATAAAGTGTTGTTTGGCAAGGTAACCATTTATGTCCATGTGATGAGTAATTGGTCATTGTGTACATGTCTATCTCTACAGTTGAGATGTCATCCATTTCACATGCTTATAGAAATGTGAGGTGTAGTATGTGTATGTGCAGTCCTAAAGTATTTCTGTATTTTTTTCTCTCTCTCTTCAGAATGAAACTGTTGAAAAGAGAAGGGAGTGCATCCTCAGGGCACTTTGTATCTACTTGAATGAAGACCCGAACATCCTCTTCAAAGAATACCTGGTTGGTAATTTTAACAGTTTAGTTTCTACCTGTATTAAACCAAATCTTGAATAACTAATCTTGTTACTTTGTTATAATTTGCGTGGAATCAGTTTGTTTAAACTTTTTTGGAAATCTAGTATATACACTCACCATGCATTTTATTAGGAACACCTGTGCAATATAATGCAATCCAATACATCAACTCTGCCATACATTCTACTTTTACGAAGCTTATACATTTTCAGTTTTTGCTGACATTGTCAGAAAGGTGATAATTCTACTTTATGTTTATGTTTATTACTGAGTTCGTAGTGGGTGGTGGTGGTGTACTGGAGTCAGGGTGGGAAATTAGCACCAGCCACCAGCCAAATGCTGGTAAAATATGAAAGTGGTCGTTTTCAGACACAAAATAATGATTCACTGTTGAGTGGCTGGTGAATTTGAACATTTATATGTCAGTGGCTGGTAGATGTTCACATTTTAAAAAGTTAATTTCCCACCCTGACTGGAGTGCATTATATTGAAAAGTGTTCCTAATATTGTGTTTAACCCATTAACATACACGAGGGGGGGGAACACTTGTTGACACAATGTAAACAAAAACTGAAAATGTCTAAGCTTAGTAAAAGTAAAAATGTATGGCAGAGCTGTTGTATTGCATTGTATTAGATTGCACGTGTTCCTAATAAAGTGCTTGGTGAGTGTATATTAAATAATATAAAATTATATCTCAGGTTTGATAGAATCACCCAGCACTACTTCATCTTGTTATTTTTATACACATAGCACTGTTTGAAGTATCATGCTATTTTCATTAAACTTTTATGTAAGGGAAACCTGAAATGCAAAAGTTACTCTTTTGAATTCTGCAAAATCTGTGTGTGATTTCATAGTTTGGTTTTGTCCTTTCTTTCTCTCCTATGTAAAGGATTCCAATGCTACAGCTGTTGCAAGGGAGCTTGAACAAGTTATCCTTGGCATCTACAGCATCAATGTTGAGGGAGGTGATGCCACCACTGCTCCAGCCGATGTTGGAATAGTGATCGAGGGTGTTGAAGTTCTGCATGACTTGGGAGACATCGCCTCTGCATGTGCACTCTTAATGGGTGTAATATATGCACTGAACCTCAGTTATCCTCAGGAACTGAAAGCCTTCTTTGAAGTACTTCAGAAGCTCTTCCTTCAACTGGATGCTTGCAGACTCTCAACCAAGGTACAGATGCTCAAGAACAAACTGTATGAATGAGCCAACCATTTGATTTGGATGCTGAATGTTCTGTGGAATAGGCAAAATTATATTTTGGGCCAAAACTGAATAAAATGATTACCATTACCTGTTTGAAAATAGCAGAGCAGGGAAAAACTACACGTCAGAAAAATAACCAATGATTTGGCAAACTTTTGGAAAACTACTACCATAAGTGAGAAGTGGTAGTCTAGTGGTACTACTAAGTGAAACGATGTGGAATTGAGAGACCATGCAGCACCAAAATTGTTGACAACTGAATGTATATTTTGCTGACTTTTTAACACCAAGCTGCACCAAAAACAACTGCAAGGAAGTTGGATTGTCAGACCGTCTTGCATATACTGGCAACTTAAAAAACAAACACTACTTTAACAGAATGCCGCAACACGAGTTGACATGTTTGTTAAAATGTTTGCATCTCAGGTTTTTTCCACCCCACAATGCTAAAATAAATGTTGACAGTGTCAAGTGTGTTGTTAGATGGTTGGACCATTATGCTGTTACAAAACAATTTTGAAAACTGCAAGCCTGTTGTATTGTTAGACCATAATATTGACAAATAAAGGGATGTTTTGTTGGATTTTTATGCTGCATCAAGGCAGTTTACAACTGTTAGTGTTGGACCATGCTGCACCATAATGTTGCCAACTGAAAGTATGGTTTAGTATATGTAGGGCTGCAACTAACGATTTAAAAAAAAATTATTATTATTATAATCTGTTGATTATTTTTTCTATTAGTCGATTAGTTGTTTGGGATTTGGGAAACTGATTAACATTTTTGACCATTTTCTGACATTTTATACACCAAGGTGCAACCCAAAGTGTTTTATTTTGTCCCGACCAACAGTCCAAAGATATTCAGTTTACTGTCATGGACTAAAGAAACCAGAAAATATTCACATTTAAGAAACTGGAACCAGAGAATTTTAGCATTTTTTCTTTTTGACTCAAAACGATCGATTCATCAAAATAGTTGGCGATTAATTTTCTGTCATTGATTAATCGACTAATAGTGCAGCTCTATATGTGTTACACTTATGGTGCCAAAAATGTTACTCTATTGTTTTTTTGGACCAAGTGCACAATGTTAACTGATGTGCAAAATGTTAACTGAATAAGTGCTGTGGTGAATAAAGGAAATAACAAAAATGTGTTGGGTGTACCAAATTAATTTGTGTGGAACCTGTTGACAAACTATAATTATGTCAAACTAATAAGTAAAAAATAAATTGTATGAAAACCTAATGTTTTAATTAATTGAACGTAAATGTATTATTTTACTACTACAAATAAGATATATGTTGAAAGGACAAATGTAAAATATGTAGCCTGTAAATATATTCTTTAAGTCCATATAACATAACTGACTTAATTTGGGTAGGCTTAAATATCTCTTGTTGATCAGAAGTAATTTTTTTTAGTTGGCACAATTCACAATCATTGTGTTACTGTAATACAAGTTCATTAACTTAGATGACCTTAACATTTTTGCTTTTAACTAACCTAACAAAATTAGGTGGAACCTGTTGACAAAATAAATTTAATTAAAGTCAATGTTTCATTTTTTTGAGTGTGTAACATTGCTGTGTCCCAAGCATGGTGCCCTAAAATTGGGGGGATTATGTATAAAAAGGGCTGTAATTCATACACTGTTCACCCGATATGGATGTAAATACCCTTTTTTATTACAAATCTCAAATTGTGGAGTACAGAGGCAAATCAATAAATGATGGGTCTTTGTCCCAAACATTATGGAGGACACTGTATTCCTAATAATATTTAAATGTGTTTAATTTCATATCGTTTGTTCTCTGCAGGTTTCTGCCTCTGCTGCTGACGTTGAGAGGTCCTTGACTTTGCCTGACAGTCCTCGATTGATTGTTCTCAGTATGCACGTGTATGTTTAATTTAACATTTCCTTGACCATGTGGCCACACCACAGGCCTTCCCTGTCCTCACTGCTATGCTATGTGTCAACCCCATCCCAACCCGTTCTCTCCCCTACAGAACTCGCTTCCGCAGGCGAGGCCCCCCGCGGCGACGGAACCTCTCCAACCTTCGCTATCCCTCACTGACCCCCCTGTGACGACTTCACGGTCGCAGGAGGGCTATGGAACTGCCTGTCTGCTACGCGGAAGGCTGACTTCATTTCGGCCTACGCGTCCCACTTCTCTCTACATTTCCTTGCCCTCACTGAGACCTGGATCACACCAGGCAACACTGCAACCCCTGCAGCCCTCTCCTCCTCCTCCTCCTTCTCTCACGCCACCCGCCCGTCTGGCCGTGGTGGGGGCACAGGTTTGCTGATCTCTCCCTCCTGGAAATTCTCTGTTCTCACCCTCTCTCACCTCTCCATCTCTACCTTTGAATACCACTCTGTCTCAATCACCTATCCTGTTAACTTGTATATTGTTGTTATCTATCACCCTCCAGGGCCCCTGGGAAGCTTCCTCGATGAGCTTGACACCCTGCTCAGCTCCTTCCCAGAGGATGGCACCCCACTGATCCTCCTGGGAGACTTCAACATCCACCTTGATGCCTCCCACTCCGCAGCTTTCCTGCCCCTACTCCACTCATTCGTCCTCTCCCTGGTACACTCCCCACCAACACACAAGGCTGGCAATTATTTCTGTCTGGGGAATTTGTATTTATGAGATAGCTATTCGCCCAAGGGATTGCGGCAGCGCAGTCCGGTGCCCACGCGATCTATTTGCTGAACGTGTATCGCTTGTAGATTGTTTCCTATTGCACAAAATTCGTTTTAGATGGACTGGATAATAATTTCTGTCTCGGGAACTTGGATTTATGAGATCGCTAATAGCGTAATCAACTGAATTTAAAACGGTGAGGCACACACCTGCGCCCGATTACACGTTTGTATTTGATAAATTATTTGATTAAATAGTTTCCAATGCCACAGCGTTCGTGTTGGATGCACTGCTTAATAATTTCTGTCTGGGGAATTTAGATTTATGAGATCGCTATTTGCGTAACGAACTGTGGCAGCGCAGTCCGGTGCCCACGCGATCTATTCAGAGGACTTGTACCACTTGTAGATTGTTTCCAATTGCACAAAATTCGTTTTAGATGGACTGGATAATAATTTCTGTCTCGGGAACTTGGATTTATGAGATCGCTAATAGCGTAATCAACTGAATTTAAAACGGTGAGGCACACACCTGCGCCCGATTACACGTTTGTATTTGATAAATTATTTGTTTAAATAGTTTCCAATGCCACAGCGTTCGTGTTGGATGCACTGGTTAATTATTTCTGTCTGAGGAAATTGGATTTATGAGATCGCTATTTGCGCAACGAACTGTGGCAGCGCATTCCGGTGCCCACGCGATCTATTTGGTGAACGTGTACCACTTGTAGGTTGTTTCCTATTGCACAATATTCGTTATAGATGGACTGGATAATAATTTCTGTCTCGGGAACTTGGATTTATGAGATCGCCAATAGAGTAACCAACTGTATTTAAAACGGTGACGCACACACCTGCGCCCGATTACACTTTTGTATTTGCTATATTATTTGTTTAAATAGTTTCCAATGCCACAGCGTAGGTGTTGAATGCACTGGTTAATTATGTCTGTCTGGGGAATTTGGATTTATGAGATCGCTATTCGTGCAACGAACTGTGGCAGCGCAGTCCGGTGCCCATGCGATCTATTCAGATGACGTGTACCACTTGTATATTGTTTCCAGTTGCTCAAAATTCGTTTTAGATGGACTGGATAATAATTTCTGTCTCAGGAACTTGGATTTATGAGATCGCCAATAGCGTAATCAACTGTATTTAAAACGGTGACGCACACACCTGCGCCCGATTACACCTTTGTATTTGCTCAATTTTTTTTTAAAGAGTTTCCAATGCCGCAGCGTTCGTGTTGGATGCACTGGTTAATTATTTCTGTCTGGGGAATTTAGATTTATGAGATCGCTATTCGCGTAACGAACTGTGGCAGCGCAGTCCGGTGCCCACGCGATCTATTCAGAGGACTTGTACGACTTGTATATTGTTACCAGTTGCACAAAATTCGTTTTAGATGGACTGGATAATAATTTCTGTCTCGGGAACATGGATTTATGAGATCGCTAATAGCGTAATCAACTGAATTTAAAACGGTGAGGCACACACCTGCTCCCGATTACACGTTTGTATTTGATAAATTATTTGTTAAAATAGTTTCCAATGCCACAGCGTTCGTGTTGGATGCACTGGTTAATTATTTCTGTCTGGGGAAATTGGATTTATGAGATCGCTATTCGCACAACGAACTGTGGCAGCGCAGTCCGGTGCCCACGCGATCTATTCAGATGACGTGTACCACTTGTATATTGTTTCCAGTTGCACAAAATTCGTTTTAGATGGACTGGATAATAATTTCTGTCTCGGGAACTTGGATTTATGAGATCACCAATAGCGTAATCAACTGTATTTAAAACGGTGACGCACACACCTGCGCCCGATTACACCTTTGTATTTGCTCAATTTTTTTTTAAAGAGTTTCCAATGCCACCGCGTTCGTGTTGGATGCACTGGTTAATTATTTCTGTCTGGGGAATTTAGATTTATGAGATGGCTATTCGCGCAACGAACTGTGGCAGCGCAGTCCGGTGCCCACGCGATCTATTTGGTGAACGTGTGCCACTTGTAGATTGTTTCCTATTGCGCAAAATTCGTTTTAGATGGACTGGATATTAATATCTGTCTCCGGAACTTTGATTTATGAGATCGCCAATAGCGTAATCAACTGTATTTAAAAACGGGTGACGCACACACCTGCGCCCGATTACACGTTTGTATTTGCTCAATTATTTGTTTAAATAGTTACCAATGCCACAGCGTTCGTGTTGGATGCACTGGTTAATTATTTCTATCTGGGGAATTTGGATTCTTGAGATCGCTATTCGGGTTACGAACTGTGGCAGGGCAGTCCGGTGCCCACGCGATCTATTCAGAGGACCTGTACCACTTGTATATTGTTTCCAGTTGCACAAAATTCGTTTTAGATGGACTGGATAATAATTTTTGTCTCGGGAACTTGTATTTATGAGATCGCCAAAAGCTTAATCAACTGTATTTAAAACGGTGACGCACACACCTGATCCCGATTACACCTTTGTATTTGCTCAATTGTTTTTTTAAAGAGTTTCCAATGCCACAGCGTTCGTGTTGGATGCACTGGTTAATTATTTCTGTCTGGGGAATTTAGATTTATGAGATCGCTATTCGCGTAACGAACTGTGGCAGCGCAGTCCTGTGCCCACGCGATCTATTCAGAGGACTTGTACCACTTGTATATTGTTTCCAGTTGCACACAATTCGTTTTAGATGGACTGGATAATAATTTCTGTCTGGGGAACTTGGATTTATGAGATCGCTAATAGCGTAATCATCTGAATTTAAAACGGTGACGCACACACCTGCGCCCGATTTCACGTTTGTATTTGATAAATTATTTGTTTAAATAGTTTCCAATGCCACAGCGTTTGTGTTGGATGCACGGGTTAATTATTTCTGTCTGGGGAAATTGGATTTATGAGATCGCTATTCGCGCAACGAACTGTGGCAGCGCATTCCGGTGCCCACGCGATCTATTTGGTGAACGTGTACCACTTGTAGGTTGTTTCCTATTGCACAAAATTCGTTATAGATGGACTGGATAATAATTTCTGTCTCGGGAACTTGGATTTGTGAGATCGCCAATAGCGTAATCAACTATATTTAAAACGGTGACGCACACACCTTCGCCCGATTACACCTTTGTATTTGCTATATTATTTGTTTAAATGGTTTCCAATGCCACAGCGTTCGTGTTGGATGCACTGGTTAATTATTTCTGTCTGGGGAATTTGGATTTATGAGATAGCTATTCGCCCAACGAACTGCGGCAGCGCAGTCCGGTGCCCACGCGATCTATTTGGTGAACGTGTATCGCTTGTAGATTGTTTCCTATTGCACAAAATTCATTTTAGATGGACTGGATAATAATTTCTGTCTCGGGAACTAGGATTTATGAGATCGCCAAAAGCGTAATCAACTGTATTTAAAACGGAGATGCACACACCTGCTACCGAATACATGAGCTTCTTCGTTCACTGTGGAGCCCAAGCCATCCTTTTATTTTCCCCAGGCATTTATAAGTCCTTAAATGTAAGGCTGCGTGTGCACAAAACGCCTGCGAGGGCATGCATTTCTTAGAATGAATGTCAATATTACTAGTAATAGAGGTGGTGCTTGATTATTGGCGAATTTGACGGATGATGCTCACACCTGCTGCCGAATGCAGGAGCGTTTGCATCTTACCCCAATTTCCTGGTGAACACACTTTCCCCCACGTCACATCCTTACTAGTTTTAGACTTCCAACTCCTCTCACTAAAGCAATACAATGCCTCCTCCTAGTGGTCAGAATACACTCGACCTGTAAAATCTATTATTGAACACAACAAATGTAATGCCAAAAAACGTATGGTAGCTTTACACATGGTATAAACTAATTGCATGCTATGAAACGAGAAGGAACTATTTATTTCTTGATAAAATCATTGTTTTCCTGGAACTAACGACCAGAGGTTTTTGCCTAAAAACGGTGCAAATAGAACTACCAACCAGAGTGTCTGCATAACGACGGTCCAATTAGAACTACGAACCAGAGTTTTGCTTGACAACGGCAAAATAATATGCCCAAACGCCCGCAAAATAACATTTCACTTTCAGCTGATTAAATTTATAAAAATCAATAAATATAAAAATAAACATATATATAGTCATTGTTGGTACACCGTATGAAATTGATGTGAAATTACAGGGAAATTCCGACAGTAACCTGCTGTTTTATTGATATACAGCACATTGCTGGAGACAGAACAGCATTGTGGGCGTTTTGCTCTTAACTGCATATCACCGTTTGAATTTGCAGTAATTAACTGGAAATTGCAAAGGATATTGGGAAGCCGTTGGTTAGTAGTGGCGGCAGAGAATTTGCTAACAAAGCAATGCCAAGTTTCGAGTGTCACACCTAATAGGCTACGCGAATTTAAAAGTAATTATATTACTATTTGTTCGTTTTTTATTTCCAACAGAATACGTTGATCTGTATTTCACATTAATCTTCTTGTTCTTTTCCAAGGCAAGCCTGTATTTCGAATATTTTTTGTTGCAGCTGGCTAGAGAGTCGCTGGATTGCGCAGGTAGGCTACGTGCGTTTCGAATTCATTAAACTAGTGCGTATCATAACGGCAAATCATTCGCCAGCGATAGCTTAGTATGAAAGCATGTTTCCATGTCAGTATTGTGATCACCAATGCTTAACGAAGTATGCGTTTGTTAGGCATATGAAAGTACGTGCGAGTCTTCCAATCGCGTCGTTTAAATGCGCCTTTTTAGATTGCACCCGTTCGTTCAGAAACGTAACGCAGTTGGAATGTCATGTATATCGAGAGCATCAAGATAAGAGGAGAGCACAGGTAACTGCAATCGAGCGTGTGTCTTGTCATGTAGAATTGTGCGATGTTAGATGCAATGATTTATCCAGTTTAAACTCTCATTTGAAATCTCATATCAGAGAGGGCAGGGCAGTTTCTTGTCCATTTCGTCAGTGTGGGAGAACGTTTTCTGTCGTCTCTTCCTTTACTTCTCATTTTTCAAGAGTACACAAGTCTTGTACAGCATCCAGTCTTTTGGGCCATGAAACAGTAGGAAGAGAGACGAGACTAACGGCAACCAATGAACAAGTTGAGGATGTTTCAGTGTTGGAGGGGGATTTGACTGACGACATAACTGATGATAATGAGGGAGACCAAGCAGCGGTGCTGCCAGAGAGAGCAGATGAATCCCTTTTCTTGCACAATTTGGCTTTCTTTTATTTAAAGTTGCAGGCAAAACTTTTACTGCCAGCATCAGTCATACAGTCTATTATTGAGGATTTTCAAGCAGTGCATGATATCAGTCAGTCTCATTTACTTCATAAGTTGGACGAAAAGCTGGTATCATTGGATATCTCTGATAGTGAGAGAGAGAATGTCATAGAGGTTCTTAAATCCGAGGATTTGTTTCGGGCATGCAACACTGGTACCTTGAAAACTGATCAAAGACAAAAAACAGTTTTTACATTACATTGAGCCAGTCCCACTTTATCTTGGAATGAATGATTCAGGGAAGGAATGTTTTGCTCAATACATTCCGTTAAAAGATGCACTTCGATCACTCTTTCAGTGTCAGTCGGTCAAGCAGCAAACACATAGCAACAAACAAGAGATACAGTCTTTGTCTAGATCAAGAGATGTCTTGGAAGACATCTGGGATGGTAGCAATGTGGCAGCAAATGTACTGTTTAAGAAGTAGGAGGAATCTCTTGGTCTGGTACTGTACCAGGATGCTTTTGAAGTGGTAAATCCGCTACTTTGATTGAAGTGGTATAGTCTTACCTGATGGACATGTGTACCGAGGAACATTGTGTGCCATAGCTGGAGATAATCTGGGATCACAGTATTGGTGGCTTTAGTGAAAACTTCAGTAAAAGCAGCCATTTCTGCAGATTATGTACTGTTGACCGTGCTCAATTTTTGTCATCTCCCTTCACAACAGGTGAAAAGAAAACAATTGCATCATACAAAGACAGCGTGCAGCACAGCATGCAGCATAACGTAAGTACATCAAAACTGTCACTGGGAATTAAACTTGATTCCAAATTTATCAAATTAACCCACTTCCATGTGTGCCAACCTGGTCTGCCTCCTTGTCTGGGCCATGACTTATTTGAGGGTATTGTCGCATATGACTTGGCTCTATACCTAAGTCATTTTGTCACAAATCAGAAATTCTTCACGTATAGAGAACTGAATGGACGGCTTAATCACTTCAGGTACCTTGGCAATGACGCCAGCAATAAGCCATGTGAAATGAATCCAGGAAGTGAGAAATTGAGTGGACATGCTGTCCAGAATTGGTGTTTCCTTAGACTTCTGCCTCTCTTGATTGGGGACAAAATTTAAAATCCAGTTGAAAATGAAGTTTTGCAATTTGTGTTGCAGCTAAGGCAAAAAGTTGAATTTGTTGAGGTACAGATTTCTTTTCCAAATGATTACAATGACAAGATAAAACAATCTGTTGATCATTTAGGCCTCCAGCTACTTAACTCTGTGGCTGTACACAATGTCCCCGTTAAAGGCACAAGCTACAAAAAAGGCATGTGTGTTGTCTTGGAGAAGAATGATGAGGGACTAGTCTTTGGCAAGATAGAACTGATTCTTGTTTGCAACAGTTGTGTTTACTTTGTCACAGAGAAATGCCAGTCTGATTCCCTTTTTGATCAGGGGATTTACTGCCCAAAGATGGGCTCAGAGAACCCCATTTCAAATTATTTCTGCCTACATCATGCACGCCTCCTTGACTATTACCCTTTGCCTGTGTACAACATGTTTGGTCTGTCTCTAATTGCCCTTCACCACTCCTTTCCTCCAGAATGTCTGATATAAGTGAGAGCATCAAGGACGCAGTCATTTCTGTCCTGCCAAGTGTGCCAGAAGAGACGCTCATTCTGTTGGTTGAAACGATCTTACACCAGGGAGTGGAAAGCAAAGATGACTTGCAGTACATAAGAGAACAGGAAATTGGTTATTCGACCAAGCCAGTGCAGAAAACTTTTAAATGCATGGAAATGAGCAGGTACTGTATATTTACTACTTCACTACCAAATTAAAGAGTGTATTAAAATGCTTATTGTTTTATTTAATTAATTACGGCATCATTTTAGTCAATATTGATAATGATAGATTTTTGTTTTCATTGCCAGATGCCATAAGTTGTGCTACCCCCCTACTCCAGTCCCCAGAAGGCAGTTCATCACTGTCAAGCTCCTCGAGATCCAGTAGCCCTTCACCATCACATTCCACACGGCCACCAGTAAAGCAAAACTGGCCAGAAACTTTCCAGGTACCCTGGGAGAAAATGCCACCAGGTATTGGTACTGCCACTGAAAGTGGGATAAGGCCCTCACCAGCAGATAGAAGGCAAATGTTTCGGGTCTTGGTGGACGAAATGAGGAAGTTTGAGGCCAACCCTTCGTGGTCGCAGTGCCTCATAATTTCTGTCAAGATTGTCAAGGGGTTTCCACAGTCCTTCGCTGACATGATAGAAGGGAAATTCATAGGGGGAGGATATGCATCTCTCCTGAGTCAAATAAAAATTCATGTTGAGCATTTAAAGAGAAATAACACTTTGGCACGGTGCAGGTCTGTCACCACAGGGGCAAAGCCAAACACAGACCCTGCAGATAGCTATGGCTGCACACGGTGGCAGCCAGACCTTCCACCTGAAGAAACAGGAAGCACACTGGAAGAGAAAAAGAAGATACTTTTGGAGTTCTTCTCTCGTGAGGGCTTGTCTGGGATTGAAAGGGGAGAAGTACAGAATCTCATGCAGGCAACGTACTACTTACAGCGCAAGATGATAAACACAACACCGGCCCACACACTTGAATATCTGAAATCTCAGTGGCCATACCTGTTTGTCCCTAGGAGTATGTGTACACATTTTGAGATGCTAACAGACATCAACATTTTGAGAAGACTGGAAGCATCTCTTGAAGGAAATGGGCGAAATATCATGGAGTTCCTCAAGAAAAACCCTACCAACAGTGAAGTCAAGGCTGTTCTGACCCGAAGCAATACCAGTGTGGCAGCTCCATATGTTCTGCTGGTGCTGATGGCTCACTTCAAACAGCAGAGTGATGCACTGATACTGGAAACAGATGTGACGACTGTCTCTAATATTGTTTTATTTTTATTGTAGTTACAGGAGTCGGCCAGTGTGTGCGGTGCACCCCTTTCTAATTGAGAGCACCTGGGGGTAAACCCTATAATAAGGAAGCTCCAGTGCTTTCTGGGCCGTTTTTCTCTCTTTCTTTCTCACTCAGTTCCAGGTAATCCTGCACCAGGTCGGGCGGTTGGACGGGCCGCGGGTTTTTCCCTTCACCCTCTTTTATTCCCAGGTTTTGCGTTGTACAACAAATTAAAGTAAATATACAGTGCAGTCTGTATGTGTTTGGACAGGGACACATTTTTTTGTTGTTTTCATTCTGTTCTCCAACAAACAAACAGTTGACATAAAACAGTCACAATGTGGTTAAAGTGCAGACTTTCAGCTTTGATTTGACCATATTTACATCCATATCAAGTGAACATTGTAGGAATTACAGCCCTTTTTATACATAGTCCCCCCCAATTTTAGGGGCTCAAAAATAATTGGACAAATTAACATAATCATAGATTAAATTGTCATTTTTTTATACTTGGTTGCATATCCTTTGCATGCCATGACTTCCTGATGTCCGTGACCTATCAACATCATCAGAGTCTGGATATCTTATTTTCAGGTTGTCCTACAAGCGATACTAAAACTCTTTGCATTTGAATGGATCTCTATGGGAATTGGGGGGTACTAAACATGACTACTTTCATTCACAGACAGTGCGCATCATAAATGGAAATCCAGGAAATCCAGCTATATTTCTTTACAAATAACAATATTTGGGGTTCCTATATGATGCAGTGTATGAGCAACACTGGTTTACCAGATACCAATGAAACATATCAAGACTAACAAGGACCCAAAGGTGCTCAATTGAATTTTGATGTTGCTCAGCACTCCCCATCAAACATCAAGGCACTCAATGTTGGCTAATTCACTGATTTTACAGTTATTGATGACATATCTTTCTATGTTGCAGTTAAGTATATGTTTAATAGCTGTCAATTTTGTTTTCTCTTTTGTGATGGTCATAATTTAGAAGCAGAAACAAATTTTGCTCAGAGGCGGTGTACTCATTTGCAACATGGCTCTTTATAATGTTGGTTAAAAAAATCATGCTTTCCTGTTTAGCATTGCAGTATTGCAGTGTTGCTGAAACACTACATAATATAGGAACCCCAAATCTTTTTTTATTTGTAAAGCGATAAAGCTGGATTTCCATTTTTCAGAGAGGGTGTACTCCTTCATGATGTGCACTGCACTCAAAAAAAATGAATGAGGTGGGTTGTGCACTTTATACTATTTTTTATTTTCAGTTTACTTAAAATACATGTCTTTGTTAAGTTAAAATATATTTTTCTAATAAAGTCGATGTAATTGTGTCTCTCGTTATCTGTACAAAATATTAATGTGTTTCATCACAAAACATTTAAATGAATTAGGATTGAGATACTTGCATTCAGAAGGTGGCCGTAATGCAACGCCAGATGCCGTAAAACCCCAAATAGCAAGAAGATTAAGAGGCTTCAGACTGCACATGCGCAAGTCCACTTGACTGCTCCTAGTTTCCCTCCAAATCTTCATTGAGTTAATTTCGGCGGACAAATTGCTGTTGGTCTTCGTTTTCTGAGTTGAAAGAGGTAGGAGGACATTTCTTTTCACCCGTACCTATTTTTTGTAGTATTTTCATATTGAGCATGATTGTAGCCTATTTTGTGTTTGTGATACAAAATTCAATGTTCTTTTTTGGCGTGCTTGTGCAGTTTTAGAGAGCAGGTGGGTCTTGGACATGTTAGCTAGCTAACTTAGCTGCATGACCCAGGTCTGTCTGCTTTTATCCCGCTGAGCCCCGCCAGTCCGTGAACACCTCTGGTGAACACGTTACCACTGTGAAACCATACCATAGTCGGTATGTAAATATCATTATATGTAAGGAATAAACCAGGACGGGCTGTCTCCTTATTGGAAAATAATGTAGCCTACGACGGTTGTGGTGATGCAGCCGAGGCGAAGCCAATTGGAGTACCACCACCGAAGTACATTATTTTTTATTACATTATTATTATTATTACATTATTTTCCAATCGCGGGACAGCCCGGAGGGGTTTATTCCACTTATACAACGGGTTACCAACAATGACTGTATATGGTCACTTTTATATTTAGTGATTTTTATCGACTTAATCAGCTGAAAGTGAAATACTCCGCGGCCGTTTGGGCATAATATTATTTTACCGTTGTCAAGCAAGATTGTGGTTGATAGTTCTATCTGGACTGTTGTTATGCAAAAAAACAACAAAAAAAAAACTGGTTGGTAGTTCTATTTGCACCGTTGTTAAGCAAAAACCTCCTTTGCAGGTGAAGGAGAGAACTTAAGGCTGCTTCAACCTTTTTTTCCCAACCAATTTATTTTGAGCACATGACTGGCCATAACGTTATATGTAAGTATTTTAACTGTAAACTGACCGTTTTGTTTTTGTATTACATTTTCTTAAAGGTGCAACACATTTTTTTACAATGATTAGCCAAAGGAGGTTTTTATCCTTATTTTTCAAGTGTGACACAGACAGTTAATGCTGTAATGAGAAGCTATGTATTGTGGTCCAGCAATGTTGTGCTGTCAGTGAAGATTAGAAATAGGTATTGCCACAGTTCACCATTGGTATGAATTTTGTTTTGAGTTACAGCTACAGAAATCAAGTGCCTAAATAAATGTTGGGCAATTGAAGTGACCCCACCAAAAAAAATCTACAGTTCATTTAGCCAGTAAGTGAAGTTTCTCACATCGCTGAGTTGCATTTGTAGTGAATTTTTGATTTGCAGTTCAAAAGAATGTGTTTATATTTTATCGGACTTGCTGTGATATTTTACTATACTTGCTGTATATGGATAAAGTCAATGTATCTTTAGCCAAAAAGAAGGTTGTTCATATCATATTTTCTTTCAAAGTAGAATAAACTAATTTAAGCCATCTTTCTGCATTCAACACAGATAAAAACTGGGAAAGGTACCCATTTGTGGACCTGAGGCATGGTTAGCTGTGACACTGCATGGCAGTCATCTTCTATTTCAAAGCAGTAGGGCAGCACCCATCCACTTATTTGTGGTGAATTTGAAAGTTTACTTTGCACGTTTATTTAGACTATGAAGTATTTTGGGGTTTCCCCCAGCCCAATCAGTACAGTTCTTTTTTTTTTTTCTTTTTTAAAATTATTTTTTAATTGGGTTGAGTGATTGGAATGATATAAAAGCAGGCTTGAAGGAAATTTATCCATTGTAGCTCTAAAGGACCCTGTGAAAAGTGCACCAATAATTAATCTGTTAACATCTTTATAAATTTATTTTGGTTTATTTTCTCTCTCTTTTTGTAATCATCACGTTGCCATATTTCAGGTCCTGAATGATGGTTCATTGATTCGTGCTCCCTCCTGTCTGGCCAAGGCTCTGTACTCATAACAGGTATGATCACAACTAGCTACTTAATTACTGCGAATCGGGTTGTCAGTATTTTTATTTTTAGAAACATTTGTTAGATGACAGCTTCATTCTCTTGCTCTCGTTTGGAATAGCTTATTTATTTTTAGATCTCTAGTTCTCTTAAAAGCAAGTAATGAATTTCATTAATTGATGGCTGCTGTTAACATGTTGAATTTCAGATCCTGGCTGTGATAGCCTTTATCTGCTCCCTCCTTCATTGATGTGGTGTAGGCGGCACTGCTGAGCTTGCGCGTGGTATGTTAACAGTCAGACTTTTCTAAAGAAAACTGTTTTACAAGTTAAGTTTCCTTTACTGATATCCCTTTGTTGTTGTTTTTTCCCAGATTTGAATGTGGCAGTGTAAAGGTTGCAGTTCAAAGACCTCAACTAGGGGCCAGTTACTTAAACATTATAGGTTAAAACATCCACATTATGGGCACAGGCACCCATATCCTTGCCCATATATTAGTTGTCCATGTACATTTAAGTCATGGAATGCGCTCAGGTCACATATCTGTAAAGTCCATAACAGAGAGACATCACAACAAACATTGTCATTTTCCACATTCAACTGTCATGTTTGTGGATTCTCTGAAATTGCCTCTGAAAAGGAATATTTTACTCATAAATTTGCATCTCAAAGCCAATGAAACAGTCCCCTGCATGTTCAAGGGTTGTACATTTAGGACAATCATCTATGGGACATTTAAATCGCATAAAAATAGAAAGCACCTTGGTTATTCTTACCGTGACTTTAAACCTGGAATAGTTGCAGTAAGAGACAGTTTTGAAAGCCCAAATCTTTCAGGTGAACATGGAGACAGTGAAGTATTAGAAAAAGCCCAACAAGAAGTGCAGTCTAGTTTTCAGACAGACATCTCAGAAAATGTTGAGAAGATGATAGAAGAGAAATTTGCAGCATTGTTGCTTAAGCTGGAAAACATACTCCATGTTCCCAGCTGTGCAGTCGATGAGCTTTTACAGGACTTGCACTTCCTGATGAGTTCTGCGTCCCTGACTACATTAAATGCCATTGTTTCAGATTTTTGTACTAAGCATCATCTTGGTCTTAATGCGACAGAAATTAAGGATTTGACCTCTGCAGTCTGCCTCTCTAACCCCTTGACAAAAACAATTGGCGATCAGGGCCCACTTGGCACTGCTTTTCAGCGGAAACAGTACTTCAAAGACAAATTCCAAGTAGTTGAACCAGTTGAATATGTTTTGAATAAGGAGTGCAACCATACCTACCAATATGTACCATTATTGCAGTCATTACAGCAGCTGCTTAGCAAAGATGGTATAACTGATGATGTAGTTGAAAACTATAGTGCTCACTCAAATGAAACTGCACAACAAGAATACAAGTCATTTCAGGATGGAGAGTTTTTCAAACAAAATCAGTTCCTATCTGCAGGGGAAATGAGAATAAGTGTGACCCTTTATATTGATGAGTTTGAAGTGTGCAACCCTCTGGGTACTTCCAGAAAGAAGCACAAACTTTGTGCGATGTACTGGATTTTGAGCAACTTACCCCCAGGCCAGCACTCCTCTTTGTCATCCATCTACTTGGCAGTACTGTGTAAAAGTAGCTACATCAAGGGATATGGATATGGAAAAGTGCTTGAACCTCTTTTGCGTGATCTGGTCGTCTTGGAAGAGCACGGGGTGTTTGTCCCACAGATTGGAAAAAATAGGCACAGTACAATGTGTAGCCGCAGACAATCTGGGTGCCCATGGGATTGCAGGCTTTGTGGAGAGTTCTTCAGGAGAGTATGTTTGTCGATTTTGCACAGGACGTTTCAGTGACTTTCAGACCAAGCAGGTTTTGTCGGGTGAGTTTAGTCTTCGATCCAAGGACAGGCACAAAGAGCATGTCAAACATGCAGTGGAGAGTGGAAAGCCATGTGTTGGAGTGAAAAGGCCATGTGTGCTGACAGAAAATCTTTCTCATTTTGATGTAACAACTGGATATCCCCCTGACTTACTTCATGATCTATTGGAGGGTGTTGTTCCAGTGGAACTTGCACAGTGTCTGGGTGTGTTAATATCCAAACAATACCTCTCTTTGGACACTTTAAATAAGGTGATTCTCAGTTTTCCCTATAAATGAGAAGATAAAACAAACTGTCCCCATATTGTGCCACAAACATTTTTAAGCAAAAACACAATAGGTGGCAATGCGGCTGAAAATTGGACTCTCTTAAGATTTCTGCCTTTCATGATTGGAGATGTTATACCTGATGGTGAACCAGTGTGGGAGATAATTTTGGATTTAAAAGAGATAGTGGATCTTGCTGTTGCCCAGATCCATACAGAAGAATCCATTGGATATCTTCAGTTCAAAATTTCTGATCACAGACAGAAATATCAAGAAGCATTTCCCAACCGAAAACTTCTGCCAAAGCATCACTACTTGGAGCATTACCCTCACATGATCCGATGTTTTGGTCCTCTAGTTGGAGTCTGGACCATGCGATTTGAGGGCAAGCACAGTTTTTTAAAAGAAGTTGCTCGTCACACCAAGTGTTTCAAGAATGTTGCTCTGACATTCTCAGCTTGGTTTAGGCATCATTACCGGGCCTTTGAACTGCAACCATGTCCAACTGGCAAAATGTCCCTGATAACACATGATGAACTGGCAGAGAAGTACCCATTACATGACTACTTCATTGGACCCCTTCGACTCATTACGTTTAAAAGATATCCTTATATTAAAAGCATGTGTTGAATATGTGAGTAAACAGCTCTAATTGATAGCTTACTAAATGTGCACTTTATTCTCACTAGCATGAGCACCTAATAATAACTTAACACCTGTCACCTATGTCCACTTGGCTGTATAGTGACGTGTTTCTGTGCATGCACTAACTCCTTGTCACTGGTTGAATCTGACAGTCTATTAGGTACATCTGTACAATTTTTGAGACAATGAAGTTTTTAATATAAATTTTTTGTTGGCATTCAGTCTGAGATGTGTATATGTAAACTACTGAGGTCATAGTTAGCGTTAGAATTGCGTATGATCAAAGCCAGGTGTTGACTTTCCAATTGTAATGCTTTTAATTTATACATATTTAATGGCGTTACACTTGTATTTTTGTCTTTTCTAGACTGAAGCATTTGAATGATGGCTACACCAGTAAAACTGTGGATTATCCTTGGTGCCAACAATGCTGAAAAACTGACCATAGAATCAGGCATGCCAAAGTCTGTGGAGGATCTTTCAAACGAGATCAAACGTCAGTTTGATATAGAGGGGGACATTAGACTCCAGTACATGGACAGTGACTTTGATAATGAGTTTAACCTTAACCAAATTAGCGATATTCAAGACAAGAGCACAGTGAAAATCATCTGCTTGTCAGATGCTCCAGACCTCAACCAAAGCAACATGAGCCAGAGTGGGGAAGAAACATCTTTGTCATCTTCTGACACAATGTTACTCTCCTCCCCTGATTCAGAAACTGCTCGATCACAGTGGCCCACAGAATTCCAAATACCAAAGTTTCCATATGATGTGGAGGTGCAACTTCAAAGTGCAAACCAGGCCTTCATATCAAGTGGAGTTATTCTGAACCCCAGTCACAAACTTAAATCGGACATCTTGGAAAGTCTGGCTGAGCACATCATTAAGTTCAAGGCATATCCTTCAAACTTGGAAATAGAATCTGTTGCTGAAGCTTTAATCAAAGCACATCCATGTTTGAGAGAACAAGGGTCTTTCAGTGGTTTCTACGGATGGAAAGTAAGCCTCAAGTACAAGATGGCAAACTATAGGACAAAGCTTAGAAACCTGAGGTGCCCAGAATTGAGCATCAATTCCCTCAAGCACAAACCTGCAGATAGATGTAAGCCTGCCTATGATGTCAAAAAACCCAGAAAGGCAGAGGTAAATTTTTGTCCTCCCTATCCTGCTGGAGAGACCCAGGACAGTCTCGAAGGTGAAAGATTGGCATTGTTATCTGAGGTCAAGAAGAGACATAATGATAAAGTTGTCAAAGAGAAGATGGCCAAGACCTTTGCATACAGGAGGCAGGAGGTCGTCAGAGACAAGCCCATGATCGCCGAGTTCAAGATCAGATGGCCAGGACTGTTCATTGTGTCAGAGGTATGAAATGCTTAAATTGGCTATGATCAGTATTTTTTGTCATTTGATAAATAACAATGTATCAAATGACAATGCGAAAGAGTTGTAATGGCTCGCAGAATTCCAGTAACATATGGGAATGTTTATCATTTTGTGTAAAATGTAACCATGGCACAGGAAACACTTTTGAGATGCTTAGAGCACAGTCCGCTTTTTACATAATCTTGTGAGGGCATCTCTGTTTAAGTCTCTTAGTACTTCAGGCAGTTACAGGGTTGTATTGAATTTAGAAATATGGCAGATCGTAGAAAAACCTTTGAGGTCTTACTATAAGGTTGAATGTTTTAGTAGGTACCAATAATATGTTGTGTTTGTGGACGTTATGTTTTCAGGTGGAAGCAGAATTTGTGAGGATTACTACTGCTCCCCTTGTCTCAAAGTTCCTTGCACAACTTGACCAACACACTGCCCAGCTCATCAAAGTGTTGACGAAGAAAGGAGGCTCTGCAGGGAGGAAAATGACAACAATTTTGGCCCCAATTGCACAGGTATGTTTTGCTATTGGTAGAAAACATTATGGAATTATAAGTTGATGTTGACTAGTCTGTTTTGACAGGCATAGGGACTAGTAAACAGTCAGAAACCAATCATATCTGCAAATGCGCCCTAATTAGTGTAAAATTGTGGTTTGATTGTTGCTCACAAAGCCTGAACAGCAACTCCTGTGCTTCTTTCAAACAAATTGTTATTTTGTATTTGCAGTCACCTCACAATTTAACCCATTAAGACCGGATGCTACATTTGCGTATATCTGTTTAAGACCGGGTGTGACGTTTGCATGCTTCTCTCTTTAGAGCTGGAT